>CM028137.1:226375000-226975000 GCA_016271365.2 Neoceratodus forsteri
ACAGGGCTCGGTCCTGGGTCCAATCCTGTTTAATGCATACATATCAGACATCAGGGATGGTATAGGGTGTGAAATGAGTCTCTTCGCGGATGACTCCAAGATGGGAGCAGTAGTTGAGGGAGAAGAGGGAGGTTGGCCTGCAGGGACCTGGACACCCTGGAAGCTGGGCTCACACATGGAATTAAATTTCAATATCACCAAGTGCAAGGTGTTGCATCTTGGTCGGGAAACCCTAAACACAGGTACACCCTGGGAGGGAGGTGCTGGAAGCCTCAACAGGGGAAAAGACCTAGGGGTCATGGTGGATACATGTATGAATAACTCTGAGCAGTGCAGGAGAGCAGCTAGCAAGGCAAACAGGATGTTGGGATGCATCGCAAGGGGATCACCAAGAAGCAAGGAAGTGATTCTGCCGCTGTACAATGGACTGGTTAGACCACACCTTGAGTACTGTGTACAGTACTGGAGACCACACTTGAAGAGGGACATACAGCTCCTGGAGAGGGTACAGAGGAGGGCAACAAAGATGATACGAGGGCTAGGGATTTGACTTACGAGGACAGACTTGAGGGAGCTCTGCCTGTTTTCATTGGAGGAGAGGAGACAGGGGACATGATTGGAGGCTCCCAAGTACCTCAAGGGAATAAATAGGGTAAACATGGAGGGATCTTTAGACTAAAGCAGGGAGGCATCACCAGAGGGCATGGTTTGAAGTTGGAAGGTGGAAGGGTGAGGGGGTAAAGAGGAGGAGGTTTTTCACTGAGAGGGTGGTGGACCCTTGGAATGCTCTGCCTGGTGAGCTGGTTCAGAGATCCACAGTGGAGGGCTTTAAGAGAGGGTGGGACAGACACAGAAAGTGGATGTATCAGATGATGGCCTGTCCCGGGGTGGGGATGGATGATAGGGGTTTCTGGAGCACAAGGGATGGGAGGGTCTCTGCACCCAACTAAGGATCTAGGTTCGAGCAGACTTGATAGACCATAAGGCCTAATCTGCTGGCAAATAGTATGTTAGTATGTTAGTATGTGTCAGCTTGTATCTTGACACCTGTTGCATAAATATATAAAAATGTCCTTGTAGATCGCTCCTAACTCCTGTAAAATGTTATTTATTTACTTGATGAATTTTGTTGACCAGGTAGGGCTACTGAAACTAGAAGTCCCTTTTTCAGGGGTGGCCAGGGTTGGGTGCAGATGGTAACCAACTGAAATTGAACCCAATGAAGCTGTTGGTGGTATTTTACTAAGTGGGGGAAACTGGACAGGACACCAAGGAAATGCCCCTATTCTTTTCAAGAGTGCCATAGGATCTTTAATGCCCACCTGATAAACCATCAGACCATGTAGAAGGGACCTCGGTTTAACATCTCATCTGAAAGACGGCACCTCAGGAGTGCAGCAAACCCCTCATGCTGCACTACAGTGCAAGTACTGGGATTTAACCCAAGTGCCTGGTGTGAGGATAAAACCTACAGCCTTCTAATCTTCTAGCCTCAGAGGCAAGTGTGCAACCTCCTGAGCCACTGACACTGAAAGTAGCATTATGCTGCCTTGTTGGCTCTGATGAGAGTCTTTTCAATAACTGATCTCATTGATAGAGTGATCCAGCACTCTAACAGAATGCATAGCCTCTTCAGTGATCTTTACTCTGAATTAGTATGTTACAGTACGTTGTTATTTCTTCCAATATCATTTCAGCTTTAGATCTTGATCCGTTTACTTTTCATTTCTTACACTTTTTACAAATCAATATTAATGCTGAAGTGCTGTATCGAAATTACTGTCCTTAAACATTTGTAGTGGGAACATATTTTGCTCTCCCTTATTATTATTAAACTCCTTGAAGTCTTGTAGTAAAATGGTCTAACTGGACATTGGTAACATTTCTAGAATGCAGTATAGAACCCACTTTTTTTCAGAACTCACATTTACAAGACTACAACTACGCAACCGACAAGCCTTTCATATGATATACTTTTTTTGTTTGTTTGTTTGTATATACTGTAGGAACAATACTTTCTGACAAGCAGAAACCAGCTGGGAAAATTCAAACACTTAATGGTAAAGAGAATGCCCCAAAAGTTCATGTAAGTGCTGCCTTGATTATCAAACAGGAATAAATAAGCTATTCTTCAGTCCCATGATTATTATTTGTTGTTGCTGTTCATCAACTGAGTTTTATTTGCAAATGATCAACTTCAAAACAATACTTAATTAAAAGATCTACAGAGGCTTTTGTTTTATGATGTGCTCTGTTTCAATCTGCTTGTCCAAAGGCATTGAAAGTGACTAGTAAAAGAGGCTGAACTTTGAGAGACAAAACGGCACAAACTACCATAATGTACTAGTGCAGTATAGTAGCTAAAGCACTGGCACTGGTTTGAGATCACAGACCCAGGTTCAGATGCCACTAGAGTCATTTACAATACTCACTGTAGGGTCCTTTCCCAAAGCAAGACATTTCAACCTCTACGTGTTTCAGTTCACTGACTTGCAATGATGGGTGAGAGAAGGGCCCCATGATAAAACCGATATTCCTTTTCTGTTGGACTATTCTGAGTAAATAAATCATATAACTAAAATACAGAAAGACATAAGAAGTACATGGCTTAACAGAACATGAGACTTTGGCAGGGGCACTCACTTGGGAGGATTGGGGGCAATTCCTGCATTGACATTCTATTCAGGGTACCATTCCAGCGGGAACTTTCACCCTTATCAGGCAACATTATCAGCCATACTGGCTCTGACCAGAGATTGTTCAACACAGAACATGTTTTAGTTGTGGCTCTTGAATTGAAGCACCATTCCATTTCTTTCTAAGGACTCTGAGCAGTCCATCATTAACTTCACTCAAGTAATGATACCAATGGCAACTGCTCAGAGTGATACCAATGACAACTGCTCCTGGAGAACTGAACCAGTTTTTCTTAGTAAGATTCAGCTGAAATTACACTTCTGATAGAATTCCTTTGATTGCCATATGTTTAGCAAATACTGGGATGCCACAGGATATTTTAGCAACTACCAGGAAGAGAAACACCGCTTACTCCAACAGGCAGAGCTACCACTTTTCAACTACACAAAGTTTCTGCCCATCAACCAGCAGGGCAGCATCATGATCAGCCTCGCTGATCATTGGACTTTCCCAGTCGAGCCCATTGCAGATTAAGCCGCATTGGCCCCAACAGTGACACACCTCTGAAATACCGTTACCACAGCAATATGTTCACCCTTGAACAGCCGCAAGGGCAAACATAAACACAACACTTCTTTTACTCTTCTAGAGCCAAACAAGACACCTGGCATTTACTGTAGAGTAAGAAATGTTGGCATCAGATATAAATCTATACCAATTTTGTTTCCTGAAAGCTTTTCCAAGTCCTCTCTACTTTACATTGTGCTTCTCTAACTACATCTTAATACCTGAAATCCATGAAATCACTTCTATAAAAAGCTGCTGAAAAAGTTCAAAACAATATGCAAATATTTATAATTTCATAATGAAGCCAAGACAACAAACCAATAGCCAAAGTTATGATCAAAATAACATTTTTAGGCATCATTCAAACTTCTTAAAACATACATTTGTAAACAATTTCAAGACCCCATTCAAAGTGCAAAAAAATAAGAGCCCCCAGTGGCTAGTAGTAATTATAGGATTATTACTGGGCACCAAAAGAATATAACATGGTCTAAAGTCTCATGAATGTGTTTTCCTCTTTATTATCACCATAATAATTCCAATATTAGTCCCAAGATATGTTGCCTGATGCCCCTTAGCCACAAGATGTGCAAGTAATTTTTGACACCCTAAAATATATTCTTCATGTATTCTGGGTCTCTTGAATGTTCATCATATGCCTCTTTTAATCCTAAATAGCTTTACAAAAAATTAACTACAATAATAATAAAGGTACTAAATGCCACTTTAACAGTGTATCATGTTATGGACCTGATTCTCAAACTGGTCGACATACACACACATTTGCATGTAGTCAGTCTATGTGACTCTACTCTCTGATGCTGCTTTACTGTACCTACACACATATGGCATTCTCAAAGCCTGCTGCTTGGTCTGAATCTCCACATGGACTCGGGGGGGACATAATTCCAATAAGATGCCCGAGATAGCCACTGACTGGACCCTCTGTGTGACCTGAGCAAGGGGTTTGTGGAAGTCTCCCTCTAGAATGAAGCACACATTTGTATCAAAATAACAAAATCATGCCACATACCCTGCAGCCTTCTATGCCTTTCCAAGATGCTAGAGCACAAAGATCAAGGACCCATTTGGGGCTTAAAGGACAATGGTCCTACAGTAGAGGAGTAGAGAGTGTTTACATCTAGGGATCTCCCCCCACATTCATGCTGCACCCTCTCTGCCCTTCTGCACCCAAAGCCAGACATACAGAACTGTGCCTTCTGTATGCTTCAACACTCCAGAATATTTCTAGATTAATTATTGATGGTTTTACTTATTGCACATGCATTAAGTATACTAAACTAATTTAAAACTTATTTTTCTCACTGAGAATGCATCATCTTCCTATGGTAATCACAGAAGCTTGACACTGTTATGAATTCCATATTCGTATGTTCTTTATATCAAATAGGTTTATGCAAAAGCCTTGATTTCACGGTTTCATTAACAACTGCACAAATGCATACAGAAACAAAAATAAACCTTTGCAATACCAGGAGAGATACTGGAAAACAGAGACCCCTGCCCCCCAGGTAACCGGAGGCAGAAGTCATCCCAAAAAAGTTGCACATTGTTGACTTTAGCTGTGTGCCCAAACTTCAACTCTGCTACATCTTTACAGAGCTAAACTGCAATATAATTTGACAAATCCTTTCACTCTAAGAAATGAACTCTGTGACACAGTCACAAATCCCCAGTGGCACAAAATATAGTGTTTTCTTCGTTGGTACCACGACTGTGATACCTTCAAGAAATAGTAACAAAGCATGTCTGTACCAAAAGTAATCACAATCGTAAAAGTCATTTTCAAATAAGATATGAGGTGAAAACTTTAACAACCAGTCACAAGACAGAATACATACATAACTAGATCTCCATGGCCGAGGTGCAAACAGCATCACAAAATAGTGAAAAAGACAAGAGACCACTGTGGACTACGGAGCTGTACTCATTCCTCCATACACATTTAACACAGTAATGAAACAAAAGTTTATTTCATTAATGTCAAAGAGGAAAAACAAAAGTTACTTATCATAACTTCAGATCTTCAAGAATATCTTCTCAGTAGAGACACACTCTTTGGTCTTAGGGCCAGAGGCCTCAAAACCCCACAGTAATAAATGTCTTTACTAGGGCGCTGACAACGGCATTGGCTCTGGCTCATTTACCTCACCATGTGCCAGGACTAGTCATCGATGCCCTAACTGCATCAATTCCATTACTAAGAAGGTTGGAAAACAAACACCATGGTTATAGTAAGATAAAGAATAGAAAACAGATATACTAGAAAAAGGAAAGAAGGGACAAGCTACTTTCCCCACGACTACTACCCTTCTAATGGTAGGTAGGATATACAGAAATAAAACCACAGGTCATTTCAATTCAGGGCTATCTACCGCAAAGCTTATGGTAAAGGAGAAAAATCAGGCAACTACTTTACTCAGCAGACCTCTCCATGCTCCCAAGCAGAGTGTACTGCATCCAAAGGAAGGGAGCAGCAGCCGAAGGGTGCCCAGGGCAACTTGCATGTGCAAAGCAACATGGCAGTCAGAATGTGTAACTGCTGCACAATATAGATGTGAAACATCCAAGTACTTGAGGAGCAAATAAATGTAGGTAACCCAATTGGTCCATACTCAAATTACATAAACATTTGCAAGGACTGAGCAATAGATACTCTATCAGAACTAGATGCCTTTGTGGCAGACAAAAAACAAAACTGGTATCTCACCTCAACCGATGATGCTGTACAATACATAGAAGGATGATAACCAATCCCACCCCCCATATGAAAATCCAGGAACCAATAGACTGAGGGAATGAGAATAATACATGGTAGCTGCAAACCTCTTTAGTCATAAAGCATATAAATATTAGACCACATAAACAGCACTGTAATTGATTTGGTGTTGAACACTCATCAAAGAGTAGGGTGCAATAACTATTTTGACCTGTTGGTATGTTGAATTGAGTACCAGACTTGGAAAATCTGACAGATAGATAGATAGATAGATAGACAGACAGACAAACAGACAGATAGTAGTGTTGCTCAGATAGTGTTTTTGTAGATCCTACCACTATCTGTCAGATAGTGCTGGTAACCCTACCTAGGATCCTACCAGAAATCCTACCAAAGATAGATGTAGGATCCAGGGTTAAATAGCAATGGATCCTAGGTCATATAGTTAGGATCCGGATCATATAGCGATGGATCCTAGTAAGGATCCAGGGATCCTAGGTCAGATAGTTAGGATCCGGATCATATAGCGATGGATCCTAGTAAGGATCCAGGGATCCTAGGTCAGATAGTTAAGATCCGGATCATATAGCAATGGATCCTAGTAAGGATCCAGGGATCCTAGGTCAGATAGTTAGGATCTAAGCTGGATCTGTTGCTAGGATCCACAGGATCCACGTTCATTGCTAGGATCTGCAGGAACCAAGTTTGTAGGATCCATGCAGTGGATCCTAGAGGGTAGGATTCATGGTCAGATAGCACTGCTATCCTACTACAGCAAATACTGTATCTGGCCAAATAGGAGGTATTTATTTATTTATTTGTACAATTTCAGATTTACAACCTTTGAGCCAGAGTCTCGTTTACAAAGGTACCTCGTCACAGTGAGGACAGACAGAGTTACAAGTTTACAGAGTTCATGACAGTAGTAGACAAACGTTACACAAATGGTTTCAGACAGAGAACAATTTTAAACATTCAGTTATTACTGGTATCTGTTGGTATCCTAGTTTCTAGGATACTAGCTGAGTAACACAGATAGATAGATAGATAGATAGATAGATAGACAGACAGACAGACAGACAGACAGACAGACAGACAGATAGCTAAAAAGCACCAAAAAAAAAACTGTATTTAGCCACAGCCAACATAATAGTTTCTTTTTTCTTTGTATATAAGTACCAAAAGTAGAATTTTCTGTAGTCTATCTGGGACACCAAAGTTAAAACTCAGATTCTAGCCCTAAAAGGGAAAAAAATGGACACAAGAATAGCCTCCTTGGGACCTAGGGCCCCAGGCAGTGTTAGGAGGAGAAAAAACAGTGAGGGCATATCACCCTAAGACCACGTTCGCACTGCCATCATCTGGTCAAACAACTGTGCTTGGCTCAACTGTCACACAGTTAGCATGATCCAGATTGAATATTGAAAAGAAGGAAAGCTGTGTAAGGAAAAATATGGATGTATCCCAGTGGGGCAGAGAATTACAAAGATGAACCCCTTCTGTAAGAAGCATGAAGAAAGAATAAGAGAGTATGGAGGCAGAGAGGACTATACTGTAGATCACATCCAAACCTCTACTTCTATTTTAGTGCCTACGCAGACAAACAAATGACCAACAGGTGAAACAAACAGTACTGATAAAAAGGCCCTTGAGAGTTCATCAGCCTGAAGCCACAGAATAAGAATGGATTGACTATAAGATTTGGTGCTCTGCCACAGATGATGAGCCACTTAAGACAATCACCCTGACTCTGGATCCCATACAACAGAGGGGAAGAGGGTGGTTGAGTGTGGTTCTTTGGAGAAGATACTCTTGAAGATCTGGAGTTACAGTAAGCAACTTTTGTATTTTCTAATAATCAGTCATAGAGCCCCACTCTTTGCTTGAGTAGCAAGCTTCCCTTGAAAGAGGGAGTACAGGCTTAGCTTGAGAAGTATGTAAGCTTATGTCTTCAGCGTGAAAGAATTGAGGAATGGAGCTGACTAGGGTTATCCTTAACTGTAGGCAAGATGGTAAGTACATTGGTCTTGAGGGGCCAGAGGGGTAGCTGGCTCTGGCAACTGCCACACCACCAACTGGAGAAAAAAGGGAATTCCCAAAGATCAGGGCATTACAGGCTTTGCTGCAGTCAACCAGGCCTGACTAGGACAGATACAGCTATGACATCTGCCTGAGACAGATAGTATTCTGGATAGCAAGGTGTGCATCTGAGACTGCAGGCATCTCTGATAAGTCATCATGTGGACTTGGTGTGATTCTATGATCATTAATGACTGGGCTATATAAACAGTCTTTCTCCCCCAAAGCATCTATCTGTCTATATACTGGTGACTGGGTGGGGAGCGGAGGTTATAGCCTAGTCCAAGATACAGATCTGCTTTCCATCAGCATCAGAAGGTTCATCAGCTTTACAGTGGGGTGATTGACCTCTTCTGGAGACCCAGTTGAAGTCAAGTATCAAGTCAGGGAGTCCGTCAGAGCAGGGGGGAGTGAAAGAGTGCCTAAAGATTCCCATGGTGGCTTCTCCCTGTGCAGTATTCCAGGAAGGGTCAGATCACTTCTGTGACCTGACTAAGAAATGTCAAGAAGCCCAGTGGCATGGCATTAGCGTTCCGACTCCTGCATCTCACTAGCATTGCAAGTGGCACAGAGGACAGGCCCTGCTCCTACATTCTGCATTGATGTCATCAAGACATTGACTGACACGGTAGATGTTGTCGACCCCACTGATAGGGTGGTTTGGTGCCAATGGCTACCCGACAATGGTGGATGCTCCTGTGACTGGACAGAAGAGGTTGAAGGTCTCCTTGATGTCTCTGACTTAGACCCCATCATGACACTAGCTCAGTGGGGGAAGGGAGAGCTCAGAATCTCACCAGCTCTGAACAGTGGTGAAGGGACAGAGAGGTAGGAAGAAACAGTCTTGCAACTTACCTTAACTTGTGTCAAGTTCTATCTTTAAACTTAGGGCTCCAATTTTCGCCTATCAAATGTGGTGCAAGCCTCCAAACATGGCTGAGTCCAAGACAGGCAAGGCAAAATGGATGTTGGTCAGTGTGAGCTATATTTTATTTGCACCAACAATGCTGGAAAAACAGCCTTGAAGGTTTTGATATATTTTGCTTTTTTAGAACATGGCATAAAACGTTTAGAGAGAAAACCAAGATAATCACGGTTTTCTCCCACAGTGAACAGTCAGCAGTAAGAAAACAGAACTGAGGTAGTTAGGGTACTGATGATGGATACTGGTCCTGGTGTGGTGATGCACATGGTCTTGTGCTGACATCATTTGCAATCTAGCAAAATATTTATTCTCATGGTATCCCAGAGCCTCTGGCCCCAAGACCGAAGAGTTGGACTCTATGGAGAAGATTGATTCTTGGAAGGTCTCACCACTCCCACAGATCTCAGTGCAGGTTACAGAGAAGATTGATTCTTGGAAGGTCTCACCACTCCCACAGATCTCAGTGCAGGTTACAATGATTCAAATGTTTTACAAGAACACATAGACACTCAACTACATCGCTCCATCACCAACTGGTTTTGGCATGAAACTGACTGCAGACCAACAAGTTGGTGATGGAGCACTGTAGTTGTGTATCTATATGTCCATGAAAGTCACTTCAGTAAATGTAAAGTGCAGTGATATTCACCAGCTGGTTTTGGCACCAAATGGACTGCAGGCCAACAAGTTGGTGATGGAGCAATGTAGATGTGTGCCTATATGTCAATGAAAGTCACTTCAATAAATGTAATGGGCTCTAATATCACTGGGAGTGCTAAGTTTCTATCTTCAATATGACGAAAATGAAATCTGGTTCATTAATGTAGTAAATGAGTATGGAGGAATGGGTGCAGCTCAACAGATCAAATTGGACTCTTCCCTTTTTATGGCTGCAGTGAGTGGAGCCTGCAGCCATGCTGTGGTCAGCTGCAAAGATGAGTGACCAGATTCTGAGCACAGCATAAATTTGGAGCTACAGCACAATCTGGTCAGTGAGAGCACTCCACTCAGTGTGCAAGCCTACTGAGCTCATGGCCCAAGAAGGCCGCCAGAGCTCAGTGCACATGCGTGACTTCACCGCTGCTTGCACATGTGTACTGAGCTCCAGCAGCCATCTTGGGCATGGCACACTGTTCTGCCATGAGCTCACTGAGCATTCTTAAAGTGCAGCTGCAGCTATGTTGGCTCTGGCCAGAGTTTATCACTGCTGTGCCAGTTATTTGGCAGGCAGCATCAGAATGAACATTATGTCATACAGAAGTATAAAGTATTTTCTGGTATAAGTTCTCCTTGATGTTTGTTTGTAGTTTTACAGCATCAAGAAAGAGTCACAAAGGACATCCCACACCATGTTTCATTACCACTGAATATGTAGTTCTCAAAATATAAGACAAAATAAAGTTGAAATGTAACAGTCAAGCACAAATAAGAACACGTGTAATTAAGGTACCACAGCCAAGGTACTTATAGCTTTAAGAATTAGTAGCAAGAACTATCCATAACAAATTTGATCAGCATTGGCTAAGTTGGTTACAAGATACAGCCCAAAACGGAGTTGAAATTTTAATGGCTAATCTCAACTCCCATAACACATGTACTGTATAACTGGATAACCATGTGAACAGCTTCAAATATTAGTAGCAAGAAATTTCCTTATAAAGTTTGATGGCAACAGGACAAGGTTTTCTTAAGATATGGCCCTAAATGAAGATGAAAATGTAATGGCCAATTACAAGCCAGAATGCACACATAATTAAATTTCCATCACTAAGGTGCCAAGAGTATAAACACATAGTACAATGAGCATACATAACAAGTTTTATCATAACTGAATAAGTTGTTCTGAAAATCTTGCCCAAAATGGAGCTGAAAGTGTATCCATCAAACACAAGCCAGAGGTTACACATGATTAGGTGACAATGGATGTGGTGATAAGAAACATCCATATCAAGTTTCATTATATAGAGAATAATGGATGGGGGAAGGGTTTGATATGAGAATTTAATGCACACCTGAGTTGTGGGATGCTACATAAACCCCAAGGGCGAAGCCCGAGGGGTTTATCAAAGCATCCCACAATGAGGGTGTGAATTAAATTCTCATATGAAACACTCTCCCCATCTTTTATTTTTTTATAATAACAGACCAGTAATTTTTCTCCAGCAGTTTGTGAGACTGTTTGGCCTCACCCACATACAGAATGTTGGCCAATGAGGCAGCAGCATAGTTTGACTGGCATGACTCATGAGAGTCATAACAACCAGCCGGTTGTTATGGAAAATATCAACCTGGTCAGTACATTGAGAGAAATTGCTGACTAGTTATTATAACTAGATAAGTTGTTTAATATAGTCCATAACAGAACTGGCAATTTAACAGCCAACCACAGTCAGAACACAAACATAATTAGGTGACCATTAGCAAACTGGAGAAAGCTTCAAGAATTAGAGGCAAGGAATTTCAATACCAAGTCTGATGCCACTGGACAAGTCATTCTCAAGATATACCCCAATATGGAGTTCAAACTATAACAACCAGTCACAAACCAGAACGCATACTGTACATAATTGGGTAAAAATGGCGGAGATACTAAACACATCAAGAGTAATAACAAGGCGCATCCATGCCAAGCTTGATTATAAGTGTATAAATCATTTTGAAGCATTGGGACAAAGCTAGGATTCAAATATACATGTAGTTAGTAACTATGTCCAAGATGCTGTTAGCCTTAACAAGACTAAAACTTTACTCACATTTAAAGCTCCAAGTACATCACAAATTGTGGATGGAATACCAATATCTGACTGCTGGTTTTCTGTTTTGAATGCCGGATTAAAAAAAACACTGTATGCTTTGCAACATATAAAAGCATAGCAAAACAACACTTAGCCTGAGACAGTATACCAGATTTTCAGACAGGATACAATTTAAATTTTAGCATTCAATCTGAAAAAAATAAATTTCTCACCGAATTCCTTTCTCTGCACAAAAAGTGATACTAAAGAATGTGTATAACAATTCTCATCAAAATAAAATAAATGTTGTTTAAGATTTAGCCCAACTGCAACAGCCACTTAAAAGATAGAAGGGTGTACATTATTAGCTCAACAATGGCAAGATTCTAACAGCAGCATGAAGTAGAATTATTAACATGTTGTAGTGAAGTATTTTTATACCACGTTTGTTCACAAATGAATAAATGGTTCTCAATTTAAATGATAGGAAAGCACAATCCATGCAAAACTAGTGCACAATGGCCATTGCAAATAGCCTCACAGAGGCATAGCAAGCTATCTGTACAAACTTTGACCACAGCTGGATAAGTGTTTCTCAAGATGTATTCAAAAACACACTGGTTGAAAGAAGCAACACAAAGCAAAACCCATATGTGTTCTGAACACTTTGGGGATGACAAAAATGAACCAAATGTACAGTTTACGATTTACTGTATACTGTATGCAAAATACTATTTCACTAGCCACCATTATTTTGCATGACACACCTGCTTTGCATAAAAAATTCACTTACCAGGGGAATAGGGAAATGCGTAGCATACTGCAAATGACGTGGAAGATCACATGTCGATGGGAAAATTAATTCTTTCTGTCTTTCCCTCTTACCAAATTGTTCATCAACTGAAATTCTTCGGTCTAAAGAGGGGTTCACACTCTCACAGGTCAGAGATTCCCCAGGCATTGGAGAGAAGATCTGTAATTCATGAAAGCAGTCACTGTGATACATTGTTGCATCTTCAAATGTAGATTTACTGTAGGTAAATTTCCACCAGAAGATTTTTTTATACACTTGTATCTTATCACTTCTGGGCTTTCCTGAAGCATCCATTTTGACTCTACTCTAAAACTCTATAATTAGGAAGTTTCAGATCACTGAGATACTGGCACTATCTGGCAAATGTTCCTTTTCATGTGGATTATTTTGGATACATCATGTATTTGATCCTATTTGAACCCCTACTTCTGAAAACAAATAAAAAATTAAAAAGCAGGCCTCTCCCTTTTCAAAAAACAAAGAACTACTGTATTTTGAGGGCAGGAATTATAAATGACTAATAGTCCCAACACCTCAGGGGTGGGAGAAGTGTAGTTCAACTGCCTGGCAACTCCTTTGTTAATTCCCCTCGTCCCCTTTACCAGCACCCCCCCCCCCCAAGAAATCATTGCTGATAACAGATCTAATGGACCTATGTTTGGGCCACCAGGGGACAAGTCTCAGCCCTAAGAGAAAGAAAAGTCATCACTCCCCCTTCAGACTTCTAGGCACCCACTGACACAATTGTTAAACTTGTCCCTCCACTCAGTGTCCCCTTACGCAGTCATTCCTGGTACAGTCCTCTCCATAAATTTTTTTCACAAAGATGTTTCTTTTCCACAAGCCAGTCAGCCTCACCCTGCCCTAGCCAGCTCCCACCTCCTCCTCCTCCTAGGGCTCACCTACACTAGTTTCCCCATGGACTGCCCCTATGGTGGGGCCAGGAGGAGAGATCTGTCCTCCTTCCCCCACAACACATATCCAGACTCCACAGGGAGTCCCAGAGTGACGGTGTGGGCCAGAGGAGGAGTTCAGCATCATTCACTGGTTCTTTTTTCCCTTTTTCTCCCCCAACCTGGTGGCGCACAAGGAGTGCCAGTGTGTGTATGTATGTGGAGTCATGCATCTATCACTCACTCTGCCCTTCCCCTTGAACATATCGCACCCACTGCCTGCCAGCACAGCTCCATATGGTTGCAGCATAGAAGCGTTGCAGCAGAAAACCCCTCCCAAGGAGAGGACAGCAGCCCTCCAAATGCTCAATCCTCTCCCTGTCCCTCCCCGGCCAACTCCCGGCACCCAAATTTGCTCCTGAACTTGGGTTGCCAGCACAAGTATAGATATGGCATCCAGTGCCTCAACCCTTCACACCACTGAGCCAGCTAAGTCTCTATAGCTTTTTATAAAAGATTTCTTCATGGGCACTGCCCCTTTATCATCTCCCTCTTCACTAGATCCACTGTGAGGTGGAAGGGTGTCATAGTCACAATTCTAGCATGGGAATTCAGCAAGAAGTCAAATGCTCCTATGTACTGCTTGTTAGGCCCTTCAATGCCTCCACAGTCCAGCACAGAAGTATAGAGGCATAATAGGTACCATGCGACCCCCCTGATGAACAGCCAGTATAGCATGAAGGTGCCATGCTGTCTGATCAGGACCTTCCTTCATATGCTGTTGTACAGTGGATGTTTTGCATAATTTTACAAATAAAGGCAACTGTTATTTGTAAACAGTTTGTCCAATAATTTTTTTGGGTGCTTAGCTTTGTACGGTATATGCTGTAAATGAGGCTTGGCAGCCTACGTAACACTGCAGCTATTATACTTTTGGAAGCTCTGGAATGTCCTTTGTTGGCATTCTGCTCCATGGTGCATACTACCAACAATTCTCAGACTGGTACTGAATCCTCCCCCACCCCGAACAATGGGGGAGGGATGAACAGAGGGGCAGTGCACCCTAATTTTTTTTTTTAAAAGGTATGGGGAGATTATATCAGGCACAACAACTGGGACAGTGGACTGGGGCAGGTGAGATTTAAGAAAGATGCTGATGGGTGCCCAGTGGAGCCCAATGGGTTGGGGGACATCACTGGCAACTGGAGTTGGGACTAGCTCCTCTGATGGCCCAATGATATTACATCTATTATTTAGAATGGCAACGGTGACTGATACTGCATAAGAGGTTTAGCAAAGGAGTCAGAAAACCCCTAATAGAGTCCATGAGGGCATCATATTGGGCTCCAGGACTGGGTCCATCCTCCTTGTTAACCCAATTATGGGGACCATTAGTTTTTGATAATCCCCCCCTAATTAGGTGGTGTTGGGGGCCAAAGTACAAGGACTTTTATTTTTTAAGAGAGGGATTCTGAGTGTTTACTGCTTTAGAACATGCTTATTGTAAACAGCAGGATGGTCTGTGGGTGTTTGGGAATTGACCCAGATAATCCATTAGGATGGATAATCGAATTTTCATCCACTCTTATACATAGTCTCATACAGTAGCAACAGAGAAATTGTCAGCAGATAAGGACCGCTAAGCCATCTAGTCTGCCCATAGGCCCTATACATTGTATGTGGCCACTGACCCTATTTGAGCAATGGCTTTTCATCGATCACATGGTGTCAGTGGTCCCACAAGCACTGATCTTTGCAAGAAACAAGACAAATAATGCAAAAGGGAAATGCACAGAGCAGATACAGAGTACACACAGAAAGAATTTATACCTGTATCTGCGCATCTGAAGAGGTTATTTGTAACTGGAGTTCTACTTCTGGTGCGTGGCTCATGTCCACATTATAGCAGCTTCACTGGGTATGCTCAGGGCCTCAGAAAGGATTCTAATCTGACTCTTTCTACCACCCAATCACATGCAAAGTCTTTCAGAACTGGATGCTGAACCACAACTGAAGTATGAAACTAGCAAAGGGTGGTTGGGCAGGTCATGTGAATGTGAACAGAATACCAGCAGGAGAAAGTACAGTTACGTAAAAACTTACTGTAACAGTAGATTTTTGAGAGGAGTTCTCACAGTAGGCAATGCCATTAGGATTAAGCCACCAGGCACCAGGACCACATGGAAAATTTCTAGCTAGCAGTATACAATGGGGACCCCCCCCTCAACGTCAGGACATCGACGTCCATTCTGGTATAAAGGGGACAGTCCCCCACACCCACCTCATTTTCCCCCACTAGAGACCCTGGATAAAGGTCCGACAAGAGGAAAAAGGACTCCTCCTGAGGTCTGAACTGGCCGAGATGGAAATAGAGCAGAGGGATGGAGGGAGGGAGGGAAAATAAGTGCCTACTGCAAGAGCTCCTCTCAAAAATCTACTGTTACAGTAAGCTTTTACATAACTGTACTATCTTACTTTGAGAGGGCTCTCGCAGTAGGCAACATTGTTAGGACAGAGTCCCAAGCAGTACTGGAAAGATATCCAGGAGGAGGAGAGGAAGGAATACATTCTCAGCCAGGGGACTGGCCTCCAGAATAAGGCTGTCATCTGGAAAGAGAATGCCCTGGCCAACACATAATGTGTAACCAAGGAATGCTCAAGAGAGAGTGACCCCAGTGGAGGAGAGGAGACTGGAAGGTCTGGATAAATGGCAGTACTCTGTCAACAGGGGAGCAAATGCTCCATAAGATCCCCGGTGCAGAGCAGATGTTAGCATCCAACTGAACCTGAATTCAAGAAGATATCCCCAAGCCAGACCTGCCATCAGGGCTGGAGGAGAAAGGAGGCTGGTGACAGGGGATGTTGCCAGTTCCCTTTAAAAGGTCAAAGGAAAGTAACCTGCCAAAAAAAAAATAAAAGAGAAACCCATAATGGGATCTCCCAGATGGCAACATAAGGGTACCTCCAAGGAAAGAAGACTAGGGGGAGAGGATCAAGAATGATCCCATCCTGGCTCTCGGCCTGACACAAGTACTCAATCTCTAATCAGAGAGAGAGAGAAAGGGCTGTGAGTCCCCAAAAAACAACACTCCATACTCGATGCCCTAAAGAGGAAAGACACCAGAGTGGATTAAGGAGACCCCTCAGGGTTGCAGCAACCCGCAAGAGGAAAGAGAAAGTTTAATTACCCCAAAGTAGGGTAGTACCCACTAAGGAAGCATGTCAGATCCTACCCCAGCCATAGTCTGCAGAGGGCAAAGGCATGAATAGGAAGGTCCAGGAAGTGGTCAAGACTCAAAGAGCATGACCTTAATTCCCTCAAAGCACTTAAGGGTAGCCTACACCAGAGTGGTGAAATTCGACCACCAGACAGGAAAAGGAAAATATGCTGGAGAAAAAGTACCCCTAATAGGGAGAACTATAACTCAGCACTGAACCCTCCATTCCCCTTCCTCTCTCCTCACCTTCTGGAAAGAGGGGCAAGGGACTCGAACCCACCGCAGGCAGAAAGTCATCCAGCAGGTTGGCAAAGTCCCGAAAGAGAGAGGGGGAAGAAACCGTCTGTCTGCCCTGGGAAGAGGGGTATAGGCCTCGTAAAAGGAGGCAGGACCACACGTGGCAAGAAAAAAGACCCTCTGAAGAACAAGCGACCTACCTATCCCAGGTAAGTCATCTTCCAAAGCCCACAGACCTCATGGGGTGAAGTGAAATGACCCCTCTGAAGATAGAGAGGGGTGATCCTTCTATCTTTCATAAAACCAGCCCCTGCGCTGATGTGCAAAGAAGTTGAGGTGAAAAGATCCCTCTCCAATCCTGAAAGTAAGAAGGTAAGTGGTGGGGAACTCCTGAGTGAGAAGATGTCCTAGTATAATTGGTTAAGAAGACTGTTACCAGAGACCCACGCCATGCTGAGGCCGGCCCTACTCTCTACTGGCAGGAGATGTCTACCTCAACATCCGACGTGTCTGGCAACAGCAAAGGCCCACCTGATGGAAGTCTGATGAGGAACTGAAGCCTTGAATGGTGGCACACGAGTTGCCACCTGCCCAAGAATGGCAAGCCTCATGAGTATCTCTCTGACCTCACCAGTGAAGTCCTCACAGTAAAGGGGCTATTCGAACCAAAGGGGAGAATGGTGCCCGCCGGACAACCCAAGAGACCCAAGGGTCTATGGTCAAGGTCAGCAAAATGGAGGTGATCCAGTTTCTGTCCTGAAGTCAGATACACTTGTATCAAAAAATGGCTAGGACCTGTCAACAGCCATAGGCCTCAGGGGCCTTGCACCAGCAATTGGCAAATATGATCCCAATTGCTAGGGACCAACTGACGCTTGTGACTCCCATCAGGACGCAAAAAAGATCTCCAATAATTTGGAGCCCTTAAGCAAAGGAATCACAGCTCCCCCTAAATGGAAGAGCATCCAACAAGCACCGTGAACCTATGGAAACTAGGGGCCTGTGCTTGGGCCCATCACAGAAACCAAAGGGTAACCAATGTCAGCCAATGACTCATTACAAAAGGGGGAGAAAACTCAGCATATAGGCATGGGGAGAGAGGATTATCATTCATGGACCAACTGATGCAGCGTCAGTGACTGGAGGCAGAAGGTACTGGGAGTCTGTCCGCTAATAGAAAGCAAAGCTCTGGGCACAAAAGAGAGGGGCCATCAGGAAAAAATCAGAAGAAATCGGAAGACTCAGGGAGCCCTAGGAAACATCCTAGTTCTCTGCAGAGAAGGTGGTACAGGAGGATCGCAGTTTGATGTCTGTACCCACCCAGAGGAACCCCTAAAAAGGAAGAGCTCTGTGGAAAAAATTAGGAGAATTGGTGGAAATGCGGAGGTGACCCACCTAAAAATACCCCATCTCCTTAAATCTCTGATAGTACTGAAGACAGCGAGGAAAGGAAAGACGACTGAGTCTATGGCGATGGGGCCGGTGCTGCAGCGCCTGACGTTCCATGGGTCTTAGCAGCCGAAGCAGCAGCCAAAGCAGTGGCTGACAAAGGGGCCCTACATTTACCCCTCAGGTCCAGACATCGGGTGTGATGTCCTTAAAGGTTGGTGGTCTGTATGTTCAAACTACTCTGGTACCCCTGAAGTACAGGCCAAAAGGGGACTGCCGAGTCCTGGGGGAAAGACGGTAGAGCCTGGAATCCTCCCTGAACAATATAGGGCCTCAGAAAGAGGCATCAAAAATGGAGGCCTGGGCTATAGGGATAAGATCAGTCAGACAAAGACATGCATGGTGTCTGAGACATATGGCGGACGCCGCACTATGGGCAGTCACACCTACTGTATCATATGAGGACTGTAAGGCACAGAACCCAACACCAGATGCGGATGCAAGGAGGTGCTCCTGCTGAGACTGGGTAGGGGAATCCAGAGTGGAACGGAGCAGATCCCCGAACTATCCAAAGATGGTCTGCTGATACAGGAGTATGTGGGCCAAATAATTTTGTGCCTGCAAGGCTAACGTCGAGGAGGCATAGATCTTATGACCAAAGGAGGCTAAAACTTTGGACTCTCGGTCTAATGGATAATCTCAAAAACCTGAGCCCTCTTCTGTGACCAGTGATCTCTCAAGCATGGAGGGGTCAGCTTTAGGATAGGAGGCAAAGTGCCCCTTACCATCTGGGGCATGAAAGAGGTGATCGGCCTTCTGTGAAGTGGCCAGAACTGACACTGGCTGCTGCCACAGTGTGGAGGATATGTCATCATGGGGAACCACCAATGACGGGATCATGACTGCATCCACTTCAGGAGGATGCAGATGCTGTGCAAGGCACCTCTGCTGGGGCTCTTGGTCCTTCATACGCCATCCTTAGGTGGCTTGGATCACTGTCATCATTTCAAGAAATAAAGGATCCTCTGGGGGAGGATTTAGGTGTATCCCTAATCCATACTTCCCTGGGGAGTGAATGGTGAGGAGAGGAGCCTGAAGAATCGAAGGCCATGTGGAGGGACTGCTCTGAACCAATGGAAAAGCAAGGTGGAGGAGAAATACTGGGGGTTACCACCTGACCCGCCTCCCAGCATGAACCCCTATCTGGAAGGGAGGCCTCAATTCCTGAAGGCTGGGCATCCCTTCTGGTGGGAGAAGCCGGTGTCAGGGATTGAGAGACCAAATTAGTCATAGAAGCCGACGCCCACCAGGCATTAAGTAGGGCCCCATAAGCCACCGACTTCTGGCATAGTACTGCTGGCTGAAAAGCACAGCCTATAACTGGGTAGCACACCAGAAAATCATATGTTGAGCCCAACGTCACTCCGGATCAGCTCATTGCCCACCCAGAGGGTAATGTCTGAAGGGTAGAGTCGGCAACCCTACCCAAACGTGCCGGGGCTTAACACCGGCTGTTCAGAATCGGGAAGAGCACCCAGATCCTCATGAATCCTCATGGATCCTTATGAATCATGCCAGGCTCCAGAGAAGTCAGAGCTGGGTCTGTCAACAGACATTGCAGCTGGGAACCATCAAGCATCAGGCCCCTGGTGGGAGAACTGGGAGATGAAAGCCCCAACGGAGACTGATAAAGGGGGGGAGCCTGGGAGGCTCCCACCAGCAAGAGCTGAGAATCCTGGAGCCCCAAGGGTGGTGGCTCCCCCAAGGAAGGCTGTGATCTGGAGGGTGACAGCAGGTGCTGGTCAGTCAGACTGTCACTGGACCCCGCCCCAGGTCCGGCGAAGATGTGGAGGCCAGAAGGGTGGAATCAGCCATTGCCTCACCTATAGCATCAGCCTGGCTACCTGCATCAGGCCCTTTCAGGAGGACCAGTCTGAGCAGCAGGGGCAGTGGGGCTGAGGAAGGAACCTCTGAGCCCACTTTCATGCCATCTGCTGCAGAAAGAACTGCAGGAGGTGGGTCCATTGGCAGCCCCAATGGAAGGAGGGCTGGCATAGATGAGGAGATCGACCTCCCATAAGAGAAAGACTCCAGTTCTGTTGCAACCCCAGGAGGAGACTGCGACTCCGAGGTGGACCAATCCTGGTCCCGATGTTTCTTATGCTTCTTTTTCTACAAAGGAGGATCCCCAGAAGTCCCAGCTGTGGCCCGGAACTGCAGCTCTCTCTCCAGGGCAGCCAACTTCTGCAGTAGGAGGTGCATCTCTAAGACTTTGTGCCACCTTTTCTGCATTACCTGGTTAAATGTTTGGCAGGCCTGGCAGGCTTCGGTGTCATGGTCCAGGCCTAGGTAGATGACGTACGTGGAATGGCTGTCCTTTTGTGGGAGTTGCTTCCAGCAGGCACATTTGAACTTATGGGTATCCATTGATGAGTTCAGCGACAACATAAGGTCGAGAAAATTAACTGGATTTGTTAGAATTAACCAACAGAACAAAATGGCACTCAACTGTAGTGGCATTGATCCGTGAAGTCCAACGAGCGCAGGTTGATGGCAGGAAAAGAACTAAGGTGGGTGTGGGGGACCACCACCTCAGGGGGAGGTGGCCCCCTCATTGTATACTGCTAGCTAGAAATTTTCTGTGTGGTCCTGGTCCCTCGTGGCTTAGTCCTAACAGTGTTGCCTACTGCAAGAGCCCCTCGAAGTAAGATCTACAGTTATTAGTAACCTCTTCTTCTAATGATCTGGAATTTGTTCACTTATTCACACTATGGTAGTCTCCTAACAGTACTCCTGGAGTATATTTTGATGCGTATGTAGGAGTGGATTAGGGGACTTGAGTAGGGTAGTGGGGGGGCTGGGGAGGTGCTGCTGAACTGCAGCACTCCCAGCCCAGGGTCTGAAGTGCCCAGGTTCTGGTGTTGTAGTGACCCCTGCAGTGGGCCAAGACAGACTGTCACTTCTGCGTGGTGCTGCTATGTGCACCAAAGGGGCATGTGATGGGATGCATGCCACATGCGAGGCATCAGTGAGGGAGGACAGGGAGAATAAAGCAAAAACTCCAATGTGCACCTGTTATCTTGTATGATGACGTCAGTGCCTTTGGGTTCCATGCCATGTGAATCCCCATCGGCACATGGCAGGGGGAGTGGTGGATGGAATTTCTGGCACTGAGTGAAGCCTGAAGCAGGTACTTGGTGAAGACTGGGGGCTAACAAGCCTAATAGCGAAAAAAAAAAAAACAGACTCTCAATGGAACCTATATAACGAGCTCCTAGCTCAAAAGGTGTTAATTCTGAGAATACATAAATAAAAAAATAAAAAATGACAACATATCAATGCTATAATGGGAAATGAAAGTATGCCCATTTGTCCAAGTAGCTGCTCTGCATATCTATATAATGGAAATGGTATGGTAGCAGCATCAAAGGCAATAGTATGTCAGCTAGAGTGAGTTTACAATCCAGCAGGAGGCTTCTTACCAGCCAGCCTTTAGTACAGATCCACCTGGCAAGTGTACTTGATCATTAGTCTGCAATAAGCAACCTCAATGTAGGCTCTGAACAGGTGGTATATGTCACCATAAAATATCACTCTGTGTGCCGTGCAGACATCAAGTGTACACAGTGCTCACTCTCCGTCAAAGTTGAGTGGCCTCAAAAAGAATCAGTCAGCACCATGAATTGATTCAGTTGCAATTCTGACACAACCTTGGCCAGAAACATTACTTAGGGGATGGAGAACAACCTTATCCATGTGGAAGAACAAATATGATGACTCCACAGTCAATGCCTGTACCTCACTCACACATCTGGCTGAGGTGACAGGGATCACAAACACTGTCTTTAGACAGCACCAGAATCAAATTCCTCGGTGGCTGAGTTTCTTACACCCTTTGAAAACCTTAGCAGGCACCTTCTCCACAGCCAGAGTTGGACTGCTGACTCTAGCACAGTAACCTGAAGTGGCCACAGATGCATCTTGAGGGAACTAGCTCGAATACTTGAGTGGGTCAGAGACCACAGATAGTCCAAGAGATAACATAAAATCAGTTAATAAAGAAATACAGAACCTGATGACAGATAAAGTCCTAGTGGCCAATCCAGTGTGCTCATTTACCTGCCTGAAACTGGGCCTTGCCTAGCACTGAATCGGAGTTATTTAGCCAATAGTTTAGTGGTACCTCAGTATCCTTTACCTCAGATTGCCCATCCTACTCTTTCCCACAGTGTGCACTATTCCCTTGTCTCTCTTCCATCTGTGCTAGAGCCCAGTTACGAACTCTGTGCTAATTCATTGGGTAGTTTATTCCACTTATTTACCAATGTTCCCACACAAATGAACTTCCTTATGACCTTGTTGAATATAACCCCAACTGACTTCCACATGTGCCCCCTTGTCAAAGTACTCTCAGTCCCAGCAAGCAGTTCACTGCACTCCACCGTTAACTCCTGCAGGAACTTGTAAGTGTCTTTCATGTTCCCCCTCTGTTGTCCTTAAATCATTTGTATTGCCCTCTTCTGGATGGACTCAGTGTTGTCACTATACCTTGTGAGGTGGGGACTCAAGAACTGAGCACAGTACTCAGACTGTGACTTAACATGGATCTGTATGGAGCAATATGATCTCTTTTCTTCTGCTATAAAATACCCTTCCTATGCAACATGATCCTGTTAGCTTTACCAGTCACTTTGTTGTACTGGGCAGAAGACATGAGGCTGTCATGGATGATGACACCAAGTTTTCTTTCTCCAGTGTTCTGTTCCAGCTTTACCCACCATTCCTTCCCATCCAATGGTCCTCCTTTCTAGGGGTTTTCCTGCCAACGTGCAAAACTCAGGGGTAGGTTAGAGGGAGTGAAGTTGGCAGTAAGGGGAGGCAGAAAGTTGGGTTTAATCAGAGATGGCTTAAAAGATGTCACTAATAAGTAAGGAAGGTGGGGACAAATGAGAAGGAAGATTATATGGTATATGATGGAGAATGGAAAGGCTGTGATGTAGAAGAGTGTAGCCTTCTAATGCTGCAAAGCCAAAAACTGGGAAGTGTACTTAACCTGAAGGAGGCAAACACGAGAGTGAGGAAGGCAAGAGCAGAACCCAAGCTTAAAATAGCAGAGCAAGTGAGAGAGGGGGCAAGGCTTCCTTCCTCTACATCAGGGAGAAATGAAAAACCGGAGAGCGTATTAACAGGGTGAAATGGGGGCAGGAGTGGGAGGAAATCAGCAAGCATAATGCAGACACACTGAATTAATACTTTTGTACTGTCTTTACTGTGGAGAATGTGCCACTTCCACAGCGTGGGATCAGGTGCAGGTGGTGGTGGTGGTGGTGGGGGGGTTGGGGTATTGACATGGGAGCTATGGCAGTGGAGAGGGTAAATTAAGGGGGTAGAGTCACTAAGCGTAGACAAATCCCCAGATCTGGACAGCCTGCACCCAAGGGTACTCAAAGAGATGGGGCTAGTGTTCTCAGCACCAGTGATGGATCTCTTTAATTGCTCACTGGAGATAGGCATGCTGCAAACCGATTAAAAGCTAGCTAAAGTGGTGACTCTACACAAGCATGGCAGTAGGGATGATCCTGGAAACTACCAGCCAGTCATCTTGACTGCAATAGTGGGTAAGATGATGAACGCCAATATTAAGGAAAGTCTGGTGGAGTTTCTGGAGATAAATGGGTTTTAGGACAATAGACAGCATGGGTTCATGGTGGGAAGTTCTTGCCAGATGAACCTGATTGACTTCTTTTGGCTGGGCAACAAAGGCTGCTGACAAGAGACCAGGCTGTGGATGCACTAGACATTAGTAAGCCATTCCACTCCATCCTATATAGAAGGCTGCATAGGAAACAGGAAGACGTGTGTAGGGAAGAAACTAACTATCTAAGTTAGAAACTAACAGTAGCAACACAGAGAGTGGTGCTCACTGAGGAACTTTCCAGAGGTGAGGGTTGTCACTAGTGGGGTACTTGGGAACTGGTCCTGAGGCTGGTGCTTTTTAACATCTTCATCTGTAACATAGGTAAAGACAGCCAGTGCAAGCTTTGCCTCTTCACTGATGACACATAATTCTGAAGGAGTATGGACAGCAAAGAAGGAAGAAAGATAATGAAGAAGGATTTTGAGAAGTTAGAGAGGTGGTCCTGGGTATAGCAGCTGAGGTTCAATATGAGGAAGTAAAACAATTCATACATATGAAGCAAGAACCCAAGAAAGGAAAACAGGATGGTGGGAGTGAAGGTGGAGCAATCAGAAGGGAGTAATCAAGGGGTAATTTCTTATAACCTTAATCTGCCCAGCATAATGAGTGGGCAAGGCCAACAGAATGTTGGGATTCATAGGCAGGAGGATTTGCAGTAGACAAATGGATGTGATACTGCCCCTGTACAAATCCCTGGTGAGACCACAAGTACTGCATGCAGTGCTGGAAACATCACCTGAAGGAAAAGGATAGGGCTGAGTTGGTCCAAAGGGTGGCCTCCAAGATGATTCAAGAGCACAGCAAAGCAGGTCCTATGAGGAATTGCTTTCAGACCTCAAGATATGCTCACTAGAAACCAGGTGAGAGTCACGAGAGAAACATTCAAGTTTCTACATGGGATAAACAAAGTGTATAGCAGTGCACTGTTCACCTTCGGTGCAAATGCAAACAGTAGAGGCAACACAAAAAAAGTTGGCAGGGTGGAGGTTTTAGGAGGATTTAGGAAGTACTCATTTACGGAGAGGGTGGTGTATAGATGGAACAGATTGCCCAATGAGGTGGTCTCTCCAAAATCAGTGGCAGGGTTCAGGCATAGGTGGAATAGACACATGGGTTTATTGAGGATCAGTGGAGGGGAAGGAGAAAAAGTAGGTAGAAGGTGAGTGACCATTATGAAGCTCGGTCTCATAGGTTAGGTAGGAATAGGGGCAGACTGACTAGATCAATCAGCCTTCTTTTCTATTTTTCATGAAAATTGCACTTTAAAGAGTTAAGTTTCAGTTGCCATACCCTGGACCACTTCTAAAGTACAACCCTGCCAGGTCTCTTTTTCAGGTCCCATATTCTCTTCTCAGTATCTCCTCTGTCACAAATCTTGGTGTTTTCCACAAAAAGGCTGATATTGCCCTTGATTCCATCCCTTATATCTCAAATGAACATGTTAAATCATACTTGTCTGGGGACCAATCCTTGTGGCACCCCACACATTACTCCCCTAGCCCATGTATACTCTCTGTTAAAAATCATCCTTTGCGTAATTCTTCTAATTAGTTTCCAATCCACCTGATCAGTTCATCCCTCACCCCAGGTCTCCCAGCTTTTCTACAAGCCTTCTGTGAAGTACAGAACTGAAGGCTTTGCTGAAGTGTAGATTTTTTTTTATTTATTTAGCTTTTGATTGCCAGGTAGGGTACACTAGGTGAGTAAATGCCTATTTACAGGTACCACCCAGAAGAGTACACAAGTATGAACAATAATATATACTGTACATCTCAGATAATAGCCAGGAGATCTGGTGAGCACTGGTAAAAGGCACTTGAACAGAGCATATTTCAGTTATGAACTGCAAAGGGGGGGCACACTCCCATCAGAGCCCAGCACAGATAACATACCTGAATAGGTGGCTTGGGAGGGGTTGAGCTGTTCCAAGTGAAGCAATGAAATTAACATACAAAACAATTCAACCAGCTATACACTGGAATGAGTCGAACACATTAGACAGAAATATCAATCATTCACATGAGGCAACTAAACGGACAAATCCTGTAACAAAGTGGAAGAGTGATGTATGGATGTAACAGAATACAAAATGTAGTGCAAGAATGAGGCTAGGGACTACCTTGAGCAAAAATATGGGGACTATCCCATTAAATATCTAAGGAGAGCACCTCTGAAAAGCCCATACATGAGATAGGAATATCAATCATTCACATGAGCAAAATAAAATGGTAATATTAAATGCACGCTGAAAACAGAGTTAAAAATTGACATTTCGACCTTAGGTCTTCTTCAGGAAATATCTAAAAGAGAAAAAAGCAAAGTTAGTGTGGAAGGGAGATAAAATAAGGGATATATATGTGGAGAAAGAAAAAGGGGGGAAGCTCTGGGAGAGGTGATAAATGGCAGGTCAGTGGAGTTGCCATGGGTACCAAGATTTTGTTTTGCTTTCAGACCACAAGCTGACGCAGCACCTTGTTTTTTGTTTTATCATTCACATGAGGCAACTAAAAAGACAAATCCTGTAACAAAGTGCAAGAGTGATGTACGGATGTAACAGAATACAAAACAAAGTACAAGAATGATGCTGGGTGCTACCTGGAGTAGGAACAGGTGGATGATCCCATTAAACATCTAAGGAGAGCACTTCTGAAAAGCCCACATGTGAGCTTGCCCAGTGGTACGGCAATAGCACTACCGCCTGCCAAGCCCATGACCTGAGTTGAAAAGCAGCTTCAAATCTCTGGGGACTGGCCGGAAGGGGCGAAGGATGAGAGTACAAAGAACTACACTCTTCTCCTGGGGGAAGGAAAGGCTCTGTCAGCCCTGCTGCTGAATGCCACCAGGTGGAGGCTTGGTGATAATGCAGGCTGGGGTGGCATGCAATAGGGAGGGACCGCTGATTTGGCATGGGGTATGTGTGCCTCCATGAGGCACGTACCACTGACTGTCCGCAGCAGAATCTGGGACTCCAGAAAATGGAAAATGGGGATTGTGTGGGATAATGAAGCCCTGTCTGCCTTCCTGCATTCAATGCCACCTACCTTACCACTGGACACTGCATTTCATGTACGGAAGCCCTTCCATCCCTGGCCCTGCCATAGGGGGAAATTCATGAGGAAACACTTGGTGGATCAGAACGGTGAGCACTGGTCGAGGGGGGCAGGGACAGGGTTGATAGCCCTCCCACACAGCCTCAGTGGGGTACAAAAAGCTATATGGAAAAGCTCATACATGGGAAGGCTATGGATTTCAAGTTGGCCATACAAAAGATGAGGGAGAAGGACTCCCTGACAGATGCCAAGATAACCTTGGGAATCATGGAGTGTTTGGCATGGTAGGAAAGCCCAGTTCTGAAGCTGACTACCATATAGGCCAGGGAGATATGGAGGTGGAAATCCAGGACAGGATCTAGGGCGATACTTACAGTATGTATTTAAAATCTGCCACAGTGGAGAGGCGGGATCCATCCAAACACAGACTAAAAGGAGGTTCAGTACAGGATCTGAGTCTACCTTCAGACCTTATAGCATGTCTTTGGTCTTTGAGGAACTTAAAACCATTTTATTGTTAACAAATCATGCCTGGACCTGGGAGGAGTCATCCTGTAACTGGGTACTGACTTGGCAAATGGAGGGAGAGCTACAGTACAACACAGTTCTGTCCACATAGATAAATGATGAGCAGTGGAATGTGGCTGAAGTAAGATTATTTATAAAGATACAGAGTAGTAGAGAGCAGAGTATGGAGCCCTGGAAGAGTCAGAGACTGACTTTGGAGAGGGAATAAACAGTGTCCTTGGGTTGATATAATGCTGTCTACCCATTAGATAGCTCAAAAACCAGGAGGCAGCACAAAGGGAATGGCTAGTAGACATCGATTTAGAGTGGAGCAGTGCGTGGTCGAAAGAGCTGAATGCTTTAGAGGGGTCTATGAAGATGGCTCAAGTAAGGGGGTGGTTATCCATGGCTCAGTTGATATCACTCATTAATTGAATCAGTACAGTGGTGCTGGTTAGGTGAGAGGCAGTTATGGGCAAAAAGGAATTCAATCAGCTGGGTGGCTACAATTGTTTCAAACAATTTGATAAGAATTGGGAGTACAGCAATTGGCCTGTAGTTATTTAATAGCATGAGGTACCCCTTTTGTAAGACCAGAGTAATTTTAGCATTTTACAGTCATTAGGGATTATTCTGGCAGTGAGGGATAAACTAAAATATGGAGAAAGAGGGAGGCTAGGATAGGCGCACCATGCCGTAAAAGTTTGGATAGAATCCTCTCGGGGCCTGTTCACCACCAATAGGGAGGTTCTTTAGGAATTTGAGGACCTCCCCAGGGGAACATCAACTTTAAATGAAAGGGGATGGGGTAAAAAAGGTGGGGGGTGTAGAGGGCAGTGCAGGGTTGTTAGCCAAGGAGTTTGACAGATCCATAAAATGAGTGTTGAAGGCATTAGCAATTGTTTTGGGGTTATTACAATGAACCCAGTCAATTAACAAATCACTATCAGAACTCTTTAATGGGCACCCTAGAAGGTCTTTAATGTGGTCCAAAGAAGCACCTAGGGCTCCTCAATAATTGTTCACGGCAGAATGAACTCTTGGCAGGGAGAGTGGCCCTTTTACAATGGTTATATACTTGCCTATCAGCAAGCCAGTCTGTCAGGTCAGAGGGGGCTTTGAAATCCCACCAGTGTTTGTCCCTGGCTTTAAACAAGGAGATGTAGTCCCTATGTAACCCTCTGTTGGCAATCCCTTTAAATGTTCTTATAACCATTTCCTAGCCCCTGGGCACTACCCTTTTAACCCAATAAAAGGTCAATCAGCTTGTCAAGGCACGATCTGCCTGCCACAAACCCATGTTGCTTCCCATTCAGAAGTTGCTGGTGTACAAGATCTGTACTTCAGTATGTGCTCTTTCATGATGGTTTCCAGCAGTTTCCCAGTGATCAAGGTCAGCCTGACCAGTCTATACTTCCCTGGGCTATACCTGTCCCTGCTCTTGTGGTATAGCACCACATTAGCCATCGTCCAGTCTTATGGAATAACCTCCATCTCTAAGGAACAATTAAAGAGGTCAGACAATGGTGCCTCCAGGGACTGTGCAACCTCCCATAGCACCCTATGATGTAAACCATCATGCCCTGGTGACTTGTCCACCTTCAGGGTCCTGAGTCCCTTAAGCACCCTCTCTATTGTGACTGACCCCATTTCCAGTATTTACCCCTTCTCCCTTTTGTCCTCTAATTAACTTTCTCTGAGTGATACTCCTCAACATGAAGACCAAACAAAACTACTCATTCAGAATATCTGCTTTCTTTCTTCCTCCCTCCTCCTACAACATCCTGTTTTCAGTCTATTTTCTCCTTCATCTTCCTCTTTTTGCTTATATAAGGGAAGAAGTATCTCCCTCTCCTTGACACCCTCTAAGATCCGTAGTTCTGTCTGTGCCTTGGCATTCCTAACCACTCTATTAGCCTCTCTCATTATCCACAAATAAACTTCTCAGGTTGCCCTCATGCTGGTCACCCTTGTATTTTTTGAATGCTGCCATTTTTCCCTTATTATCACCCCATCTCTCTGGAGAACCAAAGCAGTCTTATGTTTCTTGCTTTCCCCACCTGCCTCATACAGGAATTAATAACCTCTATTATCACTTTCTTCATGGTGTCCACTTAGCATCATCTCCTTCTTCTTCTCCCAACTTGCTAGTCTTTCCTATGCATTCCCCCATCTTCCCAAAACCCATCCTTTTGAAATCCAGGATCTCTGTCTTCAAGTTGAAATGGTGGACTTTTGGTCCTTTGCTACACCACACTATGTTGTGGTCACTAGTCCCTAAGGGCACCTGCACCCTGATATCCCTGACTGTGTCTTGATTGGAGAGTAGTAACAGTTGTGGTCACTAGTCCCTAAGGGTTACTCCTCCTTGATAACCCTGACAGTGTCTTTACTGGAGAGTAATAAATCAGGAATGACACCCTCGCTAGTAGGTTCCTTAACCTGTTGCAATAGGTGACATTCCTACATGTTGCCCACCAGCACCTGACTCTTAGCACTTTTGTCCACTGGGATTTCCCAATCCACATCAAGCAGGTTGAGGCTCCCCAGTCATACCACCTCACCCTGGCAACTGTCTTCATAATTTTCTCCTCCAGCAACTTGTCCCTGCCCTTCTCTGGGTTTGGTAGTCTATGCACCAACCCAATGTGATTCTCCCTCCATTCCTAGCTGAACCTTAACTAATTTCCTCCTGATCTCCTCCCCCATGGTCCCATTCTCAGCAGCCTCTATGATATCTATTATTTATGGCTCCAACACCCCTGGCACGCTGTAGTCTGTCCCATTTGTGAAGGGTGTGCCCAGTGATGTAAAATCCAAAGTTAGTTTTGTCTCCCCATGTTTCAGTTATGGCCAACAGGTACAGCTGAACCTCTGCTACCAGTGAATAGAGTTTTTTTGGGTGGGGGGTAACTAGGTAAGGCCTACTGGGCACAAGGCCCATTTACAGGGGCACCGTTGTTCACCCATTTCATTATCCAGGTTTCTGGAATTCAAACAGACTGCCTTCCATAATTCTTCTTTTCCTTGTCCTTCTGCTTGAGTTGGTTCTTTTTTCACATCAGATGGTAGTTGACTGCAGGGCCTTACTGGAGCTTTTGGTTTTTATCAAGCAGACCTTCAGCTCTAGGACAAAGAGAGCCTTCTCTTTGAAGAGCAGGTTCATCATTTTCTGATGTTGGGTAGGAGGGATAAAATTCAATGACATGCCTTGCAGTGAAGGGTAACCATGGCCCCACCTGCCGTGGAGTGAGAATCCACCAAGTCCATGGCCACTTGAACCTGGTACTTTACCAATGGGTGGCCCAACATATAGTACCAACCTCCATCACATCTCCTTGCTTACCCACAGGCAGGAGAGGGAAAAGGTTTTTGCAATGGTCAGAAAGTACTAGCTCACCTGCTGCATGCCCACTATCCCTGTAGCTTGCACCTTGTGCCCAAGGTTCAATTACTCTAATTCCTTTTCTGGAGCTTGTGAGGAGTGTCTCTGCAGTTTGGGAGGGATGATGAAGAACTGCTGGAAACCCAGTGAGAGGAGCATGTATCTGTGGTCTGTGCACACTATTAGAGGAAGGCATATGGACAGCTTTTCCCACACCTGTAATTCATCTTCTATAATGCCAAGATTAATTGGCAGGATCCAACCAGCTGAGCTCTCCTTGGACAGAATGTAAAAGAGGGAATAGAATCTCTTGCTCTCTTTCTCTGTCCTACCTGCAGGATAATATCCAAGGCCTTGGGCATCTTTATCATAAGGGTTCAGAAGGAGGTGAGATCCTCAAGTTGGGAAATTTTGTTAGATCAAGACTGTTCTTGAAACACGGGGTATCACTCAAGCTGGAAGAAAATACTGAATCTAAGTTTCTGAGTCTGGGTATGAAGCAAAAGAACCATTCTTGTGCCCATTTACAACCTCTGTGGTCATCATCAGGGTTTCCATCCATATGGACCAACAACACCTTATTCTGAGATGAGAGATTCACAGTTATGGGTATAAAGTGACACAGGATCCCATCACAGGGGCCTGGGTCATCTTGGAGTCACCCACCACTGGTTGAAAAGGAGGGATGCCACCATCAAAGACTAACTTTTTTATTTTTTTTATTTAAACATTTGGTAACCGGGAAAGGCACACTGAGCTGAGGTTCGTTTCCAAGTGCGACATGAGACCTTGGATGCGGTTAGCCAGGGGGGTTCCAGGTGTGACCCGTGAACTTGGATGGGGTTAGATATTAATTCCTGTAGGTGTGGGGTCATCAGAGGAGGGACCACCCTGGTTGGTACTGGATGGGAAACCACCTGATGACCAACAGCCCGAGCCTCCCCAGAGAGATCCAATAGTCTTCATGTTGTGGACAGAGGTAAAGTTATGGAGGGTATTTTAAAGGATATCATAGTTGATTATATAACAACAAATAAATTATCTGATCCTGTACGACATGGCTTTATTAAGTCTAGATCATGTCAAACTAACCTATTATCCTTTTATGGAAATGTTAACACAGAATTGGATAAAGGCAAACCGGTGGATGTAGTTTTCATGGATTTTGCAAAGGCTTTTGACAAACTACCTCATGAGGAATTAATACAAATTCTGATTAAAACAGGAATTTATAGTAACATTGTAAAATGAATAGCTAAATGGTTGATGGGCAGAAGGCGGAGAGTGGTGGTCAGGGGTGTGAAGTCAGATTGGTCTGCAGTCACCAGTGGGGTGCCTCAGGGTTCGGTGTTGGGTCCTTGTCTCTTTAATGTCTATATTTCATCCTTGCAACTCAGTAATCCTCATATTTGGATTTCTAAGTTTGCTGATGATTGTAGACTGGGATCAACTGTGACTTCAACAACTGAGGCACTTTCGTTGCAACAGGCTATAAACAAAATTTATGAGTGGACTAAAATTAGCAAATTGGAACTCAATATTTCTAAATGCAAAATTATGCATATGGGCCGTAATAATAACAAACATATGTATCATACTGGGAATAATATTCTGGTATCAACATCTGAAGAGAGAGACTTGGGTATCAATGTTACATCAGATTTAAAGTTTAGTTCAAATTGTAAACAACAAGTTAAAAGGGCTAATCAGAATTTAAACTGTATCTTGAGACATATTTCTAGCAGACATGAAAACGTGATCATTCCATTGTATGGAGCTTTGGTGAGACCGCACCTGGAGTATTGCGCCCAATTGTGGTCACCACAGTACAGAGAAGATATTGTGAGAATGGAGAGTGTTCAGCGCAGAGTGACAAGATCAGTGTTTGAACTAAAAAATCGGTCTTATAAGGAGAGACTAACTAAACTTAACTTATATTCTTTATATTATAGAAGATTAAGAGGAGACCTATGTATGATGTTTAGAATATCACACAATGCTACATTAAGAGAAGATCTTAAAATGTCATATAGAACAGGCTGGTCTAGCGCTCGAAAGCATTGCATGCAATTAGAATTGCCTAAATGGAATACTAATTTAAGGAAGCACTGGTTCACTGTAACATAGAAACATAGAATTTGAAGGCAGATAAGGACCGTTTGGCCCACCCAGTCTGCCCATTTCCCTACCTACTGGAAAAGCTGCAGATCCTAGTTAACCAGCAGCCTACTTCTTCCTACCCCCAACCCCTAGAATTGCCTTATGACTGTCCCATGCATGCTTGAATTCCACCACTGATTTTGACTCCACAACTTCCTCCGGAAGGCCATTCCATGCATCCATAACCCTCTCTGTGAAAAAATACTACCTTAAATTACCTCTGAGCCGCCCCTTCTATCTTCAAATTGTGTCCTCTTGTTCTTGCACACCTCTTTTTTTGAAAGATGCTACCCTCTTGGACTTTGTTGATTCCCTTGAGGTACTTGAACGTTTCTATCATGTCCCCCCTCTCCCTCCTTTCCTTGAGGCTATACATATTAAGCTCCTTTGTCTCTCTTCATATGTCTTCCGGTGCAGATCCTGCACCATTTTAGTTGCCCTCCTCTGGACAGCTTCCATCCTGTCTATGTCTTTACGGAGATTGGGTCTCCAGAACTGCACACAGTACTCCAGATGGGGTCTCACCAGCTGTCTGTACAGAGGGATAATAACTTCCTGTTTTCTACTGGTGATGCCTCTCCCTATGCATCCCAGTATTCCCCAGCCCTCCTTGCTGCCCTCTCACATTGCTTTCCCACCTTTAGGTCATCTGATATGACTACCCCAGGTCCCTTTCCATTTTTGTTGTTGTTAGTATCTCACCCCCCACTGTGTACTCTTCCCCTGGGTTTTTATTCCCAGGTGCATTACCTTGCACTTCTTAGCATTGAATCTAAGCTGCCATACATTTGACCATTCCTCTAACCTTGCCAAGTCCCTTCTCATCCTTTCCACCCCACCCTGTGCATCAACTCTGTTGCAGATCTTTGTGTCATCTGCAAAGAGACATACTTGTCCTTCTGCAATGTCGCTTATAAAGACACTGAAGGGGACTGGTCCTAATACTGAACCCTGCGGTACCCCACTAGTAACCCCTCTTTCTTCAGAGTGGACTCCATTTACTATTACTCTCTGTGTCCTATTCTCCAGCCAATTCTTTACAGGCTGTCATCTTGGGACCCACTCCCAGGCTGGCTAACTTGTACATTAATCTTTGTGTGGGACTGTGTCAAATGCCTTGTTAAAGTCTCGTGAGGCCATGTCCACAGCCCTCCTGATCTACTACTTTGGTCACTCAGTCAAAGAAATCTATCAGATTAGGTCTGGCATGACCTTCCGCAGTGAATCCATGCTGCCTGGGTCCTGCTAACCCTTTGGCCTATAGATACTCGACAATTCTTTCCTTCAAGTGATTCCATCATTTTCCCTATCACTGAGGTTAAACTAACAGGTCTGTAGTTTCCTGCTTCTGCCTTGCTCCCACTTTTGTGACGGGGAATCACATCTGCCCTCCTCCAGTCCTCGGTACCACCCCATCCTCCATGATTTGTTAAAAGGGTAGTCAGTGGTGTCACTAGTTCTACCCTTAGTTCTTTTAAATTCTGGGATGGATCCCATCAGGCCCCATGCTTTGTCCACCTTCAGTCTTAAGATTTCTTTCAGAACCCTTTCTTCTGTAAATGGGCTGGTATCAACTTCTGTATCCAGAGTGTTTCTACTGTTTGTTTTATGTACCTCCCCTCTTCATTTGTAAATACTGAGCAAAATATTTGTTTAGTATCTCTGCCTTTCACAGTCTCCCTCTGCCCACCCTCCCTCCCCTTTATTAAGCCTCACTATCCCTCCCTTGGTCTTTCTTTGCTCCTGATGTACCTATAAAGGTTTTATCCCTTCTTAACTGAGTTGGCTATCTTTTCCTCGGTTTGGGCCTTTGCTGTTCTGACTGCCTTCCAGCCTCCTTTTGCTTTAACTGATACAGTTCTCTGTTCTGCTTCTTCTCGATTCCTTGTACTTCCTAGAATGCTTTCTTTTCTCTTGAACCTTCACTGCCACTTCCTTTGAGAACCATAGTGGTTTCTTACATCGTTTGTTTTGTTTATTGCTTCACACAAAGGCTCGTCACCTCTGTGATGGCAGTTTTATTATTCCTCATTGTTCTTCCACCCTCCTTCCTGCCCATTTGCTAGTGCATTCCTAGGCACTCACCCATTTTAGGCAAAGTCAGCCTCCTAAAGTCCAGTACTTTTGTCTTTGTATGGCTTGACTCTATTGCTGTGTTTATTGTGAACCATACTGTTCGATGGTCGCTAGTTCCCAGATGGCTACCCACTTCTACATCTGTGATCCTCTCTCCATCTCCATTTGAGAGAATCAAGTCTAATATTGCTCCCTCTTGGTGGGCTCAATACTAGTTGTCTAAGGCATGCCCTGTAGGGCATCTAGAATAACTCCACTCTTGAGTGGCAGCTGCAACTGCACTCCAGTTAACATCTGGCATATTCAGATCACCCATCAGCAATATCTCCCTTTTCTGCCATTCTAAGTATACTTTCTATCATTTCCTTGTCCATTTCCTCCCCTGAGAAGGGTCTGTACTCTAACCCCTGTGGGATTGTGGTGCCATTGCCTGTCTCCAAATTTACCCACAGTGCTTCTTCTCTCCCTGTTTACCCTTTTGTTCTGTTGCTTTTATTCCTTCCCTTATGTAAAGAGCTACTCCTCCTCCTCTTTTACCTCCCTGTCCCTCCTGTAGATAGTGTATCCTAGTATGTTTACGTCCCAGTCATGGTTTTGTGTGACCATGTTCCTGTGACTGCCACAATATCCAGATGTTCCTCCTCCATCAAGGCCACTAATTCAGGAAGCTTGTTACCCAGACTACGGGCATTGGTACTCATTGCTCTTCATTTTTGATGGCTTTACCTTCTGTTGCAGCATCCCCACTGACCCGTTCTACCTCGGTCTTTTCTCATTTAGTACCCTGTTTTGTAGGGAGGCTGGGATTTTCCTGCTGCTTGTCAGTGCCTACCCTTTGACTAGTTTAAAAGCTTGCCAATGAAGCATTTAAACCGATTGCTCAAAAGACTTGTTCCTTCCTGGACAGATGCAGACCATCCTGCCAGTATAGGCTGGTGTCCTCCAGGTGGAACCCCAGTCCCCAATGAAGCCAAACCCCTGTGCTCTGCACCATTTTTTCAACCATTCATTAAACTGCATGGTGCTAATTACCCTCGCCTCCCCCATGCCTTTGACAGGCAGCACCTCTGAGAAGGATACTGTGTGTGCTACTTGTCTTAGGCCCCTCCCCAACTCTGCAATGTCCTCCTGCACTGCTGTAATCTCATGATGAGCCAAGTCATTTGTCCCTAGGTGGACAATTACGTCCAGCTCAGACTCCCTTGCAGCTGTTCTCGTGATCCTGAGGATGCGCTTCCTGTCCCTCCAAGCCATGGCACCAGGCAGGCACCTTACTTCAGTTTTCCCAGCTCCCCCAGTTCTGTACCCCTTATAATTGAGTCCCCCACCAGGAGCTGCTTCCTTTCCCTGTGGTGTCCTCTGCCTCCTTCCTGTGGGCCTCGCTTGTGACAGCTGTCATCAGTCTTCTCTGCGGGTGCATCCATAGGGGAGCTATGCTCCCCCAGAATGGTGTATGGATTGTGGAGTGGAACAATTGACTGGGTGTGCCTCTGTTCCACCATCCTCACCCTCCCTGAGCCCACTGTGGTCTAACTGCTGTGCTTTCTTCGCAACCTCTGAGGTAGTGGTGGTGGCGCTAGTGATCCCTGGATGGGGGAGGTTCCCTTCCTACTGACCAGTGTGGCCTGGGGAAGGTTTCCTTACTACTGTCCAGTGCGGCCTGAAGACGGGCAACTTCCTCCCTCAGGGCAGAGAGTTGTCTGCAAATAGGGCAGTATCTCAGCCTCCAGAAAGACTCCCGGAAGACTGCTGCCCCACAGCCATTAAATTGCACTACTCCCCACATGTTTATCTACTTTTTTGTTTGTTTGTGTGTGTGTGTGTGTGTGTGTGTGTGTGTGTGTGTGTGTGTGCGTGTGTGATTGGTTATATAGAAATATATATATTATACAATGTGTATGCTTATATTGTCAGTGCAGTGTGCTAGAGAGGATATGACAGTGATACACCTTGCACTCTGAGGAAATGATGTCAGAACCTCAGGTATAAAGGAACTATTTCCAGGGTGGGTGGGGTGAGGGTGGGAAGGGGTTGGGCCTAAACTGTGCCCTCACAAAACAATCAGCTAAAAGCTCTCACCCACCACTGCGATAAGTGCCTTCCTGTCAGCAAGATACACTACACAACAATTTGACAGAGAAAATACTCTGCTAATCAAACAGAGAAAGATCCAGACATCCAAGTCAGACACAGGTAAACCTCTCCAGCCCCAAAACAGCTTGGTGGTTTGTTGGCCACAAAGGAAAATCAAATATGCAGTTATTTCAGCCCTTCTGAAGATGCTGACAAGATAAGCAGTTTTGAAAACCCCCTTCCTGAATTAAAAACTAAAATAATTAAACACAAAGCAATACCACTGTAAAAGTAAGGAAAACTTCTCTCAGATGTAAGGGTGGTGTCTGCATGGAATTGCTTGCCGATAATTGTGGTGGGGAGTTCTAGTACGGACATGTTCAAGTCTAGACTTGACGAGCATCTATATGATAAGACTACTACGTTTTAACAACAAAATGGCGAGCATTATGGACGAAAGTCCCGAAGCTTGATTTGACTTATGAAACTTATGAAATAATGTTGACCCATATATTTTGCCTGTAACTGCAGCCACATCCAGCAGGTCCATTCAATTGGATTGCTACAATATTGGTGATATTTATGATTGCTGAAGATGATGATGTTGACAATGAGGAAGGCAAACACCTGGACAATTTTCATTTTCTTTAATGTCAATGTAGAGCTTGAGATTAGGAATGAGTGTGATCTGCTCCCTCTGCATGTGGAACAGAAATCTGAAGCAAACCTTGTCAGGGGAGGTTGGATGGGTTGTGTTGATGTGAACCAAATAGCAGGACTATGGTTACAGGTAAGTAATCTCTATTTCTGACTACCTAGATTCTGTTCACTAGCCACGCAGTCTTCAAATAGTACTCTGGAGGAAGAGTCAAGGCAAGCACCCTAGTTTAGTTGAGAGAGACTGGAGGACTGAGGACCCAATGTAATATTGTGATGACTGAGCATGCTGATGCTGCAGTGGGTATGAACATGTCTGCACTGGGCCATGTAGCAGCCCAGCAGATTTATTCATTTGGGATTTACCCAGCAGCAGAAACAGAGGCATCACTGTGTCTGCTAGAGTGAGCCTTTAACCCCTTGAGTGGTTGCTCCCAAGTCAACCTGTAATGCAGATCAATGCAAGAGTCAACCCAACAGCCAATCATTTGCTTCGCTGCCAGTCTGCCTAGGGTGGCTTCAGTACATTTGACAATCAGCTGGCGAGCCTCACCATGAACCCCTGCTATATATTACCTGTAAAACAGCAGCACCCAGCGCTCATCCAGAGAATGGAGAGTATGCTTAGCCTCCATAACATGCTACTTCAGGAAGGTCAATAGGATGAGCACCTGGTTAAGGTGAAAATCTAAGACTACTTTCAGCATGAACTGCACACTGAGATGAAGGAAACCGTGTCCTTGCAGAAAAAAACATATATGGTGATATCACAGAAAGTGCCTAGAGCTGATGCATCAGACTTTATGCACCCATCTGGTCAATATGATAGTGATAAAAAACAGGGTCTTCCATGACAAGTATGATATCTCACACTTGTCCATGGGCTCGAATGGTTTACCCATTAGCCATGATCGCACCAGTGAAGGGGACAGGTGGTCGAGACCTTTGAAAAAATGCCCAATGGTTTTATGTGACAAGGCTGAGTTTTTTAAGTCGCTGACCAAAATGAGCGACTAAAAAAACACCCCAAGTCACTAAAGTGCACAGCATTAGATCGACTGCCACAAAATGCGACGGTCGATAACTTTAAACAAACTACCAAAAACAAAACTTTTTTATGTGGGGGGCTGTGCCTCTTGCACCCCCCTACTGAAAGATTACCAACTCCAGTGGGGGTGGACTTGGAAAAAAAGAGAAACCCCAGGACGGCAAAAATTCTGTCCTGCACCAGGGTCCTTCCGCTCCACAGGCGGTGGCACTAGCCCTATGCAAAATGGCCAGCTCAGCAGGGTTTGGCCAAATTATTCCTCATATCTCCTTCTAGTGAGTGCAGTGAGTGCAGCTCTCTGCTACACTTACTCTAACCTACTCCTCAACATTGTTCATCACTCACTCTTCCTACAGGTGGTATTACTGATTCACTCAAATTGAGCCGCTCAATAATATTCGCTCACATCACTGTACACCATGCCCAACAACCTTATTCTGAGTCACCGTTGGCATACCAGACCACGCCTGGTATGCTAAAATGATGGTCAGGTGCACTTTCAGGGATGTGGTTCACAACCCCGAGTGAGACAGGGACCAGAGTTAATTCAAAATGAATGCCACAGGGCATGTGAGGGGGTCCACCTCCTGCCCAGTGCACCAGTGGGAGAACCTTAAGTAGTTAGTCTTATGAGAAAGCCTTGACCTCTAGCTGTTCAGGAACCTGGTAGTCAGGTGTGGGGACTGCAGGTCCAGATGCCTGATAGTCCCCCCAGATCTCATTAGCAGGTCCAGTCTGGGTGAAAGCAGCCATGGAGGCCTGCTTGTGAGATCCTGCTACCATAACAGCTGAGGCACTTACTTCTTTCTCACCTCTGTTTGTATGTGTTCCATAAATATGCACACCACACTCCGGTGTGATTGTTACACATAACTGGCATGGCCAATCTGGAGCTATCAGGATCAGTGATGCCGTGTCCCAGTGTACACTGAGGACCACGTTGTGGATCAAGAGAAACAAAGGGAAGGTATATAGGAGGCCTGGAGTCCAGGTTCGATTAAAGGCTTCCCTGTCTTAGTTCTCATCCGAGGGGAGTTGGCACAGAATAGTCTCAGTTTTTTGTTTTCCCAGGAAACAAACAGATCCACCAACGATGTGCCATACAGGGTCAACAGTCAGGAGACCACCTGGTGCAGGGATCACATGTGTGAAGTCTCACCCACATGACTGAAAGCATCCCCCAGTTGGCTATATGCTCCTACAATGTGGACTGTTAGCCTATCCACCTGCTGAGCCAACACCAGTGATCAGGTCCAGAGCACCTCCAGACATAACAGAAGGGAATGCATTCCACCCTGCTTGATTAAGTAAAACATGGTGGTTGCATTGTCTGTACCAACCTGCATGATATGACTCCTGATCAGTGCGATGAACTCCCCAATGCCAAGTGTACTGCATGGAGCTCCAACACACTGATGTGAAGATGTGCCTTTCTCAGCGACCAAAACCCATGTGATCTCCTGTCCAGCAGATGTGCACCCTATCCCACCAGAAATACACTGGCAATCAAGGTGAGGGACAGTTCCACTGAGACAAATGGGATGCCCTCCAAGAGGTTTTGGGGAGACAGCCACTTGTATATAAGAACATAAAGTGCTGACAGAAGGGGACCGTATGATCCATCTAGCCTGTCACTGTGGGTTACCCCCTCCCAGTCTTTTTTTCCTTCCTAAGTTTCCGTGGTATCTATCCCATGCTAGCTTGACTTCTCTTACTGTGTTTGCTGCCACAACTTCTGGGGACAGACTGTTTCAAGGTGCCACCACCCTTTCAGTGAAGAAAAACGTCCTGATATTGGTTTTGAATCTACCACCCTGAGGCACTTGTTGTGCCCCCTTGTTCATGTAGATGAGCTTTTTCTAAAAAAGTCGTGAGTTTGTACTGGTTCAGATCTGTGTGGGACTGGTACCAAAGGCACTCCAATTCCCACTGGATATTGGGCATCTGCCAGTCTGCACAGTGGGTCATGCCCATTGTAGAGGGCATGAACCCCAGAGGCAGGAGGAAATCTGGGGCCAGGTGCAATTGCCCAATTTGAAATGCACAGGCAATGGAAGATAGATCCTCTGTCCAATCCAAAGGCAAGCACACTCTGGCCTGGAGGCAGTCTAGTTCTGCTCCAATAAAAAGGATCATCGGTATCGGCACCAGTTCAAACATGGGCAGAATGACCATCAGGCCCAAGTCCCATAAAGTCTTAATGGCCAAGACTATGGACTGCTACAGATCTGTTCTGGTGCTACCTATGATGAGCCAATATTAGGGTACTGAATCATTTTGCTGCCCCTACATCTAATCAAGGCTCCTGTATCTATCAGGCACTTGTTGAACACCCTAGGTACTAATCACAGTCCAGAGTGCTTCACCATGAACTACTAGAGTTCTGTCCACTCTGAAGTGGAGGAGCTGTCAATAAGACAAATGGATCAGGATGTGTAAGTATGTGTCCTAAAGGTCCACAGAACAAACCCAGGCCACAGGCTTCACAGTTGGAAGGATCTGGCTCAGGGTCACCATGTAAGATTTTCACCTCCAAATGAATTTGTCAAGAGCTCATAGGATGAGAAAAGGGTACCAGCCCCCATCCACTTTGGTACCAAAAAAATATTAAGATATGAAACCCTGCACTGCTTGTATGTCTGGGATGGACTCAACTGCATTGCACTTTAAGAGCTATGTATATGCCACTTAAGCCAATGGCCAAACCTGGCCACCAAAGCCACATATCTAGCCTGGTAAATGCCCAGGGAAGCAGCCATATAGACCATGTTGCCAAGGAAGTCTTTCTTGGATTCCTTGTTCAGCGACTTGTTTGGCTTGCCCTACACCTTAGCCTTGTGTAAGGCACAATCCCCTCTTGTGATAAGTGTTTGGAAAATCCAGATAGACTCCCTATAGGGATTGCATACTTGTGATCCATATGGCACTGAGGAAACTGGCACAAGTTGTGTGATAACACTAAGTACTTAACTCAGCATGACCTGGCGAATCCAAATGCAATTCCAAATGAGGAGGGAACAGTCGCTGTCTCGTGATCAGCACCAGCTCTCCTTCCTGTGCTTTTGATGATACAGGGGAAGCTCTCTCTGTGAAAAGAATAAAGAGATATGAAAAGTTGTCAAAAACTCTTCATTGTCCAGAGTAGTTACTGGGTCCAAGATATACTCCCTAGCTGATAGAAGTTCAAGCACTGGGATACTCCTACTTCTCCTGCAAGGCCCACAGCTGGGCAGTGGACACCACAGCTGTGGAAGATTTATAATCTTGTAGCTTATCCCAAGGGAGTCGAGTCCCACACTCCTCAAGGAATGTAGGGTGCATGGCCTGACACCATCAGCAGTAATCTCTGTTGTGGTTCAGACCTAGGCAGCACATGCAGGTATCATGCCCATCAGTTGTGGATCTCTTCTGCTTGTGCAAGATAAACCTCTTAAAACTCCTTCTTCTTCTGGTCTATGGCAAAATCAATGAAGGAGCAAGAGCTGAAGGAGCAGTAGTTCTAAATCAGTAGAAACGATTTAGTTTTTTTTTTAAATAATTGAGAAACTCACTTGAAAACTATCAGAATCCTCTATCACTAGCAGAGGCTGTAAGGGAGGAGGAGACCTGTTCCTTCCTGCAGAACAGAAGCTCTCAGAGCAGAGGTGGTGGAGTGGGATGGTGGGCGGAGTCGAGCTTGAAGTCCATGCCGGTGACAGCTTGGTCAGTGGAAGACTGCCTAGGTATTGATAGTGAACCTAATCTAGGTAGTCAGAAACTAGATTCAGCATGCTCACATATGAAGAGCCCAAGACCAGTAGGTGATTAATGAATTTAAGCTCAAAACCTGGCCTCACCGCAAATTCAGAGCTGAAGTCTGTTTTGAAGTCATTCTTGTCTACATCATCAAAAATATTTGTAGTTCCTGAGTCCATGTCCATCTGTTCTCCTAGACTGTGGTCCTAGAAATAAATTGACAATAATCATAAAGAAAAGTTTTTGTTTTTTTTTAATGCAAGGCCACAGAGGGCCTTTACTAGCAATGGGGGGCTAACACCCTTACATTTTCCTAGCAATTCCAGCCAGCTAGCCAGCCAAAGTTAAATAGATTTTAAAGGAGCAACTAGGAACTGAAGCAAGGGGAACTCTCCTGCACCTGAAGCAAATATCCGATAGCTGAGCAAAAGGAGAATTGCCATATGATAAAATTCTATTCAGGCTTTCATCCCTACATACATCACAAAATCCCCCATCCACACACTTACATCCAGCATGTCCCCAAGCCCAGATACATCAGCACACAAATGATGATGGCCTAACTGCTAAGAGTTCAGTGCATCTCATTGTTTGGAGCCAAGTCAAAAAGGCATTTCTCTAGTTGCAGGAGGCCACCACACTCCTTCTCACACCATCATAACTACAGTACCACTGCCATGAACCATCATGGACCAAACCTGGGGCACTGGACCACTGTGATGCACCTGAACTGAGCACCCTGTCGTTGTGCTAAAGGAATTCTGCCAGTTAATTCTGATGTTTGGGCTACACCGGGGCTCACCGGGGCATGTGCCCTGGTCAAAAAATGTTGTGCCCTAGTGTGTGCCCCTGTGCTCTGAGTCCCTGCTGGAGTGCTGCATGTTGTAGCTTAAAACTTTCTTACTTGCTGCCAGCTGCACCCAAGTCCTGAATCATTCATGTCCCAACTTCTGATGCTGAGTGCCCTCCCAACCTCCACCAACCATGCACCAACCACAGACTCCCATCCCATGGGCTGTGTGGCACTCAAATTCTGTAACACAGTTCTTAGCCCTGTTTCTGTTAGTTTGTGGTCAGAGTCTGGCTTCTGCAACTGTGACACCAACACGCAGTGCATCTAACGTCAGCGCACCAATACAGCCAATCGGTTGTAGCTACTGCTCAACAGAGCTCCATCTGCATTTGATCACCTCTGCCTCTAACAGCCAGCTATTATTGTGGTCGGTCCCCTCAGGTCTGTGCTGTGGCCCACGCAATTCCCTTCTGCTCTCTGGGTGCTCTTGGACACACCGCTGTAGTCATCTGCCGAGTGGGCAGAGTTAGCACTGGTTCATGACTGAAGTCACCCTAGGATTGCACAATGGTGCTGCTGAGTCCGAGGACTGCCATAGTAAACAAAATAAATAAATAAATCAGATGATACCTCACTGTCACCTGTCTGAATTGGGAGCCACCCAGCTGTTTGCACCCACTAAAACCAGAACCGTAGTGGCATTGCTTGCAGACGGCAGTGCATAAGAACCTCCCCCCGCCAAGACCCAGCAGTGCAGCCAACACTAAAAAGAGTTGTATTCTGTTGTGCTTGTTTCCCAAAAGGCTAGAGCATGGTCTGGTCTGTAACGGGAGAGAGCAACAGTAGCAGCTAACCACACTGCCCAGCCAGTAGCTGAAGCACAGAGCTAGCCCCTCGAGTAAAAGTCTAGCCAGCAGCAACAACAGCCAAGAGAGAAGCTGCCTGGAGAACCAGAGACAGGGCCCTGACTACTTGTGTCTTTTCATTGAGATAAGTGGCTGGGTTTATTTGAAAATGTCACAGTACTGTGGGGAGGGGAGGGACTTGAGGGAGATAGAGAACATATGGCCCTCTATATCCTGGTGGGTAAGCAATCCATGGGGGACCAGTTTGGGAGGTGGAAATCTGATGGAAAGGGGCAGGAAGGCCTTGACTCTCCTGGCTCGGGGGGATGGCCCTGCTTCTCCTAGCTTAGGGGGAATGGCCCTGTGTCTTCTGGCTCAGGGGCAAGTATGGCCCTACTCCTGGCTCAGGTGGCACTGCTTCTCCTGCAAGAAGAAGTAGGGCCACCCCCCCGAGCCAGGAGAAGCAGGGTCACCCCCCCCGAGCCAGGAGAAGCAGGAACATCCCACATAAAAACGAAATGGGAATGGCATTTTTATTTCAGAAACATAATATTCATCATTTGTTCAAATACCCCAAGAGGCAGACATGCATGAATCTGCACACATGCTTTCCATTTAGGTTTCTATAGGTGCCCTGGCCTTCAACTGTAGTGCTCACCCAGTGCCTGGTAACCAAAAGGAGCTGGAGCCACCACTGCTTTTATCCCACTCTACAAGTTATAAATTAATATCCCTCAACTGATTTTCTGCATGGGCAGATATCGGTAGGTTCTGATGATGTGGACAATATAACAGAAACTGTATAATCATCCCAAGCATGTATAGTATACACTGCCAAAAAGCCATTTGGTGGAAGGTATACTGGAAATTCTAATTTATTCTAATCCCTGTAGGTAGGTAGGTAGGTAGGTAGGAAGGAAGGAAGGTTGGTTTATTGGATTCTATTTATATGAGAGTTGACAGTTATACAGAAATCAAAAATGTTTAAAGTCAAGGAACAACTTTAATATTTTCCATTTTTCAAACATGTGTATAATCAATCCTGTCTTGTTAAACTATATATTCCCTTTTTTACCAGTGAGTGCAGAATGTGTTATCCATATACTGTAACAGGTATTCAGACTCTGATCAGCTAAAAGTGTTTATTTGGCAAATCCATTCTGATAACTTGCAAGTATAAAGGTAAAAAAAGCTATACATGAGTACGCAAAATTTTAAATTTGTTTTGTTAACTGTGGAATGAAGTGTGGGATTGAAGGATGAAGACACCAAGAAGTCCAACAAAAATCAGCTTTATTCAGCAAAATGAAAATAAATGCTAAAAGACAAACTGTACACAACAAAGAAAATAAAGAGGGTAATGCAAAAATAAGCATTCCAATTCCAAAGAAAGCTTCAAACTCTAGAAGTAGCTAGAGTTCCAGGTGGGTCAGCTCCTTGCTGAGCCCTAAAGCAGACTGACTAACCCAGTAGTAACCACCTCTTTTATAGTGAGATGCATCAGGTGGTAGGGCCAAGCTCTGCCCCCATTTCTTAGGTTTGAACAAAATTCCAGAATAACTAATTATTTTTGCAAATAGACATGTTCCTAATCATTTCTTCAAGTAAACCAGTATAATACACAAAGGAAGGCATAATGTGCAAAGAATAAAAAAACAAAAATCAGATGGGTGTTTCCTTGTCCCCAGACTCCTCCTTCTGGTTCTCTACACTATATCAGGAGCAAACAGTAGGCCGGACGGCACTTTAGGGATCAGTGTGGAGACCTGAAAAGGGTCTGGAAGGGAGGGAACAAACACCAGTGCCTGGTAAGTAAAACAAGAAAAACACCAATAACTGCTTCTTTTTAGTTTTCAGCGCTCAAGAAATGAACCACACTGACAAAGACTGGTGCTATGACAAATGTATAAGTATTAATAGAACGTAACAGCACCCAGTCCAAGCAAAATATATTGAAAAAATATTTATTAACAAAAGTGCATCAGTGCAAAAATACTGGCTCACAACAGCATAATGCTACAAGACAAAAAACATCTTACGTTTCACAAGGCTAAATGCCAAGCTTCATCTATGTCCTGCATCTTCCTTATTTCATTTATCACCTCACCCCTAACTTTTTTGGGCAACCTATAAGACTTTTGTTGGATGGGTATATCCTGGTTGATCTGAATACAGTGTTCCACCCCTTTTGCTGTCCCTGGCACACAGGTAAATATTTTATGACACAGTTCCAGAGCCTTATCTAAAGCCACCTACTGACTGGCCTCTAACCCAAGGTCAATAAACAGGTCTTGGTATCCTCCTGTCCCCTCCAGACATCGATATGCCTGCTCCATTTTGCCGGCAGGTTGTTCTGGATGTACAAAAAGAGAAGGGGCAGGGGTGGGGTTAGGTCGATCAAACCACCTTTTTAAAAGATTAGCATGGTCCACCTGAAGTTTTCTCCTTTTCTCTGGGAGTGCAGTTTCATAGTTGACAGGGCCTATCTGCCTATGAACAATATATGGGCCCTGCCACTTCATAGTCAATTTGCTCTGAGAGGATGGTAATAATAGCAGTACCTTGTTCCCCTGGACAGAACACCTTCTGGCCAACCCCCTGATCATAATGCCTTTTCTGCTCCTGTTGTTTCCCTTGGTTGTACTGATGGGCCCACTGAATATATTGTGCCAACCTTTGTCTCAATAGGTTTATATAATCAACAGTCGGGGTACCCTCACAGCACCTTTATGGCCTTCCCAATGTTCTTTGATTATGTCTAGGGGGCCTCTTGGATTTTTCCCGTACAGTAATTAAAATGGGGAGAACCCTGTTGATGCTAGTGGCACCTCCCTATACGCAAACATCAACAGGGGTAGGTACACATCTCGGGTCTTTCCCTCCTCCTGCACATATTTCTGTAACATCCGTTTTAATATTTTGTTGAATTGCTCTACCAATCCATCAGTTTGGGGATGGTAGGGTGAGGTGTACAATGCCCCAATCCCCAGTGACTGGTGCAGCCGAGTCAACAAAGCAGATCTAAAGTTGGCACCCGTCAGTAAGTATTTCTCAGGGAACACCTACTCTACTAAATATTTTGAGCAATTCTTCCGCAATCTTGGAAGCAGTGACCGTTTGTAGCGGGATTGCTTCTGGATATTTAGTAGTGTAATTACATAACACTAGGATGAAGTGGTTCCCCTTACTGCTCTTAGGTAGGGGCCCCACAATATCCATAGCAACCCGCTTTAAAGAAATGGCTACCAGGGGAAGAGGTTACAGTGGCACTTTCGCTTTTTTTGTGACAGAAGCTACCTTCTGGCACTCATGACAGTTTCTGAAATAGCTGGCTACCTCATCATGGATGCCTGGCCAATAGAATCTATACAAAAGATGGCTCAGGGTTTTATCCCTCCCCAGATGGCCTGCCATAGGTATGTCATGGGCCAGAGTAATTAACTGCTGTCAGTATTGGGTTGGTACTAGCAACTCTTCTACTATAACCGTTGCAGGATTTTTACACTCCCTATACAATAATTTGTTATTAATCACAAATCTAGGGTAGGTTGTCTCTTTATCTGCTGCCACCACATGTGAAAGGAAGGGGTTAGGGTTAAATCAGATGCCTGTTCAGTACCAAAGTCTACAGTTTTCACATGATCCTGTAAAACATTAGGTATGTCCATCTGTTTATCAGCCCACTGCTTCTTTTCCTTCCTTTGCTTTCATTTAAATTTTCTGTCTTTCCCTGGTGTTCCATATAGTTCATTGTCAAAGGGGAAAACCTGGGGCAAGGTGGTCTCTTGTTTAGCCTGGGCCCTGGTGGTTATAGCACAGAGTTTAGGAGCTGATGTCATTAATGTCTCAAAGTTTGGGTAATCATGCCCAGTCACTACAGGTACCAGGAGGTTCGGTACCAGACCCACTTTGATGGCTTCTGTTTGCCCTTGTATACATAAGGTAATCTCTGTCATGGGATAATAATGCACATCCCCGTGAATGCAAGTTACCCCAGTTCTACCATGAGTGTCTATGCGGGGGAGTAATGCTGGTTGAACCAGGGTCTGTCTGCTTCCAGAATCCAGAAGAGCAAGGACCTCCTTCCCTCCCAGCTGAACCATGGTCAAGTACTGTCCCCATATGGCCAGGGCTAACTGAGTCGGCTCCTTTTTCCATTTCAGGCAATACCTGGCTATATACCCTTTCCCCTGTAACTCGTGACAAAGGATATTGGGGTTGTATGTCCTCCCAGTCTTAATTCCCCCTGCAGAAGTAGAGCCCCCAGAAATACTAGATGTGGAAGGTCTTACTGTGGGCGAGGGTCTGTGAACCCCAGAGTGTCCTTTTGTCCGTGATGGTCTGGTGGTAAGGAAGTCCTCTGCTAACTGAATAGCCTTCTGGGCTGTCTCAGGGCGGTGTTCCCTCACCCACATCTGTACATTCTGGGGTAGAATCCTAATAAATTGCTTGAGGATGACAGATTCCATCACCTGGTCAACCATTCTGGTGGAGGGCTGTTACCATTTGTAGCAGAAGTTTTGTAATTGGGTGTAAGCCTCCTGGGGGGGGTAGCAGTGTGGAAACGGAATGTCTGGAAACCCTGATGAAATGTTCCCACACTGATGTCATTTATTTTCAATATGGTCTGCTGAACATGGTCGTAGTTGTTAGCATGCCTACTATCAACATGGCTGTAGGCCAGTTGTGTCTTTCCAGATAGGTAGGGGGCCAGATGTACCACCCACTGGTCTCTTGGCCATCGACAGGCTTCTGCCACCCATTCAAAGGTGGTAATAGAGGCTTCTATCTCATCTGTGTCATTGAGTTTAGACAGTTTTATGTCCTTTGGCCCCTCAGTGTCTCTGGCAAGGGATGGACAGGAAGTTCCCATGGCTTGTATGGCCTGGAGGGTGTCATTCCAGCAGGCCTCACTTTGTATCTGGTCCACCTCTCTCTGTCTCTCTAGATCCAACTGACATACACACAACCATCTTAACAGGTCATGTATGTCTTCAGGTGGTTGTTCTTCAAGGACTTTTTCTTCTGCGGCAGTAGCACCCTTTGCAGTCTCTTTACCCTCTCTCTTTCTCTACTTTCTATGCACATCAGGAATCCCAGTCAGCAGGGGTTCTTGTGTAAGTTCCACCATCTGCCGAGTCTGAACCCCACTGTAGCCTGGTTGGCTGCTTACTGGCAATTCCATCTTGGCCTCCATCTGGATACCTGGCTCGGTAATCTATGAAGCAACACCAACAGTGCAGGTGTTTCAATGAATCCCACTTCTAAAACCAGTGTGGAAGAAAGTGTGGGATTGAAGGATGAAGACACCAAGAAGTCCAACAAAAATCAGCTTTATTCAGCAAAATGAAAATAAAGTGCTAAAAGACAAACTGTACACAACAAAGAAAATGAAGAGGGCAGTCCAAAAATAAGCATTCCAATACAAAAGAAAACTTCAAACTCTAGAAATAGCTAGAGTTCCAGGTGGGTCAGCTCCTTGCTGCGCCCTAAAGCAGACTAACTAACCCAGTAGTAACCACCTCTTTTATAGTGAGATGCATCAGGTGGTAGACCCAAGCTCCACCACCTTTTCTTAGGTTTGAACAAAATTCGAGAATAACTAATTATTTTTGCAAATAGACACATGTTCCTAGTCATTTCTTCAAGTAAACCAGTATAATACACAAAAGAAGGCATAATATGCAAATAAGAAAATAAAAATCAGATGGGTGTTTACTTGTCCCCAGATTCCTCCTTCTGGTTCTCTACACTATATCAGAAGCAATGAGTAGGCCAGCTGGCACTATAGGGATCAGTGTGGAGACCTGAAGAGGATATGGAAGGGAAGGAACAAACACCAGGCCCTAGTAAGTAAAACAAGAAAAACAGCAAGAACTGCTTCTTTTTAGTTTTATAGCATTTGAATTAAGCAGGAAATGCTGCATTTGGAGCAAGGGAGTGGAACAGAGTTGCAGCGCTAAACAACTCTGTGAAAATAACCTCCCACTGCTCCAGTATGGCTTCCTTTAACCTTGCAAGTAGAGATGCAGTGAATTTAAATTCCACCGGCTAAGTGAATGCGAAGTGGGTACTTCACGTTGCCACTCCACAACACAGAGTGGGCAATGCAAAGTGCTCACTCCACCTTGTCATTACCACTTCGTGTTAAGGCGGAATGACAATGCGACGTAAAGCGAAGTCATTATTTTTAATGGACTTTGCGTTCCTCATTATGATTCTAAGTGATCCACTTGGTGTTTCAGATTTGGCAGCCCCCCCACACATCACATGGCTTACAGTACTGTAAGCCACATGCTCTTTAGCTAGGCAGGAAGGAAGTGAGTCATACAAGCAGGCACTTTTACTTTCTCCTGTGCAGACGGAGAGAGAGGAGTGAGTTTTGTGACTGCTGATACTTTGAGATCAGAGCGAGGAGGAGATTTTAAACTGATTTAGACCCAACAGCTTTTTTAAAAGCTACATTTTTTTGCCTTTTCTGTACTCTTTTTTACTTAATTTGTTCTTTCTATAAATTTTATTTGTCTTACCTTTATAAGTAGTTAGTTGTTTGTCTGTGTCTGTGTGACTGTGTGTGCATTGTGTGACAGTGTGACTAGTGATTGCTCAGACTGAGGGAGCTCAGTAGGAGAGATGGGCCAGGGTAAGGGAATGTCTGGGGGAGGGGCAGCTCTGGGAGAGTGTGGTAGTGGTAAGCATCCTACCGTGCACATGCGTGGGGGGCATGGGTGCCCATTCCTGTTGGACTGCTCGAAACTTGTGTGTCCCCCCCCCCCGGAAGCAGGACCAGCACCACCTCCTGTCCTGCCTCTGAGGCAGTTGAACCACCACCAAGTCCAGCACCAGGTCCTCTGGAGCAGGATGTGCTTGTTTCCCCGGGCACAGGTGTGAATCCCATCCCTGTTCAGCACCGTGACCAGCCGGCTGCCAGTTCATCTGGCCCTCCCCTGCCTGTGCCTGGTCCTCCCCGCACTTCCATTGTTTGGCAGTTTTTTGACTGTGTTGGGGGAACAGCAGTGTGGTCAAGTGCCACCTATGTGAGGTGGAGGTGCGCTGTGGCCCCCTTGGGGACTCACCTGGGGACTGGGGGCCAGTACACCCATATGCTCAATCACCACCAGTTGGAGTGGCAGGCTGCCACAGAACGGACCATGCCTGCACCTGCTGGCCATTCTGTGGCAGAGGGTGCAGCTGTGCATGGCGACATCCCTAAGAAAAGGAGGGCCACAGCAACACTTGCTGCTCCACCAGCACCCCCACCACCACCACCAGCAGGTCAGCCTGTAGAACGTGTGGATCCCAGAGAACTGTATGTAACACAGGCTGACTTGGCAGTTCTCTGGAGTGCTGTCGAGGAGAACAACGAGAGGCTGAGTGCTGTGGAGCAGCAGCTATATCGCATAGAGGGACATCAGTTGCAAATTATGTCCATGGTGGAACTGCTGCTGGATCACCATGGGATCCCACATTAATTTTTTTTTTTCCTCACACCATGTGCCCCCCCAACACCTTCCTTGCTGTGTTATAAAATGTATTCCTCCACCATCCCCAACCTTGTATGTAATTATGCCCCTTTTTGTTGTCTTCCGTATGTGTGACACTTTGTATTCTGAGCAGTGCAAGTATACTGTGCTAAACTGCATGTGTGCAGTCAGTCTTCTTTCCAGTCTGTGTATGTACTGCAGACACTGTCCAACTCCCTGACTTAAAAACACTTATTAATGAGTACAATGGCAGGATGGTGAAGCCTGGAGAAATGCTGCAAAACAGGCTTACAATATATCCAAGTAACTAGTAAAAATATTAATGTTGTGATTCATGACGTGATCGTAAATCATGATTTGTACCGTGATGATGAAGAAATGCGAATGCCTATGGCTGTACTTCCCCGGGTCCTGATGAGGTGTGGCGCAAAACTTCCCGACTTAAAAACACTCAATAATGAGTGCAATGGTGGGGTTGTGAAACATGGAGAGATACTACAAAACAGGCTTACAATACATCCAAGTAACTATTAAAAAAAATTAATATTGTGATTCATGACGTGATCTTAAATCATGATTTGTGACTGCATTTGTGACCATGATGATGAAGAAACGTGAATGTCTACAGCTGTACTTCCCCGGGCCCCGATGAGGTGTGACACAAAACTCCCCGACTTAAAAACACTCATTAATGAGTACAATGGTGGAGTGGTGAAGCATGGAGAGATACTACAAAACAGGCTTACAATATATCCAAGTAACTAGTAAAAAAAATGAATGTTGTGATTTGTGACATGATCGTAAATCGTGATTTATGACTGTATCTGTGACAGTGATGATGAAGAATGTGATTTGAATCACGAGTGACTCATGATGATGGTGCTGACTTAAAAATGCATATTAATGAGTACAATGTTCATGCAGAATTATGCACCACACCTGTCCAGTACTCTGAAGGGAAGCCAAAGAAACAACTGTGACTTAAGTTAGAGATGGAGATTGGGCCCTAAAGAGATGCAAATGCACAGACAGTTTAAGATTGAGCTGCACACTGAAGAGATGCAGATGCAAAGGCACAACACCTAACCAGCACTCACAATCAGAAATTCAAATCTGGAATAGAATACCATTGCCGGTTAGGGCGGGCCGTGGGGGGGGGGCATGTACTGCACTCCTGCAGTAACAGTCAGTAGTACTAGTACCAGTAAAGATACCACAAAGAAGTACAAAAATTACACAGCTGCAGTGGATAGCAGGTTCACATTGCTGAAATTATGTGGCACAATAAAAGGTGTCTGATTTGATGACACACACGTCACACACATACACACACACACTAAGTAATGTGTAGCAATTGAAAACTTCAGTAATATAACCACATATTTTAAACAAACTAAAATTATGCACTGCTGCACCACAACAATCAGAAAAAATGGCAAGAATTATTGAAAATATTACTGTGTACATTAACACAGTTATACAAAGAAAAATATCACCAAAACAGAAAGCACTGCCTTTTCTCCAAGTTAATCTACCTACACCACAGATCCCCCCTCCCCAAAAGCTCTTGCACTGTCTCTCAGTATACAGACTGAATGTTGTACATTAACATTCAAAATCCACACACAAACAATAAACACTCGATGATATGAGCACAGGAGGGTTTCCTATAATCGATGAACTAAAGTTTCAGCAAAAAAATGACTCAAAAAGGCCTTTTTAACAGCTTTTAGAAGGTTTGAATCACAGAGAGCTCTCAGAGCAGATTGTCTCCTACAGCTTCCTACACACAATACCCCAAACTGGGGATGTGCAGAACAATCTAGAGCCCATATGATCTGAAATCCCATGAATCACTGCAAAATTCACCTTTGGAGCTTAAAAACAAGGCGAAGTTCATTGTTTTCAATGTACTTCGCCTTAAGAATTGGTGGAGTAGTGGTTTGGGAAGGCAGAGTAATGCAGTCATTGTTTCCAATGGACTTCGCGTTACGCATTATAACACGAAGTACTCCACTCCGCATTGTGGAGCACTCCGCGAATTCGCCTTCACTCCGCGAATCACTTCGTGGAGTGAATTGAGGCCACTTCACCCATCTCTACTTGCAAGTCTCCTTTGTTTATTTCCTCACACTGTTTTAGCCAAGCAAAAGAACACACAATACAGAACCTGGTTTGTTTACTACCTGTAGTGACCAGCTGTCTCTGTTTGCAAGGATTTTTCATTATTTTGCTGGCTGTGCACTAGTTTAACAAGTTTGTTAGAGTGTAGGGTGAGGTTTCTAGAACTTCAGAGAAAAAACTGATCTGAGCTGAGTACCCTTTTCCTTTAGCCCTTTCTATCAGGGACACGAATTAGCCACAGAACAGAGAACTTAAGTGGAGGTGCTTGCACTCTGTACAGGGACAGAAACGACTGAAATGAATGCGGCTAATTGTTTACTTTTGCACAGAATTTTTGCCCAGACAGTAGTCTGGAATTCTTAAACGATATCCTTGTGGTATTGTATTGCTATCAGCAGAAAAAAGGCTAGCTTTCCTTAGTTATTACACCAGCTAGCTAGGATTTCTGAGAATGTGTCAGGACTGGGTTCTCAGGAGACCAGAGTGTAGTGTTAATTCAGGAAGAGTAAAAACATCTACCAGGTGGCCTGCCTGGAGATGGGGAAAGCAGAGGAATAGAAAAGACAGAAAAAGGGGAAGAAAGAATGTTATTGCTGTTGCAACAGACTTTTAAAAGAAAGGTCTCCAAAGTCCACAGGCCCTTTCATATTAACCGTCAAAAACACCTAGAATTCTAAACTTCACAGAATGCTATGCTCATATTTTACACTCTTATTTGTTCACTAGCTGTGCTTGTCCCACAGGCCAATGACTACTAGTGTTATCACAATGCAGATCTCCATTCTGTTCAGGACAGAACTGGGGGAGAGGTAGGCAGGGTAGTGGGGAGGGCAGTCAGAAAGGAAGAGAAGGACAGAAGGGAAGGCCAGAGGACAAGGCTGAGGGAGAGCAGTCAGATGGGAGATGGGGGATCTTGAGAGGTGGATAGTGTGGTGTGTGGTAAAAGGGATGGGGATGGAGAGGAAGAGTTGCAATCCTGGGTGACTCAATGATGAAGGGAATATGCTGCAAGGGGAAGGGGAATGTGCTCATGGGTAAGAAGGTAGTGTGCATGCTGGGGATGACAGCAGAGTGCGTGTGTCCAATGATAGGTCAGCGTTTGCAAGGGGTAGGGAGGGAACATCATGTAATAATCCATCTAGGAACAAATGACCTAGCTGGAATGGAGGAAGCATTCTCTGAAGTGTTGCCAGTACCTACAGCCAGTACAGCAAGGATGAGGAGGATTGAGGATTTTAATTGCTGGCTATAGGAATGGTGCAGAGGGGAGGGTTTTGGTTGCAAAGAAGGCTGGGAGGAGACCTGGAATGACAAAACCCTATACACAATGGATAGGCTGCACCTTAGCAGAGGGGGTTCCAGGGTGCTTAGGGACAAGTTGGGGGAGTAAATGGCCATGAGCCTTGATTTAAACTGATGGGGGGGGCAGATAGGGTCTTCATACCCAGAGTCTCTGGGAGGAGGTGGCCATCAGGCCTCCCCCCCCCCAAGTTCAAGCAGGCTAAGTTGAGATTAGGGTTTGGGACAGTGAGGGGAGGCAATAATCAGGAGGGAGCAGAGCAGAGTGGGTCTTGAGGGGGTGGATACAAGTCAAGGGGGCATACGGGGAGAAAGTTACCAGTGGCACTAGGGGAGAATCTTGGAGTGCGAAGGCTGGGGGGAGTAGGCAGCGGCAGGCAGGGGGAATAACAACCATGTTAAGGGAGAAAAAGGCATGGAGTCTTGGTGGAGAAGCCTTGGTAACAAAATGAATGACACGCAGGCAATGTTGGCGAGGAAGAAGGTGGACACTGCAGTGGTCACAGAAATTTGGGCTACACTAAACCACGACTGGGATCTCTCTATCCCTGGGTATTAGTTGTACAGAAGGGACAATGGAGTAGGAAAGGGAGGGGGAAGGGGTAGCGATATATGTGAGAGAGGGAATAACCTGTATGAGGGAGCAGGCACATGAAGAGAAGGCAGAGCTACTGTGGGTGCAGTTGCACTCTATTGGGGTAAGAAGGAAAGGCTAGGGGTGGTTTACAAATCACCTAACCAGAAGTAGGAAAGGGATAGTGAGTTTGGGTCCTTTATCAGGGTAGCTGCCAGCAAGGGAGAGGTGGTGATTTTGGGGGCATTCAATCTGCCCAAGGTGGACTGGAAGATTCCACCACAACCTGTGCCAGGAGTCACTTAATCTTGGACACAGTACAGAGCAGATTCCTGACTCAAGGTGTCATTAAACTCACGAGTGAGGGAGCAATCCATGATCTGGTACTGACAAATGGGGACTATGTTCAGGACATCAAGGTTGAGAAGCCCTTGGGAGGAAGTGAACACTGTATGGTGTGGTTCAAGTTGGACATGGGGAGGGAGAAGGCAAACACCAAGACCAAGGTCCCAGACTTCAAAAGGGTAGATGTCTGGAAGATGGGGGATTTGATAAGGGGACACCTTGCTAGCCTCAGCGAAGGGAGGGTGGATCAGAAGAGATCCATCATCAAGGAAGGAATAGCAGCAGCCATAAATGAGTTTGTCAGACTGAAGGAGAAAATTCTAGGGCCAAAGCAACCAGTTGGGTTAGCAGAGATGTAGCCCAGGTAGTCAGGGATAAAAGGAATGCTTACAGGAAGTTCTGCTGGACTGAGTAGGATGAGGACAGGAAGAAATATCACAGGAAATCCAAACAGGTGAGAAAAGCAGTTTGGCTCACCATGATCAGGAAGGAAATGCAGTTAGCGTAAGGGAGAGCATAAGGGAATAAAAAAGGATAGAACACCTATTTTTTCAATAGATTAGAGAGAAAATGGACAAGAAAGATGGTACTGTAAGGCTATGGAGAGGGAAGGGGTGGCTAGAAGACAGCGGGGACAATTCAGTATTCAATGAGTACTTCTGCTCTATCTTTACAAAGGAGAGGGATCGCCAGGTACCATACAGGAGAAGTAAGGGGGAGGGGGTTGAGAAATGTATGTCCATCATGTCCCTTTAACCCGTAAAGCACTTTACATCGCTGCAACACAGGTTTTGACTTGGGATGTGGTAGGCTTTGTAATAGTCCCCTACTGCTTTCAAGTCGGCCTCTTAAGACATCTCTGCCCTGCTTGTTCTAGGTGTCGGATGTACCTAGGGGGAGGGGTGTTAACAAGCAATACCTGAGCCCAATAAAGAGGGGAAGGGTGAACAATGAGAAGGAGGTTTCTGTTTCATTTAGATGCAAATGGAGACAGAGAGACTGAGCTGAATGGTTTGCTAAGCTGTAAGCTGTTTTTTTTTATGTTACTGAAAGTAAAGCAGATTTCATTTAATTTAAAATGGTGTCTGAAGTGTTCTCATAGAGAGTGTTTCTCAGAAGCTACCTGGTTTGTTACAGTGTCGCACATGGTTGGCTTTAGTGGTAGGACTGAATGTCCCCTTGTCTGACCAGGGTTGAGATGGACTCAGACAAAGTACTGAAATGGCTTGCAAAAAAGCAAGTGCAGCAAGCCCAGATGCTGGTGCAACAGCAAGCAAAACAGGCCCAAATCTGGCATTAACATCAAATACAACAGTCCCAGATTCAAAGGGACTGGAATGCCCATCAAGTGCAACAACAGGTGCAGAGAGCTCAGCAACAGTAGGAGTTTATGAAGCAGGTGCTGCAGGCACAGAAGGAGACTGTGCCCCAGCTCCAGGTCACAGGGAATCTAGACACTGTAGGGCCCCACCCCATGCTAACAAAAATGGGTCCTGAGGGCAACCCCAAGGCCTACCTTCTGACTTTTGATAGCGTTGCCAGTACCACTGCCTGGCCACAAGAAAGTTGGGCTACTCGCATTGCACTGTACTTGACTGGAGATGCCCAAGCTGCATACAGAAGCCTAACTGATGCTGTCTGTCATCATATACTATGATCAGGTAAAAGCAGCCATCTTAGACAAGGTTGGAATAACTAAAGAGAGTTACCAATGAAAATTTTGCACCTTGGTCTCATGGTTGGAACATTTCCTACAATGCTGGCACATAAATTACACGACTTGGCTACTCAGTGGTTAAAACCAGAGGTACACACTAAAGAGGAGATTATGGATTTGATTAAATTGGAGCTGTACCAGAGCATCGTACCAGATCAAGTCCATGATTGGGTAAGCTGACATGAACAGACCACTCTAGCTGCTGCAGTGAAAATCACAGAACATTACCTGGAAGCTGAAAGACCAGAGGCTGTTAAGAAGCACGGAAGCCATGATAAACTTCGAGCAGTGACCTGAGGAGAAGATCCCCATAGAAGATGGGAGAAAGGACTTTAGGAGGATGGGGAGCAAATGTGCTGATATTGGGAAGTGGTCAATTGGTGAAATATTGCTTACTCCTCCACTTCAAAAAGGTACAACTCCTAGACCTGGTGTAATTCCCTTACATAGAAACATAGACGTTGATGGCAGATAAGGACCACAAGACCCATCCAGTCTGCCCATTTCTTTTTCTACCTTATAAATGTGCCATCAGCCCTTGCTCTGTCAATGGCCTATCTGTTCATACTCATCTGTATTGCTCCCTTATGCCTATTCCATGCCTGTTTGAAGCCCTGCACTGTATTCATATCCACCACTTCCTGAGGCAGGCCATTCCTAGTCCCAAGACCATGCTCTGTAGTGATCCAAATGGGAGGGGCCAAAAGTCACAGACCTGATAGTGACATTGTATGTTTTCACTGTGGTAAAGTGGGTCATATTAGCAAGTTCTGTGACTACACGGACTAGAATTTTGCAGACTGCATAGCTACCACCCACACAAACGAGTCTCAGGCCAAAAACTTGTAAATAATACTTATGCAAGTGGGAAACCAAACAGTTACAGCTCTTGTGGATTCAGAATATGGGCAGACATTAGTTGAAGAATCTGTGGTTGGACCCAACCTGGGTCCATTGGGGAGATCCCATAAATATTGCCTGCATACATGGAGACATCTGTAAGTATCCTACATTCCTAGTATGACTAAAAGTAGGAAGCTGGGCAAGTATAATAAAAGTTGGAATTTTGAAAACCTTACCATGGTCAGTAGTCTTGGGCTGAGACTGGAAAGGGTTTCATACCTTCCTGCAAAGCAGTACTATAAGTTCATGCCCACAGTAGGCCACACAGACAGAGGATCTAGAACATCTATTTCCCTTTACTGGCTCTGAACACTTTGACACAGAGGGAAGCCTTAGAAGCCTCAGGGTCAGAAACAAGAAGGAAAAAAGAAAGGAGCCCCCCTCTGTCTGAGATTGTAATGGTTGGTTACCACAATAACTTGGGTTCAAGAAGAATCCAGGTTGACTCAGATGAAGACATCGAATCCACATCTACAGGAGGTCATAAGATCCTTCTGAATGTCAGACTTGAGGTTTTTCAAAACCTGTCCAAAATAATTTCTGAACAAAGGGCTGATGAGGTTCTCAGGAATGCCTACCAGAATGTAACTGTGGCAAATGATAAAAGTGATAGATGAACAAAAAGCACAATGTTTCCCATGGTTTGAAATGAAAGATGGTATTTTGTACTGGGTGGAACCTGTGAAACAAATTGGTAGTTTATGTTACCAGTTAGTGGTTCCCAGGTCTGCAAGAAAGGAGGAACTGAAACTGATCCATATGACACCTACTGTGGGTCATTTGAGCAAGGAAAACATTGAGGCATGCATACTTGACCAGTTCTTCAGGCCAGGAATATGGAAGGAAGCAGTAGACTTTTGCGCTTCCTGCCCTAAGTATCAGCTGGTAGCCCCCAGAAGTATAAAAAGGGCCCCTTTGATTGCTATGCCAACAACAGGCATCCCATTTGAAAGAATTTGGGTCGATATGGAGGGACTCTTGATAAAAAGTACAGCTGGATAGCTGTATATACTGGTTATGTTGGATTATGCCACCCGTTACTCCGAGGCTATTCCCCTACATTCCACTACAGCCTGGTCTGTGGCAAAAGAATTGATAAAACTGTTCTTCTGAGTTGGGCTACTGAAGCAGATCCTAACTGATCAAGGCACCAATTTCACATCAAAACTTATGAGGGAGAAGTGGAGGAGTGTGCTTTACTGAAGGTTAGGTCCATGTGGACATCAGTATCACCTACAGACGGATGGCTTTATGGAAAGCTTTAATAAATCATTAAAAAGTATGCTGTTTAAATTCTTGTGAACTGACGTAAAAAACTAAGATGAATTGTTACCCTATTTAACATTTGCCATTTGGGAGGTGCCACAGTCATCCACTGGGTTGTCACCCTTTAAAATGCTGTACAGGCAACAAACCCCAAGGGATTTTGGATCTTGTAAAAGAGATGTGGGAAGAACAGGCACACAGTCCATCTAACATGCTCCAATATGTATTACAAATGAGATAATAATTGGATATGGTCGGCATTTTTTTCTTTTTATTTTAATCATTTAAACAATTGGTCACCACGAAAGGAACACTGAGCTGAGACTCGTTTCTAGGTGTGACCTGGGGAAGGGGAGTACTGAAGGAGTAAGTTACCAAGCATGTGGATGCGGTTACATAGGCAACACTACAGATGTAGTAGAAAAGTGGTGACCAAGTATATTAAAAACAATGATTAATGCAATGATATGTGGACAATCATGAGACAATACAACAAAGTGGACAGTGTCGATTGGGGTAGGTGTCAGTGCTAGCGGGATCCAGAGTTACACCTCAGGTGTAGTCATAAGTAGCCCCAATTGAGGGGGGTCAGAATAGCAACAGAGAGGTCACAAAGTCAAGAGGGGGACTGGTAGGGATGGGAGGGGCAGGAAAATGCCTTAGCTGGTGTCTTAAGGCAGGGACTAAAGGGGAGAGGCAGACGAGAGAAAGGGAACAGATACCACAGGAAGGGGAGGTGGGTGCAAAGAACATTTAGTAAAAGCAAAGCAAACCCAGGCAGGGCACTATGATCAAGAGGACATGCTATGGGAGTTCTAGTCAGTCCAGTGACAGATTACTCCTTCTATTGCCTAGCTCTCAGAGTAAGCTCCTAGCTATATGGCAGGTACCATATAAGGTCCTCAGAAAGGTAGGCCTGGGTGATTATGAAGTCTTACAAGTGGACATAAAACTGGAAGAACAAATGTACTGTGTTAATTTGTTGAAACCCTGAAAAGACAGTGAGGTATTGCTCATTGACCCAGAAGATCCAAAAGGGACCCCAAGTTCTGGCGACAGATGAGGACACTGATGACGGAACCCTGGACATAGTACCTGCAATTGTAAAGAAACCAAGCACTGTTCCAATGGACAACTAGTTCAACCATACTTAAAGCAAGAAGCCCAGTGGCTAATAGAGAATTTTGGGGATGTTTTCTCCCCAAAGCCAGGATGAACCCATGTGATCCAGCACCACAAAGACACAGATCTCTCACTTGTGATCCAGCACCACACAGTCACAGATCCAGGTGTCCAGATCCACCAATAACCATACAGACTACAGGAAATAATCCGAGAGACAGTATAGGAGGAAGTCCAGTCTGGAGTCACTGAGGAATCTCAGAGTGAGTGGTCCAGCCTACTGTGCTAGTCCCCAAACCAAATGGGACCACCTGGTTTTGTATAGATTTCGAGAAAGTTAATGTTGCATCCAACTTTGATGCATAGACAAACTTTTGGACTGACTGGGGAAGAAAGGGTATTGGCAAATCCCATTAACTCAGGAGTCCTGAGAGAAAATGGCCTTTGTCACCCTTTCGGGCCTATATCAATTTATTGTGCTTTCCTTTAGATTGCATGGAGCCCCAACCATATTCCAGACAATGATGGAACGCATCCTCTGTTCCCATAGACTGTATGCAGCAGCATACCACGATGATGTTGTAATATTTAGCCCTGATTAGGACAGCCACCTGCAGGATGTGGCCATGGCACTTCAGTCACTCAAGGAGGCAGACCTCATGGTCAGTGCCACAAAAAGTATCACAAGATGAAATACTTGGGTATATGGCTCAGAATGGCCATGTACATTCAGTTATCAACAAAGTGAAACCTTTGCTGACTGCCCCATCCAAACTACTAAGAAGCAGGTTAGGTCCTTTCTTGGACTTGTAGGGCATTACTGCTAGTTTATTCCAGAATTCTCAACCCGTGGTACCACACTGACTGATCTGACCAAGAAAACTACCTGTTTGGATGGAAGGTCACCTTGTCACTGACCACACCCTCCTCAAGTGGTTACATGCTATGCAGCATATCAATGCCTGTGTCACTAGATGGTATTTAGCATTTCAGCCTTCTTAGTTTGATGTGCATCCTCAGGCATGTACCCAGCATGTGTATGTGGTGCAGAGTATGTGCATCTGTTACTTTTACCCATAAACTGCTTCACATCTCTGTGACACAGGGATGCCAGTGAAGACACATAGAGACTGAACTGAACTGTTTGTTATGTTGAATACAATCTGTTTTTTTTTTTTCTGCTACTGAAAGCAAATCAGATTTAATTTAATTTAAATTGGTGTTCACAGCGTTCTCTTTGAGAGTGTTCTCCAGAAGCTGCCTGGTTTACTACCTTGTCACAGGGGTACATGGAAGAAAAGATCAGTGAGAACAGGGTGAAGAAAGGATTACAGCCCCTAAAGGTTGATAAATCCACAGGCCCGGATGGTATCTATCCCAGAGAGCAGAGGGAACTGGCAGTGGAACTAGCAGGCCCTCTTGTGGACCTGTTCAGTAATTCGCTGGAATTGGGGTAGTGCCACTGGACTGGAGAATGACTTATATGGTGCCGCTCCACAAAAGTGGACCCAGAGAGGTGATCCAGGCAACTACAGACCCAGTCCGCCTGACCTCAATCGAGGGTAGCTCATGGAGGCAATCCTTAAGGAAAAGCTACAGTAGTAGGTTTCCTGGAGGAAAATGGTCTCCAAGATGAGAAACCGCAACAGCATAGTTTCAGGACTGGGAGATCCTGCCAAACAAACCTGATCTATCTCTATGACTGGGTAGTGAAAACAGGACAAGGGCCAAACAGTTGATACCTTTACTTGAATTTTAGCAAGGCCTTTGACTTTGTAACCCACAGGAGACTGATCGAAAACTGGAAAATCTAGGGATAGGGGAGAAAACCAGTGGATGAGTGGCAAACTGGCTGAAGGACAGGATCCAAAGGGTGGTGCTGGGGAGCTCTCAGATTCTAGGGAAGTTACCAGCAGGGACCCACAGGACTCAGTGCTTGGTCTGGTGTCGTTCAATGTATTCATTAATTACATTTGAGAAAGCATAAAAGGCAAGAGTTGCCTGTCTGGGGGCGACAACAAGCTCTGTGGGAGGGAAGATACAGCAGAAGGGATACAGAACCTAAAGAAAAATCTGGCCAATCCAAGCTTCAGAGATGGTCGAGAATATAGCAACTCAGATTCAATGCAAAGAAGTGTAAGGTCTTGTACATAGAAGATAAGAACCCAAGGATGGAGTACAGCCTATCGGGGTCCTGGTAATGAAATTAGAGGAAGAGAAGGACCTGGGAGTGATGATCACTAGTGACTTGAAGCACTCCTCACACTGCAGGAAGGCAATGGTGAAAACCAATAAAATGTTGGATGTATTACCAGGGGAATCATTAGCAGGGCAGGAGGAAGTCATATTGTTGCTGCACAGATCACTGGTGTAGCCGCACCAACAGTATAGTGTTCAATACTGGGGTCCCTAACTGAAAAGGACATTAACCTCCTAGAGGCAGTCCAGAGGAGGGCAAAAATAATTGCTAAAGTTCAGCTGGGCAGCACATATGAAGAGAGGCTGGAGGATCTAAACATGTATTCCCTGAAGGTGGCAAAGGGGGACATGACCGAGACCTTAAAGTACAGGAAGGGCATCAACAGAATGAACAAAGAAGGCTTCTTCAGTCTCAGTAGAAGCAAAACTATGATGGGGCACTGTCTTAAGCTGAAGGGGGAAGGCTGAGGAGAGTTCAGGAGGCCTTTCTTCATGGAGAGGGTAGTTTCAAGGTAGAACAAGATCCAAGAGGAGGTGGTCTAGCTGGAGATGGTGGAAGGATTCAAAAGAGGGTGTGACGGAGTGAAAGGGAAGGTCAGGGCCAAGGGAGGAAGGGTGGGAAAAATGGGGGGTAGCTGTTCAGGAAGGGGGCAGAGTCCTTAGTTGCCACTAAGGAGTCTGCAACACAAGCAGACCTGGTAGAACACTGGGCCTTCATCTGCTAGCAGTTTTCATATGTTCATATGTGTACACAGATCTACCAAAGTTTTTATAACTATGTAACCCCCCTGTCACCCAGGGTTAAAAGAATCCCACTTAGATCTGGTGGCAGGCAAGGAAAGGCAGCTTGTGAGACACCAGTTAAATGGGTTTCACACTGTCTCACTCTGTCCTCAGTCTCAGCTGAACTGGAGGGATGACATCATATAGAATTCTCGCAGCAGCATAAGCCATATTGGAATGCTGCAGCAAGGGGTTAGCTTAGAACGTTTGGGATTTTGTAGTCAGTCTTGGGCAGTGAGCTGTGGAAGAAGGAGGTGTGCTGCAGGTGGCAGCCCTTCAGAACTTAGCTCTGCTACAGAGCTATCCAGAGGTAGAGAGTTTGTGTTCTCGCCCTAGACAGAGACACAGAAGAAACCTAACATAGTGGTAAAGACTGCCTTCAGGCTTGTTCCAGTGCCCCATCCCAGGAGAGATAGGGGAGAAGAGATCAGCAATTCAGGGTCAATACCCTGGCCCTGCTGAAGGAGGGAAAGCTGCCTGATGATTTGTAGAGCAAGTACTGAGGTACCAGTATGTGTTTTTTTCGTTGCCAGAAGTCCTGGGGCACCTGCAAACCAGCTGGTGAGTCAGCTCTGCTATAGAGCCCATGTGTTCACCGAGACAGTGTGTAAAGTATCTGCTACTGTGGGGTCAGGGAAGGACAGCCAAGTACAGTACTTGAAGTTTGTGCATGACTAAATATGCATCTAAACAGTGGGGGTCTACAGGGATGGACATAGCCACTTAAAGAACATTACAAGTCAGGACACCAGTTCATGAAGAGTAGAGTGTTAAATGTGATATACATTTCGAGATAGTATTCTACAACCAGAGAGGTTCACAAGAAAAGTGTTGATTCCAAATGAATGGCCAGGTATGGATTTGGGAGCGAGAGGTAGGAGGCCCCCCATCTGGAGTAACCAGATTTACCTCCACGGGTTCACTTTGGGCACCTATAGCTTTCTTCCAGGCACTTGGCCAGTGTTCACAGAAACTACCAAGATGTGGGATTGAGGATGATGTTTTCCCTTGTGGAGCTAGGAAGTGCTCCTGGGTGGTAGAGGGAGCCACCAGATAAATATCCAAGCCATATGGAGAAATGTCTCAGTGCTGGCCAAGGTGCCATGCCAGGGAATCCAAGAGAAGACTGCTAGTTCAGGTTAGAGCCCAGTGTGTTCAGAACCTGAGGGTTACAATGTTGTGAAGAAGATGTATTCTAGTCTCCGTTAATCTGCATTACCAGGGAGTGTAGCCCAGTGGGGGTCCATCTATGCTTTATTATTCTGTTGTTGTTGTGAATAAAAGCCACACTCTAGACTCCCACTCCTGGTTTCGACATTTCAGTTATTGCTTTCTGTGTCCAGATTACTTGTGTGCCCCCTGTGCAGAAGTCTCAAACCTAGCCTAAATGCCGAGCAAAAGTTTTCTCCCCGAACCCAGGTAGTGGTTTACAAAATGGAGGCACCACACTGCGCTAATAAAACAAACAAAAAAAATAACATCAACCCGACCCCTGGTTGGTTACAAATTGAGGCTACCACTGGGATTTGGTTTAGAATTGGGAGAAAAGCAAGAAAGGTTGCTCGGATGGTGGCTAGCATTTTGGCTGTCTGGCAGTAGGTAGCCCAAAAATCAGAAGCATTTGCCAACTAAATGTGCCTCTGTGTGCTGCTGTCTATGTGCTGCTGTATTTGTGCCAGCTGTTTACTGAGGAGCAGAAAAGCCCAAGAGTGTATACCCTTGTCCTGTATCTTAATTACAACGTTTGCCAGCTTTTAAAGTGTTGTGTGACAGGAAACAGTGTGGAAAATTGTGGGAAACAAAGATAGATTTGTGCCCTAGAAGTTGGAAGTGCTTGTAGTATGGACTAATAGAGTCGCTGAGTAAAATGGCATGAAAAATGGTCGAAATGGTGATCCCGCCGAGGAGTTACAGTTGAAAAAAAAAGTGTGGTTTGCAATTTAAATTTTGCCTACTTGATGATCGCCATGAAGGAGAAGAGCATGAGAAGAGAGAGGCTGATTTGCATAGCGTTGAGTGATTGGTGAGACTGCAATCAGTCCCGCCCCCCAAGCCAGCTCTAGAGCAACTGCACACTGTTCGAGAGGGAGAGAGAGAGGAGTGTGAGAACTGGCTTGCCAAGAGAAGCGTCGCGGTGACTGAAAACATTGTAAAACTAGTAAAATTGGACTTTTCTGTTCAAAATCAGGCTCAACCTGCGTATCGATTGTCTGGAAAGAGAGCTTGGTGTTTGTAGGGATAATCGGCAGAACTGACAACCCGCTTCCATCCAGAGACCTCCAAGACCGTCTGTAGGTTTCATTTTCCATCGCAATAACCAGCTACTGATTAAGTGAGTACCATCCTGAGAAACAGCTCAAACTGTGTGTGATTTTAAACTAAAGCCAGCTGAATTTGTATGTAGCAGTGTGTTGTTTTGCAAAGGACTGTGTCACGTTAATCAGCTAAAACAAGAATTCTGAGCATTAGACTGTGAGCATAATTATAAGTTCAGCAACAGTATAATTTTCAAAGCCAAGTGAGAGACTGTGAGTTGTATGACAGATGCAACAAGTTTACATGCAATCCTGTGCGATGAAATACTGTGGCTTTAGGGGACTTTAAGCTGGACCCATGATTTAAAGTGAATGAGAAGTCCAGTAGAAATCATATAAATGTGCTGAGAGAGCAACCAGTGCAGTTTATGCAGTTTGGGTGAACTTCATCAGTATAGTGCGTAAATTGGATGCGCAGTGGCTTGAGTCAGAAACAGAAAGTTGATGTGCAGGAGTGCTGCTGCCGCCATTACAGGGTGGGGTAGTAAAGTAAACACAGCAGCAGGGGAGCCATTTTGAAAAAAACTTTTCCAACAAAGTATGACTTGAAATAACAGTGCGCATTTGTTTGTTTTTCTCTGCAGTCATGGCTTCTGGACCAGCCCATTACCCGGATCATGCCTGGGCTATGATAGTAGAAGAAGTTATCAAGTTGAGAGACATTGAGAGATGTTACTACAGGGGACGTTTGCCTCCTCATGTGGCGATTCCTGGATATCCAGTTAGAGTGTGTGTAATGTGCTTAAAGGCTGGAAGGGATGTCTTCATGATTCCTCACTGTTCAGGGTGCCTACAGAAATATGACTTAACTAAAGCACCCAAGATTCGCTTGGCTCCCACATGGACAAAGCTTCAAGAATATGCAGTTGGCAGCACACAGTACCAGGTAGAGTGTGGCATAAAGCAGGAGAGTGCAGATCTACAGGCAGAGCAACGTACTGATGCCTCCGAGTCTGGGTCACAGAGAGACACTGCGGAAGGAGCATCAGCAGACCCTTGGGGAGAGGGGCCTAGCCCAAGTCTCATAGGAGAAGATGAGATGAGGGAGGCCCTTGAATGGGAGGTGTCAACCTCTGTGCCCAACGAAGAGTGGACAGTCTCAGGAGTGAGGATGACTGCTCACTCCTGGGCACAGATCCTTAGTGAGGAAGAAGATGAGGGAGAACCCATGTGGCCTTATGAAGAAGGTGCAGATCCACAGCCTCAAGCTCTTGCCTCAGAGGAGCAGAAAGTAGGAGAGAGTAGTGACTCCACAGCCCTGTCCCCACAAGGAGGAGTCAAAGATCCATTTTACATTGCATTGAGTATGCGTAGCTGACAGAACCAGGACTGGCCGCCCCCAAGCCAGGCCAGAGGTCTCAAGATGACCAAGTGAAGTAAAGAGGAAAGACTGGTTCGTAGGAAGGTGAATGAGATCTATGGGATGTTCTAGCCTACTTTTCCTCGGAGAGTCTGGGAGGAGATTGAAAGAAACAGGAAATGCTGGATAGTGGAAGAGGCCACAAAACATGCTCATCCTGGCGTGAGCAGATATGTCAGAGACAGAGTGTTACAAGTAAAATTCAGACAGTGGAAAGTGGGCAGGACATTGTTTATAGACACTGTTCGAATAGTGGATGGAGCGGGCAATAAAACCTTCCACAATGTGAATTATAAGCACCCAGACGGGGTAATAATTCTTGCACCTGACCCACTGTGCTATTTTCCGCAATGCAGATACCTTCCTGTGAATATGCCCATGCCTATCAAGTGGAGAGCAGAGCAGTGGTAGCCAGTGCTGCCATCCAGCCATTGCTGTACATATGTTGTTCCACCAGTCTGGCGTTCCAGGAACCAGGTGCCCCACATTCATCAGCCTTGCAATGTACTGGCTTTCCAGATTCCATTGACTGGCCTTCCAGATGATTTCATATCCAGAAAGGACACCAGCCCAGCTGTATCCTGATTCATCGCCTGGGATTTTGGATAACTTCAGACCAGCTGTTTTTCCTTTCCTGTTTCAAGGTTCCATCTCCTAGATGACATCAGCCCAGCAGTTTCCAGATGTGCCATCCTGTCATTTTCCAGAAGATGTCCGCTCAGCTGTATCCAAAGAGTGCTGCCAGGAAGAGTCTTCAGCAGGAACCAGGTGCCGTATTGTTTTCGTTCTACAAGGGACTGGTAAGTCCAGACTTTTCTATTCTAATGACATTGCAGTACACACCCTACACTAGCAGACTCCTGATGTTTGAACTGTCCTCAAAGACTCTCCCCTTTGGGATTTCAGCCTGCAAGAACTGTGCTTCACTGGGCTCCGGCCCAGGACAGACCCTTTATTGAACTTGCCTTCAGGCACTGTTGTCACTAGATGGGGCTTTCAGGGCATTCCATCCCCATAATGTGTATTGTAAATAATGTTGTTATTTTTCTACTGTTTTTTTACTGTTTCTACTGTTTTTTTTTACTTTTCTAAAAAATATTTTTGGGATTCTCCAATGTTTTGATGGTAGGGGTTAGACAGTACTGTGCTTGCAGATTAGGGGTGTTTGTCTTTCTTTTTCTTGCAGGTGTTCCTGAAGAAGACGAGAAGACAAAAAGAGGAAGAGGGACTCAGTGGAGTTCCTCTACTACTTTAATGTAGTAGTGTTTAAAGTACAGTGTTGTTGTGTACTGTGTGTAACTTTTCCTTCCACAGGTATGGTAGTGGGGGACTGTGGGAGTAATGTATAGTGTGTAGCATTAGCTCTTTGGGTTTGGTTGCAGGTGTCCAGGGTTGGGGGTGGTTCCCCTGTTTGTTTATTTTTGGGTAATCTGGGTTAGAGTCAGACAGGTTTTCCCTAGAGTGCTAGGGGGGATAGACAGGCTGTGGTCCTGACCAGCCGATGGGGCCGCAGTACTGATCTATTAGGGCTATGCTATGAAAAATTCTACCAGGGCCACTAGGTATCCATAGCAACATCATAGAGTAGAGGCTGATGTGTCAGCCGAAGGCCTCTAGTCCCTTAATGTTGTCTGCCTCTGCTGGCACATGGTAGGGGAGAAGGTAGCGCTACCTCCCCATAGTCAACACATAGGGTAAGATGGCCTGAGTCGGGTAAGTAATGACTGTGGACAGTCATTTTCCTGGCCAAGGGTGGGTGTAACCCCCCTGTCACCCGGGGTTACAAGAATTCCACTTAGATCTAGTGGCAGGCAGGGAAAGGCAGCTTGTGAGACACCAGTTAAATGGGTTTCACACTGTCTCACTCTGTCCTCAGTCTCAGCTGAACTGGAGGGATGACATCATATAGAATTCTCGCAGCAGCATAAGCCACATTGGAATGCTGCAGCAAGGGGTTAGCTTAGAATATTGGGGATTTTGTAGTCAGTCTTGGGCAGTGAGCTGTGGAAGAAGGAGGTGTGCTGCAGGTGGCAGCCCCTCAGAACTTAGCTCTGCTATAGAGCTACCCAGATGTAGAGGGTGTGTGTTCTCACCCTAGATAGAGACACAGAAGAAACCTAACATAGTGGTAGAGACCGCTCCCCAGCTTGTTCCAGTGCCCCATCCCAGGAGGGATGGGGGAAGAGACCAGAAATTCAGGGTCAATCCCCTGGCCCTGCTGTAGGAGGGAAAGCTGCCTGATTATTTGGAGAGTATGTACTGAGGTACCAGTATGTGTTTTTTTCATTGCCAGAAGCCCTGGGCCACCTGCAATCCAGTTAGTGAGTCAGCTCTGCTATAGAGCCCATGTGTTCACCAAGACAGTGTGTAAAGTATCTACTACTGTGGAGTCAGAGAAGGACAGCCAAGTACAGTACTTGAAGTTTGTGTAGGAGTAAAAATGCATCTAAACAGTGGGGGTCTACAGGGATGGACATAGCCACTTAAAGAGCATTACAAGTCAGGACACCAGTTCATGAAGAGTAGAGTGTTAAATGTGATATACATTTTGAGATAACATTCTACAACCAGAGAGGTTCACAAGAAAGGTATTGATTCCAAATGAATGGCCAGGTATGGATTTGGGAGCGAGAGGTAGGAGGCCCCCCGTCTGGAGTAACCAGATTTACCTCCACAGGTTCACTTTGAGCACCTATAGCTTTCTTCCGGGCACTTGGCCAGTGTTTGCAGAAAGTACCCAGATGTGGGATTGAGAATGATGTTTTCCCTTGTGGAGCTAGGAAGTGCTTCTGGGTGGTACAGGGAGCCACCAGATAAATATCCATGCCATATGGAGAAATGTCTCAGTGCTGGCTGAAGTGCCACACCAGGGAATCCAAGAGTAGAATACTAGTTCGGGCGAGAGCCCAGTGTGTTCAGAACCTGAGGGTTACAGTGTTGTGAAGAAGATGTGTCCAGTCTCTGTTAATCTGCATTACCAGAAAGTGCAGCCCTGTGGGGGTCCATCTATGCTTTATTATTCTGTTGTTGTGAATAAAAGCCAAACTCTAGAATCCCACTCCTGGTTTGGACATTTCAGTTATTGCTTCCTGTGTCCAGATTACTTGTGTGCCCTTGTGCAGAAGTCTCAAACCTAGCCAAAATGCCAAGCAATAGTTTTCTCCCCGAACCCAGGCAGCCAGGTAGTAGGTTACAAAATGGAGGCACAGCACCGCACTAATAAAACAAAAAAAAATAACATCAACCCGACCCCTGGCTGGTTACAACTATAATGCTTTTTAAGCATTATTTTACTTTTGCAAATCCCTTCTGAAGTTTACAATAGTAATAAGGACCTTTGCATTGGTCTTTTATTAGGAGAATATAGACTGGTAGCGTGCTAACCCTCCCAACAAGTCCCTATTCTAATGACAAAAGACTGCTGCATCAGTCCTCATCACTTATATAGTTTTCAACAATGAATACATTTTGTCAGTAGAAATACATTATTTAGAAACAAAGAAAACTATTGTGTCCAAAAATAATATGCCCAACCTACAGTATGCCTGAAGGTCTGTCAGAAAATAGGGTTTACAAAAACTATTCACTCAAAAGACACTATACAATATATATGTGTTTTTTTTCTTTTGATGTGCCTTGTGTCTCCTACCTCCAGTTTTGCATCATGGTCCTTGGAGTAGTGCTCATCTGTGCCTTCTACTGGTGGCCTAGCAGCTGGGTTCACTGATGACAAGTCTCCACGTGATATTAATGTACACATGTATGCATCATGTGAGAAAACATCATGTCGAATGAACTCACAGAACAGCAACACCAGATTGACAAACTCTGTCTTCTCATTTTCGTTGCTTGGGTCAGCTTTTATAAAACAAGATATTGGTTAATAGTGGAAATTTCTCAAAATCATTATTTATCTGTCTGTCTGTCGATCCATCTATCAATGTATCTAGGTATCTAGGTCTGTGTGCATTACACCCTTTTTATTCCAAATTTCTTCCCATGGCTGGGGCCAGAACAGCCTTCTGTGAACCTAACACCTTATGATTGCTGATGAAAATGCATTCTGTGGATACAGTATCTCAGTCACCAACAACTGGAGCTGAGAAAGACATCTCCTTCTCCACCATTTTTTCCTCCTTGCAGTCTGTTGCTGCAAAGTTCCACAAAAGAAGACACCCTCTAGGAATTTACTCCTTAAAATGTTTGGGCGAGCTCTTTCACCGGAAACTGCTGTGCCAATGGGAGCAAGCTTAGGTTTGGAGGGGCCCTTAATGGCATAATGGCAAGAGGCCAAGTCATCTACCTAGCCCCACCTACTGTACATTTCCCAGGCCCTTTCACCTCCCTACTGGTTGAAGCAAGATTTCAATGCCAATCCTATGAGAGTAGCCTAGTTAGCTGCATTATGCCATCTGTGTAGACAGTGTCATGAAGTTTGATGGCCATAGGATATCTTGCTTCAGTGGGAATCCTCATTCTCTTCCCTCAGATTCTTAATGTGCTGTCTTTGCAGCAAGTCCCAGATTTCTCCAGGCTGAAGTGAAGGGTGAAGTCCCTGGTGCTAACCTGGGTTCCCAACATGGTAGTGCAATGTGCTACTGCCAGCACCACTAAACTATAGGTCCTTAAAGGCACCTCATTTTCTATCAGATACTGTAATCTTCCAAAGAACTTACAGCTTTCTTCCAGTTACCTTCAAAACCCCTGCTCGCACAACGGTTGTGAACCGATTGCCTTCTTCACCTTGTTTTCATACAATTTAATAAAATCTTTCTGTATTTTATTCATTGGAAATGGGGTAAAGCCTGCTAGGCACAAGTATCTGTTTTTGGGGCAAACTAGGAGGTATAGTGACTTGCTCAGAGTCACAGAGTATATAAGTGGAGGCTGTGGGAATCAAACCTCTTGACTGCTGTATGTACCAAGCTGATTCACAGCTTGTTACTCTAACCTGTAGACTATACTGCCAGCTCACACTATTGTATGGATTGTTTTAGACAGTGTATATTATTATTTTGGCTTGTTGTATTTTCTTCCAATTTCAAATCTGTAACTTGTGACAGGACACCACTGAAAATGAGCATTCTTGCTCAACGGTATTATTCTAATAAAACCAAAACTGAAGTACTCTGTTATGACAGTTCCTGTGTTGACAGATCTTGATTCTAACCACTTGTGACCTTAACTCTTGCAACCTCTTGTCAAACATGGGTCAGCTGTTAGACTTTTGAGTCCCAATTGTTATAAAGCAAAGAGTTAGAGTGATCAAAACAGGAGTTTGGCTTTGGCTATCAGGTCCTGTGTGAAGAACCAATAAAATGAATGAGTTGCTCAGCTCCATCCACTCCAGTGCAAGCAACATGGGTTACTTGCACAGGATGTAAGATGGGCATGCCCACAACCTGTCTACTCCTACAGACCATACACTTCACAGGCACGAGCTCAGCACCACTGTGCCTCTGTGAGGGTGTCCATGTGCATGGTAGACCACTGAACTACCAGGGTAAAAGGGCATTAGAATGTAATATAAGGGCAGAAAAAATATTTTATTTACACAGGTATGTGGGTTGCAAAATCTCAAAAGGGAGTGGGTTATACAGCCCTTTTCCTTATAATGGGGGATTTTCTAAGTCCATGTTCAGGATCCAGCAGCCTGTACTACAGTAGCTCTCATCTATAGTCTTGTGTAGATTGATACTGATACAAGCCCTGCAGTGGGCTATAAGGCCCTAAACATGGACTTGGAAAAATCTCCATTGTAAGGAACCAGTCATTGCAGGAAGATGCTCAGTATGGCCCCCTCTGTGCTCCTGCAAAATGGGTGATCTACATTCTCACCAAGGAACCGGATACTCATCCCCTGTCTCCTGTATGATCAGGGCTGTGTATTGATTTGACTGGACTTGCTTGTGCTATGGAAGCCTACTGTAAAACTGAGCCCATGATCTATAACTATGAACTATCAGTGATGATATGCACATTTTTTACTGCAAGAGACGCAATGTCAAACATTGTTAAACAATAAAGGCATTTAGCCTCTCCTCTTCTCTAGGGGTAAAAAAATAGCATAGCCGATAAGTATTAGCATACTCTATTACACAGAACATGATCTATAAGGTTAAACAACATTTTGTTAAATATTTCTCCAACTTGATTATTACAGAAGCAAATAGAGAAGTAATTTATTTTATGATAATTACAGTAGTGAGGCTATCAACTCTGAAGGTTTAGTAGGCCACCACAGAAATGCAATAGTCAATGTAGATGTTCAAAATTTACAACTGTCTGAATCAAATATCTAACACTGTTTATATGCACTGATGATCTGCTTAAACATTAGAACAGTGTTCTTTTCTTAATTTACTGTATATTACATTATTTTAAAAAGAAACAAAGTAAAACATTCCATTTGGGGAACAGAACACAGCAATCATAATGGGACAAAATACTGCTTACTTACAGGAAAACCAAAAAACATTCAATCTACCCCCAATTTATGGCACAACATTGTGGGGTTACCACAATCTGAACATTATAATTCTAAAATCAATAATGTTTGCCAAGGAGAGATGTTTGGTGACATAACTTGCCAAAAAGGCCACCGCATATGGGAGCTGTTCCATTCAACAAAGAAAAATCTTGTTAAAAGTGCAATCTCACCATCAAAAAAACAACTTAAGTTATAGAGGAGAGGTTCACTGAGGATGAAGCCCTCAAAAAATCTGTACAAAGTTCTCAGTCGATACTGATGGCTCCACCACAGAGCAGTCAGACTACTCAATTAGGGATATCCAACGCAGCTCAAACCTCATTGCAAGGCCCACAACAGCAGATGCATAAATCTAAAGGTGAAAAGTCAGACACAATCCTATCTGAAGACAGAACCTTTCAAAAGAAATTTAAAGAGGCATTTACCTCAGTTCAGGCCAATTAGAAACTAGGGTTGACTGCAATGGAGTGCCAGTACAAAACTGCCTCTTCCCACCCAACAGACTTAGAATTTTCCTTACACCAACTTGTTGAATCCCAAGCAGCAATCATAGCCAGGTAGGAAGACTCAGAGAACAAAGCATAGAGGAAAATATCCATGTCCATTTATGTATTAGAAAATTATTGACCAGGAAAGGCACACTGAGCCTAGGCTTGTTTCCAGATGTGAACCAGGGGAGCTGAGCAAAGGATGAAAGCTTAGACAAATGCAGTGTTATAAAAAGTACAAAGTCATAGCACACAATGACACAATGGCCAAACAAAGTGCATAATGACAAACAAATAAAACTAGTAGACAAGTATTACACCAGGTGTACAGGAACTGTTAAGGGGAGGAGAAGCAGAAGCAAGGGGAAAAGGGAAGGAGTCTCAGTTGGTATCAGAAGGAGGCAGGGAGGCAGTGAAGCAGAGGACAGCGGGAGGTTGGTTCCAAAGTGAGGGCAGAAAATAGGTGAAGACTGGCTGGCCAACTGAGGTATGGGGACATGGTGAGGCAAAGGTGCAATGGCCCCTGGAGCAGAGGGATCATGAGGCAAAGGAAACAATGGAAAGGACTGAAGAAAGGTCAGAAGGAAGTGATCCAAACCAATATTTAGATGTAAAGGAGGTACAGTGCATCTTGTGACGGGATGAAAGGGGAGGAATGGATAGTGATGACTAAAGTGAGCGCCAATGAGTTTGAGGAGGTTTATTGGTTGCAAAGCAACAGAAGGAGTTACAGAGCATATCCACTCTAGGAGGTGAAGGGGGTGGACCCATAGACCACATCAGCATAGTAAAAGGCAGGGAGCGCCATTTTGGTGACAAGCTCTCAGTGAACCTGCAGTGAAAGACAATCTTTATCTTGGTAAAAGGCACCAAGTTTTAGATGGCGCTTTGCATGGTTGTGTTGACATGGACAGAAAAATCCAGTTTGCTGGCAAGCCACACACCAAGGTACCTGAAGGAGAATACCACTTCAAGTGGGGAGCCATCCAAGATGGAAAAAATGGGCAATGATGTGAGTTTGGCAAGTTTTGGGCTGGTGCCTATGTCTATTGGATGACGGAGTACTCCAAAGGCAAGACATGGTGGGACTCATGGATGCCTTTTTACACACCACTCCTCCATCACAAGCAGACTGTCTCCTGGAAATTGAATGCACTCATAGGGTCTTGGTCCAAAAGCCGTGGTCTCCAGCAGCAGGCCCTCACTCCATCCTGGTGCAATTTAATAAGCACAGCACAAAAGAATTAATCATTCAGATATCCTGGCAACAGATAACGGTTTTCTATGGACCCACAAAGACTTTTATAGATAATGATTATGCACTATGTATGATGCAATGGTGGCATGATTATATCCCCATCCTACAAACCTTAAGGCACAACAAACTGAAGTTTAGAACCTCTTATCCTGCCTACCTTGTGGTCTAGTATCTAAAGGGGCAAAAAACTTACCAGTCAGAGGCAGAGGCCACAGGAGACCTGGCTGAACACAGCATCCCATTCCAAATTAAATGCCTGCAGCAAATGCAGTTTTCGGAAGAGTGACTGCCATCATGCAGAGCAGAGACTGGCCAGCAGTGCAGACAATACACCCAGGACACTGTCTCCACTATTGTGGTGCAGCAGAAAGCCATGCAGGGTGAAGGAGACTGAATTTCTCAGCTGAGAGACCACTCTTACAATGCACAGTACACTAAGTGAATGGGGGGAGGGGGAACTCTGGAGAATATTCCCTCGGGGCTTGGCCTCCTGTCATCTGCCCAGTCTATGCAGTTCCTACAACCCAGGACAGTGGGCCACAATATAAACAGGACTGGGGAGGTTCTGAACTATCAGATATCTGTTGAAGTGGCTGGGCCAGCAGTCACGATACTCCCACCTGACCCTGTTTGAGTGCCATTGTAGGTCTAGCTGGATCATCTCCTGAGAGACTCAGAACAGGGTACATCCCAATCAACTGGGCAGACAGGTATGCAGGGAGAACGAGGGAAATTAAGCTAAATTAGCTTTCTCACTATCATTTGAGGTACTTAACCATATGGTATGTACTGCTATCTTTGTAACTGTACATGGTGTGCATTACACCTGCCAGGCAGGGTGTGCCTCCTTTGCTCTCCCGGCCCTCTCTGGGACTCCAAGCCCCCAGACTGCTCCTGATATTGCCCTCTTTGTAGGGCACCCACAAGCTGTATCCTTGTCTCTAGCATGTAATCCCCCCACTCCAAAATAGTGGGTGACTCTAGGATTGAACTGTAAACATGGACTACCATGTGGGAAATAACCTGCTTAACAGTAAACAGGACAGTTGCCTTCATGGGTGAGCAGGCCCCAAAACCAGGCCCGATGCCTGCTGAGAACTGCCGTTTCACCAAAAAGACAAACTGCCCAGTATCAACTTAATAAGCTTTTCATGATATTCAACAGAAGGAGATTTATAGATGCAATGTGATTTCTAACTTGTAACTCTGCTGGGATGTTCTTAACATAACATATGGCAGACAGGTGACTACCTAATGGACAGGCACCCATCCAGACATACTACAATTTACAGACATAATTAATAGACATGACCTGATAGAACTGAAACTGCATTATTTCTAGTTCGTTAATGTTTCCATAGCAGTACTTCTCTACTTCCCCAGTGGGTGGGCTTTTGTTATTTTACATATAGAATAATACATGGAGTGGTGTGTTTAACGAGAATTTAATACACAACTGAGGTGTTGGATGCTACATAAACCCCCGAGAGCGAAGCTCAAGGTGTTTATTTAAGCATCCAACACCGAGGGTATGTGTAAAGTTCTTGTTAAACACACCATTCCATCGTTTTTATATAATTGCTGGGGAGCAATTTTTTATTACAGCAATTATATAAAATAGAAACACATTACTGTGCAGCTGTGGTGGGATTCAAGCGCAGTCCGCGGTCTGGTTCAAGCGGCTTTTGTGACTTTTGTTTTGCAAAGCAGATCCTCCACAAAGTGTGATGAAAACAATTTTTTTTTTTTTTTTTTTAACATTTAGTTACAGCAGAGTCCAAGTGGGAAAGGTGGTGAAGTGCCCCCAACGAAGGGAAGACAGCAGCTGGTGCATGCGTGGAGCGAGGGAAACCCAGCATATGTTTGCTGTTATAACCAGCTGGTCACAACAGCTAGTTATAACCAGGTTTCCCTATGGGAAAAATGATCCCCAGTTATTATAGCTAAATTACATTCTAGAGTATCACCTGTTTGTACCTATGTTAGGGAGAACCTCTATCCTTAGTTTAGTAACTGATGTATTAAGTTGTTGGTGGGGGGGAGATGCCAGATTGGAGGGTACAGTCTTAAAGAGTGTGACATTTTCCTCATCCTGACCCTCCTAGTATTTTCTTCTGACAACACTCGCTGTTTATTTTACCCATCCCCCAAATTTAGAGTTCGAGTTGATCTCTTGGGTGCCCGGAACTCTCACAGATAGTGTTCTATGGACACTACCAATAGGGATGGATTACATACTACCCCTCCCCCCCCCAAATCATGGAAGCCACTGTTATTTGTTTACCCAGTTAAAGGAGCAGGGGAGTTCACTGCAGTTGAAAGGCTGACTCACCCCAGCCCCACTTTATCAAGTTCAGGTCTAGTTAGCCAAGATTAGGCCTCTGTTCCAGGGTCCTCATGGCCAAAAGTTGTTACTGTTTGGTTCAGCTAATTATAAACAGGCAATGGTTTCTCTGCAAAGAAATGATAATGTGCAGTGTGTTGAATGGAACAGATTTATGGCTGGAATAACTGTATAAATTTGGTGGTTCTGTAAGCCTGCTTTGTGGGGTGAGGAAAATGCATCACTTCATATACTGCAATGTCCACATTTTGTATTACTTCTCAAAACGTTAATGGCCTGTCCAATCTCATAAAAAGATGAAAGGTAGTCAGTGCTCTTAAAAACAGAAGCCCCAATTGATCCTCCTACAGGAAACCCACCTCAACACTGTGGAGCAACAAGATTATTAAAAAGTAGGTTTTGGTCACATTGTTGAATTGGTCTATCACAATGGGAGCCAGAAGGGTGCAATAATCCTCATTACTTGAAGCTCACTGTTCCACATTACCTCTACATATACTGACTGAGAAGGCAGACTGGCCTTAGCTGGTGTCACCCTCTACAACAACCCACTGACAGTGGGTAGTGCATACATTCCCCAGGTAGTGATGCCTCAGCCATCTAGAACTTAATAGGCAGCATCCTCATGCATCAAGAGGTGGCACTGCTTCCTGGGGGGGATGGAACTAAATTTCCTAATGAATCCCTGGTTGGATTCCAGCATTCCTAAATCACCGCCTTTCACATCAGGGCACAAACACCTCAGAAGACCATGACTGAGACATACAGGTTCCTAAGAGGAATAAACAAAGTGCCCTCATCTGATCTGTGTTGTAGAAGTACCAACCCCAGCACTAGAGGTCACGAGTGGAAGTTGGGGGGGGGCTTCAAGAGAAAGCTTAGGAAACATTATGTTACAGACAGGGTGGGAGAACCATGGAATAGGTTGCCCACTGAGGTGGTGGAAGCTACTGAAAGACAAATCATTCAAACTGGGTTGGGATGGAGTAAAGGCACGATCAAAAGTAGGGAGAGCAGTTGGGAATACAATTCAGATTTAGGTCCTGTGATCAGAAAAGTTCTCAGGAACACTTGGGCAGAATAGATGGACCTTGGTCTCCTTCTGCCGTCATTTTTTCTGTGTTTCTATGACTCCTTAAAGACACAGGAATGTTAGATGTCTGGCGCTTCTTGTACACAAGAAACATATTATACCTTCTATTCGATCTCCTACCATAGTCATTCAAACTGAGCAATTTCTTCATCTCTGCTGAACATAGAGAGTGGGTGGCTGGTGTACAGACTGCCCCAATTCTACTGTTGGACAACGCTTCAATAACACTGCTCCTCACAACCCTATCTGAACTCCATAACACACTATGGAGATCTAACCACTTATCACTATGGGATCCTGAATTTAAAGCACTTTTACAGAGCTCAGTGCACGTATACTTCATGAAAGTTAGGGACTTGACATACCTTCAGCAGTATTATAGGGCACAGTCAAAACTATGCTCCAAGGTGAGATAACTGCATTTGCCTCATGGCATAAGAAAGAACATGAAGAAAAACTGATACAATTGCAGGAGAAATCTCAATTTCTCCAAACAGCACATAGCAAGGTAACCACTCATTAGTAGACCTGATAAAATTAACACAATCTCAAATACAAGACATTCTGACATACAGTATCTAACTGAACAGAATTTGTTCTGGCTTTGATAAGTGTTCTATGAGGGGGAAGCCAGGGCAATGAAACTATTGACAGATCATGTTAGACAGAAGCATAAGATGTATATCATAACTAAACTTAAATATCCAAACATGGAGCATATGTATTACAAAACAACAGCTATCCTGGAAGCTCTCTGACATTTCTATACTACGCTATACAGTGGAGACACCCCACTGGACAAAAGCCACTTTAATATCTTCTTTGCAAACCTCTGCCTTCCCAAGCTAATAGAGGAACCATAAGAGGCTTTCCTTCAACCGATTTCCTCAGAAGAACTCACAACAGTATTATAGGCATTAAAAAACAGGAAAAGCCTGGGAACGGATGGACATTGGGTGGAGTTTTATAAAGTTAGGGAAGGACAACTACATCAATTCCTCTTAAAGACGTTGGATGATAGTCTCACCACAGCAAATTGTCCAGACCCCATGACAGTACACCACAATTTCAGCTATTTTAAAACCTATGGCCCAAACTTGCTGTGAATCGTACTGCCCCATATCTGTCTTTATAACACAGACTATAAGAGGTTTACCAATATCCTAGTCCACAGGCTCAACAGTAGTCTCCTAGTCTTAATTGATACAATCCAATCTGGCCGTTGAATCATCAACCATCAGATAATATCAAACACACTGTCTTTCTAATTGAGCATGCTACCCGCCACTGTACCCCAACTATCGTATTACATCTGGATGCTCAAAAAGCATTTCATAGCGTATCTTGGGACTTTATACACTAAACTCTTGCACAGCTACATTTTATCCCACAGTTCCATCAACTCTTACAGGAAATGTAATACTGTACCATAGGAAACACTAAAGCTAAATGGGTCTCTCCTAGATACTCACTCTCGAGAGGCACCCGCCAGGGGTGCCCACTATCGCCCAATCTCTTTGCACTTTATGTTAAACCGCTGGCACAGTTTCATCTGCAAAATGAATCAAAGGACTAATAGTAGATGGCCATGAACATGAAGTAGCCTATTTTTCAGATGACCTGCTATTATATATAACTAACAATCAGCACTCCCTCTCTCATATCTTGGATAGCCTGAAGATAATGGAAAAAACAGCGGGATATAAAATTAATGAGGTCAGGATGGAGGTCTTGCAAATGCATTTTAATCCTGCAATGATTTTATAATCCAAATATCTATTTAAGTGGGGCAGGCCAATTACAATATAAAATACCAAGGAGTCCATACTGGAGCGAGGCCTGGAACAGAGAATCAGGGATGATCTAAGATGGAATTTTCTTCCAACGTCCTTGCTTACCAGGATACATGCAGTAAACATGAACATCCTTCCATGCTTTTTCTACTTGTTCCAGTCTCAACCACTTCATCCTCCAGAGAAGGATTTTCAGAAGTGGAATCAATTTATCTCCTGCTACCTCGGGGGAGGGGGGGATCCCAGGATAGCTTATAAAAAAAAATTGAAATTACTAAAAATAAGTGAGGCTTAGCTCTTCCAGTTTTATTTCTTTATGCCTGATCAGCCATACAGAAATGTGTGTTGTCTTAGATTCATCCTCCCCCACATCCTAGATGGCTAGACATAGAGCCTGGCACAGTCCAACCACCAGTTATCAATCACATGTTTGGTTCTAGACACAACACAAATAGGAGCTTTGGCATGCCTGCTGAGGGTGAGACTGACACAGGCTGGCACAGTCTTTTTCCACAATCCTAATATCGTATAGGGGCTCTGTGTTACTGATCCCAGCCCAAGATCCCAGTTTCATCTCAGTAAACTCAGGATCCATCCTTTCACAAATGAATGCAGTGGGGTTGGAATCACACCATTAATTTCTAAGCAGTTGGAATCTTCAAAAACTTTGCTTAGCTCTCAATGCTGTTTCAAAGAGACAATAAAGATCATAATAGATTCCTTTAAATATGACATTACCTATGGTCTACTCATGGTAGCCTCCCCAATTGCCAAACTGTTTAACCTGTCTCTCACCAGTGCTACTGTTTCTAAAAGCTGGAAGGTGGACAAGATTATCCAGTGTTTAAAAAGGGAATCCCCCCTCCTCAACAAACCCTCAGAGCCAGCAGGCCACAGCCACCCTTCCAACAGGCCACTGACAAAAAGAGCATTACTAAGACTGTCAGTGTGAGCAATGTATTTTCTGATCCTATATTCTGACATATACTGAAAGTTAACTAAATAGATTTTTTTTTTTTTGCATCAGGTGCTCCCGTTGTGTGTGCTACTACCCCAGGCCGATACATGTTAGTATTTCCACTGTGCACATTCAAAGATACAGACAAGCCTTGATCCCCGGGTGTGAACCCCAGTCATGATCTTTCAAACTCAAGAGAATTGTATGAAACCAATGTTATATACTGCATTTTCACCAAGCATTTTCCTTTTCTCTACTCTTTTTGTACTGTAGCTCCTTCTAGCAAATCCCAACAAATGGCAAACATTGTGAAAATGATTTCTCCTCCTGTTGCCTTTCCAGTTCACCCAGCACACTCCAACTGAACCCAGCCAATATGAAATACATTTTTCCCTTCGTATTGAAGCTGTAGACCTTCCACCATCTCTGACACTTCCAGGAACACATTTTTATTAAAAATATATTGATTTTTCCTGTCGAAAACCACAACACATGCCTGACTATTTATTGATATAATATTCTTTCTGCTTTATCAGCTATCCTTGCATCTGTCAACTTCTACTAGACTATAGAAAAAGTTTCAACTACAGAATGCAGCAGCAAGCCTGTGATATCCTGGTTGTGATATTCAATGACAGACTAAGCTCTCATTGCAGCAACCCCGACACACACACACTTACTATTGACTAGCTCTATCAGTAATGGCAAATCTGCTAAAGTGAAAGTTTTATCAAAAACTCAAGTACATAACTGATCACCTGTGTATCAGGATTATTGCAAAATCAGCAACAGATCCCTCAACATTTACTGTCCAACACACATATTATTTTGTATCATTATTGTGGGTATCACAGAGGGTGTCACAAAGCCACATGATTCATAACAAATTATTACTGTTCTAAGGTTGGAAGTTGTGAGTGAAGTAGTAGTGGAGCACTGCAATAAAATACTAAGTCCGTATGTTGACAACCTGTACTGTGGTTTCTTACTTTTTAAGTAAAAATGGGGGAGAGGGAGGAAGTTAAAACATAGGTGCCTCTTTGTCTTCATATTTAAGGGTGGTTAAAATTTACTTCAAAAACAAAGAAACAAGTTATTTCTGAAAAGGGCAAATGAGCATGTGTATTACTTCTCATGGAGAATGACATCACCAGGATCTTCTGGCATAATCTCTCACCAGGCTAGTAAATAGCACTGTATACATCCTATCCATCTGCATCCCATATGACTGATTTGGCTCAGTACTGTATGCATTTTGACTCATTAACAACATTGTGGGGATCGGGTTAGCTGTCACTTTTACTTGTTCCACATTTGAAGCAGAAGCCTTAGACAATGTAACTGATATCCAGAGGATGTGGTCAAAGTTTCAGTTTTATCTACAATTGTGGGCAAGGTGTTGACAGTGTTGCAGCCTTCTGTGCACTAAACGCAGAACCAAAAATGCTCCTGTTGGAGGAGTGTCTGGAGGTCTGACTTCCAGTATTTTCTGCATCAGTAATGCCCTCTGGGTGAGAGGGAGTTTCTGTTTGCTCTTAGGTGGTAAAAATCTCTTCAAGAAGGTAAATTTGCCCCAACAAATCCTAGAAAACTACAAGCATGCTTGTATCTCAAACCTTCCGTACCACAGCAAGTTAGTACAGAAGGTACAGTAGTACTTCCCACAGATCATTTTATGCTAATATGCCCGCTGACTAATGGCAGAGGCTGGCAAAGCACAGTAGCATGAAGTTAGCTATTGAAGCGAGCGACTGCCTGTGAGATGGCAGAGGACAACCTTTAGGAATGGAAGATGCAGCATGGTATTGTAAACTTAAAAACTGGATGTTAAGGCAGAAAGATCATGCCATGAGAACGTCTAGGTGGGGCACACCATTCAAAATTAATTTAAGGGAAACATTAAGTGGCACTTTTGCAGTCTTCTTCCACTCAAAAGACACTACCTTTTTTCAAACTTGAAGTTTATTGATTCTTTGCAAATGTAGACAAAGACTACAAAAAGAAAATGAAAAAGGGACATTGCAAAGAATACAAAGTGTACAGAGTCTCATGATCAAGGTTACATATTTGCAGCCATACTTCCATTACATATTTTAGTATAGCAACCTTATACTCCATCTTGAAGGACTACAGCAAATATTTTCTTAGTCCATACCATTTCCACATGTATGATCCAAGCTGCCGAATGCAATGGGCAAGGGAATGATCATTCAGATAAATAATTTAATAATGACATAGGCACGTTTCAGAAATTCATGACATCATGGAACAAAAGTTTCTTCACTTAATCATTACACATAACACCCAAGGATTCCAGTGTATTCGGAAGGCAGCATCTTGGTTCCTGGGGTGACAAGTTATCCTTTCCATCTCATATATATGAATAACAGTGTTTGCCACTGGGACTCCTTATCTGGAAAAGGCTGAAACCAAAGGTGGCTTATAGCTTTCTCAGCTGCCAATATCAAAATCCCTGCACACTCCAACTGAACTCAGCCAATATGAAATACATTTTTCCCTTCATATTGAACTTGTAGACCTTTCAGGATCTTCAGCACTTCCAGGATGCAGACTCAAATGAACATTGTCAGGAGGTATTGACAGCAGAAAGAAGAGTTACCTACTGTAACAGTAGACCTTTGAGAGAATGTCCTCCATTGAGCCACAACAAGGAACGGTTTGCCATTGGCATGATGAGCACCCAGAAATGTTTGTAGGTTGGTGCCACTCATGCTGATCCACCTCATTGGCACCTATATAAAGTGACTGTCTCCAGCAGCTCTCAGTTCCCCACCAGAGACAAGCTCGGAAGTTCATTAGGCTGGGAGGTAATGAAGCGACCAGGACCAAACCAGACACACAAGACAGGATATGGAAACCCAAGTAGAAATGCATTGTTTGATAGCATTGGAGAATCAGCTTGAGATAGCAGGCATATTGTCACTCATCTCCCAACAAGGGAGGAAGAAGGGAGGGAGATCTGTGGCTCAGTGGAGGAGATTCTCTCAAAGATCTACTATTATGGTAGGTAATGATTCTATCTTCTTCAAGGATATCTCCCTCCATTGAGCCACATCATAGAATTAAGCAGTGAAGGAGGATGGCAGAATCTAATGATACTGAGATAGGAGGGCTTGCAGAAAATTGAGGCGAAAGTCAGCATATCTATGAGAGATGATGTCTAGACTGTAGTATTTAGTGAATGCATGAGCAGTGCTCCAAGTGGCAGCAGCACAGATGTCAGTAGCCGGCACATTCTGAAAACAGGCCATTGGGGTAGCCACCCCCTGAGTGGAATGTGCATGAACAGGATAAGGAAGCTGCTTACCTTGCTTCTGGTAAGAAAACATAATACAACTGGCCAGACATTTGGACATGCCTTGTTTCGAAATCAGTGAGCCCATCATTTTGGGAGCAAAAGCAATGAATTGCTTAGAGGATTTTCTACAAATCTTTGTATGATCCAGGTACCAATGCAGCATCTTGTGGATGTCTATCATATGTAAATGATAGCCCCCACTATCTGTGGGAGAGGAAAAGTTAACAGGAAGGCCTATGGTCTGATTTAAAGTTCTTTCACATATTGCCTTCAGCAGAAAATGAAGACTGATACAAAAGGCAACCCTATCCTTGTGAAAAATAATAATTGGAGGATCTGCAACCAGAGCCTGCAACTTCAAGATGCGTCTAGCTAACTTCATCACCACTAGAAGCAATGACTTCCAACAGAGGAAGCACAGCTCATAAGTAGCAGCAGGCTCAAAGGGAGGTGCAGTGAGGATCTCTAGAATCAAATTAAAGGCACACACCAGAACTGGGGGGTATAGGAGGAGGATACCCTGTAGGAACCTATGAGAAATGTCATACTGGGTCACAGTCTTGACCTCTATCAGGGCACAAAAAGCTGACAGAGCTGCCATGTGGGCCTTTATTAAGGAATACCCTAGTCCTGTGCCAAGAGGTAGTCCAGAACATTAGGAACTAGACATGTAAAGGGATTCAGAGCATGCCCATTACATAAGACCATACAATGTTTTTATTTTTGTGAATAAGTGTACAGGTAGATGACTTTCTTGCTGCCAACAGAACATCAGCCACCACTAGGAAAACCCCGAAGTGGGAGAGCTCTATGTCCCCAGGAGCCATGCATGCAGGGGCAGAGACAAAAGCTCCAGGTGCACCAGAGCACCCTGCTCCTGTGTCAGAAGTCTGACTCACAGAGGAAGCAGGACAGGAGGTTCCACTGCTAATTGTTGAAGAAGTGGAAACCAAATTTATCTAGGCCAGTGAGAAACCAATAGAATCAGGGTGGCTTGCGCATCCTGCAACTTTACCAGAACACTCTGTAGTAAAGGTAATGGAGAACATGTACAGAAACCTGCCAAACCACTCCAGGCCCTGCAGCAAGCAAGCAGAAATGTGGCAGTTTTGCACTGTATGGAGATGCAAACAGGTTGATGTCCAGATGACACAATTTTTCAAAGTGGTCATCCATGATGGAGACTTAGAGTAAGTAAGTAATATTTTATTTGTATCTGGTGTCCAATCCTGGAGGCTCTGGGGCAATTACAGGTAAAAGCAGGATTAAATGCAGCATAAAACAGAGAATACAGTTATGATAAATAAATAAAAAATTCATTTAACATAGTAAAATCAATGAAAACTATCTGAAAAAGCTTTATGAAAAAGGTAGGTCTTCAAGACCCTTTTAAATACCTCCACCGATGGGGTCTCCCTTAGAGCTTTTGGCAGCGAGTTCCAAAGAGCTGGGGGCTGGCCACCTCCAGAGGTTTTCAGCCTGGTCCTGGGAACTGCCAGGAGGCCATTAGTGGAGGAGCAAAGGAAACATACTGGGATGGCTGAAATAAGGAGGTGAGACAGGTAACCAGGGCCCAGACTGTAGAGGGGCTTGTAGGTAAACAAGCCCAGTTTGAAGACAATCCTCCACCTGACAGGCAGCCAGTGCAGATCTTGCAGGACTGAGGTTGCATAACAGGACTTAGACAAGCCCATCAGCAACCTGACTGCCATGTTCTGCACCAGCTGCAGTCAGCAGAGTGTTCCTCCATTGACCCTAAAGCATACAGCGTTACAGAAGTCCAGCCTGGAAGTCCCAAAGGCATGTACCAGTGATGGCATATCTTCTGGCGGAATCAAACATCTAATTCAGGTGACACTCCTTAAGTGATAAAAAAACACTTTTAACAACAGATGACACCTGAGCTTCAAGTGTCAGTCTGTCGCCCAGATTTTTCACCTTTGGGAAAGCCATCAACGGAGTGGATCCCAGGACCAAACCTGTCACCACTGCGGAGACATCCCCATCATGTCAGCAACCAGGCTCAGTCATCAGCACTTCTGTCTTGTCAGGGTTCAGCCTCAGCCAGTTAGAGCATATCCAGTCCTGAATCTCAGGAAGGCATTTATTTAGCACTTCCACAGCATCCTCAGTTCCAGGGGGCAAATGACACATACAACTGGGTTTCATCTGCAAAGCAGTGGAAACCCAGACTGTACTTTCTAATGAGTTCACCCAGAGGCAGCACATACACTGTGAACAGCATCAGCAGAAGGACTGAACCTTGAGAAACTTCAAACAACAGGGCTTTTGAGAAGGAGGAGAAATTCCCATCAACATGCGTTGCCTCCTGTCAGAAAGACAGGACTCAAACTATTGAATGACTATTCTGGTGAGTCCACCATACACTCTAAGGTGATCTAAAAGCATGATGTGGTCCATGGTGTCAAATGCTGATGAGAGATTGAGGAGGACGAGAACTGACCATTCTCCTCTATCTCTCACCCTGAGGAGATAATTTTGCACCCGAACTAGTGCTGTCTTCATGCTATGCCTAGTTCTGAAACCAGACTGTAATGACTCATAGATGTCAAAGGCCAAGAGATGCACCTTAAGCTGCAGAGCCACTACTTTCTCAACAACTTTCCCTACAAATGGGAGGTTTGAGATGGATCTATAATTCGCCAGGACATCAGGGTCGTGCAATGGTTTCTTCATAAGAGGCTTCACCAACACCTCCTTCAAGATATTAAGAAAGCACCCCCTGAGAGCAAACACCAGACTATCCTGGAAAACACTGGACCAATAGCTTCGACCTCTTTCACTAAGAGACGAGTCAGGCTGGGGCCCAGTTCACAGCATGTGGGTAGCAGCTTGCAAAATATCTCAATGACCTCATCCACCTCCACCGGTCGAAACTACCCCAAACAATAGGAATGCAACTGCTTCAACCAGGCAGACCACTGTGGGACAGATCACATCCCGCTGGGATGATCCCTGCCTGAATGGAGGACACCCTGTCTGAGAAAAACAGAGCACACTTCTCACAATGTGATTGAAAACACTCTTTTTGGCTGTAGACAGACTGAACATAACAGTCTGAAATAGCTGAGCTGGTCTGTTCTTCCCAGAAGCAATCTCCCTGGACAGGAACTCTGCCTTCTTACGGTTGATTGCCCCTTGATAATCATTATAATGATTTCTCAAGGCCAGTCTGTCCTCCAAGGACTGGGTCCTCTACCAACAATGCTTGAACTTCTGACCCCTGGTCTTCATCTCCTTGAGAGCCCTATCAAACCTTGGCAGTCTCAAGCAAGAAGACCTAGGTCATATATGTACCAGTACAATGGCATTGAGTGCCTTGGCAATGCTCCCATTATTGACTGCCACCACCTCACCCATGCCAATAGCACATACAGCACTCATGCCAGAAAAATCTACTACTACCAAAGGTCCCTCTGGGGACAATCCCCTTAAAGGGTAGTAGCGGACCATCTTGACAGGGGAGGGACTATCCTGGGAGGGGCAAATAAGACTTTCACAGTGCAATGATCAGACCAAATGACTAGATCAATCTTGATGTCAGTGACATCAAGCCCCAATGAGAATACCAAGTACATGGTGTGGCAGTGCTGATGGGTCGCAGAGGTAACCACCTGTGTCAGGCCCAGAGATGTCATAATTTGGAGGAGGTCATAACCAAAAAGCAAGAATTCATCATCGATCCAAGCACTGAAGTCTATCCTGAATTAGCCATCTGGGGGACTCCAACACCCTGTCAGTGATGAAGTCCGCTACCTCATGCAGGAATTCTTCCCCCCACCCCATCCCGGAAGATGGTACATGAGGAGAATCCTACAACTTGCACCTGAACCCCCATGCACTGCCACGCATTCAAACAATGAGGTAGAACCCACTGGGTGCCCATTTATGGCAGAGTCCACTGGATCGAGTGCATTCAGGGTCCTGGGGAGGAACACTGTTGACAGGAACAAGTCATGTTCCACCACCCACTGTCAAACTCTCATTGCTTCTCTGCCAAAAGCATATGAATGAACTCCACAATGTTGAATGATGTACTACATCACCAACATATTGTCTGTGTAGCCCAACAGCTGATTTCTCAAAAGGAGTGTGACAAAGAGCTGTAGGCATGCAGAACAGCTCTCATCTCCAGAGTGTTGCTGTGAAGTACTATATTGTGTATACAACTGCATCCCAAGACAGGGCCATTTACTAGCCAATCATCTATGTAGGGAGAGATATATAGTCTCTCCCTACAGAGAGCTGCTGCCACTGCTGAAAATACTCTGGTAAAGACATACAGTGCAGAGCATAAGCCAAAAGGCAAGACACGAAATTGGTAGTGACAGCCCTGATGCATGAATCTCAGATACATTTTGTGAGATCTTCTGATCCTGACATGAAGGTAAGCATCCTTCATGTCCAAGGTGACCATCTAGTCCCCTTTTAACAGTAGGGCCAACAGGAACTGTAGGTATACCAACCTGAACTTTTTGTATTTTATGTACATGTTCAGACCCCTTAGGTTGAGTACTGGCCCAGAAAATACCGGGAATAAAATCCTTGATTTATTTCTGCAGCTGGGACTAATTCCACAGCCCTTTTACAGTGGGTGGTTTGAACCTCCTCCAGCAGAAGAGCAAGATGTCCCAGAGGCTATCTGTTTGGCAATGAGGGAGTAACTGGAGAAACAGTCAGGAGCTCTAGGGTATGTCTGAGCTGAACCACCTGTAGAACCTAAGCCTCTGTAGTGATCCCCTTCACTTTGAAAGAAAGAGGGAGATATGGCTCCCCCCCAACAGAAGCTGTTGAGGCTGTGAGGCTGGATCAATGAAGGGGAGTCAGAAGGTGCCGGGGTAGTAGGGGTGCCAGTAGTAGTCTGACCTTTTGTAAGTCTGGCATGGGCACCAGGGGGCAGGCTTGAGGCCTGGGAGGAGGTAGGCTGAGGCCTCTGAGATCCATGGCTGGGGCCTGCTGAGTAACTTTATCCAGGACGAGCATACGGCCTATGAAAAGAACCATGACCCTTTCCTCTGGGTTTACGGTTCAAAGTATGTAGGGAACAGAGTCACTGTTGACAGCTGCAGATCCTTCAAAGTATTTTCAAAGGTTTTACCAAATAGTTGCTTTCCCCTGAAGGCAGCATTCATTACAGATTGTTGTATGTCTGAGGAAAAGCCAGCCAGCCTAAGCCAAGAGTGGCAATGAATGCAAATTCCAGAGGCAGCAGTCCTAGCAGCAGCACCAGAGGCATCGTAGGCTGATCTGAGTAGGTGCTTTGCCACTTCCTGGCCAGTAGCAGTTGCTTGCCAAGCCAATATTTTGTCTTGTCTCTCAGGCAATTTTTCAGTCAGAGTGGTCATTACTTAAACATATATCTCAGATAGTTTGCAATTCTTAGGCCTAGGGTAGCTGAGGCAAAAGACCTCTTGCCCATCACATCCAGCTTCCTTGACTCCTTGTCAGGAAGAAGACAGCTTAAGTGCTTTACAGCTTTGGATCTGTCATGAGCAGCTATAATTATCACAGAGTCTGTTTCACACTGTGAAGAATAGTATGGCTTTGCAGGTGTGGAAAGATATTGTTTATCTGCCTTGCTGGCAACAGCAGGCAGTTGTGCAGGCCTATGCTTGGCAGCCAAAGTAGCATCCTCAGAGCAGAATGTGCTGGAGGAATCATCACTGTAAGAGGGACTGGAACCTCGAAGAACTCAAATATTTTTTCTTGGAAGAAACCTCATCCTCAGCATGGAACCTCAGTTTACTCTGAACTTGTTTAAGAAAGGCTTAAAATGAGGCAACTGCAGGGTGAGATCAAGGTGTATTTATCACACTTCCCTCAGAGCAAGAGGATAGAGCACAGCTTGAGTCAGCCACATCTATTATCTCTTCTTCCATGGCATCCTCCTACTCCTCCATGTATTTTGGATTATATTCCCATTCACCCTCAATGTCCAGAGGTATTGGCACAATGTCAATGGGATATGGAGACATATGAGGATGAGCCAATGACAGTGGTCCCATCAACAGAGCCTGCTACAGGCCTGGCAGCAATGCAGGGGCAGAAAATGGAGGCATCAATGGTAAAGTTGTCAATAAGCCAGCCTGAGGTGCCAACAGTGTAAGCACTGACATGTAAGCCCCCCAAAGTAGGCTTACCTGTTGTGTAGCCCCCACAGCTCTGATGTCCCCCTCCAGCGCTGGTGTTTCTGTGGCTCCAGGAGGGAGTCGCACCTTGCAACATCCATTTGGTGTGGCTACGGCCATTCTTCCCTGCTGCACTGCTGTTTTCAGGGTTGGACCGATCAGCAGAGTAGCTGTGGCCGCCTCTGGTGCCATAGGTGGTGGTCCTGAGTCAGGCTGTCCAGGTCACTGGGCTCGGGGCCATTCATAAATAAATATATAATTTATGTTTAAGATGGCAGTTCCATGCACAAGGCACATGTGCGGCCATCATCGCTCAGAAATTTACAGGTGCAATGGCTCCTTTTTCTTGCATGTAGTTTTGGGTGCCAGTTGGCACTGCGGGGCACCAGTTAAAATATTAAACTCAGGACTACAAGTCCCACAGGGCACCTGAGAGAGCAGCATGTTTGGTGCCTGTGGAATTCAGTCCTTGTCTGGAACACAGTTTTAGGTGCCAAACATATGGGAGAAAATAAAAGAGACTGTTCTGAAGGGGAAGAGAGATTCAAGAGGGAAAGAGGAGCAGGTTGGAGCGTGGCATGCGCCCACTCAGCCATGCAGCTGCGCAGGTTCTTTATTGTTTTTACAGTAAGTGCAGTGCTGCAGTGAGGAAAGGGGAAAGTGGTGGCTGCTGTTTCTTCTGGAGCCCAAGTGCTTGTGGGAGCATCGACTGCAGAGAATCCCCGCAGAGACCCAGAGGGGAAATAATGTTGCTACTGACTTCAGAGACATGAGGTGGGGGGGCATTTCCAGGGGAAAGCTTTATCCTGGGATGAGTGCAACTTGGAGCTAAGTTGGAAGCTTGTGGCTGGACCTGTTTTGGCTAAAGGGATCCGGGTGTGCCATTCTGATGGTGGCAGGACCAAATGGTGTTGGGACCTAGGGTGGCAGTTGGTCCCAGAACTACCTGAACATTGGAAGCCACTGCATGCTGAGGAGCTATAGGAGGTGTGAGTCCATAGGAAGTAGGAGGACATGTGGGCTGGTTGTTGGGGAAGGAGGCAGAGTGGTAGGCTGTGTTCTAAATTCTCATGGCAATTCGACTGAGCCTCACAAAAGAGGTCATTCTGTTCTGGGATCACTGCATGAGGGATTTGTCAAAACCCACAGGGTTGCCGGCCCATCAGCACAGTGGTTGGATTTCTGTCTGCGACGCTGGCGACCTGGGTTCAAGAACGGACTCGGGTCGCTGGAGGGCAAGCCAGGGGGAGAAGGATGGAGCGTCCTGGGACAGCTCTCCTTCTCCAGGGGGAGGGCAGAGATGTGCACCAGCGCACGTTGTCTCTTGGAGGAGGCTGGGAGCACAGCAGTGATGCCTGGGTCCGGTGCTCAAGGGGAGTGACAGATGTCGGCGTATGCCTTGACGTCAGGATGTCACTCCCCACAGAAAACCAGGAAAATGCATCCTGGCTGGCTGGATGATGGTCTCTCTGTCCTCCGCTTCCGCTGATCCCATGACTGACACACCTCAGCAGTACCCTGGGCCAATGAAATAGTGTGCTGGCCACCCCACCAGTGCCTTCCCCCTCGGAGGAGGGGGACCCACCTGGTGAAGGGATACGCTGGGTTACCCGGGGGGACTGCCATATGAGGTTGATAGCTGGTGTGGGAGTAGGGGCAGGCAGTCGGGAGTGGCAATAGAGACCCAAAGGAGTGGGCAGCCAGGAAGAAGGGGAAGGTGCAAAAAAAAACAAACAACAGGATTGCCAGAGAAAATACCCCTGGGATGCTTGGAGCAATGGCATAGCATCAGTGATTGGGTGCTGGACTGTGTTTGAAGGATTTTGCTCCTGCCCTTGTCATTTGTGGCTTTAACTGCTCCAGTTTATGGAGTGAACCCCATTATCTAAAAGATGCAGTATCTGGTCTAAAGCTTGTGCAGGAGGAGAAGAGGGTGAGGGAGGCCATGAGTCCTCTGGGCGCCCCTTACAGGCCAGAGCTCCTAGTAAGAGAGTGTGAAGCTGGGAGTCAGAAGTCTAATGCTGCCTGTGTGTGTGGTCTTTTCAGCCTCAAGCTACTGACTGTGTTGGGACTGCCTGGCCAACTAATTGTCTTATGCAATTGGGATGCCTGGGTCCAAAGTACAGTTTACCTTCTATCGTACAGCTAATAATGTGATCCCCGGTCCTGCTTTACTGCTGCATGGAGTGACTGCTTATTCTACTGACTGTTCATTAAATGGGATCCCCTGTTTCTGCAACTTTGCATTTGCCTCTTCTGTTTTGAAGACAATTGTTTGCTGCTGCTAAAAGAAGTTGCCTCCACAGCCTTGCATCCAGTGTGGAATCCAGAGCACCAGAGAACCACTGAGGAAGATGTTGAGAGGTCTACCTGGTGAACACAGTCTACAAAGGCCTCTGGGCAAAGTGGGCAAGGCCAGGCTGGTGAAGATCTGTGTCACCCCTCCTGCATTCCAGCTCAGTGCCCTGAGGGTCCGAGGCACCCCAATGGAGTCCATCCATCACCATCATCACTCATGGACAATCAGGTACTGTTTTTTCATGTCTTATTTCTGGACTGGGTTTTCTTGGCTGTACAGTGCTCCCCCTTCCTCACAAACATTACCACCTTAAATAACCCTGGACAGGGAAGTGGGGGGTGCTTACTGACAGTAGTAGCAACAGGCACCAAAACAGCTCTGACATAAGCTGGGCCACTGGCGCATCAGTTGGATTTCCATTTGCGATGCTGTTGACCCAAGTTTGGATGTGAGCTTGGGGAGTCGGAGGGCTGACCTGGGGGGGGGGATCGAGAGTCTGATGGACTGTGCTCCTCCTCCAGGGGGAAGGTGGGGAAGCACTCAGTCTAAGACCAACTCCTAGCAGAGGCTGGGAGCCAGCACAGGTGAGGCTTGAATGTTCCAGGAGGTGTGCCAGACATGGACACATGTGCCCCTACATCACTGCATGCCACATCTCCCACCACAACAAAAATGGATGCCGAGGCTGATTACTGAAACCCCCTATGAAGCCTAGCCTGAGGACTCCCATAGCCACCTGCCTGCACTGTTCAGAGAGATATGAAGGCCCAATGGCCCCAACTTGGGGGACAATCCAGGGTGAATGCCAGCAGAGGTAAACAAGGTCCCAGGAGATGGGAGGGTTGAGGTAAGAAGAGCCGCAGTGTGTCCCAAAAAACAAACAAACAGCTATGACATTGTTTGACACAATTTATGTGCATCAACAGTCTGAAGGTGTCATCAATGGCTAATTATACAATGGGCAAAGGAATATAAACAAAATACTGCCCTGTGATTGGCTAGCTGGCACCTCTTGCCCTTTGTAAATCCTCAACAGTACCAACTGGAAGAGGTGCCAGCCACCAGTGAGCTGCATCAAGAACTCCCCTGAAATCAATCCAAGCACCAGAAACCCAGGACACAGAAACATGGCAATCCCCACCAAACAGCCATCTAGCACAACTGTTGCTCTGATTCAGCTCCCATTCCAATCCAGCCCACTCCAATAGCCACCGAAACGTGTACCAAGAGGCAATTGCCTAAAAAAGAAAATGTTCTGTCCTGTAATCCACAGATGGTGACCTACAGTGCAATTCCTGAAATCATGGACAAATGAACATACAGGAAACACAGTTAAAACTCCTTCCCATAACTAGACACACTGCAATCACCTCATGCTCAGTCTCCAACCATCTCCATTCATCCTCTCTCTCTCTTGTATTTCAAAGTTTTCAACCTCTGGTTCCAGGAGTACCAAACACAAGGACTGGCATGGCAGTCATCAGAATTCCACACTTTAAATCACTGACTGCTGCACACTCTCTCAAGAACATAAAGCAACTGGAAAAAGACTGCTACGAAGTATAGCAACAAAGCCACACATGCATGAGAAAAACCAAAACAGGCTCTGTTCTTCAAATGTGGCCACCAAACACTAAATTAAATAAAATAATTACAAATATAAGCCAGAAAACTACTTTTAAAATCTGATTTGCCACAAAACAAAAAGAGAAACTGCTAACACCACCGCAAACCTGGAAGCACAAAATGGCAGCCTCATATCTCGCACTGCTGTCTCTACACATCTATTACAAAGGAACTCTCATGCTCTCAGTTCACAAAAATAAATAAATAACCTAACCTCAAAATAAAGCCTAACATACACAAAGGAGGATGAGGAGGGGAATAAAAAAAGGTAACACTGGTAGGCGCTCTCTCTGTACAAACATATAAGGGTGAGTATTCTGCCTAACAGCAAGGAACTATTTTTTCCTGGTGGAGCAATAAAATCAATAAAAATAATATAAAATTAAAAAACTCTTTCTTTTTTTTTTTTCCTGTCACCAAAAAAAAAGAGGGATCATAGTATCATTGCAATATGCCATGATAGGGTGTGGGTAATGCTAGGATTTGCCACCCTTGATGTGTTTTGCTCATTCAGCCTGCGGCCTTGTGACCAAACAGCACACCAGGTGTGGTAAATCCTAACATAACCAATACCCTGTCATGATATATTGCTTAAGCTGCCAACAAGACAGTGGTAATAAGTTCCCAACTGGGGAGGATGAGCCAACACTGGATCCCAACCTTGGTGTCTGTAAGACAGTCGTAGGGTGGCAGGATGAAGATCCACTGCCTGGGACCCATCTTTTTCAGTGTACTTACCCCGTCTAAGTGGTTAATGGGAACAATTCAGAGAACCCTCTTTTTCCTTTGTGCACTTCTCCTTTTCCAAATGGCAGTGTTTATCTACCATCTTCGATGATTTTTCTTTGATTGTTCAGTGATGGCCACCATCGTAATGGAAATGTCAGTGGGTGACGATGGAGAAGCCACCTTCACCACAGCCTGTTTCTCCATTTCATAGATCAAAAAAAAAAGTTTTCTAAAGCTTTCTTAAGACATCTTCTGGTTGCCTAGCTAAAGCTCTGGTACACTGCATGCCTTGACATTGTGGTTCGTACCAAGTCAACAAATACAAATGGAGTGGTTGTCATCTTTATAAATTGTAATATCACCAGAACAGCAATATTAGAACAGTTCTTTGTCCATTTGCGACATAAAAGATAAACTATAAAATAACAAACTTAAAGAAGTACTGTATACAGTGACAGTGAGTACTTGCAAAACTTTGAAGGCATTCTTCAGCAGTGGTAGACCGATGAGCAGTTGATGGTGGGAGAAAGAACTGATCCATGTTATACAAGCACTGATGAGGCTCGTTGATGTGGGTGGCCCCAGCCTGCAAAATTTTCTTGTTGATCTTGATGTCAACGGCTTACTGTTTTATGATGTGGCTCAATGGAGAGAGATATTTTCTAAGAAGATCCATAGTAGCTGAGATAATGGCTGGGTCAAATAATAGCTGGTGAAACTGATCTTTCAGCTCTGTCTAAAGCTGATATAATTTGTCACTGCCAGAATATGTGGATGTGATCTACATCATCTCCCCATGTCTCCAGCAATGGGAATACTGCCAACCCATGTAGTGTGCCTGTATATGTAGGGCCTTAAAAAATCTGATATTGCACTGGCCTGCTGGTGCAGCAGTAGTATCTTCACTTGCAACATCGATGCCCCGAGTTTTGAAACTGACCCAGGGGGTCAGATTGCCAGCCTGGGGAGGAGAATTTAGCATCCCACAGACTGCTCTACTCTTCCAGGGGGAAGGTGGGCAAGTATCATGCATGACTGACCTCTGGTGGAGGCCAGTGGGAGCAGTTACTGGTGCCGGCATTTGTGGGGAGATGTGCCAGACATTGACACTCATACACCCTATGTCACTGCATGTCACACCTCCCATGGGGAAAAAAATTGCAAAAATACTGGCCCACAGAATGACGCCCCCCACCTCGCAAGTCCTGCACCACCGACCATGGCACTCAGCTGGGAAACAAACAGTAACTCCTCTGGAAATAGCCTGACCCTGCGGCCCCACACTGGGAGGGGGGGGTAAGCCAGGGAGGAACACCAGTGGAGGTGTCTGCTGGGAACTGAGCTTCAGCTCCACTGAGAATGTGCCTACTCAGCAGCACTATCCTAGAAGGCAAGCCAGGGAGGAACATCAACCATGATAAGTCCCGGGGGCAGAGTGCAGGTCCAGGGGCTGAGCTGAGTCAGAAGTGGTACAAAAAATCTAATATGCATTTTTATTCAAACTCACACCACAGTGTGCCCAATGTTATTTCAAGCTGGCATGCTAATCTCAAACCTTCAACACAATGTGTGACCCATATTCCCAATGCCATCATTCCAATGCATAATGTGTGGTACCTCAATGCAGCTCCCTTATACCCATGTACAGGTGTACAATTAAGTGGTTCCAGGGTCTCCCAGACAAAGTGTTCATTAGGATGGAGGGTTATCTGACAAGTTGGATTGGCAACCCCCTCCTTGCATGCAGTATATAAGAGCATACCTCTAAGTAGTAAACATGCTCCCTATTGGTCAATCCATACTTTTTTTGGCACTCAGAGGATGGGAGAACTCTCTGCATGTCAGACATTGGAAAAAAAAGTCCTAGGGCACGCCACTTCTAGACTACTTTTCATCCCATGCTGTAGGACCACCACCGGCCAATCTGCCTTCTCCTACCTCTTCCCTAAACTCTGGAACGGCCTACCCACCGAGATCCAACATTCTTCATCCAAGCTCTCCCTTTCCTATGCCCTCTCTAACTTCATTGCACCTAGTTGTGACTGCCCCTGACCACCCTCCGGCTTGGCTCCTCCCCCCCCCACTCCCCCCTGTGCCTGACCTGCGGCCCACATGCCTAATTGCCTGGCTTATATGCTACCCCGCGCACTTATACTCCTCTACTTCCTCTCCCTCACTCTCTTCCTCCTTCCCCTCATCCCACTCAACCCACGCCCCCATCCCCACCCCTCCCTCCTCACCTATACCTCTCCCCTTCTCACCTACGTTTCCTCCCCCTCCATCTCTTCCCCCATATTCACTTCAAATCCTCCCTCTCTATGTGATGCATCTCTCTGAAGCTACCTCCACTACAGTCATTCAATTCCTGCTATTATTACCTCTGTTCTGTAACTTGCACTTATGCATTTCATGTTTTTGCCTCGAAGTTTACCCTTGTATTGTATACCTTGCCTTATGATCATGTCCTGTACTGTTCTTACCTCACTGAATCCACGAATTGTATACCTGTACTTCTGTGTCTGCACTGTACTGTACTGCACTGCCTACGATAAGTTCATATGTAATCCCTCCCAACTATGTACATTTTCCATATTATGCTATCAAGTAGTTCAACTATTGTATGTATACCTCCCTTTGTAACCCCCGGGTCGCACCGTGAGATGAGCATTTTTGCTCAGTGTGCTTTTCCTGGTGAAACATTTTCAATAAATAAATAAATAAACTTCTGGAAAGTAGCATCTATTTTCACAGATGGGAAACCACCATCCCAGGCCATAACTACAAAACAAACGCAACTCAGAAACCCCAGGTACTGTACAAGATTTTTGTCAGGACTGCAATGTTTTTGAGCTAGGGTGAACAATTTATCTATTGCCATATCAATGCATCACCAATGAGCTTCATAAACCAGTAAAAGCCAGAGGGTCATAGTTTTAAGCAGGGCAGCTGAAGAATAGCCCCACAGATGCAGCTTACTTCCCCTGAGAAATTGAAAGCTGCAAGATGGCATACCAGATCCTAGGGTACTGTTCTTCCCATGTAAATCTGGAGATTAATTTATCCCAAGCTCTGAAATAGTATTCAGAAGCAATGACAGTAGTTTGTGACAGATACAGTACCCTGCACAATAAATTCATCTGGACTGATTCAAACTGGAAGAAACTCAGTGGTAGTTACCATTTACTAATATCTATTTTTAGTGACTGCATAAGGGCTCCAAATTTAACAAGCATTTGTCAATGCCGAATGATTGCTTGCTGGTTTTGACATTGTCAGTGCGAATGAGTATAAAATTATGTAGGTTTAAGTATTTCTGTGGCCCTATCAGAATCAATGACTGATTTTCCTGCATTTCTGTCTCCTCTTCAAAGTATAATATTTTACATCTTTTAAAAATGAGTCTGACAGAGCAGTTATCAACTGTTTAATTACTGGGAATCCATTAACATGCAAATTGGACTGTGTACAGTGCAGCACAATTGTTAATGGAGATTTGCTGTGATTGCATCCTGTCCCTGTGATGGGGAAGGGGGAAGGGAGCTCAGGAAATGCAAATATCCCAGGTAGGGCACAGAAAAGCAGCAGAACAATGACATTTTCTCCAGCACCCGTAAATCTAGTATACTTTATGAGAAGCTTGGTTTCTGACTGAAATGATATGTTACACTAAGTATCAAATGCTGCAAGACATTTGCTAAGTATGTTACAATGTTGCACATTGTTTTTGTAAGGAACTGATAAAAGGTAGACGGATTGTTTAGCAACAAAGTTGCAACTTCTGGTAACAGTGTAGCACAATTTTTATATAACAACAGAGGAAAGTTACAGGGGATTATTTTTTTTAAGTACCGACCTTAATGTGCTACAGTATCACTGCAAAAAGCTATCATGGATTCCTCTTGTGTGTTCATATTTCTATTTCTTACTTGTGTTATGTCCAGATTAATAAAACAAGCAGGTAAAGCAAGTGTGCATGTTTTATTATTTATCAAAAAATTGTAATTGCTGAAATTCTTACTGATTTATCAAATAGTATGCTGTGCTAAAGCATTAGCCTGGCTGTGTATACAAATGGCAAAGAACAGACTGAAATACATTGGAACACATTGTATGGCACCCATCTTAACTTACATGACCCAGATACAGGGCAACAAACTGCAGATCCGACTGTGTATCCTCACATCTGTGAGTGTTTGCTACTATGATGCATTCAAGTTGTGATGGTTATGGTGAATGGTGGGGGGGGGGGTTGAGGGTAAGTAATGGGGTATGCAGAGCAGCTTCCCACAATCTCCCACTTGTATACTGTGTGACTTTGAACAAGTCACAAGGAACAAGGAGGCACTACTTCACTGAGAGAGTGGTGGAGTCCTGGAATTCACTGCCCAGGGAGTTGGTGGCTGCTACTACTGTTGAGGGGTTAAAGAAAGGCTGAGATACGTATAGAGGGAGGGTGCATACCGGAGCCCTGCTGAGAAATGGGGGACCTTGTAGGGAGGGAAGGGGCTACCAACGGTGCCCTGGGAAGGCACTTACCATTGAGCAGACTCAACAGATCATAGGGCTTAATCTGCTAGCTTTGTAGTAGTATGTTAGTAAGTCACAATACCACCCAGTGCTCTCAGCTTGCCTATATAAACAGGCAGCAATGACTAGCAGGCCTTACCTGGTTAACGAAGAATTACATAACTAAAATAAAGACAGAATGTTTAGAAGTTATACATGATCTGGAAATGACTTTTGTGCCTTGGTCAATTGCAGGGTAGTTTGAAAGGAAACCAACTTGCATCAGAGTTCAGCTCACATGTGGCTCTGTGCTCTACTCATGGGCACTGCATTGTTGCCACAATGCTGTGTAAGCGTAAACACTGTTCACAGTAATTGTACTTTGACTTTCCCCTTCCCAAGAAAGCTGTCCACATACATAGAAACATAGAAACAGGATGGCAGAAAAGGACTGCTTGGCCCACCATGTCTGCCTAAGATGCCTAGCAGAGGGCTAGGACTCCTTCCAACAACCTACTTCTCCCTGTGACATCCTCTTTGGGGAAGTGTACTCATTATTTGTTATTAACTACACCATACAGTTTTCACACTAGTGAGAATTTGATTTTGTTTTCCATGCCTCAGTGTGTGTGTGTGTGTGTGTGTGTGTGTGTGTATACAATGGCTGGGACAGCTGGTAAAATAAACAGTATAATTGTGTTATATAGATTAAGAGGGGGAAAGAGAGATAGAGACTACGTGGGGACTAAAGTCAAATCACATACTCACCGACAACTTGAATCAAATGTTACTGTCTTTTCCAAACCTTGGTGTGTATGTGTGTCAAGTACAGAGCAATGGCAGGCTGCCACCTGCCCCCCCCTCAAAAAAAAAGATGAGAGAGGGGGAGAGAGAGAGAGAGAGGTAGTACTAGGGGACAACAAAATGTTGCAGTCACATAAATCATACAAAATGATCTCTTTACTTTTCCAGGCCTCACTGTGGCTATGTTTACAGGGCATAAAATAATGTTAAAAAGAAATGTTGGCTTCTGTCATCCGGTGTGAGAGAGAGAGAGAGAGAGAGAGAGAGAGAGGAGGAGGAGGGGAGAGAGAGAGAGAGAGAGAGAGAGAGAGAGAGAAAGAGAGAAACACAATGGGAGGGTTCAGAACCAGGATAGATAGAGGAAAACAACAGGTGTCTCTAGAAAGACATCTGCTATAATAGTTTTTCTTTTACTTGCATCAGTGTGACACTGTATGTAAATGGCGAAGGACAGGCTGGCAAAATACATCCTTGGAGTCACAGAAATCATAATTAAAAGTTTAGTTGTAAATGAGCATGGAACTTCCATCAGACAGACCTGGGTTTTAATCCCACAATCCGTCACTTACATACCTGGGTACGCAAGTGGCAGATTGCCTCTGAGCAGGTCACTTAAGCTCCCCAGCACTGCCAGGTCATCCCTGAAAACAAGCACGTATGCCAAGTGGGTTCTAGTTGATTAACAAAGAATTATATAAATAAAATAAATACAAAATGTGTAAAGTAATTCCACAGAGACATACATGTATTATAATAGTTTATTTTCTTTTACTGGCATTAGTATGGTAATGTGTGTAAATTGTGAAGGACAGGCAGGCAAAATACATCCTTGGAGTCACAGAAATCACAACTAAAAGTTTAGCTGTGAATGAGCATGGTACATCCAGCATACAGATCTGGATTTGATTCCCACAGTCTCCCACTTGCATACTGTGTGCCTCTGAGCAAGTCATTTAACCTCCCCAGTGCTGTCGGGTTGCCCTTGAAAACAGGCAAGTATACCTATTGGGCCTACCTGGTTAATAAAGAATTACATAAATAAATAAAATAAATGCATAATGTGTAGCAGTTATACGTGATCAAGAAATTACTTTTATGCCCTGGTCAGTTGCAGGGTAGTTTGGAAGGAAACCAACTTGCATTGCAGTACAGCTCCCATGTGTGGCTGTGCACTACACAGGGGCATGGCACTGCTGCCACAATGCTGAGTAAGTGTAAACACACTACAGTAATTCCACAAACACAGGCATCCCTTATAATAGTTCATTTTCTTTTCCTGGAATAAGTCTTTAAACCAGTAACTGGGTAAGGCCCACTAGGCACAAGTGCCTGTTTTCAGGGGTGACCTGGGAGCACTAGGGTGGTTAAGTGACTTGCTCTTAGTCACACAGTATGCAAGTGGAGGTTGTGGGAATCAAATCCAGTTCTGCTGGATGTACCAAGCTCATTCTCAGATCATTACTTGAACCTCTAGACTATACTGCCAGCCCCATCATTGTGACAATGAATGTGAATGGTGAAGGACAGGCTGGCAAAATACAGCTTTGCAGTCACAGAAATCAGAAGTGAAAGTGTATTTTACTTCTCTAACCATCAGTGTGTCTGCGTGTGTAATGTACAGGGGAATGGTAGACTAACACAAAATATATACAACTTTTCTGTCAATAATCCAGTTTCAGATGAAGGAGATAGAAAACGCTTGTGGCCCAATATAATTTTACAGTCACAGAAATCCCAAATAAAATATTTTTGTAGGCATCATTATGGCAGTTTGTACAGGGTATGTGCAGGCGGGAGCACGTCAATTCGCTCCCGACAATACGCACCGTGACAATACGCTCCTGACAACTCATTCCCGATGACAATTCACTCCTCAGTTTTTCGCTCCCATAGTTCCTTTCAGTTTATCAGATAGCCTCAAAAATCAGCATCTTCCTTATCCAGAATTCACCACACATCTGCCCTAAAGCTGCTGTGCTGCCATGATATACAGAGAAACTCAGAGAAACTCTGCTAAATAAGAAATAAAAATACAACTATCCCTGTACCAGCCAATTAATTTAACCAGGTTGAACGTGGCAGTAGTTGTGCTAGCTGGCATGCTGTAAGCATGGTGGCTGGGCATGGCAGGTTAACAATGAATTTTCTTATAATATCCTTACCTCTGTTGCAAGCTCAGAAATTAGCATTAGGCATGTAAATTATATTTACAATACTCTCTGTCTTAATTACTCTCTGTGCAAATGCGGATTGCACTGTTTGTGGTTTGAAGGCTTTCTGTCCCGTCTCTGCTTTCCCAATCCTGAGCAGCAATATGAGACAGAATACACACAAACTAAGCATTGAGCAGCAAAGATAGGCAGAGAGTGAGACTGAATGCAGCAGCCGGCATGACCATGGGAGTGGGACGGAACACAGGGCTGAGGTGAGCAGTGCAGGTTGGTCGAGTGGCTGCTAATGGTAATATGTGTGTGTGTGTGTGTGTGTGTGTGTGTGTGTGTGTGTGTGTGGTGGGGAAGGGCTACAGTCATGGTCACTGGTCCGAGGGAGCAGAGTCAGGAGGCACTCCTCACAGTAGAGCTAGGATGAACAGGTCGGCAGGTGGAGCTGTGCAGCACAAGGTTTGGGGCTCCAAATATTGGAGTGAGTTTCGAGATTCAGAAACAGTAAGAGCAACAGAAATCAGTGGGAGATATTTAAATTAAGTGAAGTGTTCAACATGCAGAAGTGATTCTAGCAGTTCTAATTCAGGTTAACAGCCTCCAATGAATTTTCTTATAATATCCCTACCTCTGTTGCAAGCTCAGAAAACTGATATTCAGTGATATTTGGCATGGGGAGTGAAAAGACATGGAGCGGGAAGTACGGGAGCTAATTGTCGTGAATACGTGTTGTCGGGAGCGAGTTGTCACGGCGTGTATTGTTGGGAGTGAATTGACATTGACCCGCTCTCCAGATATACAGTGTGGAGAGGGAAAGAGAGAGAGAGAGAGGTTATTGAACGAGAAATGATGCAGTCACATAATCCACAAATAAACATTTTTTTTTCTTCTTGGACTTAGTGTGGCTGTGTGTAGCGGACAAGATCCATTTGGAAAAATATTTTTTTGTAATTGTGCCTCCCAGAATTTCTAAGCAGATGACAGAGTGTGAGAGAGAGAGAGAGACAACAGGAGTCCATGGAGAAATCTTATAGCCACATAAATGACAAATAAATGTGTAATTTCCTTCTCAGGCATCAGTAAGCATGTGTGTACAGGACAAGAGCTGACTGGCAAAATTAATCTTTTACCTTCCAAAACCCTAATAAAGATTAGAGAGAGTGAAACAATGGGGGTCTCTACAGCAATCTTACAGTCACACACATTTCTAATGCACAGGTCAAAGGCAGGCTGGCAAAATAAATATTCAAGTTGTGTCTTCCCGACTGTTTTTTATGCCTCATTGTGAGTGTGTGTATAATGTGCTAGGGAATGCTAATAAAATAAATATTAAAATTGTGTCATCTAGATGAAGAGGAGCAACAGAGAGAGAGAGAGAGACTATAATATTTCACTTTAGTTGCTTCTTGCCAGATTGCTGGTTTCAGGAATGACTGGACACCATAAGTAACTTCTAACAGCTCTGAGGTTTATTCAATAAACATACATTAGATCAGCAGGCCTCAGCAGAACCATTACTACAATCTGCTCATGCACTTTCTAAAACCCAAGTTTCCACCCGAGACATACCATTAGCCCAAAACTGTAGGGGGATGTGGACTAAACCATTCTACACTGTTACTAGGGTAAGTTACCATATACTACAGAGACTATGTAGGGGCTCAAGGTGAAAACACAGGCACTGGCAACCCAAATCTAAGTTTGTTTTCTTTTCCAACCATCAGGGTGGTTGTGTGAAAAGGACAGAGCAATGGCAGGACAGAGAAGAAGAAGAAACAGATGAGAGAGAGAGAGAGAGAGAGAGAGAGAGAGAGCACTAGGCCACAATAACATTTTACAAACACATACATCTCTCAGAAGGATTTATTTATTCAGGGCCGGATTGGGGTTGTGTTTACAGGGCAGTAAAAGGATGTGGAAATAAATATTTGGCTTGCCTGTCCAGATTAGGGAGACAGAAAGACTATTGGGGGGGGGGGGGTCACAGCCCAGAACCATAATAGAGAGGTAGAAACAACAACAAGGGTCCCAAGAGCATTTCCACAGAAAAAGACATCCCTTGACAGGCTAGCAACATACATTACATTCTGCAGGAGCCATCTTAACTTACATGCTTTGGACACAGGGCAACGAACCGCAGATCTGACTGTGTGTGGAACCGCACATTGAGAGATCCTGACTGTGATGCAGATGGTGGATAGAGGGGTTTGAGGGTAAGTAATGGGGGTGTGCAGAGTGGCTTGTAAAATGTAAACTGGGATAAATTTGTGAGAGAACTGTTAGCGTTCTTTATGACAGCCTTAGTCTGCAGTGGGAAGTTTTGAAAATAGCAGATCAGGATTTTGGTCCCTACAGTAATTCCACAAGCACAGACATCCCTTTTGAAAGCAGATTTTCTTTGCCTGGCATCAGTGTAGCTACCTATGTGTGTAAATGGCAAAGGACAGATAACAGAGCACACATTTTGTAGTTTGCAATGGATGTTTCAAAAATTACAGATAAGGATTTGGACCCCTTCAATAATTTCAAAGGCACAAACTTCACTATTAACATTTTATTTTCTTTGCTGGCATCAGTGCGGCTATATGTTTTTTTAGGCTTCAGTATGGCAGACTATACAGGATATGGGCAGGCAGGCAAAATGTATAAATATTAGACTTGTGTCATCTGGATCAGGAAAAGAGAAACAGAGAAAGAAAGAGAGAGAGACAGACAGACAGATAGACACAAACAGAAAGAGAGAGACAGAGCATGCTACATGTCAACAGTAGAGAGAATTATGTGCTCAGGGCTAAGGCGAGGCTTGCAAAATGATTACTTGAATTTTGTCATCCAAATCCCATTCACAGGGCAATAAAAGGATGCTGAAATAATATTTGACTTGTGTCATCCAGATCAGAGAGACAGAGCAAGAGAAGACTATGACTGGTGGGGATGTAGGATCCACAGCCCAGAACCAGAGTAACGAGAGAGAGAGAGACAGCAGGGGTACCTACAGTAATTCCACAGGCATAGCCATCCCTATTAGAAGTTTATTTTCTTTGCTTGGCATCAAATAATTGTCAAGTTTTTTTTTATTATTAATTCTCCACTTTATTAGAATTTATGAACAAATAATTAATTTGCAGCCTGTTCTGATTTTTTTTGTAGCACAGGTGAATGATGGATATTGTAACAATGTCAGGTAACAAATATGCAGGGTACCACATCCCCATCACAGTCTTTGTAGCAGCCCTATTGCAAACCTCTTATTACAAGTTGTATAAAAATAGAAAGGCGAGTTGCTATGAATCTTCTTGTTATATTTATTGAGTTTGCAATTGTTAAATAATATAATTAAGATATAGCTGAACTTACTTGTATAGATAGCTTACTTAATTTAGTTATTAATTTTTACCATGGATCAGTTGAATGTGTGACAGATTAGAGCGGAACTATGGGCAGATGTGAGAATGCAGTTGTCAAAGTCTAGCTTATTACTGAAAATCCTTGTACAATACTATAATTTCTGAGTCTGGTAATCGAGTTGCAGTCCTCATCTTTACTGCGCTTTGCTGTTGGCATAATCAAAATGTCTTGTATAAATGATTTCTCTCACTAGAAAATAGTTTACTGAATAAAATAAAAAGGGAACTACAGTTCCAAGTTAGCAACTTGAGATGTTTGTGCTTGCCTGTGTGTGGTTGGGGGGAAGGGGGGTCTGAAACTATCCTGCCAGTAACATACAAGCTGAAGGACAGTGAAGACTTGGATATAATATGCAGCAGTTGCTTCATTCTCGTATATACTAACTCCCGGATGCCCAAACTGATTGTATGATACCTAAGCGATTCGGATAAACATTTTTGGAAATGTATTAAAAATGTCATAGCAGGCCTAACATCAACAGATAAGTACGACTTCTCTTCAATGGAATTTATTCATCCAGTATTTACCCCATTCATTGCTCGACTTATTTTGTATGCACTCATCACCACTACTTGACGACACCTATTATGATTCTTAGATCGACCTCCCTTTACAAAATAGTTGATTTATCTGTACAAAAGAAGTGCCATTTTGCTTCATATACTACCACCTTATATTAAAACAATTCCCAAGTATTCCCCAACCTCTTCCCCCTCCAGAGTACTCCTAATTATCTCCTTCTCACAGTCTGTCCTGTGGTACAGATGATTAGAAGTGCTGAATATAGAGTGAGGCACATCAGGCTCCTATAAATGTGTCAACAATCATGATGTGGAATGGTTGGTACAGGGGAGACTGCTTCAGGTTTAGATGTAAAGGAGAAGTTGATAGAAAAAGGTTAATTTTATGAAATATTGAATACAACAAATGCATACATGCAAACTAAAACAACACATAAATGTATGTAATATAATAAAAAATATATTGGGATACGACACTTCTACAGCATGAATTATTGAGAGGGTCAGCACTGGTATGGGACAACAAGGGATGAGTTCCTGGCATGGGTGGCATAGTGTCTGTATTTACAGCTTGTGACAGTATTACAAAAAGCAAATATAATCAATTTCTTGATGATGGTAGAACGCAATGGAATGAAGTGACAGCTGCTTGATGTAGGAGGGAATGTAAAATGGAACATAATCACAAGGACCAGAATGAATATTTGTAAACAAAAACAAAATTGTCTGACCATGATGCAGAATGATTAGAATAATATGGGAGAAAAATGACCAGGATGCAGCAAAAGAAGTTGAGTAGGTCAGAAGGATGTACATGTGTGTGTGTGTGTGTGTGTGTGTGTGTGTGTCTGTGTCTGTGTGACAATGAAATAGATGAAAATAAGCAGTGTATAGTTAGATTGTGTTCGACTCAGAACTGCCATGGTTTCTGCGTTTACATGATAGCTTTCACTTCTAATTGCACTTCAGAAACTGGTTTGCAGCCACTTTGTCAGAGTAAGGAGTTAGAGGGGTAGTCATCCAATAAGTGCACGTCACAATCTACTCTAAATCGATTCACTGTATTTGGGTTTTGCAGACTTCAGTGAGTGGTGCCAACACTGAATAAACGTGGTATAGCAAGTAATGTTACAAGAAATGTTTGTAATAGCTCTATCTCACGCTCCAGCATCTGTAAATGTTCCCATAAAATTTCCCTGTCAAAGTTGGTTGCAGAGTGGCGTGTACATGGACCCAGCCTGGGGGTGGGCAGAGTGGGTGTTATCCCTTGTCCAGAAGCACTGTTTATTTTATTCCTGGACTGGGCATTGCTAGCAGGGTGGACTAAGCACTCCTTACTTACTTATGTTGGGAGACATCAGGGATTCCTGGGGGGCTGGGGACTGGTAAGTGTCAGGGCATTGGAAGTTAAATTTGAGGAGCCCAAAGAAAAAGTTCAAGAGGCAGTATACATAAGGAAGGATTATGCTTTTAAGTAAAGGGCATTACCAAAGACTTCTAGTATGTTCAGAATTTTAGGGGAACCAATGGGACTTGTCCTTGGTTAGTACATGAAAAGTATTTTTTTTATTCACCTCAAGAAATAAACTATACAAATTATGGGGTGGGGGATGGTGCTACCTATACCATATAAGTTGTTCACATTTCCCCTTAACCTGCTACTTTCCACTTCTGAATGGGTATAGGTTATATCAATTGAGCAGTGCAATTGTACAATGGAGTTTGTCATGAAGCATTCATGCTAGTAATGTCCCCTTGTAACTGTTTTCCACCACTGTAGCACCAGGGTCTTAATGAATGAAGATTAATATAAACAATAGATATGTTTAATTAATTAATTATATATATACATCAACCTTTCTCCTAGGACTTCCGTTAAACTTGGGACATACCACACATCACAACTACATTAACAGTATCAAGTACAAACTTTTTTTATAAATACAATATTTTTATCGATCTTTTGTTTTTGTATTTTTTGTAATTGATCTGCTTTTTTTAAAGCCATATTTCGAGATTATGACAAAAAAAGGTTTAAATCCAAATACTGTCCAATATTTTTCCCTGGGTGGTGGTGCAAGCAGAGTATGGACAGGGAGACAAGGGATGCACTGATTTCCTAGAGTGGGGTCACTGGCGCACATTGCATTTACACCTGCTCTTGGGATTTGCATCTCCATGGGGGAGGGAGAAAACGTGAAAATGAAGCTTTGCCTAGGCAGGAAGACAGCCTTGCAGTGTTCCTCCACCATGCTAAGCTGGGCTCTCCCCTTGCATCTGGATGTAGTCTCTGATGGGACCTGGGATAGATGCACATATGCCCTCCTCACCTACCCAATTTGCAGACATAGCATCACTATAGGGTAGACGAGGGTTTGTTTCTACTTACATTCTGAAGTCTTGCAGTCATGGATTTGCACTCTGACAGCAGTTTCATTGTAAAGATCACAGTGATGTCAAACAAAAAAATAAATAAAAGGATTTGTTTTTTGTTTTCTTCTGTGGAGGGTACCTTGTCGATGAGAGTGATTTTACTTTATCACATTTTTACTGCTTTAAATCAACAATTTAAATACTGCTCCAATGCATGTTGCTGTAAATGAGAATATGCTCTGTGTGATATACAGGACAGACATTTAAATATAATTTGTACTCAATATGCTCAATTATCGTAGCATATTTAATAGTAGTCTGATTAATTTATGTTGGGCAACATTGCATGACGCTAAATGTCAAGATGCCCCATTCATTAAAGTCATTAAAAATAAATATATAAATAAATAAAAGGAAATATTTTTATTGTGGAGGGTATCTTGTCGATGAGACACTGAATTCACTTTATGACATTTTTACCACTTTAATCAATGATTTAAATACCACTCCGATACAAACTGCTGTAGTTAGTTTATAAATTAATACCTATAGACCAATGTGACAGCAAGTTACAATAGCAACTGAATGAAAAACAATGCATGCAGACTGTTAACGACTGAAGGAGATGCTGACGTTGCAATGGTAGGGTGCTCCCTGATTGCAGCAGTGGATTTCAGCTTTTAAGAAATTAATTAATAAAGATTAGAAGCTTTAACTGCTGCACCAACCCCTGCACAAAACCCTGTATATAAAAACCTTGCCACAACCTTCTTAAGAACCAGCATAATGTGAACAAGCTGACCACACTATTGCAGCTGTATTATATGACCCTGCAGTTGAAAAAAAATGTATTCTTTACTAAATTCCTAAATGTTCTGCCACATTTGCATATGCATCCTGCCGGCAGACTTTGCAAACATTTCCCCCCTGTTTCATCAGTAACTACCTGGCTGACTTCCAAAATATTCTGCCACATCTCCAGATCTAGCTACATGCAGACTGTTAACCACTGAGGGAGAAGCTGATGCTGCAATGATGGGGCATTCCCTGATTGCAGCAGCAAATTTCCGCTTTTAAGAAATTAATAAAGATTAGAAGTTTTAACTGCTGCACCAACCCCTGCATATAAAAACCTTGACACAACCTTCTTATGAACTAAGCATAACAAGAACAAGTTGACCACATTACTGCAGCCATATTACATGACCAAGCAGTTGAAAAAAAATTGTATTCTTTACTAAATTCTCAAACATTCTGCCACATTCGCATATGCATCCTGCCGGCAGACTTTGCAAACATTCCCCCACGGTTTCATCAGTAACTGCCTGGCTGACTTCTCAAACATTATGCTGCATCTCCAGCTCTAGCTGCATACAGACTGTTAATCACTGAAGGAGAAGCTGATGCTGCAATGACAGCATGATCCCTGATTGCAGGGGCAAATTTCTTTCATGTTGGTGGCATGCCTTAAAACTGCTGTCATAGACAGTGTGCTTATTAATTGGTGCCAAACAGACGAGCTCAAAAAAGCACTGGCGGCATTGGCCACAACACTGCCACACCTCTGAAACTGGCTACTACCACAAGATGTTTCTTGCGTATGTGCATAAGCAAATATAAAAAGTCAATAAGTTAAGTGCAATATGTATCCCCAAATACTTCACTACTGTTTTATTCCACCTTAAAAGGAACTCTTGTTTAAATGTCAAAGGAGGATGGACATCAAAGGTCAGTAAATCCATCTTCCAAATATTAAGCTGAAAACAACTAGTTTGCCAAATTCCAGAAGCCCTCTCCATACCTCTAGAATGGAACGATCTGGGGAAAGAAGCATTAATAACACATCATCAGTATCATCCAACAGCCCCCACCACCAAGGGGGACCAACTCAACCCAATCACTCATCCATATGGCTTATGCTAGTGGCTCAAAATAAAGAGCAAAAAATGGTGGAGATAGAGGCACCCCTGGCATGTACCCTTGGATAAGATTATCAGGGCAGAAAAAGAGCCATTAGTGCATACATAAGCCAACAGGGCTCTATATAATTTATTTATTTATTTATTTATTTGACTTTCAGATTAACACCTTTGAGCCAGTGGCTCTTTTGCATAGGTTCCACATCAAGACAAGCACAGGCAATACACAGTACAAGTAAACAAAGTCTGCAGCCACTGTATAAACAGAATGAGAAAATGAACATTTGACATGGCATCCCAAGAAAACTCCCACGACAACCTATCGAACGCCTTCTCAGTATCAAAACTGAGCATCACTGCTGGAATAAAGCACTGTTGCATATAATTTAAAAGCTAAAGAGTACAACAGATATCCATCATTTGTTACTGGCAGACCAAAGCTTTCTGGTCTCCATTAATTTGTGATGGCAGAAGACGGTCCACCCTGATGGCCCATATGGAGATATATATCTTATAGTCCATGATGAATACTGAGATTGGTCTATATGAAAGTGGACAGCATGCATCTTTACTTGGTTTGGGTATAACTGAAATCATGGCATGATACCACAAAGGGGGGGATAGTCCCCTACTGTATAGACTGAAAGGCTCTTAACAAGGGTAGTATCAGTATATCTCAAAAGTCTTACACACCTCAAGCACGTACTCATCTGGGTCTGGGCACTTATGTGTCTCAGCTGTTAGAAGTGCACTACATACTTAAAAGGAGGAAGCATAGCGCAGTAGTTTAAGGCTCTGAGCTACAAACCTGGAGACCTGGGTTTGAATCCCACAGTCCCCACTTGCATACTGTGTGACCCTGAGCAAGTCACTTAACATCCTTGTCCCCCAGGTCACACCTGTAAACAAGCTTTCAGCTTAGTGTCTCTCTCCTGGGTAGACAAAAAAAAACCCCAAAAAACAATACTTCTTCTGCTGTAATGGGTTTCAGCAGCTGTTGCCACTGTATTGATGTTAGACTGGACAAGGGAAGGCAGGTCAAATAATCTTGTATGCAGGAAAGGGATCTGAGTAATTTCAATATATAATCTCTAGTAATAACTCCTCATTATTTTCCACAATTGTGGTCCTATCATGGACCATCTGTCCAGTACTAGGGTCCCGGAGCTGAAAAAAGGTAGCATCTCTCTTCTGTTGTTGCAGCCTACAAGTCAAAAAACTCATCCCCTGTGAACCCCCCTCATAGTAATACTGCTTGTGGAACTGATGGGCCTGCTCTACTCTGGTATCAAGCAGAGTCAGTCTAGCCCACCTGGACACCTGGAAATCTTCAGATGGGCCCCTGTATGCTGGCTACCTGGCCACCTTCTGAACACTTGAAATCATTGCATTTGTCATCAATTTCCTAATTAAATGGGTTATTGTGGCCAATGCAAGACAGGTTAAGATGCAAACATAGAGCTAGTATAGCAAATGTATGTGGAATACTAATAAGAATGCGTAACCCTAGGTCCACCCTTACTGATGTTTCAGGAGGGCTCCTGTAGCAACCTTCCAGGTGTGCTCCTGTTTCCCAGTCCAACCCTGGTATCGAGAAGGGGTTGTACCTGTCATTTGGAAGTCCATTCCCTTATCTCCATTGGCATATAACATCTGAGAAGTGGTGAGAGTCTGAGTAAAGTCCCTAAGCTTTTTATCCTCAGTTTTTTTTTGTTTGCTTTTTATGGACAGAGTAAGAAATGAGTTTCCCACAAAGTATTGTTTTCAATGTTTCCCAACTAATTGGAACGGTGATATCAGGACCTTCATTCTCACATAAAATCTGTTGCATCTTTTTGGGAAACTGTGCCCTGAAATGTTCCTTCAATAGCAAGAATGTTTAAAGCACCAGAATACATTTTCACAAGTCTGATCAAAGTCTAATTTATAAAAAACTGGATGATGATCTGAGAGCAGTTATGGCCATACCACATATCTTGCACCATAAAAAAATGTTCAAAAGTTGCAAAAAAAAAAAATAGTTTAGGCAAGTTCTACTTCCATGCCTTAGTGAGCTAAGTGTATATGTGATGGCACTCTGTGGCTGTCAGATGGTGGCCAGCCAAGGAGGTGGGTGTAGAACTGTGTTGGCCAGAACTCTGCACCCTTGTATTTAGTGAGGAGTGAACAGGGTTGGGGGTGCAGGGTGGGAGTCCTCAGTGGGTAGGTGGGTGGTTTGGCAATTGGTTGGGTGGGGATCACTAGACTGCCAGTGATATGATTATACTGTACCTTACAGCATGGCTGATTGGGGGGGTGGGGAACTACTAGACTACCACAGGTATGATTAAACCTCACAGCATGGGTAATCTGGGGGTGGAGAGGCCTCTAGACTACCAGAGATATGATTAAACCTCACAGCAAGGGTAATCAGGGGGCTGGGGACCACTACACTACCAAGGATCTGATTAAATCTTACAATATGGGTGACTGGATGGTGGGGGGACCACTAGACTACCAGGGATATGACTGAGCCTCACAGCATGGGTGAGAAGGTGGGGCTATAGACTACTATTGATATGATTAAACCTTACAGCATGGATGATCAGGGAGGCAGGGGGACCACTGGACAAGCAGGGAAATGCTTCAACCTTACAGCATGGGTGACTGGGGGGGTGTGTGTGTGGGGAACCACTAGACTACCAGGGATATGATTAAACCTAACAATATACAGTATATACATAGCAACAGCAACATTTCTACATTGAAGACTATTACAGCAACAACTTTGAACAAATTCTAGATTGTTGCTGTTCAGTTCCCACATCTGGCACTTGGGTTAATACCCCAGTACTGACACTGTAGTGCAGCATGAGGGGGGCGCTGCACTTCTGAGGTGCCGTCTTTCAGATGAGACATTAAACCGAGGTCCCATCTGCCTGGATTGGTGGTAGTTCAGGTGGATGTTAAAGATCCCATGGCACTTATTGAAAAAGAGTAGGGGAATTTTTATTATAAACTTCAAAAATCAAATAAATACAAACAGTGTTAACTCACACAAAAATAAAATACAAATCATAAGAAAAAACAAATGAGTATTACAGTCATACTTTATCCAGAATACATTCAAAGAAGTTTGTAAAAACCAGCACATATCCTAATACTTAAAAGGGTCTCTCCCCCCCCAAAAAAAAAGAGTAGGGGAGTTATTATTAAAACTTTAGAACCATATCCACACATAACAATCTCAACATAGAAATCATGTATACGTATTACATCATATATGTAGTATCATATTTACAAATACAAATACAAACCTGAAACATAACCCCATACTGACCTCCCCCCCACTACAAGGGTATGGGAATTTTTATTGAAAACCAAAAGGAACCAATCACATAACCAAAAATCCCTCCTCCCCCTCAATTTTTTTTCCACAAACAGAAATAAATTCAACAGCTTGTCTGTGAAATAAAATCATGACACATACATAATGAAGACATTTCTAACTTCAAAAAGTGACACCCCATAGTGAGTCCACAGAAGTGTCAGAGAACCAAATGTAAACAAAATTAATAGAGCACCTCTACCCAAAAACCCATCTCTGCCCAATATGCACACCCCATTACCATCCCTACCTCCCCATTTTTTTCTTTTATTATTTTTTTTAAATCAGCCAGAAGAGTCATCAAGACAGATAAAGATCCCAATCTCATTAGAATGAAAATTGTACTCTCAATACCAAATAACCCAATTATAATAAGCACTAGAAGACCATTTCTTGTCAAGGTCCATCCTTCAAATAAAATCATACTGACCCCAGAACTCTGCCCACTTAGAAGCCGAAAAGGTCTTACATTCCCCCATTTTCAAGGTCTTCAAATCTGTCATCACAATAAGGACAAGAACTGATTCTGAAATCTCCTGCTGTTGTAGAACCAATTGACATCTACTTAACCATAACCAATACAGGAAATGTAAGTGCACAATCTGTAAAGTGCTCAAACAATCCACTGTAATATTCAAAGAAACAATGCCATAATACAATGCATCCGATAGTGGAGGGATCGCCAACCAACTTTTCCCTTCTACTCTTGAGCATCCCAAAAATCAAGCATATCTATAAAAAGTTTTAGATCTCAATTCAAATAATCTATAATATTCTTTAACACTTTATGTTTTGGATTACTTTTAACATCGACCCTATTATGGATCCCTAACCAGGCAGTATCCCACATATATGGAGGAATTCTAACATTCTTAATATAATCAGAAATCTGGTTCTGTTGAGAAATGGAAAATGCAGAAAAAGGACTTTCTAAAAAACAATGACACATCACCTCCTTATAAAATTTCTTCATTGACATTCCTAAAACCTGTTCATAACCAATTTTACATAATTTTATTTTATCAAACACCTCTTCCCAGAGTTTAACCAACCTAGGGTGCCTTTTATTTTTATGTAAAAATACAGCACCTTTCCATTCTCTTAAAACTCCTTCCAAAACCAGAAGTCCCCAGCAGGCCCATAACTTGACCTCATTCCTCATCAGGGGAACCAAATTGAGATATGAAAAACTATAAAAAAAATAAATAAATAGAACCAGATTGGTCATTCCCCGCCCCCCCATCCTTAATACTCAGATATAAGGTATCCCTCTTAACAGGGTTTAGTCTGCTACCCCAAAAACAACCAAAAAAAATAAAAACCTCAACAATTTGGTCTCCAACTGCTTTGGTAAGAGAAAAACCACACTAACATACAAAAACACTGGAAGTAAAACAATTTTGATATAATACACCCTCTTTTGTTTCGCTACCTTCCACCAAGACCAAACCGCAACCTTAGCTATCGCTATGTCTAATGCTCATTCCCAGTTAAAAAGGGCCATATCCACCCCTTCAAATACATACCCAAAATTCTACACGGCTCCTGTGCCACAAGAAACTTACCAAAGAATTTTTTAACATGGGAGAAACCACGCAACCTAAGAATCTTAGTTTTATGCAAATTTAAGGCTACTCTTATGACTCCCCCATTTCATGAATTAATTCACAGGCTATCTGAAAGGAAGTCCTATCCTGCAAAATCAAACACATATCATCCGCATATGCCAAAACCTTGCAACATTTCCCAAATCCCTCATCTACTCCTCTAAGTAACAGAGAATGCTGCAAAATCCGTAAAGGGGATCTAAAACAAAAACATATAAAAGGGGGCATAAAGGGCACCCCTGCCGTACCCCTCTACAAATCAAATGGGGAGCACCTCTTCAGCCGTTTTCATAGGGCACCACCTAAGCCAGGGCATAGCATAATTTCAGCCACCCAATAAAGTCCTCAAGGATACCATATGCCTCCAGACAAGACCACAAAAAAAAGAACATGATACTGCATCGAAAGCCTTGGCCTGGCCCGAGCTCACAAGATATCCTTCAACCTCTAGATTCTTAGTAGCAAAACCATACTGCCCCATAACTTCTCTCAAAATCAATAAAACATCAGAATTGTGTCGCCCGGGAACAGCACAAAATTGCATTGGACTAATGAGAATATCCATAACCTCAGATAATCTATTCCCCAATAACTTTGTGAAGATTTTAAAATCAGTATTGAGCAAGGTCAAAGGACTCCAATTCTTAATAGTAGCACAATTTCCTAATTTATATCAAAACACTAACAACCCTTCATACATCTGTGTGGGTAAAATGTATTCCTCCAAAAATAATTATACAAATGAAGCAAAATAGCCGGTATCAAAGTCCATAAGATCTTATAAAACTCACTGGACAGGCCATCAGAACTAGGTGAAATATCTATGTGTAGAGTTAATTACACTATCCAATTCCTGGACCAAAAATGGCTTCACAAGTGAGGCACATTGTAAACCAGACAACTGAGGAAGCTCAGCCATTCGCAAAATTTGTATCGTCTGACTTGCTGGCTCTACAGGCGAACCAAAAACATTCTTAATATAATCTTCCACAACTGTCATAATCCCCAAATTATCCCCATGTTCTGTGCCTGCTAAATCAAAAAGTGTCCTAAATCTGTATTTTTTCTGCCTCTTTTGGCTAGCCAAGAAAGGATTTACATGCTCAGATTTCCCCTGTGTACCAAACATTTGTTATTTTTGTGTTGAAGTAATTCGAGAATATTGGTATTTCCCCACATCTTGTCTAACTTTAGTGATATGTGCACTCAGATCAATTCCCTCCACAGCTTGCCTTGTTAGTAATAACCCCAGTTCATTTCTTAAATCAATATATATTTCCCTCGTACTTTGTGTCTGGTATGAACTTACTACCTGAAAAAAGCCGACTAAGCAGCTTTTGAAATCTACCCACCACAAGCCTATATTTTCATACAATAGTAGTGTAGTTAATTTATCCTGTACAATGGTTTGCAACTCCTGTAGTATAGAAGCATTATTTAATAAGGAAGCATTCAATCTCCAGATTCCTCTTCCTGCCACATTTGCGGGGGTGGGGACTCAAACTGAATACCAAGTAGACAATGGTCTGAAGTTTCTATAGGCACTACAGACGTAGAATAGACCTGTAAAGACCTTTTAACAAAAATAAAGTCAATATGAGATAAAAGTACCCCTTTAAAAATGTTGGTTTCGAGGCTTGTGACCTACTATAGTGAGCATCTTGCAAGTCTGCCTGCAAGATCAGCTGTTTCAAAAAGGATTTATCAAAATATTGCTTTCCAAGATTATGTCTTTCCAAAAAATTTATATTAAAATCACCCCCAAAAATCAGTTGTTGGTTAGTATATAGATAAGGCTGTATTTTCTGCAACAATTCAATTCTGAGAGCTTTCATTTGTGGCTTATATAAATTCACCAACTAGAGTTGTAAACCTTGAAATTTAATATCTAACAAAAACGCCCTTCCTGGCTCAATATCCACCATTTTATGTACACAAATGTCCATAGTAGAAAAGCAAAACCCCAAGCCACTACAAGAATCCATACCTGGAGACCAGTATGAAGCTCCCCATCCCCAATTCTGTGTGGCTTGTGCAATTTCCCTATCTAGATGCAACCTAGTATCCTGTAGAAAGAATATATCATACATCATGGAGTGTAGGATACCAAACATTGTGAGATGTCTTTTCCACATTTTAATACTATTTACATTGAGACCCGTTATTTTAAGCACCATTCTCTCACGGAGGGGGTTTTATGGGTTTCCCACTAGATCTGGTCACCCGTTTTTGATAAACAGGTAGACGGGCAGTCCTAACAGGCAAAACCTCCTCCCTAGCACCTGTGTGGGGTGTCTGAAAGTTTCCAATACCCTCCATGTCCATAGGTTGTTCCTGCTCCATCTGTTCTCCCCAAGATGTAAGGGGGACAAATTTATTTGAAATAGGCACAGGTGAAAGGGGGAAAGTGAGATCAAGGCCCTTACCCCACCCCTTTTTTTTTTACCACAGTAAATGACCCTTCTTCTTGAATGGGCTCCGATGGTCCCAAATTTTCCAAGGGAGTCTCCACATCAGAATCATCAAGGTGATTACTACAAAGTGAACCCCTAGATAACACACTCCGAGTCCTTACAGGGGGAGCCTTGTGACGTAACAAAGGGGATATCTTTGCCCTCTAAGCCCACACCCGAGAGTAGAGGTACTCCCTTCTTCACATTCAAAAGTGGAACAACCTGTCATACAGGTGTTGGAAGAAAACTGGCTTCAGGAATTATGGGTCTAGCATTTGTACCACCCCCGCCCCTCTACCCCTGCGCCTACCCCGCAATCAAGGCACAACTCCAACACCGGGATAGTTAACAAAAGGAAGTCTAGCTTTGCTCAAAAAGTATTCCTGTTCAGAAGCTTCATCCTTATCATGGGTCACCCAAGGACAACCCTCATAAGAAAGTTCAGTATCCCCACACAAATTACAAACAGGATAGGTTTCACAATTAGCATCTACATGACCAAGAACCCCACAAATGAAACATTTAACCTTGTCACAATCTTTGTTTAAATGAGTAAGTGAACCACATTTGTAGTAGCTTTTTGGTTGTCCTGCATAAAAAAATAATACCTCTATCCCTTCCCCCACAAAAAACAAGCTTGGTAGATGTTGAATACCAGCATCAGTATGTGTCAGTTGTACCCTGAATATTTAACCTCCTGTCCAGAATCCATTATCATCCATAATTAGTTTCAGATGACCAAATAAAGTACATCTTTGCTCCAACCAATAAATGATATTAGCAACATTAACTCCCTCATTTCGAAAAAGTACTGTTACAGTCTTAATGGTGGGTTTAGTGACTGGAATTACTAAAAAATCTCTCCATATCTCTAAATCCTTTACATCATAATACAACTTCCAAAATTTATCTAGCAACTGCATAGTGCAGAAATTAATATCATAGTTATGGTCTCCTGAAGAATGAATGAGTGCATAAACATCAGACGATGAAAATCCCAAACTGTCAATCAATAAGGTTTTGCCCACCCATATCCTGTCAGGAACCACAGGAGCTTTACCCCTGAAATGTAACCTAACTAAAAACCTTCATTTTGCTTCCATTGCAGGTCATTTAAACAATCCTGCATAAGTCTTTTTGTCAGATGGCTTATTCTGGCCTACCCCTGACTCCTCTTCTGATCGTGAGTAGGACCGTTCTGTAAAGGAGCAGTATCAGGGTCCTCCCACTGCAGTTGTTCATGTCCCTCCTCCAAACTGATGTGTAAACTCACCCTCGATTGTCCCTGTCCCTGTTCAAGAATGTTAGAAGGCAGCCCAGCGGGTTTGTTGCAGTTCCATTTTTGGTTACCTCCCCCACATCCAGCGCATGCACAGTAGGGGAAATCTGAGTCTTCAAAATTTTTAGAGTAGACATATATCCACAGAGTTCTTCGATGCAACAACCTGATACTGACCAGAAACAAATGGAGATTGTGGAAGTGGAATTGCTGGATCTGGAATCCAACTATCATTCCGTCTGATCCAACCTGCTCTTTGCAGCACTTCTCCCATCGTCCAAGAATCCTCTTCCCCTGCAGCATGTCCTGATTCAACAATGTAATTGTAGAGGCAGCAGGTAATTCCTCTGTTGAATTTACAGGCAATCTCTTAATCCCAGAAGATAAGGGACTTGCCAAAGATCACTTCCGTTTTTGTTAATCTTCCAAACGCTTTTGGCATAGTCCAAAATCTCTTTCAGGTACAGAAATCAATTCCAACAGCTGAGATTTCTTCAGTTCCAACTCATTTTGCAACAGTTCTTCTTCAGTAAACTCAATAACAGTGGAATCCAACATCAGACTCTGATCCCCTAACTCCGGAGTAATAGCTTGGTCTGTAGGTAGCACAATACCAGCACTTGCAATGGGCATCACCACCAAGAGCTCCAGAGCTCCTCCAGGGACAGAACCTCCTTCCTCCACAGTCTCCAATGAAATGGGGATCTCCATCCTTCTGCAGCGCAACAGCGCCCCCTCAGAAAGAGTAGAGGAATTTACCCGGTGTCCTGGCCAAATTTCTCCCATTCACTAAAAAAATACCACCAACAGCTTAATCGGGTTCAATTTCAGTTGCTTACCATCTGTATCCCCCTTCCCCTGGTTGCCCCTGAAAAGGGGACTTCTAGGCCCAGTGGGCTTACCAGGTCAACAAAATTCAATAAAATAAAAATAAAATAAAATAAATGGTCCCAATGTAGAAAGTTTGCTACTTTTGCCTATGTAACGTCCCCTTCTGAGTCAACTCATAGTTGGCTATTTAAAAATTGGAGGGTGCAGGGGGCACAGCTCCCCGGACAAAAAGCAGTGAATGTCTGACAGACGAAATTACACCTGTCGGCATTGTGGAGTTCACTGTGCCGCATGCCGACAACTTCACTGTTGATGCGGCTTGTCGGCACCCCTAACAATATAGTTGATCGGGGAGGGAGGGGGCCACCAGACTACCAAGCATACGATTGTAACCCCAGTCTCAATGAGAAGGCTTACACATAATTAGGATCCCCCCCACCGTAAAGGTTTCAGGTGGTAGTTGGGGGGGCATCATTCTGGGCTATACTTCAAACTGCCACTAGAGGTAGGCTTGGAGCCCATAAAAGCAGGGGGTGCAGGAAAAGGAAAGGAGGAAGAGGAGGAGGGGATGGCTGGGAGATGGCAGGAAACTTGGGCAGGGAGGAGCTCGTCAGTCCAGGTTGGGCCTGATTTGAGGAGGGGAAACCCCCCCAATAAGTGGAGGTAATGCTGGCATGACAGCAATGTGGCACCATTGGACAGTGCATGAGGGAGGGTAGTTAGTCTGCCAGCGTCATAGTGGGTAAATGGGTCTCCAGGGAGTGAGGGGTAGTGACAGTGCCCAGGGAAGGAGATTGGTGGGTCCCAGGCCTGGTGGAAGTTAGGCCTGCACTGCCAAAGCTGGACGTTTCATGGCAAGAATTCTCCAGGGGAAGGGAGGTGGCAATTCCCCTCCTAGTTCCCAGTGTAGCAGGGTGGTACAGGTCTGGGTAAAAAGGGGGTGCTGGAGGCTTCTTGTCCACTATGGGGCCTGCTTGGAGGGTTAGGTCTCAGGGCACTGATCACAAGCTGTTCAGGCAGGCTGCAGATCATAAAGGACAGGTCTTGGGAAGCCCTTTGGACCCAGTGGCTTATAGCAAGCACAGGAGGTAAGGTTGTGGGGATGCAGGCCAAAGGTGTTTCAGAGATCCCCCTCCCCATTGCCGGAGTAAGGCAAACTGGTGAAAAGGGCAGCCATGTTAATGGCAATTTAATGATGATAAAGGACTGGTCAGGGTGGGAAAATCCTACATCCCCAGCAGCTCGCTTCTCCACAGGTTGATGTCTGACCAGGGTGAAAAGGAAAAGAACAAGCAAAAGGCATAGACCAACTAACCAGTGACAGAGTGTGAGTTAGCTCTTATGCCTGTTGAAGAATCTAGATAGGATCTTGGGTACGTCATCCAAAGGCTCAGTAGCTGCCTGACGGGAAATGCTACCTAGGACATCTCTTCTCCCAGTAATGTGCCACTGGCTCTGCAAATAGTTGTACTCCATGCAGCTGGAGGAGAAGGCATTGTAAGCAAGCAATGGAACCCCCGAGTCTTTTCTAAATCATCAGGACCTCAGGTGAAATAAATTGGTTTGTTGCTGAATCCAGACTGTCAAGAGTTTTTAAATTCGGAACGTAGCTTTATGATGAATTGTAGAGGAACTAATGAAATTCTAACCAGACTTCTTTTTTTTGGGGGGGGGGCTTTTACATTTCAGACCATGTCTGTTCCTGGGCTTCCTGGGACAGGGTGCTGGTAGAGGACTTCATGGAGAAGATGAAAAAGAAGAGAAGAGGTCTCCTAGTTCCAGCTAAGTATCTGAAGTAGATGCGTGGGGTAGCAGTACCACTTTTCTGTAGATAGAACCCAGGTCATGGTAAGGTACACTTTATTTTGTTCCTTATAGGTTGTTAATGTTTTCAATTCTGGGTTCCTTTGGAGTAGGCCCCCCTTCCTTCTCGTAACATCAGGTGCCCCTAGAAAATTGGGACGGCGGGGTGGCTACATGATTAAATCTCACAGCGTGGTGGTTTGAAGGGAGAAGGACTGCTCGACACAGGGACGGGTGGCTGCAGCAAAGCTGCACAACCTTTGGGGGGAGTTGAGGTGTAGCCTTAGTGCTGCAATTAGACGTGGTTCTCAGTGGTAGTTGTGATGCTTGGACAGCTGGTTCTGATTACTCTACAATTTTTGCAATCTAAAAATGTGCTATTGAGTGTCTCTCATGAAACATGCTGAGACAGCCTGTGGGATGACACCACCACCCCCCACCCCCACCCCAGGTTTCAACTACAAGCTGTTAACCTAAAAGCCAGGAGATAATTACAGGCTAGAACAGACACAAATTTAGGATCTCCTGTTTATCTGGCTTAATTGTAGCTGCCAGCTGCTAGGATGGAAATCATAAACTTTTATGACGTTTAGAGGAAGGATACAGGTTATGTCACTTAGGTGCTTAGTCATACATGTTCCTTTGATGTCAGTGAAGCAGGAAACTGCTCATGGATGAAAGAAGATACTGTAAAATCGCAGACTTGATTGGGAAGTCACTTGGGGAAATGAGTTTTTGCTGATGTCACCTTAGTTAATTTACCTTCTGAATGATAAGACATCCTGTTTTGTATAATTTTTTATATTCTAACAGGGAGGAGCTAGGTGACCTCATGCAAAGAGGTTGGCAAAGTCAGTTTTAAACAGTATTCTGTTTTCCACTTAGTGATGTACATGTTTGGACTCAGAAAAAGCAACATCAGGCACTGTTAGAAGGTATACAGTGTACCGTGGTAGGAGATTTTGTTTGTATTTATAACCTTGTTTTTTAAGTAATTGCATGGTTTTGTGATATATTGTTCTGTATTTACATCTTACATTTTTATCTATTTTAAAGTACACCTCTATTTTAAAGAGACTGCTTGGTGTGCTTTTCAAATTCTTTCTTTGACAAGTGAAGCATATATGGTTAAAGTTGATACTGTGCATAAATTTACAGGCAATACCAAACCAGGAAAAAGGTAAGAGTTTATCTGAGGTCTTTCATAGAGTGCTAAGGGTTCATTTTGTACACCTGGTTAGGTGCCCGTAGGCAAAAGATATCTGGCATTTCCCTGAAGAGCAGAATTAACAGAGCCTGTACATTTGGGTGTGTTAGCAAGAGGTTTACAATTTGAATCCCTCCATAACTTGAGACCAAAGGTTAATTTGAATCCACAAAACAGACAGGAGGGTTACCCTGTTCTGTTCCTGTTCACAAGACTGTGCTCAGAAGTTAGCACTGTGGGAGCAGAGGGCCTGACCTGCTGAGTGGGGTTGTGACAATAGTACATAGCTCCACTCTGTGGGCCATTTAGCCCTGACGCAAACCTTTGAATATACTGCTGTACCATTATGCATGAGAGACCCTCATTTGCACAGGCACAGCAGCTATCACACTATTTGGTTTGGGATGGACTCCAAGGGCATCTGAATATGGCCCAACTGGTAGCGCAGCATATACTTAGATTAATGCCTGTGCTAACCAAGTTCACACCAGCATTAACCTTTGAATATGGGGACCCAAATGTGTCAAAGCAAAATGTTTTCGCATAATCTTGCATTCAATTGTGAAGAATTCCATACAGAACATACATAGTTCAAAAAAGCTTCCTTACCTATGAAAGGTTTACAATTCGAAAGCACCAAGAATGCAGTGGACTGACTCCTGAGAGTACATGTTGATGTTAAACATATATTAATTCATATAAAATGAACTGACTCCACATAAACCATTAGACAGTGTGCACAAATTTCTCTTTACTTTTCCAGTGAAATCTGTAATCTGACATACTGTATAAAGTGAAAATGAAAGTACATTTTGGAAGGTTTAGGATAAAATCAGTAGCTTGGTTAGGCAGAGCTACAACTCTTCGAAGCACTTTCTTAGATGCCACATCTGTGTGACTGAATCAAAAAATACCACACTGGTATTACCCATATGTCTATCAGCACACATTAAACAATGTTTTGTTAAAACCACTGGTTGAAGACGAACCAAGTTGTTCCCCAACATCATACCTCAGGAAGCTTCTTTGCTTACCTCACCAGTAAGGTGAAAGGAAACAATTTTCACATATTTTAAATGCACTACAATATTCCTTTTAGTGCTTTTGACGTGGTCTATTAAGCTTGGGCTTTTTATTGTAATACAATACTTTTGTCCTCGTGCCTACTGTCATTCTCTCTTTAGCATTTCCAGTTCAGTCTTTCCACATTGCTTGGGCATTCTTTGATATCAGTTCTACCATTCCACAGTATTCAGCTGAGAATGCCAAAGCCATGTGAAATTGGGAGCAGTAACCACTAAGGAGACTGGTATACAGGGTGGGCTCAAAGGCTGTCAAAAATGCATACCAGATGTAGCAAAGAAAAGTAATTGTATATCAGAATACATGAAGAGTAGAGATATGCAAAGTTGCTGAAATTTGCTTCATGAAAACATCCACAATTCTGGCAAATTCGTGGAGAGGTGGCTGCTATTCTCCTTGTTATTTGCCAGGCAGATTGGCAAAAATTCGGCTGGTGAATGGCCAGTTCACAGGCGAATAACAAGGTGACTTTGGTGTTGAAAAATTGTACCCTCAACTCACTGCCCAATTGACACCCTCTTCCCTCCTCTCCCTCCACCTCCACCCTGGCAAGGTAATGGGTGAATAGTATGGAATACCACATGGAACATATAGGGTGGTGTAGTAGCACAACAGGGTACAAAACCCCGCAAGGCACATATGTTGCATGCAATTTTGCACCCTGTCATGCATGGGTGGTGGGGAGAAGTGACATGGAGGTAAAGACCTCTGTTGGGGAGGTGGTCTGCCGAGCTGCCACCATGGCTCCGTGCGATGAGCCACGGCAGCATAGGGTCACAATGCGTCTGTGGACCAGGTCTTGAATCCCGGTCCCAGATGTTTATGAAACCACATTATGCAGTTTTCTTTTTTCTCCCCCATTGGTGTTTCCCCTCATCCCCGTGTTGAACCCCCACCCTAGAGTTGATTATATTAATGGGGGGGTTTGGGGGCACAGCCCCCATAACTGGGAGGTGCAGAGGGGGCAGAGCACCCCACAGAAAACAAAGAAGCCACTGGATTGTTTTGTCAAAGTGTGTTTTGGCATTTTGTTACTTACAGCTCAGTACATTTCTGCATGGTTTTGTCATATGGCATCATGACCCCGTGCGCCCCTGGCAAACATCATGGCTCCTGCTGCAGCTGTAAAAGAAAAGGTAGTCCCTTTCCCCCTCCCATGGCCCAAATATGCTCCCACCATCTTTAATTTTTATCCCCAGTCTGCAACCCAACCCCCTCTGGTCCCCTGCACCCTCCTTCCCCCACCAGCACCCACAAAATATTAACTTACAAATAAAGTAAATGGTTCCTCCGGTGCAAAGCATCTGCTCTGTTCAGTGCTGACTGACTTCCTTCTTCTAATAATGACTTTAATAAATTAATGATGATGTCTTAACTCCTAGTAAAACCTGACTGGATGAAAATTCAACCAATCAGGTTTTACTAGGAGCAAAGACATCAAAATCCCTTCTTTCATGCCTTTATGAAATGGGTTTGGGAGTTGGCAATGAACAGAAGAAATGCTTTGCACCTAGGGACCATTTTCTTTGTTGTAGGTTAATAAGTTGTGGGTGTTGGTTGGGGGTTGGGGGTTGGGTGAGGGACGGGGAGTAAAATTAAGACAGTGGAACTTTGTTGGGGAGGGATGTGGGCGGATGTTTTGGCAAGAGGGTTAACGGAAGGGATTATCTTTTCTTTTTATAGTCATAGCAGCATGACAGTCACCTGGTGAGAGGAGGAGGAGGTGATCAGCGGAGGGGTGGGAAGGGGGTTATTTGATAATTTTATGATCTTGGGTGGGTGGAGGGGGTGGTTTCACAGCACAGTGGATTTGGGGAGGATTTTTAAATTTTGTGAACAAAATCTGTCAGTGACATTGGCATATTCAGCCACAGAATCTGCAAATTTTTCACAAATGTGAACAACACAGATTCATACTAACTTCTGTGGCAAATTAAAAATTTGCAACATATCTAATGACGAGTACTAGAAGGAATAAAGAAGGTAACTTAAAAGGCACGGACTTGTTTCCTGGTACTGTTAAAGAGATGTTCTGTTTTTCAGCAAAAATCTCATTTGGACTCATCAGACCTCTTGTACACAAAATTCTCTTAAAATTTTGAATTTGAAAACCTTTCAGTCTATTACTGCACATTTTTTTTAAAAGAATGTCCCTTCTTAATGCTTTTACTTGTTCATGTTGCCTATTCCTACTATAAAATCGACTCATAATTTTCAAACATCACAAACTGTTGTCATAGAAATTATTCTGATGTTACAAACAGAAGAATATGGTCCCCAAAAGGTTATCACAGCACAAACTGGGTTTGTGCCCTGCTAACCAGGAATAGCGCTGACCGTTGGGGGTGTATCCATATTCAAAGGCCATGTATGCATGGCGCACACCGCAGACCCATGGGGCACAATGTCACTCTATGCATATGCAAATGAGGGAGCCCCCCCTTTTTTAAGTATATCTGCCTGATTTGTATTCTTGTTGTGAAAAAGTTAATAAACTTTAAATTGCAAAAAAAAATGAGGGAGCCCCCATGCATGCATGCACAGCACAGCACAATATTAAAAATGTTTCAGAAATGCTAAACATCCACAAGTGCAGTGCAGTTTAATGTTTCAAAAACCCAGCCCTTAACAGTGAGCAGAGGAGGTGGGTGCCCCACACACCCTCCATGTGTTGTCACGTACTGGGTACCATGGTGGTCCAGTGGTCTTAACCAGCCCCCATCCCTGTCTGCATAGTAAAATAAATGAAATCATTGATGGTCCAGTGGTTCCCTCCCCAGCCCTGATCTCTGTCTGTATGGTGAAATAAATGAAATTGTTGGTGGTTCAGCAGTTCCCTCCCCAGCCCCAATCCCCATCTGTATGGTAAAATAAATAAATGAAATCATTTGGGAACCAGTAGTTCCCTCCCCAGCCCCAATCCCCATCCTTTTTTCTCTCCACTTCCTTCTAGATGCTGCTTTTTTTCTTCTTTCCATGGATCATCTCCCAGAGCCGACGAACACTTGCACTCAAGCAATCTCTCCCTCTATTCTCCCCAGTTCAGCTCCCTGCCAAATAGGCACTGCTTTTTTTTCTTCTTTCCATATATCCTCTCCTGGAGCCACTGAACACCTGCCCACAAGCAAGCTCTCCCTCCATACTCCCTGGTGCAGTTCCCTGCCAAATAGGTGCTGCTTTTTTTCTTCTTTCCATGGATCCTTTCCTGGAGCTGCAGAGCACTTGCCCACAAGCAAGCTCTCCCTCTATCCTTCCCAGTGCAGCTCCCTACCAAATAGGTGCTGCTTTTTTAATTCTTTCCATGGATCCTCTCTCAGAGCCGAACACCTGCCCTCAAGCAAGCTCTCCCTCTATCCTCCCCAGTGCAGCTCCCTGCCAAATAGGTAAGCTGGCAAGAAGAGCTGCCTGCCTCTCACAAAGAAGGTGCCTTTTTTAAACTTGGTTTGCACCTCTGTGACTGCTCCTCTCGTGCACTACAGCCAACTCTCAACTCTGTTTGCTGCTGCTTTTCAGAGAAGATATGGGCCAATTTTTAAATCTACTCTGAATTTTAATTCTACTGAGAATTCCATGCTCTTCCTACTGCCGCTGTGCGGCAGCTCTCCACCCACCCCCCACCATGCCCACACATGGCCAGCTTTTCCTTTATAGACAGCAGTACTGGATTGATGCATGCGTGGTGAACTCATGGCTTTTCACTTTGTCACCTGCAGATTTTGCTGAATAGCCACTACGGGTTAGGGACAGCTTACGTATTCAAGTGCACCAAAGCTTGAAATCACACCTACACTGGAATAACAACCTCTCAATTGCTGGAAAACCTTTAGTTCCTGTGCAGTGTGCACCCTATACTCTTCTGTCTGATCTCATTTATTTATTTAGGCCCTGTCCTCACCCAGCTTTTCTGGTCCTTCACTGTTCCTCCACCAGTGCTTTATTTTTATCTGCTGCCTGCATCTGCCATGGACTGCTTTTATTTGTGGTTGCAGAAGGGCTCCCCCTTCCCTACATCCTAGGACTGTATCTTTGGCCCACACTGTCCATCTCATCTGTTCTCTGTCCCAAGTCATGGAGGCTGACTTTCTACCCTGTATCCCACTCCAGCCCATCCTCATGTCCCCTAACACATCTCTACCCTTCAAACTCCTACTGTTTACCCTCTCCTTACTCTTCAATCCCTATCCTATACTCCCTTTCAATGACGCTCCTCTTCTTTGGTCCTCCCCTTCCCTGCTGGACCCCCCCAATCTCTAGACTGTACATTTCCTCCATTACTCCCCACTTTACCCTGTCTCTTCCCTCCCACCTCTCCATTGACTCACCCTTACTTGCCCTCTTACCAGTTTCCACCCTTCCCTACCCCTCTCCTATCATACACCCAGAGCTACTCTCTTCTTGTATTCTTAACCCCGAGGCTCTGCTTCGATACACATCTCCACTTACCCTTCTTCCACTCACAACCCCAGGAAGTCCAGGCACCCTCCCTTTCTTCCCCTTTTTCTACTCCTCCTACTTCTCTCTGGAGATGTCCACCCCAATCCAGGTCCTCTCACAACCCACCCTCCAACACCAACCCAAACCTTCTCAGCCCCCTACTCTGAACTTTTCTTCTCTGCCTAAGGGTCTTCAAACCTTTCACCTAAATGCACACAGCCTCCTCTCTAAACTGGATGCTCTTAAAGTATGCATCACTCAACACCTGCTGGACATCCTTTGTATTACAGAAACCTGGCTATCAGCTAAAGTCCCTGACTCCACTCTCTCCATCCCAGAGTTTAACTTATTTCATCAAGATCAAGGTAAACATGGCAGTGGCATTGCTCTGTGTGTCAGACAATCTTTTTCCTGTTCTATTACTTTCAAAGAGTCCCGTTCTTCCTCCCACAAAGTAACCATTGCACTATTAACCATCCCTTCCTCTGCCCCACTCTATATAGGTGCACCTTATGCCCCTCCAAAAATGACAACTGATGCCCTATTATCTCTTTGATCTCCTCCCTCATGGCAAGTAGACAGCTGCTGCTTTTCGGTGATTTCAACTTGGACTGGCTGTCCCCCTCCTCTAGGTCTACCCTCCTTAAAAGCAAAGCTCTTCCCTCACTCAATTGATCTACAAACCCACCCGCATTAACCCCCACTCCTAGAACCACACCCTGCTTGATTGGGTACTATACTTCCACCCCCACCGTATCACTGCTGCAGGGACACTACCAGATGCCATTAGTGATCACTGTATTACATTTTACATAAGAGAGGTTCACACTCCATGTGCAGCTCCTAGGTACATTTGGACCCACTCTCTCTGCAATCCAGATGTCACTGCCCTTCAAACAAGACATCTCAGCAGGAGACTTGCAAACTATATTTTCTGCTGTTGATGTAGACTCTTCCCTAGCTCTCTTCTCCAACCTCTGCTTCCACATTTGCAATCACCATGCCCTCCTAAAGAAATACAGAGTGAAAAGACATCATCACTCCTGGATAACTGCAGACCTCTTGCCCAACTGAAGAGCCAGGGATAAAGCTTGGCACCACAACAAAGGGACTGTATTGCAAGTAGACATCCAAGCTTACAAATCCCTTAGGAATAATTGCACTAAGGCCATCAGACTCTTCAAGGCAAATTATTTCAAGTGCCACCTGCAGCAAGATAAACACACTCCCGCATCATTTTGGAAGGTCCTCCACTCTCTCCTAAATCCCCTTACCCAACTATGCCCCCCATCCTCGATGTTGGTGGCTCCTCTGTTTCTGACCCTGCATCTGTCACCGACATTTTCAAAAAATTCTTTGCCATTTGAGCTCTTCCTGATATCCATGCCCCCCACACTCCCCTGAGCACCCCTCAGACCAATCAGATGCTCCTGGTCAACCTCCTAAATTCCAATTCTCCCCTTTCTCTCCCCTTGAAGTCTACACAGCCCTTCTTGCCCTTAACTCTACCAAGTCCAGCCCCAATGGTCTCTACCCTAGACTTCTCTACATCTCTGCCCCTGCCATAGCCGCCCCACACCTCCACATTCTAAACCTCACTCTAGCCAGCTCCTCCATCCCTAAGGCCTGGAAATCTACTAAGGTACTACCCCTTCATGGGGGGGGGCGACCCTTCTGTCCCTGGAAACTACAGGACTATTTCCCTCCTCCCTTCTCTCGACAAACTTCAAGAATCTCTTATTCACCCTAGGTTGTCTGATTTCCTAGTAAATACCAATTCTCTCACTCCATTGCATTCTGGCTTTAGGAAACATCATTTGAGTATCTCTTCTCTACTGCGAATCACAGATTCAATTCTCTCCACTATGGACAACCATGGATAATACTGCCACAATCTTCACTGATCTTGCAAAAGCATTTGATTCTGTCTCCCACCCCCTTCTTCTACAAAATCTTAGTTCTGTCAGCCTAGCCAATCCTGCTGTAAACTGGTTCCATTCTTATCTTCATGACAGGCAGCAATCAGTTCAGATAGAAGATGCCCTATCACCCCCTGCTCCCCATCCTTTTTGGAGTCCCCCTAGGCTCCATCCTTGGCCACATCCTTGTCTCTGTCTTTATAAATAACCTCCCATCAGTCTGTAAATCATCTGAGATGCACATGTATGCTGACGATACTATTATTTTCAGTTCCGGGCCTTCTGCCATCAGCGTACAGTCCTTCTTACAAGAAGATTTCAACAGAGTTCAATCATGGTTCAAGGATAACCATCTCAAGCTAAATGTAAAAAAAAAGAAAAAAAAAACAGTGGCTATGAGTTTTGGTACTAGACAAAAACTGGCCACCCTCCAGTTCCTTCCCACCTTCGCTACAATGGACAGTTCTCCCCTAGAGAATGTTGCAGTTTTCAAATATTTAGGAGTTTAGCTGGATAGTCACCTTGACTTCTCCACCCATGTCAATGCCACCTGCTCTAAATTATGTCCCAAACTGACAGTTCTTTATTGACATAAAAACCGTCTCCCCCTCCCCACCCACTGAAAACTGGTCTCCAAAATTATTCTTCCTTTATTTGATTATGCTGATGTGGTGTATGGCACAGCCTCTCATTAATGCCTTGCCAGACTTGACACTCTGTTAAACTCTTTCTGCCACTTTGCTGTCACCCCCCGACTCACCACTGTCTCCTTTATTCTGCACTCTCCCTTGCACCCTTATCTCACAGGCAAATGGTTCACTGAGCCTCCCTTGTCACAAAGTTCTGATTTGGTACCCTACCCTCCTACCTCTCCTCCCGTCTCTCCCAAGCTGCCACCTCAAGCTACTTCCTGCACCACAGAGTTCCACACACCATTGCTATCTCTCACCCACACTCTGTTTCTGGTCAGTCTGCTTTCTCCTATCAATTTCCCTCTCTCTGGAACAGACCTCCTCCTGACATTCAACTAGCATCCTCTTGCTTCTCAATCAAAAGGCTTCTCAACCTCCTACCCCACCTGCAGTACTCCCAGTGCCTCCAAACCTTCCCCCCCCCCAATATTCTGCTAAGGTCACCACCCTGCTATCAATTCTTGGCAAATCCATGTTTCTTTCATTCTTAGCTTTTTGCTTTGAGTACCTTGCTCCTGCAAACAATTGTATTAATGAAAGTCCTACATCTGTACTGATACTATAGCAGTGGATTTAAGTGTATGCCTGTGTCAGGTCATTTATTTGATGATTATTTACTGCTGCTTTGGAGTCTTGTAACCAAAACCCATGGTTGCTTTCTGGCTTATGTCTTACCCCGTCATTGTTTTGGGTCCAGCAACTGTAACTCACATTTCCTAACTTGTTGATGCTGCTCTGTGTCTTTGTATGTTGGGTCTTGTAACTGTGATCTATGATTTGTATACCTGCTTACGTTGTATTATTTCAGTGTATTATCCCTATGTAACCCCTTCCCTGGATCACATCAGGAAATAAGCCACAGCTCAATGGTGCCTTTCCCGGTTATCAACTTTTTAAATAAATAAATAAAAATGAAATAGTTGGTGGTCCAGATAAAATCATTGGTGGTCCAGCGGTTCCCACCCCAGCCCTGATCCCTGTCTGTATGGTGAAATAAATTAAATCATTGCTGGTCCAGTGATTCCCTTCCCAGCCCCAATCCCAGTCTGTATGGTGAAATAAATGAAATAATTTGTGGTATGGTGCTTGCCTCCCCAGCCCCGATCCCTGTCTGTGTGGTGAAATAAATAAAATTGTTGGTGGTCCAGAGGTTGCCTCCCCAGCCCCGATCCCTGTCTGCATGGTGAAATAAATGAAAGCATTAATGGTCCAGCAGTTCCCTCCCCAGCCCTGATCCCCATCTGTGTGGTGAAATAAATGAAATAGTTGATGGTCAGGTGGTTCCCTTCCCAGTCCCAATCCCCGTCTGTATGGTGAAATAAATGAAACTGCTGGTGGCCCAGAGGTTCCCTCCACAACCCCGATCCCCATCTATATGATGAAATAAATGAAAGCACTGATGGTCCAGAATCTCCCTTCCCAGCCCTGATCCCCGTCCATGTAAAAAAAAAAAAAGTAACCCTGGTGGTCCAGTGGTTCTCCCTCCCTAATGCCAACCTGCCCATGTCTGACAAATCCCATCCCTGGTGGTCTAGTGGACACCCCCACCCTGGCAGGTAGTGCCCTACCCCCTAGCCCTTCCTGACCTAACACCGAGAGCTGGTGACTGGCACAGCCTTCCACTCACCTCCAAGGCTGGCCACAGACTGAGCTCTCCTGGCATGCGTACTGTACAATGTTGTAGGTTTGCCAGGATGGTGGGTCCACTAGACCACCAGGGATGGGGTTTGTCAGATATGGGCAGGTCAGGGTTAGAGAGGGGGAAATCGATGGACCACCATTTTTTTTTTGTTTTTTTAACATGGACAGGGATTGGAGCTAAAGAGGGACAACTGGACCACATATGATTTCATTTATTTCACCATACAGACAGGAAAAGGGGCTGGGGAGGGAACTGCTGGACCACCAGGGAATAAATTTGTTCTTTAACATACATAGGGATCAGGGCTGGGGGGGGAACTGGCCTGCCACATACGGCCACTGTGGTAGCCTGCAGATGAGTCCATAATGGGCATGCAAATAGCCCGCTAGCACCATGCTTGCCCAGTGGACTCATCTACATGTTTGGGCTAAATATTGCCCATAGGGGTTGCAGTGCTAGGTATCCAGTTATATGGGCTAAGCAAATTAAGTGACTCAAATATGAGCAATTCTATTTGCGTGCCCATAGGAGCAGTAACAGTGAGGTTTTAGCAAGGGGAGGGAATAGTAAGGGAAGAGCGACAAAAGCATGACAGCAAATGACAGGGATTTGCTGGTGCTATGGGCTAAATGGGGAAGTGCAGCCTGCTACTGCTGAACTGGTTGCCTGGCATAGCTGGCAGGGATGCTATCTGCAGTGCCAATGGTCCCGGGTTTGGGACTGCCTGTAGGTAGATTTTTTTGTAGGGTGCCTGGTGGTGTTTTTTTTTTCTGCTGCCATCCTATGGCTCTGGTGCCCCCCATGCACTGTGGCCCCCTCCCATGTAGTATCCTGTCCCCCAGTGTCTGCCCCCTCTGGAGATGATTATTTTAGTTTGGGGGTGTGAGGGGTGCAGTAAAGATTAAATTTACGGTCCCATTTGGAAATGTATTTGCATCACCATATTGGTATTTGCTGAGGTGGGTTATGTGCCCATTTGACATCTGACGATATGTACTCGCTGTTTTGTGAGTCGACAAAGTATTTTTGCCATTATCACATGGAACCACAGCACTAATCAGTGTGTGTCTTGCTTTAACCCCTATGGGCAGTCTTCAGCCTGACACCCTGGCAGCAAAGCACAAAGCAAGGTGACCACTGTGTGTGTGCCACACTACCATGGCCCAATATTCAAACTGATAGCGTGGTCAGTTCAGATCATGCTGTCTGTTTGAATATGGTACCAGAGCTGGTCATCCATATATTTTTGTGTGGCACCCCATGTGTGCACAGTCAGCCAGCTCTGAATATGGGGTCCACTGATTTTATGAAGGAAAAGCTGTAGAAACATATGAAGTATTAGGGGCTAAGATCTTGTTTTCATGCAAATAGCTTTAGTACTAAGAAATGGACAGCAATGAAATTTAATTTTTAGGTGCCAATAGGCATAGCTTGTAGCACCTCTAGTAGTCATGCGAACTCTTGTCTGCGTTTTCTAAAGATTAGTGTTGCATTCCCTCTTGGCAATTCAGTTTTACTGATGTCAGTGACAGAACTGTTGTAGAGTTGCAGTTCATTCAAAATAGTTCTGCCTGTGGCCTGTGTCTAGGTTTTTATAAAATGAATTTCCAAACCCCGAAAATTTCTTTGTTCTAAACACATCACCTAACCATTGATTCATTCCCCTTTTTAAGATAGAAAGTAGAAACAAACTCTCCTATTAAATCAACAGTTGGGTTACTGAATTACATTCTCATGCCAGTAGTAACCCCATGAATAATAATAAAATCAGTGCACTTCTGTTCCTCCAGTAACTCAAACTGTGCCTTGATTATTGAGTTGAATACAACCTGTGCAGGCAGGACTAAGACTGCAGTGTCTCTGTGGCAACACTTGCTAATTACTGAACTGCAGACCATCTGTGTATGCATCTAATTAGGCACTCCAACAGCAAGGGGGTGGGAGGCTATACACCGAGTTAAAACTTGCATATAGAACTGGGGCTCTGAAATGACAATGGGAGGCTGAAAACCCTACTGGATGAATGCTGGATATATTTTCAGGGAGACTTCTCTTGAAGTAAAGAAACAAATCTGATGTTAAGCCAGTAGCAGGAGTAAGACCACACTGCAGAGTTAAAACAGTGTTCTGAATTCCATGATTAGTATATACATATACATATAGGGTTATATATACATTCCATTTCACCAGGTCCCCACTCTGGCACAAGAAGATGCATTTTTCAATTGGACATTATTAATGGATTCTGTTAGAACACCGCAGGTTGCTACACAGCAGAGAAAAGCAGGGCAGGGTATCTACCTGCAGCTTGAACAAGTTTTCCTCAAAAGTAAAAAAAAAAAAAAAGTGATCTGCCAGAAATGTAGAGACACAAGTTGGGAGGGAAAACAAACTGGGAACAGAAGAGTAACAAAAGCCTGATAAAGATAGCTGATGCTAGCTGCACACTCAAGCAGACTTAGATAGCCCGGGTGGCCTGTTTCTGCTGGCACATTCGTATGTTCATATATTCATTGTGACACTTGGCCAGCTGGTTAAGATTATTGTATGCTATTTGTAATATAAAAATATAGTATGTGATTGTCTCACATAAGACAGCCTGTGCTCCATGAGTACACCCCCCAACCCCCAGGTTTCAGTGAAGCTACAAGACATACTACATTGACAAGGGGATCTCTGTAATGTAATTAACTTTCTTGAGATGTTGCATTTTATGGCCTTTTTATGACCTGTTGCTGCTCTGAAGCTGGGAAACTAAAAATATACATTTTATGACTTCAGAAACAGGACATCATTAAGCTGATTCATGCCAGCTATCTCACACTTAGGTGAGGGATTGCAGGGTTGTAAATCCTCAAAAGGAACTGGTTGATCAAAGGCTCATAATTTGGGAAATGAGTTTTTGCTGATGTCACCTTATTTAATATAGCTCCAGATAGCACATCCTGTTTGTATTTTTTTTATATTCTAAAAGGAGGAGCTAGATGACTCACCAAAGGGGTGTGGAGAGACACAGTTTAAACTATATTGTGTCTGAACTGTTTGATACATATCATTTTGGGACTCAAAGACAGATCTCTGATCTAACTTTGAAGGCACTTAAAATGGTAATACATTAGATAGAAAAGGTCTAATTGTATTGTGGTAGGAGTTTGTTTCGCACTTTGCCCTTGTTCTTTTATGTGATTGTGAGCTCTTTGATATATTGTTCTGTGTTTACATTTTTCATATGTTTATCATCTTTTAGTAAAATCTTTTTTCCAAGATACTGCCTGGATGTGTCTTCCAAGTTCTTTTTGCATGTGATGTATACGCGGTTAAGTTTGACAGCTGTTCTGAAGAGTATGATGGTGTTACTGAACTGGAAAAAGGTAAGAATATACCCAAGGTCTTTTATAGAGTTTTAAGGTTTAATTTTGGAAGCCTGGATTGGTGCCCCTGGTGAAAGATTGCACCACAATCCCTGAAAAGGGTACGTATCTGAGCCTGTATATTTGGTACACTAGCATAAGGTTCACAGTTTGAATCCCCCCAGAATTTGAGACTAAAGGTGATTTGGACCTAAAAGCAGACAGGAGTTTTACCCTGTCTGTTATCTGTTCACATTACTGCGCTCAGAGGTTGGCACTACGGGAGCAGAGAGCCTGACCTACGGAGTGCGTTTGTGACAGATTTGGTTGACAGCAGTACAATAAAATTGGTAACACAAGCTTTAACTATTCAGTGTGTCAGCTCAGTACTTGCAAAATAAGGCAGTGATTTTTTTTTAAAAGGAAACAGAACTATATAATTTTGCTTATAGTCAAGTTCCTACCTGTTTTATTTTTTTTCAAAGTGCAAGTTAGAGTAGCCATAGTTAGGGAAGAAGATGGATTCCAACTACAGTGAGCACACTGCAGACTACCTGAAACAGTTGTGCAAGGAGAGAGAAGTCCTGCATAAGGGGAGAGCCATCAAGCAGAACCTCGTGGATGCTCTGATGGCCACTGATGCCCAGAGTGTCCAGTCACAGACTGTGACTGTAAAGGACCAAACCTTGGGCATGGAGGGGCCAGTGGCCAGTGCAGTGTCCAGGTCCAGTGAGGAGGACAGCAGGGCCAGTGCAAGCCCAGGGCCACAGCAGCAGGGGATGGTCACCAGCATTCTGGAGCCAGAAGCAATCAAGCTGCAAATTGAGTGGCGCAGAATGGAGTTGGAGTTCCAGAGAGAAGAGAAGCGAGAGCAGCGAGCTGCAGAGGAGAAGAGGAAGTGAGAACAGCGAGCTGCAGATGAGAAGAGGGAGCAAGAACAGTGAGCCACAGAGGAGGAGAACAGGGAGCGAGAACAGCAAGCTGCAGAGGAGAAGAGTGAGCGGGAACATCGAGAAGCAGAGTGAGAGAAATGAGCTGCAGAGGAGAAGAGGGAGCATGAACAGTGAGAGGCAGACCAGGAAGAACGTGAGTGCCAGAGGCAACATGAACTGGAAAGCTACGACTCCAACCACCAGCACCAGAGCAGGTAAGTGGCTTGGGTTTAACTGGAACTACAGAACTGGGTTACAAATTTAATTCCAAATTGATAGCTGAATTTAAAGAGGGGAAAGATATGGTTTCCTTTTTAAATTCCTTTGAAAAAGTTTGTATTCAGGTCGTAGAGGGTCCTGGAGCTTCCAGCTATCCCCACTACTTACTGGGAAAGCTTGGGATGCATTGGATCAAATGGACAATGAAGACAGTAATGATTACAGCAAACTTAAAGCTGCACTTTTAAAAAAATTTGATTTAACTGCAGAAGCATACAGAGCTAAATTCCATAAGCTCAGAAGAAGCCCTGATATGTGCTAGGAGGAAAACAATTGATGGGAAGGAATTGAAGCAAACTCTGTAGATAAAATTGAAAATGCTATATTGCTAGAGCAGTTTTTTTGGGCATGCTGAGCAGAGCTGAAAACCTGGCTGGAGGACTGAGATCCCAAAATAGTGCAAGAGGCTGCTGAACTGTTGGACCACTATGCCAAGAGCAGACCTGCTCTGAAAGTGAATGGGGCGGGCGTGGCAGCGCAGAAAGGAAAAAACGTGCCTTCAGGGTAGATAAAACCCTCACTGCCTCCACCGAAACCAGTTAGCCCCAGGTTTCAGAGAAAAGATTTCTCTGAGAAAAGAAACAAATGTTGGGTTTGTAAAGAAACTAGGCATATTGCCAGACAGTGTTCCAAAAAGGAGAGCAATATGCAAAATGAGACTAGGAAAGAAGTGGGTTGTTTGTGTGTCCCTGGAAACATGCCTGTGAACATAAGGGAACACATGCACCCAGTCACGGTGAATGGTGTACAGACACAAGGGTTAAGGGACACAGGGGCATCCCTGATGCTGGTTAAAAGGGAACTGGTAGAGCCTGGTCAGCTTATACCTAATACATTTGTAACTGTACAAGGGTTCACTGGTGAGGAGAGAACATTGCCACTCGGTAGTGTTCTCCTAGACTGGGGTGAAACAGGGGGAACTGGGCAACAGGTGACTGTAGCCAAAATTTCAGCAGTTGACATCATCCTTGGCAACAATCTCAAACAGGGGATGGTGTGTGCAGTTGCCCATAGCCAAGCAGCAAGGGAAAACTGTAATTCCCTCAGAAACCATTGTGGAAACTACTGGGAGGCTGGTTCCCCAGCCTGTGTCTCCTGATATGGAGACTAATGAAAAGGGGTTAGAAATTTCCCCAGTAGCAGTTAACCACACAGCTACAGATGGTTACTCCAAAAAAGGAGGGGTGACCCATTGTCAGATGGTTAGGGATGACAGTGATCCTGAGTGCCCTGACGCTAGTGCTAGGGACCCTAGTTTAGAGACTGAAGGTGACCTGTCCCATGCCTTGGGAACGTGTAAGGAGTTTGCAGTTTCTCAGAAAAGTGACCCTATTCTAGAGAAACTGAAGGCTTGGGCAGACTGACAGAGCACAGGGAGGTGACGGTAAACATAAAGTTTATTGGGAAAATGGACTGATTTATACTTATTCTGTGAAGACAGCGGGAGGGAGGGGTGCTAGACAGGCAGCTTGTTGTTCCCCAGGGGTATCGTGAGCAGTTTCTCAAGATTGCACATGATATTCCCTTGTCTGGTCATCTGGGAATTGTGCACACTACACAGCGGTTGCCCCAGAATTTCTATTGGCCCAACTTCACCAAGTAGGTGAAGGAGTACTGCAGGTCTTGTCACCGGTGCTAATAAATAGTGAAGGCAGGTAAGAAAACCCAAGCCACCCTAATCCCATTGCCCATCATGAAGTAGCCATTCCAGAGGGTGGGAATGGATATTGTGGGGCCTTTAAATACTCCCAGCTCCTCCAGGAAGAGGTTCATCCTGACTGTGGTGGATTATGCCACCCGGTATCCAGTGGCAGTCACCCTATCCTCACTGAGGACAGACAAAGTGGCAGATGCCTTACTTGGGATTTTCTCCCATGTTGGGTTTCCAGAGAAGGTTATCACCATTCGAGGGGGTTCCTTCATGTCGGACTTGATGAAATGTTTGTGGGAGAAGTGTGGGGTGGTGCAGAGGAGCACAACACCTTATCACCTGCAAGCCAGTGGGCTTGTGGAAAGATTTAATGGTACCCTGTAGTCAATGCTCCAAGCTTTTGCTGAACAGCATGGGAGGGACTGGGAGAAATACCTTCCCCACCTGTTGTTTGCATATAAGGAGGTGCCCCAAGAGTTGGCAGGATTTTCCCCCTTTGAACTCTTATATGGACTCCGGGTACATGGGTCCCTAGACTTGATCTGGGAGGACTGGGAAGGCAAGCACGCCACCCAGGGCACTCCCATAGTGGATTACGTCCTTAGGTTTAGGGAAATGCTGAAGGAGCTTATGGGGACAGCCCAGAGCAACCTGGCAGCTGCCCAACAGAAACAAAAATTGTGGTACGACCGCAGAGCCAGAGCTTGCTCATACATGGTAGGTCAGGAAGTCATGGTCCTTATTCCGGTCTGGAAAAACAAGCTGCAGGCTGAGTGGGCAGGACTGTATAAAGTAGTAAGGAAGGTAAATGACATGAACTATATCATACAGTTACCTGACAGAAGACATACAGAATGAATGTACAATTTATTTTATTTATTTATTAAGAGAATCAGATTACAATCTTTGAGTTAAGGACTCATTTCCAAAGGCTCTACGTCAGGCACAATACACAGCAACAGGTATTCATAACCCAGAAGAGAATACAGACATGGTATTGGCAATATATAAGGTTAGCAGTATAACAGTGAGGATGTAGCTAAGATAGCAACAGGGGTAAGAGCAGTGCTACTAGTTCTATACAGTAGGGATGCCATACAAGTCCTAAGTGCGGCTTGAGAGAGTAAGTGAACAGTACAAAATGGTAATAAGGGTGTGGCCTGAAATGCTGGTAGGTTAGTGTAAGCAACTGGGATATCAACTTTGTCATAAACACATAAAGCAGCATGGCAAGGGGTATATCTGCTAACCCAGCATTTCCTTGTCCATAGGCAAATTCCTTTACTTATTAAGGACAGTGACAGTGATGAGTTGAGATTATGTAGTTTTTGAGGGCTGTTGTGAAGGGGCCTAATCTGGGAATAGAGTTGATGGCCTGGGGGAGCTCACCTTACCAGGATGGTGCTCTGTGGAAAAAAGACCATTGTGCAAGGGTGGTTGTGACCCTAGGAACAGCTCATGTTAGCTTATCTGCCACGTGGGTGTTTGCTGTGGTTTGGGCAGTGCAGAGGGAGGCCTAGTTGGATTTTCTTTGTGAAGAGACATGTCTGGTAGCATACCCTTTTGTCTAAGGTGAGGATTTTGGTTAGCTCATACAGGGTACAGCTGTGGGTATGCTTATCCACACCAGCAAGGAGTCTACAGGTTTTATTAATGGCTAGGTGGATTTTATTAAGTGCAGTGTGGTCAGCGGCTGAGTAGATAGTTAGCCCACAGTCTACAACGGAGAGAATAGAGGAGGTAACGGCAAGGTGTAGGGCCTCTGGCGGTAGGCAGGCTTTGTGCCGATACAACAGACCTGTGCGCATATTTATGGTAGAGGCAAGATTACTAATGTGGGTGTAGAATGATAGATTAAGATTGAAGGTAATGCCTAGATATTTATATGTGTGGACCTGTTCCAGTGGAAGATGGGTTTTGGACATGATTGTTAGCTGGGCATTATAGTCCTTACTCTGGTGATGGGAAAAGAGCATTGTTTTTGTCTTTTTTATGTTGACGACAAGTCTGTGGTAAGTGAACTAGTTTTCAGCGTGGTTGAAGGCAAGTTGTAGGGTGGATTGAAGATTTGAGGGGTCCGGGTGGGAGGCATACATTACTGCATCATCTGCATATAGTAGAAGGTTACATGGACAGGATTTAGGCAGGGTATTAAGGAAGATGCTGAATAGCAGTGGGCCAAGGATGGAGCCCTGGGAGATCCCCGAGCGGACAGGTACAGTGGGTGAGAGGATGCTATTCATCTTCACACACTGGTACCTATCTGCGAGGTAGCTTGTGAACCAAGCTATGGGTCCAGGGGATAGGCCGGTGCAGCAGAGAGTATTTAGGAGCAGAGGGTGGGAGACTGTGTCGAATGCTTTGGACAGGTCTATGAACACTGTTCCCATTAGCAACTTCTTATCGAGGGCACTGTGCAGCGAGTTGGAGAACTCTAAGAGTGCAGTAGTTGTGCTGTGACCAGCTCTAAAGCCATGTTGTTCCCTACACAAGATGTCATGTTCAGACAGGCAGTCTGTGAGTTGTGTGGCAATGATTTTTTCCAGGGCTTTAGAGAGGGGAGGGAGTATGGAGATCGGCCTGTAATTATTAGGTAAAGTGGGGTCCCCACTCTTTAGTATTGGAGTGATGGTGGCTACCTTCCAGGTGGTTGGGAATTGCCCTAGGCATAGGGAGAGATTAAGGAGATCAGTCAGTGGTGGGAGAACATAGTCCAGTACCAAGTTAAGGATTTTCATATCAAAGGAGTCTTTTCAGTAGTTTGAACCCCCTAAGGCTTTTTTAAAGTAAGATCTTGCTTCACTCTTATTAATAACCCTGGTGGGGGGGGTAGGTATTGCTGGGTTCTGTGGTCATTGGTGTGGGGTCAAAGAAGTTGTTAGGGAGAACAGTGCTGAGGTCAGAAAAGGATTCATTTAGTCCGCTGGCTATTGTGAGTGGGTCCGAGGTGATGTGATTGTTGACCATTAGTTGGGATGGGGGAGGCATTCTGGATTTTCCATTCAGCTTCTTTAGGTTGTCCCAGAACAACCTAGCATTCCCCCAGGATGAGGCCAGGGTGGATCTGTAGTAGCTGGATTTAGCCATTCTGATAGCTCAGGTACACTTGTTGCGAGCCATTTTATAGGCTATCCTGTCCGCCTGCATACTAGAGGCAACAGCTTTGTGCCAGAGGTTCTCACTTTTCCTAATTTGATGGATCAGAGCAGGTGTGATCCAGGGGGCATTTTACTTTTTTGTTTGAACCTTTGTGAGTGGGGCAAACATTTCACAAGCTTTGTTGAAAGTGTGGGTGAAGCTTTCCGATCATTCACCAGTGTCTTGTTCGATTTCTCTTACTTCACTCCCCAAGACAGGCGGGCGATGGAAGCTTAATAATCAACTTTTAAAGATCCCGGATTATATAACATACATAATCAAGCACATCTCCATCTTTCTGGAGGTTAATGCCAGCTCCACCGGAAAATCAGACATTGAGTGGTGCTCCCTAAAAGCCTATCTGAGGGGCTTATTGATTGGCTTAGCAGCCAAAAGAAAAAGAACTCAGGACGAATGTCTCAAGCTCTTATTGTCTCAAATTCGCGCCATAGAGCGTGACTTATCCCCACAATCCTCAGATCAAACCAGGGTAACCCTAGTGAAACTCAAAGACTCATACTTGAATCATCTAAGAGAAAAGGCTGAGTTTACCATCTTGAAAACCCAGGCTTTTCATGTAGACCAATGGGATAAAGCAGGTCGTCTCCTGGCCCTTAAACTTAAACAGTTGGAATCCCACATACTGATTGCTGCAGTTCGTTCCCAAGAAAATGAAACACTTCTGACTTCCCCATCAGATATAACTTCAGAATTTCAGAGTTATTATGCGAAGCTATATAGCCCAATGGAAAATCCCCCATCTTTACCACAGCTAGTCTCTTACTTAACACATTCCTCTTTGCCTTTACTTTCCGATTTGCAGAAAACTTCCCTAGTTGCTCCCATTACCCTAGAGAAAATACTTAGGGTTATTCAGGATCTGCCTTCAGATAAGACACCTGGTCCAGATGGCTTCTCCGCTAATTTTTATAAAGTTTTTTGCTCCACACTTAGCACCTCCTCTTCTATCTTTATTTCAGCATATCTTGTCCGGACAGGCATCGGATGGGTCCCTATTTGAGGCCTTGATTACCCTAATATTGAAAGAGGGTAAACCTCCTGAGAAAGTCCAGAGCTATAGACCGATCTCCCTTCTCAGTCAGGACCTTAAGATTTTAATGAAACTTCTGGCGGACCAGTTGAGTCTTGTCATGCAAGAGATCATAGGCCCGGAACAGGTAGGTTTCATGAAGGGTAGATCCTCGGTTGATCATTTTAGAACCCTTTCACATGTCTTCTCGGCTTCCAGGGATGCAGACTTTCCTGCTGTGCTGATTTCCCTGGATGTCAAGAAGGCATTCGATAGGGTTGATTACATTTTTTGTTTCAATCACTCACAGTATTTGGGTTCCCCTCTCTCTTTATAAAATGGATAGGAGTCTTATATAAATTCCCCACAACATGGGTTGTGTGTAATGGAATACTGGGTGACCCCTTTACATCACACGCTGGCACCAGACAAGGCTGTCCTTTATCCCCCCCCTGCTGTTCAACATTTATTTGGAACCCCTTATTTGGAGGATTACGGCGAATACAGGAGTTCGGGGTATAAGCATACAGTTAAAGTCTTGGCCTATGCAGACAACTTGCTCCTTCAGATATCTCAGCCTGATACATCCATACCTGCCCTACTCACCATCTTAGGGGAATTCAGTTTGATGTCCAACTATAAACTCAATAAAGACAAGACGGTGGTCTCTCCCTTGAATCATAAAGCGTTAAAGTTAGTGGCCTTCTCGGCAGGCTTTGCTTTGCGGACCAACTCATTGAAATATCTTGGATTGAACTTGTCAAGGGAACCGACTAAGTTTACAAAATTCAATCTTGACCCATTAATATCTACTATTAGACAAGACATTAAAAGATGGGCTTTACTCCCCAGGTAAAATCAATATAATCAAAGTGAACATTTTCCCATGGTTATTTTACCCACTAAACCTATCAAATACCTGGTTACCACTGACATGGTTTAAAAAGGTACAACAGATGTTCTCTATTTTTATTTGGTCTGATAAGAAACCCCGGATAGCCTATGACAAGCTTTCGGTGCCGAAATTGAAGGGGGGGGACTGCGGTTACCACAATTAGGATTATACTACTGGGCTAGTCATGCAAATAAGTACCTGCAATGGCTAAGGCTGGACCAGCTCCAATTCCCACAGTCCTTCACACCTATATGGCTCAAAATAGAACACGCCTTAATACAAACTCATGGACTATCCCCTGTTGCATTACTACACTGCCTTTGGCACTTAAAAAAAAACCCATTGCATTATCTGTTCAAATTCATTCCCAGCTCTGTTCGTTCCTAAAATATAAGCACACTATGGACCCATCTCAACCTTGGTGGGGTAACCCAAATTTTACAATTGAGGGCAAGCCACTCCAACTGAGATGGATTTCCCAGTTATGGGATTGTCCTCTCTTGTTTTTTCTGAAGACTGACGGTTCGTGGTTGACCTTACCAGAAATCCTTAACAAATTCCATGCTCCGAATTCCATGATTTTTAGAATATTCCAATTATGACATTTAATAATAAAATCCATTGGTACTGTTCCACCACTACTTCCAAACCCATCCTTGTCGTGCTTAATTCCCCATGCGGGTCTCTGTCATGCTGTTTCCAGACTGTATGAGGTCATCCATGATTGGAAATGGCCTGACAGTTTCGGTCCAACTCATTACTGGTCCCTGTTTTTTCCCAAGCTAGATTTTTACTGGCCCTCTCTATGGAAGAGCTGTCACAAGTTTGTTAGGCAAGACAGGCTTCGGTTAACACAATTTAAAATTCTGCACAACCTTTATTATTCACCTCAGAAGATGGCCAAGTTGAATCTGCTCCCTTCACCCACATGTACCCAATGTTTGCAGAGTGAGGGTAATCTATTCCATATCTTTTGGACATGTCCCAAGATAGTCCCTCTCTGGAATAATATTAAACAGAGAGTCGACCTCCTCTTGGGTTTATCGGGGCTATTTACGCTGGAAATTTGTATTTTGGGGGATCTTTCCTCAGTGACTGTTACCAACAGAAATTACCATATAATCCTCATCGGTATGTCAGTTAAAAGGCTGGTCTTGAGACACTGGAAAGACACAACTGAAATTTCTTACAGTGAATGGTTACAGGAATTGTTGGCCAATCTTTGCCTGGAAAAGACAACTGCTAGTCTGAATAATCAATCGAAAACATTTCTCAAGAAATGGGGCCCTCTTGTTGCTCTGTATTCTCTTCAGAAGTCATAAAGATTATGCATCTTTTTATATATTATTCCATAGGAGATGGATATACTCTGTGTGAAGGGAAGGGAGGGTTTGGGAAGGGTGGGGGAGAGTTGATCTATTCCCAATCTATGTATTATTGTACAATTGATACATGAATGTAACACTAGATCTTCTCTCTGTATTTGTGAAATATTGAATAAACTTTAAATTAAAAAAAAAAAGAAAGTGGGGGTGAAGTACTCAAGGGCTACATCTATTGAGGTGGCGCGTCTCAGGTATTGCCTAAGTTTACTGAGACCACCGGGTTGGAAGCTTCGTTGGGTAAAGCTAGTCGGTTGGGGTAGTTGCCATTGGCATGACCAGGTGAAGAGGACAGGGGAGTGATTGCTTAGTAAGTCTGGGAGTACAGTTAGGCCTGAGATTCTGTTAGGATGACTGGTGAGTAGCAGGCTGAGCAGGGTGCCAACGCCGTTTCTGGGGTTGACTCTGGTAGACTGGTTAACTAGCTGGGCTAGGTCTAGTGCTGAGAGGCTGTCTTTTAGCACGGAGGCAGAGGTTGATAGCCAGCTCACATTGAAATCCCCCAGGATAATGTGCTCTGTTTTGGGAGGGAAGCTGGAGATGTAGCTGTTCAGGGATTGCAAAGCTGATGCTTGATTACGTGGTGGGATGTACACCACCGTAATTCATACAGGGGCTCTAGTAGGGTTAGGTATGAGTTTTAGTGTCATAGCCTGGGCCCCGTTGTCCAAGGAGGGTGTTGGTAGGCTTTGGCAAAGTAGTGAGTCTCATACATAGAGTGCACCCCCCCCATTTGCCATGCCTGTCAGCTCTATGGGGGTGAGGCCAGTGAGTGCAACATCAGAGTCTGGGATCTTCCTTGATAGCCAGGTCTCAGTAAGGGCTAGTATATCTGGTTGGTGCAGTTGCATCCAGCATTGTAGTTGTGCTGTTTTTTTCGGTAGGCTACAGATATTCATGGCAGCTATGCTTAGTCCAAGGCCTGATGTGCCAGGATTGGCTGCAAGGGGGCCCGGGTTAGGGTGAACATTGCCTGACATTAGGAGTAGTAGGGCGATGATTCTGAATAAGGCCAGTGCTCTCAGTTTGGAGATGTTGGTATGATGTTTTTTTAGTTAGTGTGCTGCCAGAGTATGGGATGGCCATGGAGATGAAGGTAAGGTAGGAGAGGGATGCATTGGGATAAGGGGTGTGGTATTGAAAGGAGATTGGTGGACGAAGAGAAGGGAGGGAGTGCAGTGGGGTAACAGTGACAGGGACAGTTGTTGGAAGGCGGTTTAGGTGGTGTGTCACAGGGGTGCTAGGGGTGTGAGTCACAGATGAGGGACTGGAATGGCCCTGGTTGAGGATGAACAAGGTGATGAGAAGGATAATCATTTTAGTGATAGGGTGCTGCTGCTAGTGGAGTGGTCTGGGTTAGAGGGTCAGTGGGAGACAGAGAAGGAACAAAGAAAGTAGGACGATGCTGCCTCAAGTGGTGAGGTGCTATAAGCTGCTAATGGGAAAGTGGGCTGATTGGTTAAATCACCCAGGTTCCCTATTGGTTGAGATTTCAGTGCCTATCCCTATAAAAGGGCGTGCTGACCAAGGGTGGTGGTGGGGATGGTGGGGAGCTGATGCGCAGCGTTGGCGGGGCAAGCACCAGTTCAAAAGTGTGCCACAGTCCTGTGGCTGGCCGTGCCTGTGCTCCAAGGTCCATACCTGTTGGGATTTGTGGAGTGGGGGAGGGTGACTACAAGCAGGCCCTCGCAACCCTCGCTGGTTTCCTCGATGTGTGGGACAGTTCTGTGGAGAAGCAGGTAAGAGACAGCACTTAATATGGAGAATGCAGGGGGAGGAGTTCAGCAAGACAAATTACAGGTTAGCTAGGACTATAGGGTCAGAAATTAGAGCTGCTACCTATTGGGTTCCTGGTTAAGAAAATGTTAAACATATTTTTTCCAGCCACTATTTTCACTAAAACACTCCTCTTACAGCTTTCAGACTGATAGTTTCACTATCATTCCCCTTACAGCTATCGGGATATTTTAAGGCTACTTCTCTTAAGGCACTATTACATTTGGCATCATTTAACATTCCCTTTAAAGGATTCTTTAGTTTAAAGGGGTTCTTAAATAAAGGTACAGACTTATTGCAGATTAACAGGCAGTACTACTGGTAAAAGAATATAATGTAGGCTGAAGAAAACAATCTACATTGCTGTGCTAACTGAAATCTTTTTAAATTAAAAAGGTGCCAAAGCGCCAAAGCAGGCAAACACAGAACTAGTTCAAAAGTGTGCCACAGTCCTGTGGCTGGCCACGCCCATGCTCCGAGGTCCGTACCTGTTGGGATTTGTGGGGTGGGGGAGGGTGCCTACAAGCAGGCCCTTGAGACCATTGCTGGTCTCCTCTATGTGTGGGACAGTTCTATTGGGATTCGTGGGGTGGGGGAGGGTGCCTACAAGCAGGCCCTCATGACCCACGCTGGTGTCCTCGATGTGTGGGACAGTTCTGTTGAGATTCATGGGGTGGGGGAAGGTGTCTACAAGCAGGCCCTCATGACCCTCACTGGTCTCCTCGATGTGTGGGACGGTTCTGTTGGGATTCATGGGGTGGGGGAGGGTGCCTATAAGCAGGCCCTCGCGACCCTCGCTGGTTTCCTCAATGTGTGGGACAGTTCTTTTGGAATTCATGGGGTGGGGGAAGGTGCCTAGAAGAAGGCCCTCATGACCCTCGCTGGTCTCCTCAATGTGTGGGACAGTACTGTGGAACTGTCCCCCACATGATGAAGCCATATGCTAGTACTGCTGACAAGGTGCTTGTTGTATGGAGTCCTGGGTAGGGGACGGATGAAGGAGACCCCCTTCTGGACTTGCTGGAAGAAAGTAAGCGGGAATCTTCTGTGGAGGCAGTTAAATTGTCTCCCCAGCTGCCTCAGACAAGATCCAGGAAGTAAGGAAGGTCTTAGCAAACTTTGCCCCACTTTTTAGCGCCAAACCTGGACAAACCCCCCTTAGCGACGCAAAATGTGGAGACAGGGATACAGCTGCCCATACGGCAGACAGCATATCTGGTGTCAGAGGCTGCCCAAAAGGACATTAAGAGGGAGGTGGAGGAAATGGTGGATTTAGGGGTAACGCAGAGATCCCACAGCCCCTGGGCCTCACCCGTAGTCCTTGTGCCCAAGCCAGATGGCTCTATTCATGTGGACCGAATGCAGTCACAATGTCAGACACCCACCTGATGCCCAGACGGATGAACTCCTGGACAAGTTGGGAGGGATGACCTACCTTATAACTACTGACCTGACAAAGTGGTATTGGCAGGTAGAGTTAAATGACAGGGATAGGGAGAGGTCAGCCTTCATCACTCCAACAGGCTTATTTGAATTTAAAGTAATGCCTTTCGGAATGAAGAACGCCCCAGTCACTTTCCAAAGGTTGGTGAACCAGGTGTTAAATGGTGCTGAGGAATATGCTGTGGCATACCTGGATGACACTGGCATCTTTAGTGCCAGCTGGGAGGAACACCTGTCCCAACTTAAGGAAGTGCTGGGCAGGATTTAGAGGGCCAGACTCACTGTCAAAGCTGAGAAGTGCCAGGTGGCCATGGCTGAAATGGCATACCTTGGGCATGTTGTAGGCTGGGGACAGCTCCGTCCTAACCAAGTTAAAATAGAGGTGATCAAGGCATGGCCCAGACCAGAAATGCAGAAGCATGTCAGGAGTTTTCTAGGGACAGCAGGGTACTACAGGAAATTTGTACCCAATTACAGTGCCCTGGCTGCTCCCCTACGTGACCTGGTAAAGAAAAAGATGCCTAAGAAAATTACCTGGGAACCAGCCTGTGAAAAAGCCTTTACCAGACTGAAGGAGGCACTGTGCAGTGCTCCTGTACTGACAAGTCCTGACTATAGCAGACCCTTTATAGTCCAGACTGATGTCTCAGACATGGGTATAAGGGCAGTACTGAGTCAGACATCCAACCAAGGGAAAGATCACCCTGTAGTGTACCTGAGTAAAAAGTTGCTTCCCAGGGAGCAGGCTTAATCTACTGTGGAAAAAGAGTGTCTTGCCATAGTGTGGACCCTAAAGAAGTTACAGCCATACTTACATGGGCAGCATTTTGAGGTACAAACTGACCACAACCCCTAGTTTGGCTGATCCAAATGGGAAAAACTAATGGTAGACTATTAAGATGGAGTCTTGCCTTGCAAGGGTATGACATGATGATCTTACGTATGGCTGGAACAACCAATCAGAACACAGATGGCCTGTCGTGACTATATGAGGAGTGAACTGACTTGGGAAGTTCATCTCATGCAGGGGACAGAGTCCCCAAATTCAGTCTAGGTGGGGAGGATTGTGACACTTGGCCAGCTGGTTATGATTATTGTATGCTATTTGTAATATAAAAATATAGTATGTGATTGTCTCACATAAGACAGCCTGTGCTCCATGTGTGTGCCCCCCCCCCCCAGGATTCAGTGCAGCTACAAGATACATTACATTGACCAGGAGATCTCTGTAATGTAATTAACTTCCTTGAGACATTGCATTTTATGGCCTTTTTATGACCCTGTTGCTGCTCTGAAACTGGGAAACTAAAATATACATTTTATGACTTCAGAAACAGGACATCATTAAGCTGTCTCCTGCCAGCTATCTCACACTTAGGTGATGGATTGCAGGGTTGTAAATCCTCAAAAGGAACTGGTTGATCAAAGGCTCGTAATTTGGGAAATTAGTTTTTGCTGATGTCACGTTATTTAATATACCTCCAGATAGGACATCCTGTTTGTATTTTTTTTATATTCTAAAAAGAGGAGCTAGATGACTCACAGAAGGAGTGTGGAGAGACACAGTTTAAACTATACTGTGTCTGAACTGTTTGATACATATCATTTTGGGACTCAAGAAAGACAGATCTCTGATCTAACTTTGAAAGCACTTATAGTGGTAATACATTACGATGTCTAATTGTATCATGGTAGGAGTTTGTTTTGCACTTTGCCCTTGTTCTTTTATGTGATTGTGAGCCCTTTGATATATTGTTCTGTGTTTACATTTATCATATGTTTATCATCTTTTAGTAAAATCTTTTTTCCAAGATGCTGCCTGGGTGTGTCTTCCAAGTTCATTTTGCATGTGATGTATACGTGGTTAAGTTTGACAGCTGTTCTGGAGAGCATGATGGTGTTACTAAACTGAAAAAAGGTAAGAATATACCCAAGGTCTTTTATAGAGTTTTAAGGGTTCATTGTTGAAGTCTGGCTTGGTGCCCCTGGCAAAAGATTGTACCACAATCCCCGAAGAGGATACGTATCTGAGCCTGTACACTGGGTAATCTAGCATAAGGTTCACAGTCTGTGTCCCCCCAGAACTTGAGACTAAAGGTGATTTGGACCCAAAAGCAGACAGGAGGGTTACCCTGTCTGTTACCTGTTCACATTACTGTGCTTGGAGGTTGGCACTGTGGGAGCAGAGGGCCTGACCTGCGGAGTGCGTTTGTGACAGATTCGTAAGATGATTTTTTTGTTTGTTATGATACCGTGCATATTGACTTCTACAGCCAGAGTTTTGGAATCACTTTTTTCAAACATTGCTTCAAGATCTTTAACCTCTTTATTGGTTTTAACCACCTTATCCTTTGTCTTCTTTAGCTCCTACTGGATGAAATTGGCTTCTTCTGCTAGCACTTTGTATCTCCTACCAAAGTGCTCAATCCAAACACTTTATCCTGTAACCTGCCTAGAGTAGCCATAGCATATATTCCTTGCTCTCATCTTTTTCCCCCGACAGTCTAGGAGAAGCTTCAGCTGACATATTTTGAGGTTGCTAAGTTTGAGAAGCATCCATGGAGACAGAAGTCTTGGATCTAGCACCAGGGGTTTGATGTGCTATAGCCTGCAGGGTGAGGAACTCCTCCAGACCCTCTGCACTATTGCCATACACTGGGCTGCAAAAGACAGGATGGTGCTGTTGATCTAATGGTGAAGATTTTGGAGTGACAAATTGCTCTGCCAAACTCCTTGGGATTCTTTGTTCTGATGTTATCAGTACAGCGTAGTCTGGTCATAAACTGCTGCACAAAACAGCGAAAGTATGAAATCTTATCTGCAGCACTGGTAACAGACACTGCTAATAGTCCCCCACCTTATTCCCTCCCCCCCACCTACCGTTTGTGACTCTTGAGCAATGTTGGGAGGGGATCAAGTGTTTTTTTTTTTTAATATGCCTGATTTGTTTTTGATGTTGCTCTGTTGCTTAATTTATCTTGTGACCTATTTGACCCTATGGATATGTAAGTAGTGTACTGACCTTTTTTTGACCCTAACTGGTTGTGCTCTTGCACTTGATTAATGCACCACAATCATGTCTTCTGAGTAGGAGTATATGCTAGGTTAATGCACTACCATGTGACAGGGTCCTGAATAATGAGGAGTAAGACCTGGCCAGACACCATGTTATAAGTAAGCAATAACCCATGACATGGTATTGGGTCATTGGAAGTTAATCCACACCCGGCTGTGTTGTGAGGCACGAGGCTGGGGTGTGGATTAACTGCCAATAACCCCATACCCTGAAGTCGGTTACTATGCTTATAACAAGGGTGATGTTTTAAAAAAAAAAGTATCCAGAAAGGTGTTTCTTCCTCTTTCAATAGGAAAAATGAGAGTGTATCCTGCCGACTGGCGAAAAAGTCCACATATGTTGCTTATTTTTATGAACATACATATGTCAGAAATACAGTTGTGAAATGATTTTTGACATTTGTATGTTAATAAATAACATATGAATGACTGAGTTCACAGCAGCTCTGAAGCAGCACGTATCATGGGGAACGTAGTAAATTAAACTGTTTCTATGTGTCTCGGTCTCTCTCACGTGGAGAATGTCTGTTGCTCGCTCTCTCTATCTCTCTCTCTCCTGTGCATGTGTGCATGTGTCTGCTGTGTGTGTGTGTGTGTGTGTGTGTGTGTGTGTGTGTGTCTGTTTCTCTCTCTCTCTCTCTCAGGTCAGGGGCACTGTCAACATAAAAGCACCTGTACCTGTTACTCCAAAATATCCTCGAGGACTGTGCACAGGTACCAGCTCTGAAGCAGCATGGAATGTAGTGGGGAATGAAGGATGGTACCTGTCAACTCCATGCTACATTGCTAAATATGAGCTCTGACTGCTAGTGGCACTAAAGCAGCACAGAATATAGTGGGGAATAAAGGTTGCGGTTACACTCTCTCTCGCACAGGGGCTAGTACCTGTCACTCCAACATATCCCGACCTCCAATGACCGCGCTGCATACAAGCTCTCACTGCTTTACAGGTAGCAGGTCTCTCTCTCCCGTGTGTGTGTCTCTCTCTTAAGCAGTGACTTTGTGACAGTTGAGGGCATTGTGAAAATAAAAAACTAATTTCACTACCTCTCAAATCCCTGGTTTACTGCTGTCTCTCACTTCAGAGCTGCTGGTCTCTGTCTCTATCCCCACAGTATGGAGAGTGGAGATCATGGGGGAGGGGGAATGTGAATGGAGGACAGGCTGTTTGCAGAGTCCAGAGCACAGGAGGCTAATATTGTCAGGGGGCAGTCCTAACATAGGACAGGCTGTCAGGAGCTGCAACTGTAGCTCACATCAAGGTACTGCACCGTATCGACTGACTGTGCAGCAGCTGTCTCTCACTTTCCAACTGTACAATGGCTGCTTTCCTGGTTTGATTTAGGCAACTAATAATGAGTGCCACTCTATGCCGGGATATTGATTCAGAAAGCATCAGAGCAACTGTGCATTTACTAACAGTTAATCCATGGTCACATAATGCTGTTTCACCAATTAGCTTTCTTTTTTCCCTACCCCATGATATAAACTGAATTAATGCACACCACAGCTGCATATAGCACTCTGCCATTAGCTTTGTACCTTAGTACACAGTCCAGGCATGCATTAATTCAGCATACACTCATACCCTGTCATGGCTCATTGCCAACATTAAGTATTTACCCCCCCCCCCATGCCCTGATCCTCATTGTGAAGCAAAAGTACCCCAGTAGTCCAGTGGTAACCCTTACCACCCTGACCCATGTTGTGAAGCAAAATGACCCAGATAGTCCAGTGGTAACCTCCTTCCACCTCATCCCTGCTGTTATATTACTGTACCGTGGAAGTCCAGTGATAACCCACTTCCACCCCAATCCACGTTATAAAATCTTGTGTCCCTCGGCACCCACTGCTCGACACCCCCATATAGCACTTGACCCCCTTAAAAGCATGTGAACATGGTTAATAGGGCAATGAATGGTGACTGGCACAGATCCCCACTCAACACCTTGTCTGACTATTGTCTGAATGACAGGAACTGAGCATGCATTTACTGTAAAAAAATAGTACGTGTTTGTTTGCTTGCTTCCTGTCATTCAGACAATGATCTGCAGGGATGATGAGAGGAGGTTCTGTGCATGGTACAACTCACCATTCTGCCCACAGTGTCCATAGGCTTTCTAGGGTGAATTGGGTGCCAGATAGGGGATGGAGCGTGGTTGGTGCTGAGTGGGTGCACCAGGCCAAGGAGGGAGAGATGTCATTTTACAACAAAGATTGAGGAGGGCAGGGGGACTACAGGACTATCAAGGTAACTTCTTTTCACAATGTAGATTATGGTGAGAGGATGGTAACGCTGGATTACCGGGGGGGGGGGTGCCAAGGGACTACAAGGGTAATTTCTTTGTAAAAAGGGGAGCAGGGTGAAAGGGAGACCTACTGGAATGCAACAGTAATTTCTTTCCACAGCAGGAATTGGAATGGGAGAGGGCAGTGCTTAATTTGTTAAAAAAGAGGTGCCGAGACCCAAAAAGCCAGGGGTCCGGGGGTTTAAATTCTCTGTGGTGAGTTTTTTTTTTTTTACTGACGATAAAATACACTTTTGATAGATCTTCCCTATTACTGACTGCCAAGAAAAAAATATTTTTTCCTCTGGAGTCAGGGGTGTGGGAGACTCTGGCTGGCTTTAAAGCAACAGTTAACCAGATAAGGCTCACTAGTCATGGGTGTCTGTTTTCAGGGGTGACCCTGGAGTACTGGGGAGGTTAAGTGACACTGATTTGCTCAGAGACAGTCACACAGTATGCAAGTAGAGGTTGTGAGAATCAAACCAAGGTTTGTCAGCTGTACCAAGCTCCATCACAGCTCATTACTGAACCTCTGCTTTCTTTAGCTTTTTTTTTTTTTTTTTATTTTGTTTTAGAGACTATTCCCTTGCCTTCCCAGGTCCTCCTCCCCCCAGTCAGGGATCTCCCTCAAATTCCTTCCCGTTGTTTCCCTGGAAGCCCTCAAGTTGCTTTTCCTCCCTTTTTTAGATCTTTTTTTATGGTTTACTTTGTTCCACCAGCCAGCAGTTTTTTTTTATTCAATATTGTAAATGCCACCCGAGAGATGATGAAGGCAGCAACAAGTACTTATCGGCCCAACACTCAGTTGGCAGCAGTGTGCAGCACAGATGTCTGAATTTCAATCACAGTTAAGTCTGACCTTTTAACCCTGACCACCTGACCTACAAAGCACTTAGTCAAGTGACGCCATGATGGTGACTCACTGTGGCTGAAGACCAGTAGTGTACGCAGGCTTGTTGGCTGCCCCCTCCTCAAACAACTCGAGCCACAAGGAACACGTCTTGCTCGGGAAGCAGCAGCAGGCAGCAACAGCCAGGAGGAAGAGTCTTCAAGCCAAGTCAAATCTGACAGGGAGGGAGGGGGAGAGAGAGAGAGAGAGAAGGACAGGCAGCCAAGCATGGTTACCAAGGAAACTGAACTGACAGATGAGTATGAGTGGATGAGCATGTGACCAGTGGCATGTCATTGCCAGCCCAGACTAAGTGCACAATTATTTAAAGGGCAAGGGCAGAAATTGATTAAAATACTTTCTGGGAAGAGGTGCTGGGGCTGCACCTGGACTACCATAACTTCCTTCCACAATGAGGATCAGAGCAGATGGTGGATACTATTAGACTGCCAGGGAGTTATAAATTAGTGTATTGGGATCTGGTGTGGAGGGGGGGCTGTTGCCAAAGATCTGCACTATGCCCCATATTTGTTAGAATTGCTAGAGGCCACATAATGGCATGCAAATGACCCTTTAGTGCCTTGCATGTCATATGTGGTGAAGCAGGCCTCTGAAAACAGCAACCAGGAGCAAGGCTGCTAACCAGTTTGGGATGCACTATCCTCTTTGCTCCTGAGTGACTGTTGTCAGTAGGGGGCTGTGGTGTGCCAAGCATATGCACTTTGCCCAGTGCTATGTGCTAGCCCCCCAACCCAGGTTGAGTTTACCTTTCAGGGCTGCGGCCCATGAACATCCTCAGCAGTGGCCCCAGGTGGGATTTGGGCCTGCATGCCCGTTGTAACTCCGTGAATGGGGGCATTGGAATCCATTGTCTCAGTCCCATGTTGGGAAGAGGGCTGAGCTCTGTTGGGTGTTTCTGTGCCTTCGGGTGCTGTTGGGAGTACTTACTCAGTCTTGGGAGCAGCAAGAATGGGACCAAGCAGAGAATAAATAAAAAAGATGGCTGCAATGCACCTTGGGTGGACTGTAAAATTTAAAGGAGCCACGGCTCCATTCCTGCAAGAGCCTCAAAGGACACACAAAAAGGGGGACTGTGTGTCGGGAGCCACACTGGTGCACTGGGGGCTCCCATACATAAGTTAAAAGGTTTCTTAGCCCTTGTTAGACAAGCGGGGCCTGGACCTATAATTTTCAGCCCTTGAAAGGGCTTTTCCTCAAAAGTATTAGGACTTGTAGCTGGGGGCAACAATATAAATAAATATGACAGCCCCCCTTGGTACTCCAGAAGAGCAGGGGCCACTTGGAAAATATTTATTTATTTATTTATTTAGTTTTTGTTGACCGGGTAAGTGCACTAGACAAATCCTGCCTATTTTCACGCACGACCCGGGGGAGGGGGATACAGATGAATGCCAACTGACCTTGAACCAGATTAAGCTGTTGGTGGTATTTTTTTTAGCGAATGACGGAAATTTGGCCAGGACACCAGGGAAATTCCCCTACTCTGCCTGCAGGGGTGTTGTCACTTCCTGTGGACAGGATGGAGGGGCTCAAGTTTGCAGCCAGACACAGGAGGAGGAGGAAGTGCTGATGTGGCAGGGGAGCAGGATGTGCTTCAAGGAGGAGGCCTGGTTTCAAGGCCTACAAACTTGCAAACGGGAGAGGAAGGTCAGAAAGCTATTGTTTTGGAGGCTGCAGTTTCGGCAAATGAGAAAGACTTAAGTGCATCAATGGAGGAAACGATGTGCGGTATGTTTCTTTGAAGACAACATGGATTGGTCTCAGATCATGGAGGATGCTGAAGGAAAAACCCAGGTACCGTACACCTTGCCTGATAATGTTAAGACTGTATCAGATAAAGAAATTAGTTTTAGAGCTGCTAAGAAAAGAAGAGCAGTTTAAATCACAACATGAAGCGCTGCAAAAAGAACTGTTACCTTTGGATGCTGCAACTATGATTTCTGTTGTGCCGTTTGATGCACCTTGTGAATCTGCAGTGGCAGAATCGGCAAGTTCTTCAGCTTTATACTTACAGTCCAAGGATTTTAATACATTTTCTGATGAAGCACGCCCTTTGGAGACTGTTCCCCTGCTTGACAGGCCTGTCTGTCGACCTGACAGTAGTGACGAGCTTCTGGTGAGTCAGCGAGCGGTTGACAGGAGCGAGGGTAGTGCGTCAGTGTCAGACGCATTGAAGGATTTCTCCGCTGGAATGCGGAAATCGTCTATTGCTTCAGGGCAAGATGTTCCCTTCATGGGTGAAGACTGGACAAAAGAGTCAGCTCTGCAAAAAGCTGGATGGATACAAAGAGCTGATGGATGATGGCTCCCAGATAAGACTTGGGAAACTTTTTCAGGTACTTCTGTGAGTGGTTCTCCCCCTTTGGAGGCAGTTTCTGTCAGTGTTTCTGCATCATCTGCTACTGCTGTAGCATCGGGGGAGGGGTTACTGCACACAGAACTATTAATGGAGGCATCGGGACCTTCTGGCCTGGCTTCTGAGACCACTTCACCTGGATCCCCCCTCCCAAATGAAGACAGGAGGCGGCTTGGGCTTTTTTAGACCTGTTCAAAATAACAAGGTTGAGCAAGCTCCTCGCCATAATGCTGTTAAGCTGCGGTATAGAGTGGTCTACAAGAGCATCCGGATAGGATTTATGTTGCCAGGACTTTATTACTTAATTCTATGCATTTTCGTGCTGAAGACATATTTGCCCTAATTAATATTAGAGGTGAAGATTATTTTGATGTCAGCTTTAAAACATTTATGGGTTAGACACTTTTGGAGAAATATGAATCTCTTAAAATGACTGCATTATGGACACCCTTTTCAGGCAATACCATTAACAAACCCCTCTTTAAAACTATTAATATCATGTTTAGGAATGAGGGGTGTTAATGTGGGGATATTCTTTTTAGTTAGGAAAAAAATGTGGTGTGTTGGACCCTCCGGAGGCCATCATGGATTCGGAGGGAATTTGGACAGGGAACTGGAGATTTAAAGTTAAATTACAAATAGTAGAAAATGAGGTTCGCCATATACCTAACAGCTTTTTTTTGGGTAAAGATAGGGGTGTCTGTTTTTACCCAGGTCAGCCAAAAGCTTGTTATAAGTGTGGTAGTGGTAGGCACCTTAGCAGTACTTGTGATCGGGTATGCTGTGCTTTGTGTGGTGACTATGACCATGATAGTGCTGTTTGTAGAAATGTCTTTCACTGTAATTTATGTGAAGAACAGAGCCAAGCATACCATCAATGTCCCTGGGCAGGTCAGAATAGACCTGGAGGCCCAGATAAGGACTCCCTTATCAGTCAGGCCCAAGATAGATGTAGGCCGCAAGGGCCGCATCCTTCAGCTGAAGGAGAACCCCAAGCTAGACCAACTAGTCACACCGATGCTTCTCCCTCTAGCCCTACTCATACTGCACAGGCCCCCTTCCGAGATACTGGTGCTTCCTTTTCTCATACCCCTGAAGAACTTGTGCCCTCTCAGTCTTCTCCTGTAATTTCTAACTTACAGAAACCTATGCCCCCAGGAACTGATTTTCAGCTCCCTAAAAGGGTGACTAGGTCTGTTAGTAAAAGTAAGGCCCAACCTGTACAGATCCCACTTCAGAATACCTATCAGGTACTTCTAGATGGAGATATGGGTTCTGAGTCTGATGTTTCTTCCAGGTCTGAGGTGGTCTCAGAGATGCAGTATGACAATGACACGTTCTGTCTGGTAGGGAGTTAAAAGAAATTAGGAAAAAAGGAAAAAGATAAGGATTAATTTTTCTTTTCCCTATTTTGTTTTATGACCTCCTTACGTATAGCTTCTCTTAATGTTCGGAGTATACAGAACATTAAGAAAAGAGCTGCAGTTTTATCCTTCTGTAAGGATTTAAAAACTGATATCCTTTTTTTACAAGAAACTAGGCTTCATTCCCAGCATGATATTTCTTCCACTAAGAGACTGTGGCCCTGGGGGATTTCCTTTTGGACATTTGTGGGGGGATGCTGCAGATGGCTTAGGGATTTTGTTCTATACATCTCATGTCAAAGTCCAGCAAATTTTAGATATTGACCCTGGACGGGCCCTTTTGGTAGATTGCTATTGGTATGGGTTTCCTGTACGCCTGATTAACACTTATGCTCCACAAAGTAAAGCAGCTAGAGTGGATTTATTTAATATTACTAAGCCTTTTCTTTTTACTGAGCGGCATGTGCTCTGGGGAGGGGATATGAACTGTGGGTTAGATTTAAAACTTAAAGATAATATTCAAAAGAAGGTTTATTGTGACTCTCATGCTCTTAGAGATACTTTATTGCTTACAGGCCTTAAAGATGCTTATAGATTTCTGTACCAAGATACAGGAGCCACATATTATAGAAGTGCATTGTCTACATGTATAGATTTCATTTTTGTATCTCAGTTTTTATATCCTCAAAGATTTCAACTTTCTTTTTCTGAATTTACTGATCATGTTCTGCTATTATGTGATATATCTTTCCGAAATATTCCTGCTAGATTCCCTGCTATTACTCGGAGGTGGAAGCTGAATGTTTGTTTTTTACAACACTCAGAGCTTAGATTAAAGTTGGCAAATCTATTTTTTTATAGGAAATCTGTGGCAGAATTTTACAGATTGGATGCATTGGTGGTTGGATACAAAGAGAATTTAAAAATTGTTTATCGATTTTGTAAATTTACTGGTAATAAGGATTATTTATGATATTTGCACTATAGGGATCAGTTTTATAAACTAATGTCCTTACCTAATGTCTCAGACTACAGAATTAAAACTCAATTGGATGAGATTAAAAACAAATGTTTTCTTATCATGCTACTAAAGCAACTGTCCAGAATACAAATTTAGATATAGTACGACCACACAACCTTATTCTGATCCATTATGCGAGCCTGTAAGGATACTGTACTTCATAAAGTAATGACGGGTCTGTATGATAATAATGGCTGTTTGAAAACTTCAGATGTGGAAATGTTGGAAGTTGTACATTCTCATTTATTTCAATTTTTGGGTACAGAACCTGTTTCTTCACGTATTTGGGGGCAGAATGTTTCTTATTCTATTCCTCAGCTAGATTCTGTTTTAATTACTGAGTTAGAAACACCTATTTCTGCCCAAGAGGTTAGGGCGGCAATTACTAGAATAAAACCGGGGGTTTCTCCTGGGATAGATGGTTTATCGCATGAGTTCTATAAGCAGTATATAGATGAACTAAGTGTCATACTACCACATGTATTCCATTCTTTGGTTGAGACAGAAGACAGATTCATGCAGAACTTTGTCTCAGCTTTGGTAGTTTTTATTTTTAAATCTGGAGATAGATGTGATTTGTGTAATTGGAGGCCTATTAGTCTCCTTAATACTGATTATAAAATATTTTCTTCTATTCTGTGTAGTAGATTACAGAAGGTGGCATCCGTGCTGATACATCCTGCACAAACCTGCTCTGTTCCTGGGAGGAACATTAAACAAAATTTATTGCTATTAAGGGCACTAACAGAATTTGGTAAACAAAATAAATTGTCTGGGTTTCTTTTGGCCCTGGGTCAGAGGAAGGCTTTTGATACTGTTTCTCATGCTTTTCTGTTTACTGTTTTAAAATATTATGGATTACCTGGTCAAATGCTGGCATGGATTACATCCTTGTATAAGGGTGCTTCCTTTTCCCCATAGTTAATGGTTTGGTAGGGACAAGTATTGATTTAAAGCAGGGGTTAAGTCAGGGATGCCCGCTAAGCCCTTTGCTTTTTACTTTTATATTAGATCCTTTGATCAGAGGGATAATAAGTAATGATTTGATTTTGGGTGTTTCTCCAGGTATGGATATTTCCCCTCAAAAAATCTCTGCTTATGCAGATGATATTTGTCTTATAGTGCATGATTCAGTCTCAGGAATTAGGGCATTACAACAGTTTGAAGATTTTTCTAGATTTTCGGGAGTATATTTAAATTATGATAAATGTTTTGGTTTACAAATAGGTTTAGGGGATGTGGTACAAATGATTGGTTCTGTTAATAAAGTACATTCTTATATTAAGATTTTAGGAATTTATTTTGGATCTTGTGATGTGGCTTCTTTGAATTGGGAAGAGAAATTAGTGTTGGGGAAAAGAAAGGTACAGATGCGGAAATCCTGGACTCTCTCAAAATTAAAGCGGGTTTCTATTATTAAAAGTTTCTTCTTCCATTTTTGTATATTAGTTATGTTTTCCCTTACCTTTAAAATTTGAAACTCGATTATTAAGTTGTTTTTCAAATGTTATGGGGTAACAGGTTAAATCCCATCAAAGAGATTTTACTTATCTGCCAATTCAGGCTGGGGGGCTTGGTATGATAAATCTGGTGTTTTTTTTCTATTCTTTCTTTTTTAGTTCTATCTTGCATAATGATTCAAATACTACAGAGGATTTATGGATGGATTGGATGGATGAGCTGTTTAGCTCTTTTTTCAATATTGGGGGGATCAAGGAATTAAGAAGGTCAAAGGCTTGAACCTTCCTGATTTTGCAGTCCCTGGTTTCAGAAAAGTAAAAGCATGGCAATTACAAAAAGCAGAGGCCTTTTACTGAATAGAAAACAGATTTATCGTAGGATCATGGAAATGAATTTCTTGGTTCAGGTAGATTTTCCAAATGCTGTCCATCTAGACTGCAGTTTGCATTGAAACTTTAAGAGACCCTAGAGTTCCTGTGCATATGTGGGATGTTTCTTGGCTTTGTTGTTAAGGAGATTAGGGGTCCGTGGCAATTGGAAACATAAGGCAGTGGAGGAAGGGAGTGTTTAAGACCAGGGTGTGATGGATTATTAGAAACCCTAGAACATTTTATATTAATTGTCCATATATTGTACTTTTGGCTTGATTTACAGAGTAAATGGAAGTGGGTCCTATTAATTATGAATCCTTAATTTTAGGGGACTACTTAGGGTTTTAAGGAGATATCACCCTAGTACTCTGAATGTGATCTTTGCCTGCATAAAATATCATCTTTGGCAAGCTCGGTGTCACTATTATTTGCAACATGCTGTTTTATTAAACTCTGTTATTATTTCACAAATTGAAAAAGCAATACAAAAATTAAAACTTCTGATTTTTAAAGATGGATAGGAGGACATTTGCTATATTTGGAAAAATGTAGAACATTTATTTTGATTCATTTTTCTTGTTTTTTATTGGTTTGGATGTTCATTTCCTTTGTTATTTATATTGCTGATTTTCTTTTTTTGAGTATTTTTTTGTGACTTCCTATGATGTTATTTCTCTGCAATAAAGAATTCCCCTACTCTTTTCGATAAGTGCCATGGGATCTTTAACATCCACCTGAACTACCACCAATCCAGGCAGATGGGACCTCGGTTTAACGTCTCATCTGAAAGACGGAGAATATAAGAGGGAATCCTGAGACCCTGGGGAAGCAGGCAGCCAATCAGTGTGGGAACTGCAAAAAGATATAAAAGGGACTGCTTGCTCACCAAACGGGAGATCAGCGAGTGGTCCAGGAGGATCCAGATAGTGAGCAGAGGAAAGTGACTGCTGTGGGCTGTTTGCCCAAGGCCTAACTATTTGCACATGCACCTTGCTGGCCCTAAAGGTAAACCAAGGAGCTGAGTGTCTGAGGAAACCAAGGGGTAGCAGAAGGAGAAGTGTGCCTGCTGCGGACAGTGGAATCTGCGGCTGAGATCTGAACCTGCAGCACTGGGTAGCCACTTGAAACTTTATAGCCTGAGAGACAGAGACTGTTGACATTTGCAGCCATTGAGAGCTGAAAGTTGATGACTTGCTGCCTGGCAAAACACATCAGAGTTTGCAGCTGGAGTGCAGAACTGTAAGGTCACAGCCTTAAAACCATCAGTGTCTGCAGTTGAAAATAAAATGACCTGCAAGCTGTGTGCCCCCTTCAGTCGGCCAAATGTGTTGGAGGCTGCTTTTGCTGCTGGCAAGACTAACTGTCCTTGCTGGGGTTAGAGACTGAGCCAAAGCCCAGCTTCCCTGTTGTGTTCAGAGAAAAGTGTGAACCAAGCAACCTGTCTGTGGAACACCCAGCCTGCCCAGTCCCCAGACCAAAGAGGAGGCCAAACAAAGAAGACGGACAGAGGCCTTCCTGGTGAACACTGTCTACAAAGTCATCAGAGATGAAGTTGGAAAGGCCAGGCAAGTGAAGTTGGAAAGGACAGGCAGGTAAAAACCAGCATCCTTCAATCTCTTTATTCCAGCCCTGCTGTTGTGGTGGTGCACCACCAATGAGATATCTACATGATACAATGAATAAAGCTTCTACCACCCCCTTGAACTTCTGAACTGCAAGTACCACTGTGGCTTTGCGGGAGCCTTATTTAACTAGCTAGCTAGGTTAAAATCAGGGGGTTAGGTCCTGGGCAGGATTCTGCCAGAAACTGTGCCAAGACTTGAAGTTTCATTGTTTTCATTATCTAAAGTTATCTGGATCCCAATGAAAGACCTCCCAGCGACGTCTACACAGCAGTGTGGTACCCACCCAAAGGACTTTGGAGACATTTTGGGAAGCTGCCATTGGGAAACCAGGTGCACCCATAGGTGGCAGATCGGGACTATGTTGGGGTGACATTGTTTTAACAGTTGTTAATGTTATTGTGCTTGTGCTATTTTTCTCCCTTTTTCTCCCCTTCCCCTCAAATAAATATTGTTAATACTACATTCTAGTACTGTGCATCACTGCAAAAAGGGGGCATTGTTAGTGTGTGGCTGGAGGGTCTTAACGGGCAACTAGTGTATATTTCCTGGGGAGTGGTAACCTGCAATCTGTACACAGGCATTCCCTGCCATTGCCCCAGGTGGAGGCACCTCGCCATTACTTCTGTCCACTTGTGACTCCAGGCCAGCACCCTCAGAGGTGTGTGCAGAGATACCCAAGGGCCCCAGAAACAGCTGAGGTAAGTCAGAGGGACTGTTACAAGTGGACTCACTGCTGGGATATGCTTCCTCCTAGTGGCCATCCCCATAATTGCATTTCAGCAAAAGAGAAAGTTTTGCACCCCTCCCATTTGTGAAAATTCCTATGGCACTCCAAGCCTTGGCAGACTGATGCTGAGGAGAGAAACTGGACTGTAAAAAGGCCCTCTTAGTGACTGGTATTTCAGAAAGGTTTGACAGATTTAAAATTGTTGATGAACTATTGGCATTGGATTGTTTTGATAACCTACAAGAACTAAGGTACAACCGTAGCAGTAAAAGTGTGTTTGCTTTGATAAAAAGTGATACTAAGATTGATGTTGTCAAGCTGCCTACTGCCATCTCCCTGTGGGGGAACAGGTCCCCCTGGACCATAGTGATGTAGAACAGTGACGAGAAAATGCCTAAGGATCCTTCAGATGAAGATGATTTTAAAGTGAAGTTTGAGTTGTGGTTAAAAGCAGAAGGGAATACTCCCCAAGATGTGCAAGAACTGTACAAAGCAAACAGTGTCACCCCACCTGATCAACCACTGGTTTGGCTAGCTGCATGGGTGCCGGGGAGAGGGACAGGGTCTTACCAGAAACTAAGACCCTTCTCCAGGTGAAAATCAGTGCCACCTGGAGAGGATGACTTTGAAACTTGAATGGATCAGGCCACTCCTTTGGTGCAAGATGCCGTGTTCCAAAGTTGAGAAGAGACATCAGCTGTGGGTCAGTTTGAGAGGACTGGCCATAGATGGTATTGGAGCTTTGCAAGCTACCCAGCCTGACTGCCAAGATGTACCTCAACAACCTAGAAAGCATGTTCAGGAGTGCTGACAGCAGAACCTGTATCCTGAGAAAGTTACAAGGAACAGTACAATGAGAAGGCAGAAAGCTGTCCAAATACTTGATCCATCGTGATCAGTTAATACAGAGAGCCTACCGTAAGGGAGCAGTGACTGCCCGAGAGATGAATAGGCTGCAGTTGGAGCAAGTCCTAGAGGGTGCTGAGCACTCAGAAATGCTGTTGATGAAGTTCTGATTGGAGGAGCATCTGAATAATCCCCCTTTCTATGGTGAATTGATGCATGAGATCTGAAAAAAGGGGGCTAGAGCTGCACAGCAAGGCCAGATGGCAGCACGTTTGAGAAAAATAGAGAATTCTGCAAGTCAAGATTTGCCCAGGGGAGACAACAGTGAAACTGAGGACTTGAAGAGACAAATAAAAGAACTGACCAAACATTTCACTACTAGTCAATGAAATCAGAGAGAGACAACTCCTTCCTCAGGGTTGGAAATATTACACTGATCAAAAGTCCGCCCCGCCAAGTCGGAGAAGGTAAATACTGCTAGTGGTGGTGAATTATTCTGTTACTGAGGTGGAGAAGTTGAGCACTGAAGAAGATATTGTAAAAGGCCTGAAAATTCAGAGTTAGTAGTAGTACAGAAGTTATTGAAAGAGAAGCACATGTCAGAGAAATGCCAGTGGGATCCAGTGAAAGGGTGAATCGAGGTCCCGGACCAAACCTGTTCTATGAAATAGATGCAACCTGTTAACGTTAAAGGGCCTAAGATTCCCCCAGGATTAACAGGAACATCTGCTAGGGTCCCAGCCAAGACTGAAGGGGTGAATTATATGGTGCTACTTGATAATGGTGCCAAAGTGACTGTCGTATTTGAAGAAGGGTACCAGAAGCATTTGAGTCTTGCCATTATAGCCAATGGAAGGACTAGATAGCTGGAGGGTAAGCAAACAGCCTTATCCATATCAGGGGTACATTTTTGTACACATAGATTTACCACAAAGTGTGGCTGGAGTGCAAGACCCCATAGAGCAGCTTGCTTTGGTATGCCCTAATACCAGGATGGAAGGAGAGACCCCAGTACTGACTGGGACCAATGCCAACATGTTTCAGAAACTGGCTCTGCTACGTCAAGAGATGAAGGGTCCACAGTCCATCCATAGCCAAGGATACACCCCCGACCTGAAATGTCTATTTGAAGGGACCCACTTCCGGTAAGCCAGACACTGAAGATGATTGAGTGGGTGTGATTTGTGGACAAGACTCCCGACCGTTGGTTTTACTCCAAGATGCTGAGTGCAAAGTGTCAATCAATTAATCACTACTTTTGTTGCTGAGCTTAAAAAGCCATGCACATAAAAGAAAATTTAAAAATACAATATATTACAAATACAATAATACATGTATACTGTAATTCAGAGAGAAGAGCATTTACAATAAATATTTACATACATACAGGATACATAACAATTTAGAAAAGAGGAGGTTGATTTTCATATATTTTTTAATAGGAAACCACCAATGTGGCTTATCCCCACTCAGCTGGGAACATAACAAATGATTCAACTCATTATTTGTGTTGCCATTATTTTTTTTTTTTCTTCTTGTCAATTGCTGTAAAATATTCATAAATTTTAATTACTGCCTATTGGTCTACAGTATGAATTAGTATCAAAGTCGAGGTCTCATAGCTGACTTTATATCTAGGGTCAAAGAAAATATTTAACCAACAGGTCCTCTCCAACATAACATAGAATCTGATGGCAGATAAGGACTGCTTGGCCCACCTAGTTTGCCCATTTCCCTACCTAATGGATAAGCTGCAGATCCCAGTTAACCAATAGCCTACTTCCTCCTACCCACCACTAGAATTGCCTTATGTCTGTCCCATGCATTATTGAATTCCCCCACTGTTTTTGACTCTACAACCTCCTCAGGAAGGCTGTTACATGCATCTACAACCCTCTCTATGAAGAAATACTTCCTCACATTACCGCTGAGCCGTCTCCCCTCTATCTTCAAATTGTGCCCCCTTGTTCTTACACATTTCTTTTTCTGAAAGATGCTACCCTCTTGGACTTTGCTGATTCCCTTGAGGTATTTGAAAGCTTCTATCATGTCCACCCTCTCCCTCCTTTCCTTGATGCTATACATCTTTAGCTCCTTTAGTCTTTTTTCATATGTCTTCTGGTGCAGACCCTGGACAGTCTCCACCCTATCTATATCTTTGCGGAGATGGGGTCTCCAGAACTGTATATAGTACTCCAGATGTGGTTTTACTAACTGTCTGTACAGAGGGCCAATGACTTCCTGTTTTCTACTGGTGATGCCTCTCCCTATGCACCCCAGAATCCCCCCAGCCCTCCTTACTGCCTTCTCACATTGCTGGCCCACCTTTAGGTTCATCTGATATGACTACCCCCAGGTTCCTTTCCATTTTTGTTGTTGTCAGTATCTCACCCCCCACTGTGTACTCTTCCCCTGGGTTTTTGTTTCCCAGGTGCATTAATTTGCATTTCTTTGCATTGAATCTAAGACGCCAAACATTTGACCATTCCTCCAACCTTGCCAAGTACCTTTTCATCCTTTCCATCACACCTTGCATATCAGCCCTGTTGCAGATCTTTGTGTCATCTGCAAAGAGACATAATTTCCCTTCCAGGCCCTCTGCAATGTCACTTACAAAGACATTAAAAAGGACCGGCCCCAGTACTGAACCCTGCGGTACCCCACTAGTAACCCCCCTTTCTTCACTGTGGACTCCATTTTCTGTTACTCTCTGTGTCCTGTTGTCCAGCCAGTGTTTTACCCAGGCTACCACCTTGGGATCCACTCCCAGGCTGGCTAATTTCTTTTGTGCTGGACTGTGTCAAATGCCTTGCTAAAGTCTAGGTAGGCCATGTACATCATATGTGGTTTAAATCTCCGATACCCCCTGCTTCACTTGTGCAATGTTCTTACTATTTGGATAGATTATGTCTTACAACAAGTATATTACTTTGAAATCTTTCAAATTTATATATAATAAACATTCTCCAAAGATATATATATATATATATTACAGTGGCATGGTAGGGTTGAGGAGCCATTTACATGTTAAACCCCAAATTTTGCACCTTATTAACTTTGCAACCATTTGACGGATTTGCCGGAAATTTGGAATACACAATCAAGACCCATACACCTTGGGATTTGCCAAGATTTGTACTGGTCGCACATATGACTGCGGAGTTATTAAGTGTGATCTGAGTGCACATTTATGTTTTTCTGGAATTTTACTGTCACGCGTACAGGTCGCATGGTTTGTGCGACTGGTCCGAAATCTTCAGGAAACATGCAGCCGGGGTCCCCAATGTGCCTTTTGAAGAATTCATGAAAAAATATTAAACGGTTCAAAAGTTATTCAAAGAACAAGTTCCCATTATAAATCAATGGGAAAAGTTAACAAAAAGTTTGACAGTGCCACAAATGCAGTTTTTACTTTCACAAATGGCCCTTTTACTGTTGCAAATCCACCATTTTGTTTTCAGTTAGTGATCAGAAAAACGTTTGACATTTAAAATTGGGACCTTCTAACAACCTAATTCTTTTTGTATTCACCTAGTCGGACCCTGAGGATGCTAACCATGTATCTTTATTTTCTTGTAACCCCGAAATATGTTTTTAAACTTCTGGAAAAAGTACTTTTGCAAAGTACTGTCACACTTGCGACACTGTCGAATGAATTTGTGAAAGCTTTCGAAAACTTCAACAGTACTTTTCTAGGCTGTGGAAAAATGACAGCAATTTTTTAGCACCCTGCTGCAAAAGAACAGTTTAGTGTTTTGGCCTGAAATTTGGAAAGAAAGCAGCCAATATCACACAGATGTGCCTTTCAGTGTTTCATTGAAAAAATATTGCATGGCGGCAAAGTTACGGCACTATGAAGTTGACACTTTTTCCCATAGGGTAACATTACAACGTCCAGCGCATTACAGGAATCCCTTGGCGCCCTGCTACAAAATAAAAGTTTGGTCTTTTGGGATGAAATTTGGAGGGAACACAGCCAACATCCCACAGATGTGCCTTTTTGTAGTTTGGTGAAAAAATATTACAGGGAGCCAAAGTTATGGCACTCAAAACTTCTCTTTTTTTCCCATAGGATAACATTACGGCGATCGACACGCATTTCAGGGCCTGTATCTCGGAAATGGTGCGAGATATGGACTTTTCGTCAGAAAAATACAGTGCAAAACTAGCCAGGAAAGTTGTAAATCATATGACTTTCAATTTCTTTTTCTTCGTAGTACAGTCCCTGAGATATAAGCAATTTAGTAATCTAAGTCTTCATTTTCTGCTCCAAGAACCATTATTATATATACATTCTTCATACTCACTGTCTTTTTTTATGCAGCCTTTGGGGAAAACCAGCTGGTGCGCTTACATTACTGTTACCATTACCATTTTCGCTTGTGGTTCCGTTCCCATTTCACTTACCGTTCACACCTATGCCACCCTGTGCGTTACCCTTTGTGTTTTCATATGCGCTTGCTTTTGTGTAGTTTTTAACATTTCTGTCTACACTACTGTTTCTCTTTCTGTTTTGCTTTGCGTCACCATGTGCATTACTATCTGCATTTGTGGGCACAATGTTACTATGTGACAAGACATCACGTGGCAGGAGCACAGGGCCCGAGGGGCCCGGCTCTCCCGCCACCGCATTACATTCACTATTTCTCGTTATTCTCAAAAAGAAGGTAAATTAGAGGCAAAAAAACTCTGTTTAATGCATTAGTTAGGGTTGTTCCACACACAAAGTGAGGAAATATGGTGTTAGGGTTGAAGCCCCTTGGACCCCCTGCCCACACCCCAACTGGCATCGAGGTACGCATTAGGGTTAGCCGGTCCTAACTCTCACCCCATTCTCCTCTGCTTCTTTACACATGTGATGGGGTGAGAGTTGTAGCCCAACAACCTAATGTCACTTAATGCCAATTGGCGATATGGGCAGAAGAAAGGCTATCAACACACCCGAATGCTCTTTGTGAAGTGTGGAACAACCCACTAATGCATTAAATGGATTTTGCCTCACATATCTATATACATACATATATAAATATATATATGTATATATATAGTTTATATCTGCAACAGATATTATGGTTAGCATACCATCTAGAAAATGAGTTTCTGATGGCATAAAGATTTTTTGGTTCCACCAATCACAATTTGTTTACTTACATATGTTTGTATGTTTAAGGTTGGTTGTTGCCCCCTTTTCTACTAATATTTTTAGGCATGATAATTTTTATTCTTGTAAAAGCTGAATAAGCCCTAGATACCAAAGTTTGTTATTACTATAACCCCACTCAAACCATTTTCTTTTTTCTTTCAGACACTCAACAGACATATGATTTTTAGATAACTTCATTATTCTCAGCCAAAAACAAATCTTTTTAGGATGGACTAGTGCCATTATATTATTTCCTAATTTTGCTCTAATATAAACAGCTGGACATGAAAAACCCACTCCCAGGGTTTTCCTTAGTAGCATAAACATGGGGATGTTTCTTTTTTCCATGGTTTTAGTTTCCCAAACTTCCATACCATAGAGAAGTTGTGCCTATTAGTTTGCTTTTATTGCACAAATTAATGGTCTTACAATTTGCCCACCATATCTATAATTAAATCATTCCAGCCCTTTAGCTGATTTTTTTTACTTTTTCCCTTATACTTTCAGTATGATCTGTCCATGAACAATTGTTTTTAACAGTCAAGCCTAAATATGTATAGTTTGACACCATTTCAATTTTCTGATTGCCCAGACACCATATTCCTTTATTTTTGACTGATGAGCCAAACATTGCAATTTTAGTTTTCTGTAACTTAACATTAAGCTATAGTTCTTGTGATCTAGCAAATAACAAATCCAATTTTTTCTGTAAGCCACAATGGGCCCAATATTCAAAACTTTGCTCAAGGGCAAAATTAGCTCTGTCCAGTGTGCAAACATAGCCCAAACCCAATAGATCACTATATTCAAAAGGAATAGCCCAGGGCTAACCCTTCTGAATATAGCATGCAAAGGATACATGCAAAGGACACCGGGCTGGGAGTGCAGGGCAAACACAGCCCAGGAATATGACAGCCCTTAACATAGCAACCAGGAAGTGCAAACCACAACAGCAACCCAGTGCACTGCAACCAGGACTGCAGCAGTGAAATATGTGGCCAATGTGTGTGCCAGCAAAGGAGTGGAGTCAATAGAGCTGCAAGCATCAGCGCATATGAATGTACAGTGTGCAGAAATTAAAAATGATTTATGACATTTGCGCAGGTCTTGTGCAGTGCAAAGCCATTTGCCTGGTGCTATCACATTAGCCCGGGGCAAAAATCTGCTATATTCAAAAGTGATATGCAAATAAGCCTGCTTAGGTAGTCAGTGGAGATTAGCATCTCATTATGCCCTGATTTGCATGCAGTTTGCCCAGCGCTACTGCAGGGTCCCAAAGATCCACCTTTAGGTCAGTCTGGAAGTACAGGAGCCAGCTAGGTCTGTCCACAGCTCCACCTGTAGGTCGGTCGGGAGGAGCATAGTGGTAGCTGCAGACTATATATGTACAGACCTGGATAGAATAATGTGCTCCAGGGCACTGCACAGCACAGGCACTGGTGGTGGTGTGGGAAGCAATAGTCCAACTGTAGGTCCTGCTATACAGTGCACAGCAGACATACAGAGACACGGGGGCCAGTTGGATGTGGAGCACAGCACTGCCTATGGTGTGGTGGGCAGCACTGCCTGCAGCACTGTACACAGTGACACCCCATCTTGCAGGTGTGTACCGACAGTTGACAGTACTGTACTGCTGTTGTGCAACCCACAGACGTTGCACTACTGGCATGGGATGCCCACAGTGACATATATATTGCTGGGCAGGGTGTCAGCTGGCATATGCACTGTACTCAGCAGAGTACAGTACAAAAATCAGGCAGGGGCACAACACAGAGGGAAGCAGGGAAATTGTGAGTCACATGGTGTCCATGTTGCGCTGAGCCCATTCACCTTTGTTGTTCGCTATGGGGCACTGATGCCACCAGCCACATATGCAAACATTAACTTACCAGGCAGTTGGAATCACAAAGGAGGGAGGATTAGAGGAAGAAACCATGTACTGGACCTCAAACATGACAGATGGGGGGGCTATTGTTGGTGTGGCATGGCAGCACATACTTTGGTGTATGTGTACATATGGGGGGGCAACAGTGCAGCTGTTTTGAGTACATGTTTAATATTTCTGGCTACACCCCTGTTGCTGGGTGTGTGCTGTGGTGTCTGTACAGCTGTGCAGCATGCAGCTCGGGGGGGTCTTACCATTAGACAGGCATGCAGGTGTTGGGGTATTCCATACACTGGACTAAGTGTGCTGCAGGATTTGTTCTAGCCATGTGGCAGCAACCAGTATGTGGTGCAGACAGGTCACCTGTATACCCCCCACATTCCCAGAGCAGCATGTATGTGCTGGCATCTGTTGGTGTCCACAGCAGGGTGGTCTGTAGGTGTGTGCTGTATGGCCACACTGCCATGGTGTCCATTGGGGGTCCGGGTCACCACTTACTGCCTGGCATGACTGGGACTGGTGGCAGATGATGGCATCAAAGTGATGCCAGCAGTGGGCAGCACGTTTCCTCTATGACTGGCTTATTGCTATGTGTCATACATATTGGTTAGGGTTGTGCAAAGATGCGCAAAGCTGGTTTGCCCAGAGTTAAGACCACCTTTTCCTGGGAGGTAATTTGGCCCATGCAATGTGTTGTGCTAAGTCATGCAAAAGCACTTAGTGCAGCACTATTCACTGAATATAGCACTGTGCTATCCTGATTCTCAGTTTGCCCCTTGCATACATTATCATTTTACCCAGTGCTACTGCAGTTTGCAAATGCTAGTGGCCCTTTTGAATACTGCAGACCTGCGCTAAACCTGCACAAATGGTATTGGGCCCACTTAATGAGAGAGAGTAAAACAAATTGTCCACATATGCCAATGCAGGGCAAAATATATCATACATTTTTAGGGAGTCAGACAGGGTACTTTGCAAATCCATTAATAAAATACTAATGTATAACAAAAACAGAGTTGGGGCTAAGACACAGCCTTATCTAACATCTTTATCTGAAATGAAGAAGAAAATTCACCCAAATAACCTAATCTTACTCTTGCCCATGTCTGGGAATACTGACTATGAATTATATATATCAAGCTTTTTATGGATTGGCACAATGTATGCACCTCTCCATGATTCTGGATAACTATTCTCTCTTATACATTTGTTAAAGTATATTGCAAATGTTTTTGCCCACAATGTGGTATTACATTGATATGCTTCTACCAGAATACGATCTGGTCCTGGGGCTTTATGTTTTTTTTAATGAGTTAAGTGACATTAATACCTCTTCTTGCTTTATTATAATTCTTTTTCTAGTTCTTAATATCTGTAATAATGTACACTCCTGTATTTCAGGGCCCCAAAATATCTGTTGGAAATGAATGATCCATCTCTCTTCAGATAGAAATGTATCAACAGCAGATTTTAAGTCACTACGGCCTCTGGCTACAGGAGTCTAAAACATTTTGGTTTAATTGTTTCTATCGTAACTAACAGATCATTCCACTGTTTTTTACAGTAGTTTGCTGTTTTCTTAGCAATCATACCTTTATTATGCCTTTATACTCTGCATTTTACCTTGCGTAGAGGAGAATAAATCCAACTGAGTGCTATTTAGCTGACTTTAGCTGAATTCCAATAACAGGAGTTGTGCTTTCAGTTGAAAACTCGCTCACGCCTTTTTCTATCTCTTATTTCTCTATATTCCCTGATATATTTCCTGCTTCTCTCTTTTTTTTTAATTCAAAAAGCTTTATTAATTTTCCAACTTTGGCCACAAGATGACCCATTTTACACAGATAATAACATAAACAAAACATAACAGCACAGACAAAACCAAACACTCATACATTAACCCCCACCCCACCCCTGTCCCTCTCCACGGTATCAATATAACACACTGAAGATGATGCACTGAGCAAGAAAGGGTGCAACCAGATATATAGTATAGAGTCTGTAATTTACTTTAGATCTTCTCGAATCTTGGCAAGTGGTTATGGACACTAGCAATAGTTTTTTCAGCTGAGAGGTTGGAGAGAAGCTCCTTCAGCCACTCTGAGTAAGTGATGGTCTCTGTGCCGAACTAATGCCGAAGCACCAGTTTCTTAACCAACATTGCCATCAGAGCCAGGTGGAATTTCTGCTCTGTAACATATATTTGGGAGTAGTCCCCAATTAAAGAGACATCGGGTTCAAAGTGGTCGTATATCCTTAGCATGGGGTCTGCCTTTTGTTTAATGAGGGACCACAGCGGGGCTACTTTGGAGCATTCCCCAAAAATGTGATATGGGGAGCCCTCAACCTGCATGCAATGTCTGCAGATCGAGGTAAGGGACCTGCCCATTTTAGCCAGTCATATTGGAGTGAAGTACATATTATTGATGATCTGAAATTGCATAAGTCTCAACCTATCTTGAGATACAAACTTATGAGTGTCCCTCCATATCTTGGACCAGTTAAGTGTCCACTGTAGAAATTGAGCATTCAGTAGGCAAAAGATCCATCCACCTGTGGATATGCCCTTTCAAGGAGTTTCACATATATATTTGAAACTGCATGGGGTTCAGCCACTGCTGAGCTAAGTGACTGCAGAAACTTTCCCTCCTCCTCTGCCTCTTGTGTTACTTAGGAGTTTGCCAACATATGCCTAAGTTGAATACCTTAAACCCTGAGTTAGTACCCAGTCTGAAGTGTTTACTGATATCTCCTGAGGAAAGTAGCTGTCCATTGTGTAGAATATCAGACACCGTAGCCCTTGCTACCTGTGGGAGCCAACTGGCCCTAATACGCTTGCCTTCAATTCTGAAATTAGGATTGCCTACTATAGGCTGATTGGGGTCCTGAGTATACCTATAGGACAAGAATGTGCATAGTTGTGAGGGGGCTCTTACTGAAGACCCTATCGGTGAATTACACAGGTCCACCGGTAGTAATTTAAAGGTAATGTGCAGGAGAGCCCTGGGAGACAGGCACTGAGCATCCATCAGAGCCTTCTCAATAGCGAGCCACAAGGGCTTATATAGGTCCATTTCCCCAGCTTTCTCCTCCAAAAGCCATCTCAGGTACTTCACGGACTGGCTTGCCCAGTAGTATATCCTGAAGTGGGGGAGCAGCAGATCACCCCGAGTTTTTGGGACTACCAATTTATAGTAGGCCCTGCGAGCCCATTTGCCCCACCAGATGAAATTAGATACGAGTGAGTGCAATCTAGAAAACCAGGTTTGTGGGAGCCATAAATTCAACATGTTAAGGGGATAGAAGAGGCGAGGCAAGATGTTCATTTTGATCAGACTTATTCTGCCCCAGAGTGACATTGGCATTACTTTCCATCTATACAGATCCTGTTGTATCACCTGGAGGAGGGCATCCAGATTACACTCCCTTGAAAATTTACCATCCCTAGTCAGGAAAATACCCAGATATTTTAACTTCCTAGCCTCCCATTTTAGGCCCAAGTCATCTATGTCTTGTTTGTGGGTAACCGAATTAAGAGGGAAAACTTGATTTCTCCAAATTTAATTTATAATTCGATAACTGACCAAATTCTGTAATCAAATACAAGGCTTTGCCAAGAGATGTCCTAGGGTTAGAGAGATGGAGGAGGATGCCGTCCGCATATGCCGACAACCTAAGCTCCTGTGTTCCTATTGTTATCCCTCATATCTCTGGATCCATCTTGATTTGAACCAGCAGAGGCTCCAAATATAAATTAAATAGTAGAAGGGATAGGGGACATCCCTGCCTAGTGCCAGAAGAAAGGGGAAAGGAGGAGGAGGAGGAGGAGAGAACTCCATTACAATATATCTGGGTATTGGGATTGCAATATAGTGCTTTAACCCATTGTACAAAGAAGGGAGGGAATCTGAACCTATGTAAAGTCTTAAATTAGAAGCACCAATCCACTCTATCAAATGCTTTCTCTGCATCCAAAGACACCAAAACTGCAGGGGATGTAGCATCTTTGGATGCAGAGAAAATGTGATCCAACTTCCTTAGGTGGTCTGTCAATGATCTCCCAGCCATGAATCCCACCTGTTCCATGGAAATCAGAAAAGGTATGACCTGGTTCACTCTGTTAGCTATATGTTTGGCCAGTATCTTTACGTCATAATTTAAAAATGAAATTGGTCTGTAGTTCAATACTTGCTCCAGGTCCCTCCCCTCCTTGTGCAAGACGACAATTAGAGCTTCGAACAGGCGAGGGTCCTGACATTCTCTGCACAGGATAGAGTTGAACACTCAGTGCAACAATGGAACCAGCCCCTCTACTAGCTCTTTATAAAAGTGTGGAGAAAAGCCAGCCAGCCCAAGGGCTTTGTCTAAAGGTAGGGCACGTACTGCCAGCCTTATATCCTCTTCTGTGAAAGGGAAGATCAGCAGGGCTTGCTGTTCATGGAGAAGGGTGGGTAGAGGTAGATTTGCTAGAAAAGCATCTATTCATTCCTCTGAGGGGGATTCTGGCCTAGCGCTATAGAGGTGCCTGTAAAAACCCTCGAATTCTGTAACAATATCCCTTGAACCCGTCAAAAGGGACCCATCCCTAGTGGATTGGATTGCATTAATGAGCCTAAATGCTTCCTGCTGCTTAACACATAGGGCCAGGAGCTTCCTGGCTTTCTCACCTTGGTCCACATAGGATGACTTGGTTTTGAGAATTGCAAATTCTGCTTTTTCACCAATCAGATCACTGTATTTTGCCCATAACTTAACGAGCTCTTGACGGTATACCTCAGTGGAGGAAGGAGAGATATTTTTCTCCATACCGCTGATTCAGTCCAGCAGTTCTGTGAGCTGCCTCTCCTGTTTACGTTTCCTCATAGAGGCAATCCTTATAAGCATGCCCCTTAAGAAATATTTTAAAGCACCCCATTCCAAATCTACATGCCCTGTGAAACCCTGGTTGTCCCTAGTGTAGTGTACAATGCATTGATTTCATCTATTACCCACTTATCTTTTAGCAGCCGGTTATTTAACTTCCAAATCGTGTCTTTCTGGTGGGTAGGTGATAATAACAGTAAACACTTCACTGGGAAATGGTCAGATATAACCTCTGGACAGATTTGACAATCCATGAGCCCAGATAAAAGCTGTTTGCCCAGTAGGAAATAATCAATGCGGGAGGATGTCCCATGGACTAAGGATCGGAATGTGTATTCCCTTAGGTCTGGGTGTAGCACCCTCCATGGGTCGCAGAGGTCCAGCTTATCTGCTAGGTCCCTGATGGTCCTCTGAGCTGGGGACAAGCCTGTCCACCCTTTACCAGTCCTGTCCACATCCAGCGAGAAAGGCAAGTTCTATCCCCCCAGCAGGACTGGAACAGAAAGGAAAGGCATCAAAATATTAACCAGCTCCATAAAGAAAGAGGGTGTGTCCACAGTGGGCTCATATATGGATCCCAGGACTATGTCAGATCTCTCCAGGGTACCAATTACAAGGACATCGTGGCTCAATGTGTCTCTAATACACTGGTCACATTTAAAGCCGAGGGGCTTAGCAATCAGGACGGCGACCCCCCCACACACACACACATTGTGTGCTAGTGCCTGCCATATACACTTGGCTTACGTGGCGCCTCCTAAACAAGTTTGCCTCAGATTCAAGCAGATGTGTCTCCTGCAGAAAGGAGATTTGCCCCTTAGCCAGTTGTAAGTGTTTCAGTACTTTTTGTCTCTTGGTCTTGTTGCGTGCACCCTTAATATTCCATGAAATCATATTAAGGAAATTAACCATTTCATTGTTATACTATCTATTGCTACTAAACCTAAATTTCCAGATGAGAAAAGCTGATACCCCACTGATACCATGGAGCCCACCCCCTTCCTCCCCCATTGCCATACCCAAAACACAACACAACAATGTAAATATCCACACACACCCCTCCCACCACGTCCTGCAATATTATATAATAGTGTACACTGTATGAAAACAACCATGCTGAGCCATGGGCAATTGGCCAAAAAGCCTTAACACTCATGGCTGTTTGGAAAGTGGAAAGGCCCTCTCCCATGATTCTGTGCATGATGCTGCCCAGATAAAACAGATAAAACCCTCATCCCTCCCCCCCACCCTCTTAATTTGAAACATAGAAACCTCCTAATAAACATCAGTCCATAATCTGCCAGTGCACTAGTACAGCAACACCCCAAAATTTAACATTATTACTAATAACAACAGCCACTGTAACTAACAAAAGGGGGCAGGATAAAGAAACCCCATCAGAAGCCCACATAATTTCTCTATGTTGTAAGCATGACAACAGTCTGGGATGATTGTCCCACATCACTTCTAACAGTTAGCCCCCTATAATGCAGTCCTTCCACGATTGACATCTTCAATACTAACCCTCAACCTGAAGCCTAACTATAAGGTGAAATATTGTTTGTCAACCCAAACCAGACAGCAGTCCTCTATTCCTCAGGAAAAGCACTGGGTAAGCTGCAGGATGGTGCTGGAGGAATAGGGACTGTGTAGCCAGCGCTCTTGTTGTTAGAGCCTTGTGATGCTGCGCATGGTCATGCCACAGTCTGTATACCAGCCAATTCACTGCTAACTGGAGACTCCCGATACTACACATGACCATGAAGCAGGGTTGCAAATGCAATCCACCGACAGCCAACATGATCATGTCTAGCCACCATGGGCAGGTAGGACCGCAACCCAATTGCAGTGCCCATGCCGGTTCTCATCCCACCACCATGCTGCACCAAGGGAGTTGATCTAGACCTCAGGAGACAAGTTCAGTTGCAGGTCAGTTGAATATAGCAAAAACAGTTATTGGAAAAACTGTTGTCTAGTAGGGATATTGCGATTTAGCAGAGGATGATTAAGTATGCAAAAAACAGTCTGTAGAAGCTGTAAGTCATCCAGGGTTATGTCAGACAATATCCAGTCTGCCCTTAATTAACCATTACAGCAACAGAGTGACAACAACAGCCTGAATGAAAGCACTTCCGTGATCCCATTAAGACCAGGTCATTTTTTAAATAAATCAGGGAGAAGGTGCTGAAGCTCTTCTGTTGCATGTTCGTTAGTGTCAAAAGAGTGCCACTTTTCCTGCACTCTAATTTTAAGCTGGGTAGGGTAAAGCATTCGAAAACAAATACCGGCTGGATCAGGCGGGTCATCGTTGGGTGAAAAGATCCTCATTTTTGTCCAACTGATGCCGGTTAGTCCTGTGAAATGCGAATCTTGTGGTCTTCCCACATCACAACTTGAATGTCTCATACCTTGGCCAGGACATGTTGCTTGTCCAGGAAGCTGAGAAGCCTTAAGATGAACAGTCTGGGAGGTGATCCTGGGGCTGATTTGGGCCACAGCGCATGATGGGCATGCTCAAAAGTTTTACGAGAGACCATTTGGGCAGGGCCCTGCAACTTTTTCCAACAGTTTGAGTGAATTTAATGGGTGTAGAGCCCTCTTCCTCCGTGAACCCCAACACTACCAAATTGTTTCGATGGCCGTGACCCTCTAAGTCCTCCAGTTTGAGTTCCATCTTATGCAGCTGCTGTTTCAATGAGACAATATCAGGGTCAACGGTAGTTTTCCACTTCTCTAACGAAATAGTGCATGCTTCTGTGTCCCCCACCCAGAGAGAGATATCCCCCAGGTCTTTTTTTAATGGATGAAATCTCTGAGGTAAGTAGTGATAAGGTTTCATGTAAAGGTTTCATTTCAGCCAGAAAGCACTCCTCTGTGAGGGGCATAGTGGTAGTCTTGCTAGCAGTTGCCAGAGTAGATTTAGCAGTTTGCTGCCTGGATTTCTTTATGGCATTTTCAGGTGAAGGAGGCGGTGTGTGGTGTGGAATCTCCATCTTCATAGTGACCTCCATCACGAGCAAATTAGGCTATCTGGCGGCAATCTTAACACTGAAGAGATTCCCAGGCATTCTCACTCTAGTTTAAGGTAGTTAGAGCTGTTTAGAAGGGTTTAATAAAATAATTTATGAAGCATGAGAGCAGGAGAAAGATGAGCAAGTTGCTTCCTCTAGCCAGATATCACGTGACCGCCTACCTGCTTCTTTCTTTTTTTTTTTTATCTTCATCTTCTTTGTTTGGATGACCATTCAAGCTATTGAGAAACAATACTAAGAAATGTTTTGATAATCGGTTGGTTAGTTGCGTTTGGGGCCCTGACTGATTTGTCTGGTTCCACTTTCATTTTGGCAGTACACAGTTAATTATAAACATGGGAGGCAATTGCTATTTTTTAGGTTTGAAGCCTCCATTTGTTTTAGATAGTAGTCTGTTTTATATTATTTTGTACATTTACAAAATATTTAAATTGTGCGCACTTGTGAGTACGTGAAACATAGAAACATAGATTTTGATGGCAGATAAGGACCGCTTGGCCCACCCAGTCTGCCCATTTCCCTACCTATTGGATAAGCTGCAGATCCTAGTTAACCAGCAGCCTACTTCTTCCTACCCCCAACCCCTAGAATTGCCTTATGACTGTCCCATGCATGCTTGAATTCCACCACTGTTTTTGACTCCACAACCTCCTCCGGAAGGCCATTCCATGCATCCACAACCCTCTCTGTGAAAAAATACTTCCTTAAATTACCTCTGAGCCGCCCCCCTTCTATCTTCAAATTGTGCCCCCTTGTTCTTGCACACCTCTTTTTTTGAAAGATGCTACCCTCTTGGACTTTGTTGATTCCCTTGAGATACTTGAAAGTTTCTATCATGTCCCCCCTCTCTCTCCTTTCCTTGAGGCTATACATATTCAGCTCCTTAAGTCTCTCTTCATATGTCTTCTGGTGCAGACCCTGCACCATTTTAGTTGCCCTCCTCTGGACAGCCTCCATCCTGTCTATGTCCTTGCGGAGATTGGGTCTCCAGAACTGCACACAGTACTCCAAATGGGGTCTCACCAACTGTCTGTACAGAGGGATAATAACTTCCTGTTTTCTGCTGGTGATGCCTCTCCCTATGCATCCCAGTATCCCCCCAGACCTCCTTGCTGCCCTCTCACATTGCTTGCCCACCTTTAGGTCATCTGATATGACTACCCCCAGGTCCCTTTCCATTTTTGTTGTTGTTAGTATCTCACCCCCCATTGTGTACTCTTCCCCTTGGTTTTTGTTTCCCAGGTGCATTACCTTGCACTTCTTAGCGTTGAATCTAAGCTGCCATACATTTGACCATTCCTCTAACCTTGTCAAGTCCCTTCTCATCCTTTCCACTAACGTGTTTTACATCACTAAGTCCTTAAAGCGCATGCATGGCGTTCTTAACACTCAAACTCGTTATTTAGGGGTACACTGTGCGCTTATCAGCAAAGTGTCTCTCTTCACTGGAGAACATTAGGAGGCTATCGAGTTATTTTTCACTTCTATTGAGGAGTGGAAGCTGGCATTGGAGCAACCGATCTATTTTATATCTGTAATGCTGACAAAGAAAGATTCTTATTTTTCTAGTGTAGCTGAATGTTTGCTGAATGCTCATCTGGGATACAGCTGTATAAATAGTTTCAGGATACTCCGCTATTAATTAGGTTTCATTTCTCCTATAAAATTTTGACTACTGGGATTTTATCTTTTTAGTGCATAGCAATGCTTAACCTTTGATGCGAGTTTTAAAATTTGTATGAGAGAGAGTACAAGTATATATAAGTTCATATAAATATATACAAGTTAATATATGCAAGATTAATATCCTTTTAAATTCAGGATTTCAAGGACTGATCCACTCCTTTATGTTTATTTTTATTTAGAAACATTTGTAGAAGGGGCCAGAAATACGGGAGGAGGAGGAGCCCTCTACAAACACTCATAGCTTCATGGCATTCTATCTCAACCATCTGTTTACTGGAAAACCATACAAGATGCTGCTCAAGGGCTACAAAAGTTTGGAACAGGACTGGAATGTGCAAGGCTGGTAACAAATATAAGGAAAATTGTATAATTTGACTTCTGTGCACTTCACTATCCTGGTACACCCAGTAGGTCTAAGTGTGTTCAATGAGGAGCAAGGAACAAGAAGCAGAAGGGAAACAGATATTTTTGTGGTTACACTGAATGAAAATTGGAACTGGAACATCAATTAACAGACAGTTGGCTTAGTAACATAACATATTTGCTGTGTTTGCTGATTCTCTTGAGTCAGTTTTACTGAACATTAAACTGTGTCTGACATTTTGATAGTTCGATAAGTACTTCTGGTCACTTAGTCACTTTGATTTTGCTCAGAGTCTGATACTTCTATTTTAGTACTATATTAGCATAGGCTATGGGGTAATAGGTGAATTAAGCCTTCACTTTCAGACCTTTTGATAATATTCTGATTACAAAGTCACTGAGGAGTTAAATTAAACCCACAGTACATTTTTATTAGACCTATTTAAGTACTTTAAGTATTTTGCACATTAATTTCACACAGTTATTGTGCATTTACCCACCTTTGAACATGGCTAACACAATAAACAAAAGGTCATCAAATTCTGAGTTATCACCTCTTATTGAGATGTCTAATAAAAGCAGTAAAGGCAAAGGTAAAGGAATAAAATTACCACTTAGACAAACTAAGATTACAGAACACCTTACTGATGAGAAGGAAGGAGGTACTATTACCTCTACCCCTAGAACCCCACCTTTGCTGACAGAAAATAGGATGCAAAGTAGAAGAACAATTTCCACCACTTCTGAAACCCCACCTTTGACTGTGGGAGGAAACACCAGACTCTCAGGATAGAGTAAAGATTAGTTCTATTACTAATCATAGTGTAAGGAAGGTAAAAAGAAATAGTGAATCTAGTCATCAATGTTTGGATAATTTCTTTCTAGCAGAATTAGATTTTATCACCTATTTCATGGTCCTCTCTAGAAGAACTGGACCAAGAACCAGTTGGAGATGCTAATAAATCAGGCAGCATATTTTTTGAGTTTATTTATCCTCCTGGGCCACCTCTCTGGCCCTGTTATTCTTTGCATCCTTGCTGGGGATCCGGCCGCCGTCCATCTCGCCCGGGACCACTGGCGCCCTGAAACCCCCTGTGGCTTGCCCCCCACAATGGGGCAGCAGGGAGCCCCCTAACTCCCCACCCTTACGGTTCCAGTTTAGGTGCCAGCTCCAGATGAACACTCATGGATGGCCATCAAGTCATGTAAGAGGTGCCACACTTTTTCGTTGTTCACTCCACCACTCCTTGCTGGAGTCATGGGTGTGCAATGATGCCAGTGGGGGTAGAGGTGCATGCATCCACATGTCTCTCCCCAGGCCTCTGCCCAGACTCCACCCAGATGCTGTCACCCCATGCCCTGTCCTCCAGCCTCTACCAGTGGCAATCGGTCATCGGGAACTGAAACACCCCCTTCCCAGAGAAGGAGAGCAGTCCAATGGATGCTCTATCATTCTCCTCCCCAACAATCCATGCTCATTCCTGAACACGGGTCACCGGTGTGGCACGAGGTAAAGCATCCAGCACCTCAGTCCTCAGCTCCACTGGGCCAGCCCATCAGGCAGTGATTTGAAGGAAACAATGTCAGCAATGCAGTATACAATAGATGGTTTAATGGATTGTGAAAAAAAGTTGAGTGAGCAATATGGTTGGGTAGGGCCTAATGAGAAGCACCCAATATCTGATCATTATAGAATAGAATATGTTCCAGATTGTTTGGGAGAAGATGTTATAAATTCAATGAAAAAATCAATATTCTGCTAGCCTCACATTACTTGAACAGTTAGTAATCAACAAGAACTTGCTTGAAGTACTAAGAGTTGACGTGGCAAGGAACAGACTCAAGATACACGGTCTTATAAGACAATTAACTCAATGTAACACTCTAAATGTTATGGACTCCATTAGCGAGATCAATCAAGGGGTGAGAAGGAATGATGTCAATGAATTAAGAGCTGACTTTAGCACTATAATTATTCCATATAGCCTAAGCCCCAATAAGTAGAAGGAAGCATTAAGGAAAACAAGAAGGAGACAAAAAGGAAAGAAGAATGATCAACACGTTTAGTGGAAGGTAGTACGCCAGCTTTCAGAGTCTGAGGGTGGTATAGAGACTGTAACTGTAGAAAAGGATACAGAAAAGCCTAAAGTAGCTGGTCAGGATGATAAACAGACTGCATATAATATTACTGGAATAGTTACTCAGGGATAGGGGTTGGCAAAAGTTACAAATCCCACTTTCATGGAACTTCCATGAAATTTCAGAAATTTCACAGAAATTTTGGAACTTTTGCCATTGGTGAAACTGGACTTTTCTGTGGATTTTCACTGAATTCTGCTGACTTTTTTGTGAACTGCAGAAAAATGCATATAAACTGCAGAATTTACAGTATTCTATCCACAGTTTAATGAACTGTCAGTGAATGAGCATGTGCTTGTACAACCACACGGTCATTCACTGACAATTCAGTGGGCCACCGGTAGTGGAGGAGAGAGGAGGGCTGCACTGGTGGCCCACTCAGGGGCAGGGCGGGGGAGAAGCAGAGTGGTGATGGATGAACTGTCAGTGTTGGGGAGGGTCCACTAGACACCAGGGAATTGGGATTACTTTTTTTTATAAGGGATAGGGGGATCTACTAGACACTGGGGAATGCTGGGAATAGAGGGGGATGAGTCGGCAGACTGCTGGCCATTTTGTTGTGGATTAAGGAATCCAGGATGGGGGGGATCTGCCAAACACCAGGGAAATAAAATATTTTTGGGGGCCATGATTGGTGGGTGGAGGCCACAAGATACTAGGAGGGTCCAAGGGAGGGACTGGAGGTATTTATTTATTTTCTAGGGCCCCGATCAGTGGGGGGGGGTGGATTAATGAACTAAACTGCGATTAAAAAAGCCTCAGAACTGACCACTGGCAGTGATCCATTCTGCAGATTTTTTTTCCTGCAGTTTAATAAAGTAACATGCAGTTTGTACATTTATTCTGCAGTTTTAAGGTGGAATTTCCACAAAAGCTGCAAAAATTATTTCTGAACTTTTGCATAAGCGACATTCACACTTTCGTGGAAATTCTGCCGGTGGAATTTTTTTTTTGCACACCCCTACTCAGGGGCATTTAAATAAGAAATGTTACCTAAAGGACAGAGTAGATAAAAATGGAAAGGAGAAGCTAAATGGTCCAGTAATACCAACAGGAGTATTAAATTCAATATCAGCTAGTCTGAGTAAACTAGAAAATGAGATAAAACAACTTAATACTATGACTGGTATTAATAAGGGTCTGGAGAATGAAAGGAATGAGGCTGAAAAGAAACCTGAACCTATAATAGATGAAGGTAGGTTTAAAACAATGGGAAATGTATTTCGGCCAGACACACACAGTGATCCCTCTGATGATAATAGAAATAGTGTGATGTTACCCATTGTCAGATTCTCTGGTCCAGCTGAGGGAATTAAAACAGATAGGGAAGACCAAGGTAAAGCCTTAATAGACAATAAAAGTCCTCCTGGATATTGAGTTAGATGATACTGAAATTCTAAAAGTAAGAATTACGCAGTTAGATTTTGTTACTATTGTAGATATCTTTCTTTCACCAAGAGTGGTTAACTTTGTGTGGATGGATGCTGAATCCTTTCAAAGCAAGGAATTTAATGTTACATTCCCAAATAGACACAATTTTAATATCAAATGTAATAATTTTACAGCAACAGAAATAGAGGAATCTGTCCAGATATGTATTTTTGGACTTTTAAAACAAATGAATGAAACACATTATAAATTAAAAGGCACACTCATTAATTTGAGAATATACTACAGATACCTCAGGAAGAAAAGATAATCTATCTGTTGAAAGAGTAGGAGAAGGATCACAGGTTAATTTATTAGTTAGAATGGAAACAGCCAATAAAATAAAGGTATTACAAACAACTGGACTGCTACACTCCCTGGGTTTATATGTTGTTGAAGCAAGAGTCTTGAGTACTGATAGTGGGATCACTGTGCAGAATGAGAATAGATTACACACCTTAGCAGGATATTATGGTTGACAAAATAGTATCCTGATCACCTCCACAGTTTCTAGTAGCATTAGTAGCTGTGAGATAAACTCCTAGGATATAAAACAAATTTCCTGGAATATCTCTGGGTGGAGTAACTTGCTGACCATGACTGCATCTCTTTTATTAAAAAATATGATATCATTGCTATTCAAGAATCTTGGCATAGTCAAGAGGGAGAATAGAGTCTAAATGCCTATGAATGCCACCAAGTTCCAGGTATTAAAATTCAAAAAACTGGGAGATGCTCAGGTGGTGTGGCCACTCTTGTCAAGATTGGTGTGTTTAATAAACTGAAGTGTGTAAGTGTGGGGTTTAATTATATATGCACTTTGGTGGAAGCAAGCATGATGACGTTTTTGGTTATTAATTGTTATATTCTGCCCCTCAATTCTGCCTTTTATAATGACAATATTTGGGAATGTTTGAATATGTGCATCAAAGAAATGTACATTAAGTTTAGTAATCTGGCCATTTTATTAGTTGGAGATTTTAATGCGAGAATTAGTAACTTTGATGGATACATGGAGAATTCATTCTCTGCATATAATAACAAATCTGAAATTATGTTAGCTAGAAGTTCCAAAGATACCAAGATTAATGTATCTGGAAAACAACTAATAAATCTTATAAAAGAACATAATTTCTACTCTTTAAATGGGAGACTGATGGGAAACTCACTGGGAGAATGGATATATCACTCAGTTAGAAGGGGTCTGTAGGTAACTATGCCCTCTGGAATGGTCTAAACCCAATATGGGAGGATTTACAAGTAATTGAACATACAGAAAGTGATCATCTTCTGTTAGTTCTGACACATATAAGAAATTACTCTAATTCGCTTGTGAGGAATACCTCACGCATTCACTTTTCAGAGATAAGGGCAAACAAAAAAATACTTTGGAAAACTAGCCATGGCCTAAATGTACTGTATGTAACATAATGAACCAATCATTCCTGACTAATAATATAGCCAGTCTATATGCCTTGCCATTGGAAAAATGTAATGAATACTTACATGATTTGTTATACATCATTAGGACAGAACTTGAGATGACTGAATTTACCATCAAGGCGTACTCCCAAACAACATGGCTAGTATGATAATGAGTGCATATTATTAAAAAGGAAAATAAGAACTTGTGTGAAACACACAAGCCTTTGTGTGAAACAAATAAAGAAAACAAAGTGGAATAAAAAAAACACTAGAGTTCTCAAAAGAGGTGTCAGGGAAGGTTAAGGAGAAAAAGGCTGCATTCAGAAAGTATAAGGAATCACAGAAGGAGCACGACAGGGAAATGTATCATTTAAAGCAGAAAGAAGTGGGGAAGGCAGTCAGAAAAGCAAAGGCCCAAACCGAGGAAAAGATAGCCAACTCAATTAAGAAAGGGAATAAAACCTTTTATATGTGCATTAGGGAGCATAGAAAGGTTAAGGGAGGGATATTGAAGATTAATAAAGGAGAGGGGAAATGGGCAGAGGGGAGACAGTGAAAAGGCAGAGATACTGAATGAATACTTTTGCTCAGTATTCACAAAAGAAGAAGAGGAGGAGTTACTTAAACCAAACAACAGAAGCACTCTGGGTAGTGGGGTTGACGCCAGTCCATTTACAGAAGAAAGGGTCCTGAAAGAACTCCTAAAACTCAAATGGAAAAAGCAATGGGGCCTAACGGGATTCACCCTAGAATCCTAAAAGAACTAAGGGAAGACCTAGTGACACCACTGACCACAATTTTTAACAAATCATGTGAGGATGGGGTGGTACCTGAGGACTGGAGGAGGGCAGATGTGATTCCCCTTCACAAAAGTGGGAGCAAGACAGAAGTAGGAAACTACAGTCCTATTAGTTTGACCTCAGTGGTGGGGAAAATGATGGAATCACTTCTGAAAGAAAGAACTGTTGAGTACCTAGAGGCCAGCGGAGCACAGGACCCAAAGCAGCATGGATTCACAGCAGGAAGGTCATGTCAGATGAATCTAATCAATTTCTTTGACTGAGTGACCAAAGTAATAGACCAGGAAGGGGCTGTGGATATGGCCTATCTAGACTTTAGCAAGGCATTTGACACAGTCCCGTGCAAAAGATTAATAATCAAGTTAGCCAGTCTGGGAGTGGGTCCCAGAGTGGTAGCCTGGGTAGCAAACTGGCTGCACAACAGGACACAGAAGGCAATAATGAATGGAACACATTCCGAAGAAAGGGGGTTACTAGTGGAGTACCTCAGGGCTCAGTACTGGGTCCAGTCCTCTTTAACATCTTTATAGGTGACATTGCAGAGAATCTGGAAGGAAAGGTATGCCTCTTTGCAGATGACACAAAGATCTGTAACAGAGTTGATACATGGGGGTTGGTAGAAAGGATGAGAAGGGATGTGGCAAGGTTGGAGGAATGGTCAGACATATGGCAACTTAGATTCAGTGCAAAGAAGTGCAAAGTAATGCACCTGGGAAATAAAAATCCAGGAGAAGAGTACACAATAGCAGGGGAGGTACTAACAACAACAATAATGGAAAGGGACCTGGGGGTAGTCATATCAGATGACCTAAAGGTGGGTAAGCAATGTGAGAAGTCAGTAAGGAGAGCCAGGGGGATACTGGGATGCACAGGGGGGCATCACAAGTAGAAAAAGGGAAGTGGTTATCCCTCTGCACAGACAGTTGGTGAGACCCCATCTGGAGTACTGGTGCAGTTTTGGAGAACTCATCTACGCAAGGACATAGACAGGATGGAAGCAGTCCAGAGGAGGACAACTAAAATGGTGCAGGGTCTGCATCAGAAACCATATGAAGAGAGACTGAGAGAGCTTAATATGTATACCCTTGATGAAAGGAGGGACAGGGGGACATGATAGAAACTTTTAAGTACCTCAAGGGAATCAACAAAGTCCAGGAAGGTAGCATCTTTCAGAAAAAGAGATGTGTAAGAACAAGGGGGCACAATTTAAAGATAGAGGGGGGATGGCTCAGGGGTAATGTGAGGATTTGTTTTTCATGGAGAGAATGGTGGATGCATGGAACCACCTTCCTGTAGAGGTTGTGAGGTCTAAAACAGTGGGGGAATTCAAACATGCATTGGACAGACATACGGCAATTATAGTGGGGGTTGCAGGAAGTAGGCTGTTGGTTAACTAGAATCTGCAGCTCATCCAATAGGCAGGGAAATGGGCAAATTGGGTGGGCCAAGTGGTCCTTATCTGCCATCAAAGTCTATGGTTCTAAGAAATATCTACAAGTCCTATAAGGCCCAAAAAATGCAACAACATTAACTGAACTAATAAAGAGTGCAAAGTGATGGGGGAGATAGAATTTGAGTTGCCCACCAGAGGTCATGCTTATACTGTAGACATGCCCAATTGATGGTGAGTGATCTAATAGCTTGCTAGTACAGAGAGGGGTGATGCGGCCTCCTGGTATCCCTATTGGAACAAACAAGATTAATGTCCTGGTGAAAAATTAAACTGGCAAAGAAGTGACTATTCAGAAAGGAAGGACCTTAGCACATGTCTACCAAGCAGAGATGATATGCCTCACAGTTCTGAACCAAGCTACATGTAAAAACCTTGATCCTAACCTATTCAACTTTGGATACTCTCCAATACCTGAGTTGTACAAGCAGAAATTGAGACAGAAGCTAGCTCAGCAGACTAATGTTTTTTTTTCCTACAAGTGAGCTTGATGTTGGATGTGCCCATTGTGAAGAGCATCACATACATCTGAGTGATTACCGACCCTTTCAAGAAAGGTCCAGTTGACTACCCCCAGTTTATGTAAAGGATGTCTGCAAACATTTGCAAGAACTGCTAGCCACTGGTATCATAAATGAATCAAAAAGCCCTTATGCATCCCTCACAGTGGTAGCCTGTAAGAAGAATGGGGATGAACACTTGTGTATTGACTACAGGGCTTTAAACATGTGTACAATAAACAGATCAATATATGGCACCACATGTGGAGGATGCGCTAGCCTGTGTCACTGGCAGTAAGTGGTTTTCCATCTTGGATGTACAGAGCGGATACTAGCAGATACTCATGTTCGAAGAAGACAAGGGAAAATCAGCTTTCATTTGCCCCCTGAGATTTTATCAGTTTGAAAGGATGCCACCATGTATCTCATGGCACCAGCCACTTTCTTGCAGTTGATGGAAAAAGCCATGGGAGACATGAATTTGCTACAAGTAATAGTCTATTTGGACAATCTGATTGTTTTTGGATGCACCCTGATAAAACATGAAGAAAGAGTGATGAGAGTCCTAGACAGACTTGAAGAATTTGTACTCAAAGAGTCAACTGATAAATGCCAATTCTGTCAACCCTCTGTAAAATACATTGGGCACATTGTTTCAACTGATGAAGTTCATGCCAATCCTGACAAGATTAAGGCCCTCACTACCTGGCCTAGGTCCCATAACCTGAAGACATTACAATCTTTTCTTGGTTTCTGTGTTTATTACCAGAGATTCATCAAGGATTTTTCCAAGATGGTCAAGGGTACCCAATTACCAACTACAAGAAGTAGAAAAGGAAAGAAGCACCCTAAAAGATGTATTGCAAAGTTAACAAACCATTTGAAGACAGGCGGAATCAAGACTGTGAAAATGCATTCAGATAAATAATTAAGAGACTGACTGGAGCTCCTGTTCTGGCCTTTGCTGATCCCACCAAGCACGATTTCTTACACATGGACGCCAGCATGGACTGGCTGGGAGCAGTACTATATTAAGAGTTCCCCAAGGGATTGAGACCATTTGCTTTTACAAGTAGGAGCCTGATGCCCAGCAAAAAGAACTACCCTGTGCACAGGCTAGAGTTTCTAGCTTTAAAATGGGCCATCACTGACCAGTTCCATGACTATCTCCATGGAACCAAATTTACGGTAAGAACTGACAACAATCTGCTTACCCATGCTTTGTAGAACTGGGGAGAGGCCTAAGACAAGTAGCACACACAGTATCCTTCTCAGAGGTGCTGCCTGTAAATGGCATGAGTGAGGCAAGGGTACTTTGCACCATGCAGTTTAATGAGTGGTTGAAAAAATGGTGTGAAGCACAGGGGTTTGGCTTCATTGGGAACTGGGGTTCCACCTGGAGGGACACCAGCCTATACTGGCAGGATGGTCTGCATCTGTCAGGAAGAGAACAAGTCTTTTGAGCAATCAGTTTAAATGCTTCATTGGCAAGCTTTTAAACTAGTCAAGGGGGGAGGCACTGATAAGCAGCAGAAAAATCCCAGCCTCTCCCTACAAAACAGGGTACTAAATGGGAAAAAGACAGAAGTAGAAAGGTCAGTGGGGGATGCTGCAACAGAAGGTAAAGCTATCAAAAAATGGAGAGCAATGAGTACCAATGCCCATAGTCTGAGTAACAAGCTTCCTGAATTAGTGGCCTTGATGGAGGAGGAACATCTGGATATCGTGGCAGTCACAGAAACATGGTACACAAAAACCATGACTGGGATGTAAACATACCAGGATACACTATCTACAGGAGGGACAGGGAGGTAAAGAGGAGGAGGAGTAGCTCTTTACATAAGGGAAGGAATCAAAGCAACAGAACAAAAGGGTAAACAGGGAGGAGAAGAAGAAGCACTGTGGGTAAATTTGAGACGGCAATGGCACCACAATCCGCACAGGGGTTGTATACAGACCCCCTTCTCAGGGGGAGGAAATGGACAAGGAAATGATAGAAAGTATACTTAGTATGGCAGAAAAAGGGGAGATATTGCTGATGGGTGATCTGAATATGCCAGATGTTAACTGGAGTGCAGTTGCAGCAGCCACTTCTAAGAGTGGGGTTATTCTAGATGCCCTACAGGGGGCATGCCTTAGACAACTAGTATTGGAGCCCACTCGTGAGGGAACAATCTTAGACCTGGTTCTCTCAAATGGAGATGAAGAGAGGATCACAGATGTAGAAGTGGGTAGCCATCTGGGAACTAGCGACCATCGAACAGTATGGTTCACTATAAACACAGCAATAGAGTCAAGCCATACAAAGACAAAGGTACTGGATTTTAGGAGGGCTGACTTTGTCAAAATGGGTGAGTGCCTAAAGAATGCACTAGTAAATGGGCAGGAAGGAGGGGTGGAAGAACAATGGGGAATAATAAAAACTGCCATCACAGAAGTAACAAGCCTTTGTGTAAAGCAAATAAACAAAATGAAATGAGGTAAGAAACCACTATGGTTCTCAAAGGAAGTGGCAGTGAAGGTTCAAGAGAAAAAAAGCATTCAGGAAGTACAAGGAATCACAGAAGGAACAGGACAGAGAACTGTATCAGTTAAAGCAAAAGGAAGCTGGGAAGGCAGTCAGAACAGCAAAGGCCCAAACCGAGGAAAATATAGCCAACTCAGTTAAGAAGGGGATAAAACCTTTTATAGGTACATCAGGGGCGAGAATAAGACGAAGGGAGGGATAGTGAGGCTTATTAAAGGGGAGGGAGGGTGGGCAGAGGTGACTGTGAAAAGGCAGAGATACTAAACAAATATTTTTGCTCAGTATTTACAAAGGAAGAGGGAAGTACCTAAAACAAACAGTAGAAACACTCTGGATATAGAAGTTGATACCAGCCCATTTACAGAAGAAAGGGTTCTGAAAGAACTCTTAAAACTGAAGGTGGACAAAGCAATGGGGCCTGATGGGATTCATCCCAGAATTCTAAAGAACTAAGGGTAGAACTAGTGACACCACTGACTACCCTCTTTAACAAATCATGGGAGGATGGGGTGGTACCCGAGGACTGGAGGAGGGCAGATGTGATTCCCTTCACAAAAGTGGGAACAGCAGAAGCAGGAAACTACAGACCTGTTAGTTTAACCTCAGTGGTAGGAAAATGATGGAATCACTTCTGAAGGAAAGAATTGTTGAGTATCTAGAGGCCAGAGGGCACAAGACCCAAGGCAGCATGGATTCTACAGCGAAGGTCATGCCAGACAAATCTGATAGATTTCTTTGACTGGGTGACCAAAGTAGTAGATCAGGAGGGGCTGTGGACATGGCCTACCTAGACTTTAGCAAGGCATTTGACACAGTCCCACACAAAGATTAATATACAAGTTAGCCAGCCTGGGAGTGGGTCCCAAGATGACAGCCTGGGTAAAGAATGGCTGGAGAATAGGACACAGAGAGTAATAGTAAATGGAGTCCACTCTGAAAAAAGGGGGGTTAGTAGTGGGGTACCGCAGGGTTCAGTATTAGGACCGGTCCTCTTCAATGTCTTTATAAGCGACATAGCAGAGGGACTGGAAGGAAAAGTATGTCTCTTTGCAGATGACACAAAAATCTGCAACAGAGTTGATGCACAAGGTGGAGTGGAAAGGATAAGAAGGGACTTGGCAAGGTTAGAGGAATGGTCAAATGTATGACAGCTTAGATTCAATGCTAAGAAGTGCAAGGTAATGCACCTGAGAAACAAAAACCCAGGGGAAGAGTACACAATGGGGGGTGAGATACTAACAACAACAAAAATGGAAAGGGACCTGGGGGTAGTCATATCAGATTACCTAAATGTGGGAAAGCAATGTGAGAGGGCAGCAAGGAGGGCTGGGAGGATACTGGGATGCATAGGAAGAGGCATCACCAGTAGAAAACAGGAAGTTATTATCCCTCTGTACAGACAGCTAGTGAGACCCCATCTGGAGTACTGCATGCAGTTCTGGAGACCCAATCTCCACAAAGACATAGACAGGATGGAAGCTGTCCAGAGGAGGGCAACTAAAATGGTGCAGGGTCTGCACCGGAAGACATATGAAGAGAGACTTAAGGAGCTTAATATGTATAGCCTCGAGGAAAGGAGGGAGAGGGGAGACATGATAGAAACTTTCAAGTACCTCAAGGGAATCAACAAAGTCCAAGAGGGTAGCATCTTTCAAAAAAAGAGGTGTGCAAGAACAAGAGGCACAATTTGAAGAAGATAGAAGGGGCGGCTCGAGGTAATTTAAGAGTATTTACACAGAGGGTTGTGGATGTATGGAACAGCCTTCCAGAGGAGGTTGTGGAGTCAAAAACAGTGGTGGAATTCAAGCATGCATGGGACAGTCATAAGGCAATTCTAGGGGGTGGGAGTAGGAAGAAGTAGGCTGCTGGTTAACTAGGACCTGCAGCTTATCCATCAGGTAGGGAAATGGGCAGACTGGGTGTGCCAAGTGGTCCTTATCTGCCATCAAATTCTATGTTTCTATGTTCTATGTTTCTATGTTTCTATGCCAACACCATTGCTATGTTGGATGCTGCCAATCACCACTGGCTGTCTGCCCTTTCTACACATGACTGCACCCTCAAGTATTGGAAGGGTATGAACAATACAGATACTGATGCCTCATCTCACAGACCTCACCTTCCAGAGGAGAGTCAGTTGATCCATATGGCTCCTGCAACTGTAAACATTTTATGTATGAAATTTGTGGATACAGAAAGTGAGACATCTGACTGTCACCCCCAGGCTATTGATGCAATGAGAGCCTACCCTGATGAAATACCTGAAGCCTATTCCAAGTTGGAGAATTTGGACATTAGTCATTTGACCCAGCCAAAGTGGAGAGAACAAAGATGGTTGCAGCAACAAGATTGCAGACTAAAAGGAGAAATTTCAGCTTTGGAAAAAGGAGAGAGTCCTGACAAGGTGCCAAATGATGATCCTGATGTCCTAATTTTTTTCCAGAGTGGAGCAAGTTGTCCTGGAAAGATGGATTGCTTTTCTGAACTGTTCAAGACCCCAAAACAGCAATTGCTTGTAATCAGCTGGTATTGCCATGGAAATACTGCAAAGTTGTCCTCAAAGCAATTCATGAAGATATGGGACACCTGAAGTTTGAGCGTATCCTGATACTTGTGCAGAACAGATGCTTTTGGCCCAACATGGTATCTGATGTGAAGAAGCACAGCAAGAACTGTGCCAGGTGTGCTCAGAGAAAGATCCTGCCTAGCAAAGTGGCACCTCTTGTAAACATTAAAACTACTGAACCATTAGAACTGGTATGTGTGGACTTTTTGTCACTGGAACCAGACAGCACACGGTATAATCATATATTAGTCATCACTGACCACTATACCAGGTATACACAATCCTGCCCATCAAAAAAGCAGATAACCCAGACTGTTGCTCGGAAGCTCAAAGAATTTCTGACCCATTATGGCATACCTCAGAGTATTCACTCCAACCGGGGGCCTGACTTTCAGAGCCACCTAGTGAAAGAATTTCTTGCTACTCATGGCATTCAGCAGTCCCACACCACACCCTAGCATCTGCAAGGGGACCTACAACCTGAAAGATTTAACTATACCTTGTTAGATATGTTGGGTATGCAGGACCCTGGACAGAAGAGAAATTGGAGCCAGCACGTCCCCAGGTTGGTGCATGTCTATAATTCTACTTGAAACAGTGCTACAGATTCTATACCTTACCTATTAATGTTTGGTCAAGAAGACTGGTTGCCAATTAACCTAGCATTCAGAGCATCTGCAGATGGAACTTCCAAAGAGTCTGACACTGAATACACAAAACATGTGAAAAAACAGCTGAAGAATGCCTATAAATTAGCTGCACAAACCACCTGAAAAGTCAGTGCTGCAAATAAACTACAATATGACCAGAATGTGCAAAACCAAGTGTTACAAGTCGGAGAAAGAGTTCTCCTTAGGAATCTTGGATAAGATATATGACTGCTAGTCTTCAGAACTTTATGTTGTGGTCGAAAAGTTGATGGATTTGCCCATGCACCACATTCAACAAGAATAAGGCTGTGGAATTGTTAAGACTGTTCACCAAAACTACCTTTTGCCCATTGGTCTGCTCAAGCCCATAACAGAGACTATACCAGCGCCTGGGCTGAGACCTGCCAGAACTAGAAACCACGTTCAAGCTAGAAAAAAGATGGCCATGACCATTCCTGATTCAGTAGTGGACAATGAACCATATATGCTGCCTGAATCAACAGACAGTGCAGGTATGGAAGAGGATATGTATTGGCATCGACCTCCTGCAGAAGTATCCCAAGAAATGGTGACTCCTATGGACTGGCTACAAGCAAACAAAGAAGAGACAGACTTTTTGTGTGGTATAGACCTTACTGGTGAATCTCTAGTGACAAGTGACGCACCAGTCTGAAATCAAGAAGCATCATTTGCAGACATGGATGTAGAGGCCTTAGAGGGGATCTGGTCAAAAAAGACTTATAGGATCTGTGTTATTCCAGACCCGACCCCTCTGCTTGACACAGTCCCAGAAGATGGCAGTGTGCACCCTGTTTCTATGGAAGAAGCAGTGGTCCCCGACAAGTCTAGTAGAGTGGTAAAGCCTCCTCTAAAATTAATGTATGACCTCCTTGGTGCCTTCACCGATATCCCCCTGCAGGTGGTACACAAGCACATTTTTCCAGTAATATTTTGCCCATGTGTTGTAAAATGGAACATGCATGTGCCTACCAATGCTTGTTGTTGTCTAGATAGCTACTTAATGCCTAAGTAGAACTCCTATTGTGACTGTATTAATCTGATTTACTATGTGAAATGTCTTGATAGTCAGGAACCAGGCGTCTAGAAAGAAAATGTTTTGAATTGATGTTATGTCTGAAATTCCTGAACAATTAGGTTCTGAACTGTCTAGTTAAAAATGTTCCTAAAGTAAAATGCATGAAATGTTAATGTCTTGCTGAGAACACCAAGGTTTAAGGGCTGGGAGCATGTAAGCCCCTCAACCCAGGTTGGGCTTACTTTTCAGGGCTGCGACCCCACAGATCTCCTTGGCAGTGGCCCCAGGTGGGATTCGGGCCTGCACATCTGTTGTAACTTTGTGGCTGCAGTCACTGGAATCTGGTGTTTCAGCCCTGTGTTGGGAAGGGGGGGCTCAGCTCTGCTGGGTGTTTCTGCACATCTGGGTGCTGTTGGGAGTGCCTATTCTGTGCCAGGAGCTGCAAGAAAGAGACCGAGCAGAAAGTAAATAAAGACGGCCGTTATGCGCCTTGGGCAAAAGTGCGGCCAGTGGACTGTAAAATTTAAAGGAGCCACTGCTCCATTCCTGCAAGCAACTCAAAGGGCATGAAAAAGGGGGGACTGTGTGTCAGGAGCCCCACTGGGGCCTTGTGGGCTCCCATAAATAACTTAAAATGTCTATTGGCCCGTGTTAGGCAAGTAGGGTTAGGACCTATAATTTTCAGCCCCTGAAAGGGCTTTTCACAAAAGTATTGGGGCTTTGTAGATGGGGGCAAAATATAAATAAATATGGCAGCCTTCTTGGTACTCCAGAAGAGCAGGGACCACTGGAAAAACGTCAGAGGGCATCCTGAGAACCTGGGAAGTAGACAGTCAATCAGTGAGGGAGCTGCAAAAAGATATAAAAGAGTCTGTTTGCCTGCTAATCTGGAGATCAGCAAGAGTTCCAGGAAGATCCAGATAGTGAGCAGAGGAAAGTGACTGCTGTGGGCTGTTTGCCCAAGGCCTATTTGTTTGCTCACTGGCCTTGCTGGCCCTTGGGTGAACCAAGGGGCAGAGCATATGAGGAAACCAAATAGTAGCAGGAAGAGAACTGTGTCTGCTGTGAACAGTGGAATCTGTGGATGAGATATGAACCTGCAGCACTGGGAAGCCACTTGAAACTCTATAGCCTGACAGACAGATACTGTTGACATTTTTGGCCATTGAGAGCCAGTTGATGCCTTGCTGCCTGGAAAGAGATATCTAAGTGTACAGCTGGAGTGCCGAACTATAAGGTCACATCCTTAAAACCATCAGTGTCTGAAGCTGAAAATAAACTGACCTGCAAGCTGTGTTCCCCCTTCAGTGGGGTAAGTGTGTTGGAGACTGCTTTTGCTGCAAGCTGGACTAGATGTCTATGCTGAGGTTAGAGACTGAAGCCCAGCTTCCTTGTGTTCAGAGAAAAATGTGTGCCAAGCAACCAGTCTGGGGAACACTCTGCCTGCCTTGTCCCCAGATCAAAGAGGAGACCCAGCAAAGAAGAGAGTGAGAGGTCTGCATGGTGAACACTGTCTACAAAGGACTCAGAGACAAAGGTTGGCAAGGCCAGACAGGTGAAGACCAGTGTTCTTCAACCTCTTCATTTCAGCCCTGCTGTCTCTGTGATGCACCTCCAATGAGATACCTCCACGGTAATGTGAACAAAGTTTCTTCCACCCCCTTGAATTCTGAACTGTAAGTATCACTAAGCTATGGCTTTGGGGGAGCCTTATTTAACTAGCTAGCTAGGTTAAAATCATGGGATTAGGTCTTGGGCAGGACTCTGTCAGAAAAACTGTGCCCAGACCCAAAGTTTCATTGTTTTCACTGTCTAAAGTTATTTGGACCTCAATGAAAGTAGTAGTAGTAAAAATTGTATTCAACTGAAATAAACAGTGAAAGTTCCCCAGCGACATCCACACAGCAGTGTGGTACCCACCCAAGGGACTTAAGAGACATTTTGGGCAGTTGCCATTGAGAGACTGGGTTCACCTGTAGATGGGAGGTGGGGATTGTGTTGGGGTGAAATTGTTTCATCAGTTGTTAATGTTGTTGTGATATTTTTCTTCCTTTTCTCCTTAATGTTACATTCAGGTACTGTGAATCATTGCAAAAAGGGGACATTGTTATTGTGTGAGGGAGTCTCCTTAGGGGAGGTACCCCATTAGGAGGGTGACATAAATTTGTCACTGCAATTAGAGTGACTTCTGATTGCCGACACAGAGTGGAGACCATGATTTCTGGTCACCAGCTGCCCCTCCCCCCCAAGTTAGTTATTTAAAGTCCGAATGGGGGGTGAGGGGGGCAAAGCCCCACTCAAAAAAACAACTGTTTTCCGGGAAGAGACTTTGGTGCTGTACCTCCCGGGAGAGAAAGGCCTGGTGCTGTAATGTCAGGCGGCATTTGTACAGCGCCATAATCAACATCGGCAAAATATTTTTCACCGTGACATGGTGGAACCTTTAGGGGCTGCTAGTGTATATTTCCTGGGGGGTGGTAGCCTACAATCTGTATACAGGTATTCCTTGTCATTGCACCAGGTGGCGGTACCTCACCATTACTTTTGTCTGCTTGTGAATCCAGGCCAGCCCCCTCGAAGGTGTATGCAGAGATACCCAAGGGCCCCAGAAACAGCCAAGGTGAGTCAGAGGGGCTGTTGCATACCACAGCCCGATATTCATACAGGCAGAGCATGCTAGACAGAATGCAATTGCCTTATAACAATTCTTCCTGATGGCCATGCACTATTGTGTGCATGGCGCTATATTTTGTACAGTGCTAACAGCTATGTCTGAATATGGGGTCCTTCACACAAAAAAACAAAAGACAACAGATGCTTGCTGAGGTTCAATGGTCATCTGATTGATCACTCCCCCCAGCCACTATTTAAAAATGGCTGGATCCACACCTTAGGGCTCTTGTTGGTTTCTCTTCTGGTTGCTGTGTCAGTGCAAGCTTGCTGGTTCATGCTTGGTCTCTCATTTTGTTTTCTGGCTCGTGCTTTGCCCATCCATCTTAGCTGTAGTCCCAGTTTGTTTGAGCTTTCCTGGTGTATCATCCCAGCTGTCTGGCTTGCATTTTGTCTTCTGCCTCCCTGGCTGTACCAACTTGCATCCTGCTTCACTAGGGCAGTCACTCATGCCACTTCTATGTCCTCAGCAGACTCCTGTGTTTCCCATTAGTTTTATTTTTTGGTGAGCTGACTCATTTCTATGTACTTCCTACATCCTTCAGTTGTGTAACCCCTAGATGGCGCTATCCCAGGGGCTACTACCCCTGCCTGATTTGCCACTAACAGGTTGAGGGGCCTGGATCCAATGGCGGGTGCCTCCACCCAGAGGTCAGGGTTTGCAATAGTTAAACTTACTTGGTCACAGCCCTCTGGGACACTGCAACCCCCCTTTCTTCCCACTAGTGGCCCACACAATATATCAGAATTACCTTCACAGTATACACTTACCCCCAGGGCTGGTTCAGGCACTGGGACCTCCTGTAAAATAAGATACAGTGCAACAATCACAGTACAATACTTTAACAAAGACAAATACCTCAGGCAGTATAACTTTGCTGAAACAAGCAGCTCGGATTTATTTAGGGGGAATATAACAAGGACAGGGGGAAATCAGGTTAATTAGCTTATCACTTTACTCATCTACCTATGGCTCTGTGCACAGGCCTATCCCTACCAGTTACTGTCCCTGGGTACCCAAGCCCTAGTGGCTAGTCCAAACCGTGGCAGCTGGTAGGGGCCCTTTCCCACAGAAAAAAGAAAAATTAGTTTAAACAGTCAGCAGTACAGTGATTCCATTTGGATTCAATGTGGCAATTCAACAGGGAGCGACCCTGAATTAGTACTCACGACCTCCAAACAAGATAGGGTCCTTCAATGTCAGCAGGGCTACTCTTGAGCTCCACGAGACTCCTCACACATTTATATGGCAAACTGCAACAGGCAAAAGTCCTTTAATGGCAGCAGGATTCACTTGAGGTACACAAGCCTCTTCACACATTTATATGGTAAAACAGAAAGTACTATACCAGGCAGGCTGCTTCTCTATCCCGATCGCAATTACTGCACAATACCCGGGAGAACACACAGCAGATTCAGTTCCTGACAGACCGAGTGCAATTCAGCAATTTCTCCAGTCTTCTACAGGGTGAGCCTGGTTTCTACTCTTCAGATATCCTTTGATTCTCTACACAGGACGGATTCAGTCCTAACAAGCAGTTACACAAGCTGCAGACCGGAACTCTGGGCCTTACACACGTTTCCCGACTAAAACTGCACACTGAAAAAGCACAGGGCTCCTTCCTTCTTCACTGCCAGAGCTCAACTGAAACTCCAACAGACAAAACGGGCACTTCCTTTGAGTTCCTCCCAGTTCTTGACTGGATTGGCTGTCACTCACAATAGACTGCTCCTGTTGGTCCAAAAGGCCGAAGTCTAAACTACATCTCCCAGAGTCACTGCCCATAAAATCCTCTTGTGGCTGGCTCAGATTATGAGTCAAGTTCTGATTCGTCCAAGGCACCATTTTAGAGCTAGCTTACCCCACACTGATTGGTCCAGTTCAGCAGTTTAAAACCAGAATGGGGAACTAGGCAGACACAGTTCTGACTGCAAAAAGCAGGTTAGACAAACTGTAATTTCATTATTACTCTAAATGATTTCTGGCAAACAGTTACATCTTTCAGATAGGTTCCCTTTGCACTCCTAGTGACTACAAAATGGAGTGAATTGGCAGCAGCTCAGTGGTACTCAATCAAAGAAACACACAGTCCCCCATACAAACTAATTATGTCTGCAAGCAGACAGCTCTTAAAGAGACAGTACCAGAGGTTCTAAAAACACTCACTGATAAATGGCTTAAACGCCAAACACCATTCAGGCTTGGAGCATTCAAGCAAGCTCCTGGAAGTCTTTTGGGAACCCCCATTTGCAGGGGGGTTACAGTTGTATTTTGCTTACACTATGTTTTCTCAGTCAGTCTACCTGCTGTTCATACCAAGCAACTTGCTAGCTTTTATTTTAGTTCCATTGTTTTTATCTTCACATGGCTCATGCAGACAGCTGCAACCACTTGCAATCAGTCACTCATTCAAGTTTTAAATAGTCAATCTGTTTCCATATCTGCAGCACAGATAGTGATCTAATACAGCTTTGTGCTGTCCTGCTGATGACCAGGGCCACTGGAAAATTATGGAAAAGTTTACCCAAAATTGTGGAGCATTTTGCAAAAACTGCGGGAAATTGCAGGGGTTCTACTATAGACCCCGAGTGCTTCACAATAAATCTTTTAATGTTTTCTGCAGCATATATTAGTCAGTATAAATTGCTAAATGAATACATTGACACCTGAATATGTTTAAAACATAAAGAAAAGTTTATGTTCCTAACAAGAATACTAAACTAATAAGCTATCATAAGCATTGCCATTCTTCCAAAATGTAAAAGCATCTGCCTCATACAGTGCTAAATAGATTCTATAAAGTGAGCCACAGCAAATAAATATTAAATAAAGCCAGAAGAATTTTTTTTTGTTTCTGGCTGTAGAATAATGATGCCTAATCAGCAGCTGTTTACAGTACTCTGCCAGCTATTCGTCCACTTTGGTACAAGAAAAAAGAAGCAGACAGAGTGGTGAATAATTGAGTTTTAGTGAAATGTTGTTAAAGTGTTTAATGGTCATAATTTGTACTGTACACTATTTTTGAAATCACATAGTTAAACATTAAATCTGGGGGTTATTGGGGTGGCAGCATAATCTAGAGGTACAAGTAACAAACTGTAAATGAGCTGGCGACATCTAGCAGACCTGGGTTTGATTCCCACAGCCTCCACTTGCATACCGTGTGATTCCAAGCAAGTCACTTAACCTCTCAGTGCTCTTGAGTTGTGCCTGAAAACAGGCACGTGTGCCTAGTGGGCCTTACATGGTTACCAAAAAACGTAAACAAAATACCAATATATTTTTACTGCATCATACAGTAGTCAGGGTACCCTGTAATTTATCTTTGTTTTATTCTGGCTGCAATGATTTTGTTTAGTTAAAGATAAATGTTCAGATACATTTTGTGTTTTATAAGCTTATTTTTAGACTTTAGACAGGTTTTTATTGTAGTCTTTGCATGTGAGCATCTAGGGGGTAGTTGCTAAGAGTGAGATCACTGTAATCAGCTAGCTTATTCAAGTTTAAAATCGGAAGCGTCATCCAAAAAACCACAGCTGTTTGAATCAAAAATAGTCTGAATGAAAGTATGCTCACAAGGAATAACTTGCCCTGCCACTTACAAAAAGGCTTCATAGTTAGCACCCCATTTAAGTGAATGGGATAATTTGCACCTTTTCTCCCATCTTTTGTTTCAGTCTGTGTGTCAACAAGTTTTCTGATAGACTGCTTCAACACAAAACAAATGTTAAGTGTTTAAGTGTACTTATGCTTGGCCAGTGGATTTTGAAACCAAAGAAGACAAAGATTCAAAAGAAACCAGTGTCACTTAAAACCCTTGCTCTACCTTGCACTGCATTGTTTCAGACAAACCCAAGTCTGCATGCAAAACTGCCAATATATTGAGAGTATTTTATTAAAAATGTTAATACATTTTACACAGTTCAGTATAAAAACTCAAAAAATTGCTAGAAATTGTAGAACGTGTCAGTTTTTGTGGAGAATGGTGAAAATTGCGGATTCCGCAAAAAAATTGCTGGCGCAATTTTCCAGTGGCTCTGCTGATTACTAAATTTGATTAGAAAAAAGTCTACTAGCATTCCTCTACAGTGCTACTCTCAAAAGAGACTTGTGGACATGTACATAGCAAGAAATAGGGTTCCTGTCCGACCTATCTGTGTTGCTTGAACAGGAGTACCATCTACTGAAAATGAGTGCATACCATTTTTATTTTATTTATTTAAACATTTGGTAACTGGGAAAGGCATGCTGAGCCACGGCTCATCTCCAGGTGCAACCTGAGGGCAGGGAACATGGAACAAGATAAACAAATACATTTGAGTAACAATAGAAGAAACACGTCATACACAGCGTTTACACATAATATATACAGAGTACATCATTTCAGTATTTACACCAAGTACACTATATTCAGCAAGACTGGAACGTAAGAACTTATAAACAGACAACACTTACGAACATATGAAATTTGCCAGCAGATAAAGGCCTAGAGGTCTATCAAGTCTGCTCGAATGTGCAGCTAGCACCCCTTATTCTGCAGCTGCCTCTCCCTCCCACCCTTCCCCTTCATTAACCCTCCCCCTTGTCCTGTCCCATCCTCGTTTGAAGCGGTCCACTGTTCTACTGCATACCACTTCAGCAGGTAACGCATTCCACCCAGCCACCACCCTCTCTGTAAAAGTGTCTCCTCATCTCCCTCCTGAACCTTCCTCACTCCAGTCTCATATCATGGCCCTGGTGGCCCTCCCTCCTTACTTGAACAGCCCCTCTGTACCCGTCTTGTTTATTCCTTTCATGTATTTAAAGGTTTCAATTATGTCACCCTGTCTCTCCTCTCCTCCAGTGAGTACATGTTCAACTCCTTCAACCTCCTCTCGTATGATAAGTCCCCCAGCCCCTTGATCATCTTTGTCACTCTGTGCCCACCCTCCAGTAACTTAATGTCCCTCTTCAGATACGGACACCAGTACACCGCAGTACTCAGGTGTGGTCTAACTAATGACCTATACAGTGGCAGAATCACCTCCTCCTCCTCGAAGATATACCCTTGCAATACAACCCAGCATTTTGTTGGCCTTTGCAGCTGCCTACCTACATTGTGCCGAGTTGTTCATTGACCCTGTAATGAGCACACCCAGATCCTTCTCCTCCTCTGTCTGGGCTAGCTGCACTCCCCCTAGCTGGTAACTCCTCCTTGGGTTCTTCATCCCAAAATGCAGCACCTTGCACTTTTTGGCATTAAAGCCCAGTTGCTAGGTGTCTGACCAAGTTTCAAGCATTGCCAGATCATCCTGCAACCCCTGCCATCCCCCTAGATCATCCACCACTGCACCTACCTTGGTATCATCAGCAAACAGACTGATCTTGCTCTTGATGTCCCATGATGTCTGCAATGAATATCCCAAACAACACTGGTCCCAACACTGAGCCCTGTGGAACACTGCTCGTCACTGCCCTTGGGTGTGAGAGCTCCCCACCCACCACCACCCTCTGTTGCCTTCCCTGCAGCCAGTTTCCTACTCATCTCACCAGCTTTGCACCCGCCCTGTGCCTACTAACTTCCTTCCCAGCCTTCCCGTGGCACTGAGTCGAATGCCTTACTGAAGTCCAGATACAGGACATCCACTGCATGGCCCCTGTCCAGTTGCCTAGTTACCCAGTCATAGAACTCGACCAGGTTGGTTTGGCAGGATCTGCCATGTATGAAGCCATGCTGTCTGCTGTCCTGTAGTTCTTTGGCCTCTAGGAGGGCCACCAGCCTCTCCTTCAGGATAGTCTCCATTAGCTTACCCATGATGGATGAGAGGCTCACTGGTCTGTAGTTTCCTGGTTCATCCTTGGGGCCACTCTTGTGGGAGGGCACCACATGAGCCATCCTCCAGTCCTGAAGTACACACCCCGAATGTAATGAGGCATTAAATAGGTCTGCCAAAGGTCCTGCAAGGACCTCTGCCAGCTCCTTCAGTACCCTGGGGTGGATGCCATCTGGGCCTGGTGCCTTGTCCACCTCAGTGCCTTCAAACTCTCTTGAACTCTGCTCTCCATGATTTCCCATCTGTCACCACTTCCCCTGCTTCTGCCATTTCTCCCACCTTGGTGTCACCCCTCTTCTCTTTAGTAAATACTGAGTAGAGTACTCATTTAGTGCTTCTGCCTTATCGCACCCTGCTTCCACCCAACCCCTCCTTCCTAATCCTTACTATGTGGTCCTTACAGCTCCTTTTCTCCCTGATGTACTTAAAGAAGTCCTTCTCCCCTTCTTAATGCCTGTGCCAGCCTGAGTTCCATAGATGCTTTGGCTCCCTTACTGCCCTTGTCACCTCCTCTTCGATTCTGTCAAGTACCTCCCTGTCCTCCCCCTCCCTGTTTTCTTGTACTTCCTAAAGGCAGCTCTTTCCTTCTTACCTTTTCCATGACCTCCTTGCTCAACCAGATCAGTTTCTTAGCCCTAGCCTTCTTGGTCTGGGCTTTGCAGCAGGTTTTGGTTGCCTCCAATATCCCCAGCTTTATGAGCTCCCACCTCTGGTTAGTGTCCATACTAGATTGAATTCTGGCCAGGTACCCTTTTACCACTTCCCCATCCTCCCAAAGTCGGCCCTCCTGACGTCCAGCACTGTGTGCCAGATTCCCTCCTTCCTTGCCCATATCCAATGTGAGCCATACTGGCGGTGGTCACTCCTGACAGCGGTTCCTCCACTGTAAGTTCTCTCACAAACCCCCATTTGCCAGCACAAGGTCAAGGATATTTCCTAACCTGGTTGGTTCACTGACCATTGCAGCAGGAAGCTGTCCTGGAAGGCATCCAGCAGTACCTGCTCCCTTCTGTTCCTGGTTGTTGGGGTGCTCCAGTCCACTACTGGCATGTTGAAGTCCCCACAATCACCACACTACCCTTCTCATGGTCCTCCTGAGTCTGTCCCACTAGTTCCTGTCTAACTCCTCCATCTGAGATGGTGGCCTGTACACCACTCCCATTCTAAGAATCTATTCTTGGAATCCTGGATTTGCATCCAAAGTGACTCCGTACTACCCTCCTCCACTTCCTCCCTTACACACTTCAGTCCTTCCTTCACATATAGTGCCACCCCCTCCTTTCCCAATCACTCTGTCCTACGAAATAATCTGTACCCTGGTACAGACAGGTCCCAGTCATTGTATTGGGTGGCCCATGTTTCCGTGATGACTGCAATGTCCACCTCTCCCTCTGCCATGAGAACCTGTAACTCTGCAGTTTTCCTCCCAAGGCTCCTAGCATTAAGGGTAACCACCTTCCACCCTTCTCCCCCCTCACATCCTGCCCTCCTTTCCTTGCATCACCAACAGTACTTGCCATTTGTCCTTTGTCACTGTTATGGGGGGTTAGCTCATATGGTTTCCCAACTTGTGGTCTCTGCATATCTCTTCCCCAACTGCCACCCCCCACTCCTAGTTTAAATTCCCAACTTCCTCTATGTACTCCTCCATCCTCTGTTTCAACACTTTCTTTCCCTCCTTACGCAAGTATAGTCTGTCCTTGGCATACAGACTACTGTCCTCCCAGGTCCCTTCTCACCCCCCCAACAGCCCATACCCTTTAGCACAACACCAGGTTCTTAGCCATCCATTAAATTTCTCTATTCTCAGCTTTCTTGTTGTGCTTGCCTTTGGCACAGGAAGTATCTCTGAAAAAGTTACTGATCTTCCTGCCCCCTCACATAATTGTGCTAGTTCCTCAAACCTCCTCTGGACTGTATCTACTGTCTTGTCAGCCACTTCAGGAGCTATGTAATGTTGTGCCATTTCTTTTCCATTTAGTAAATAACATTTATCAGGCTCCTGTGCATAAAACTTTGACTTGACTGTTAAAGTTGGCAGATGCAGCAAGCAAAGAGCTCACCACCAAACACTTGGAGGGGCTCCTTAGAACTGCCAGGAAACAAACAAGTAAGCATCAGACTACCACTATTCCTGACTTCAGCTACTGCTTTCACAATTTGTGTCTCCCTGCTTCAGCTGCTTCCTACTACTTCTAAAGTCATTCTGCTACTAAGCTCTTTCAAGAAACACAGGGACTCCTACCCTTACTACCAAGTCAAGCAATCTCCTCAGATTCCATTGACCTCCCCTTGATCTCCACTCCTTTTTTTCCCCCTTCACTGACCAAGCCCTTCTTCTTCCAGCCCCATCACCCAGCTTCTCATGAGCTTACCTTCCAACTCCATCCTCCACTTGTCACACCCTTATGGCAGGGAGCGGCAGGCTAGGCCCCACGCTGCAGGGACTAGCAAGATTTATTTCCCTACCTCGGCTGACCCCTGCTGTACTTACACTCTCACTGCCATAATATCCTAACCAGCACAATGGGTGCTTCTGCTTTTAACACTGCTTCAAGCTTCTTCCTTTGCTTATGCTCTCTGGTTTTATCCCCTCCACCCAGTGCAGTCAAACATCCTGACCTCTGGCTGAAACTCATCCACCCAGTGCCATCACCCATTCTGACCTCTTCCTGTGGCCCCCTTCTGCCCAATGCCATCACTGTCCTGACCTCTGGCTGCAGCCCATCTGCCAGTGCAATCTTCATTCTCCTGACCATAGGCTGTAGCTCCTCCGGTAAATGCTGTAACCCATACCTTCCGGTGCACAAACTGAAAATGGCAGACTCCTTGGTCTTAAGCCTTGCTCCAAAACTTACCCATCTACTGCAGAGTTCCTGATAATCAGATCTCACTTGTGACCACATGGACCACTGCAGTCAGCTCTCTAGCTGTTTTCTCTGCTCCCTCTAAAGGGTATTAACGCCTTGCTTTTCCCTGCCTCTGGCTTGCTTCCTCATAGCCTGCAAGTCTGCTTTGTTCAAATCAACATCTTGGAGGACAATCATCCATAGTGGGCTCCTCAGAAGCCACAAACTAGTCGGCACTCAAGAACCAGAGGAATAAGCATTGTTTGGCTCAAACTTAACTCAATGATATAACATGAAATCCTTCTGTTAAGTCGATCACTTGCTTCCTTGAATCTCTTTACTGTGCCTCCTTCTGTTCGGACTCTAGTCACTGCTGCACCACTGTAAGTGCACAGTTCAGTTCAGGTATTTATTACTTCAAAAACAAACCATATGGCTCTACTTCTATTTCCATCTGGAACTCTACTGAAGCCTTCCTTTGGGCCTTCTAGCTATAGCTGACCTTCACTGGCACTACTGCACACTCGAAGAGCAGAGATCCACACTCAACAGTCGAGTACACCATCAACTATGATCAAGCAGCAGCATTCTGTCTGTTGGGCTCACCCGCTCTGCCGAATGGCACAGTATGCCTTTGCTCCTTATGGCTTCATACTGCTGGTAACAGCACCAACAACAATTTCAACCCTCTGTCAGTTGGCTTACTCTGCTCTCCCCTTGAGGCCACTGTATATCAACAGCAGGCATCTGTCTAGCCTCACCTAAACTCTACTCATCAAGTATGCTTTTGCTTCCTATGGATTCATACTACTTACAATAACCGAGACCAGCAACAGACTTCAGCCTTTTATCAGTTGGGGTTCCTACACCTTCACATCAGTTATTCAATATGTTTTCACCTCTTATGGCTTTGCACTGTTGGAAACACATCCATTAGAACCAAGCCATGGCCTTCCATTAGTTATGCTGTCAGTTGTTCTCTGCCTCCAAGAGCATGATATACTTTGCCCTCTCTGGCTTCATATTGCAGGTACACACCCACCAGCAACAGGAATTAGTCCGCCATCTGTCGAGCCTCACCTGTGCTCTGTTTGACAATGACCAGAAAATGCTGGCTTCTTATGGCTTATAGCATTGACTATGCCCATCAACAACAGACAGCAGCCTTTCTCCAACTGAACATTCCATGCTCTTACCTTAAAGACTCAGTATGCTTTGCCACCTATGACTTCATACTTCTGCTAACACCATTGGCATGACACAAGCATCAGCGTCTATTAGTCAGCTGGCATCCACTCTCTGTCCCCAAGAGCATGGTATGCTTTTGCTTCCAATGGCTTTGTTCTGCAGGTATATATCCATCAACATTCACAGACATCTGTCCAGCTGTCAAGTCTCACTTAGGCTCTGCTCATTAAGGACTCTGTATGCTTTTGACTTCTATAACTTACACCCATCAACAACAGACTGCAGCCCTCCTTCAGTTGGGCTTCCTCAGCTCTTGCTTCAAAGACTCATTATGCTTTTGCCTCCTTCAGCTTCATACTGCTTCCAGTACTGTACCATCAACATAATACAGGAATCGGTCTTACATGAGTTGGGCTGACATCTGCTCTCTGCCTCCAAGAGCGCAGTATGTTTTTGCCTCCTGTGGCTTCATACTGCAGGCAATGCTTATCAACAACATGCATCCACTCTCCAGCTGTCCTGCCTCATCTTTGCTGTACCCATCAAGAACACTGTATGCTTTCACCTTCCCTGGCTCACACCAGATTACTGCCTACATCAGCAGCAGATGTTGCCTTCCATTGTTTGGTTAGTTGCCTGCACACTGACATAAAGGACTCAGTAGGCTTTCACCTCCAATGACTTTGTACTGTCATTTCACCCACCAACAACAGACAGCAGGGCCTCATGAGGCTTTCACCCATTCTGGTTTCATCCTGCCACTAGCTAAGCCCTCTGAGGGATCGGCTTCCTTTGACCCACATGATCAGTCAACCAAAAACTAAGAATCACAAGTCTTTGGGACTGGAGAACGGAGAAACTTGGCACACACTGCCAAAGAAACAGAAATCAGTTTACTCACTTGGAAGGCTTCTTTTATTTCAGCAAACAAACCAGGACAAATAAACAAGCACAACACAATCTCAACCAGATGTGACATTTCTTGGTTCTCCAGTTCATAGGTTTGACTGATGTGTCACAAGACTTTTGAGTCAACTTTTCTGTTGCTTGCAATCGCAAGTCTTCCTCACTTGCTACATCAGCCTTTCACCATCCCAGAAAACACCTTTCCTGTATTAGCTATGGGACAGGCTTCCAATAGCCCCTGCTGCTACCACTTTGCTACTTCCTCAATGAACTACAATCCCACCATTCCATGATCAGGTGAAAACATCAGGGTTCCTGTGTTTGTTAACTGCTGCTGAAGATGTGAAACTGGCAAATTTCATCAACACCTGATCTAGAAGCAATGCTACAGTATATATGGAGTAACCAACAGGGACGACATCCTTACACCACCCTCTTCAAACATAACTGAGAAGCATCAGGACTGGAGTGTGTAACATCACTGCACCATCTGCCTGAGTCCAACTGAATCTTTCAGTTTTTCAAATGCTGCACTCAATCAGACCAGTTTAGTCACGACAGGAATGGGATCCAGCCCTGTCACCTTCGTCAACATTTTGTCTCCATCACAACTCCAGCATCCTGGATCCTGCTTACTGTATCATCTATGGTAGTCAGAGGTTCTTTACTCGAGTGCCTGAAGGGAAGGCATACCTGAGGCCTTGGATCACCAGTGGTTCCCCATGGGGGGGGTTCTGTCCCCTGTGCCAAGTGATACAATAACTGTGTGAACTGGAGAAGGTTCTGCAGTTTCATTCTGATGACCTTTTTTGCTCCTTATCCAGAAATTGTCATTTCCTTTATCCATAGGTCTCTGCCTATGGCACCTCTAACTAGACGGAAATAAAGAATACGCCAAAGATATGTTACATAAGCACTGCAACAAACCATCACATCAGAGATCAGATGGCCAGTGAATTAGATGCTTGCTGAGGTTAAGAGGTCAGTGGATAGATCACTCCCCCCAGCCATTGTTTAAACTAACTGTATCCACACCTCAGGGCTCTAGCCAGTTTCTTTTCTCTCACCTCCCACCTCTTCAGCTCTAGCATTCTCCTGAATCTCCTGGCCAAGCCAAAGGTGTTGACCTGGAAAGGCGAAGCCATGCTGCCCCCCAGATGTTCCTTGCCCAGGAAACAAAAATGACACTCTCATATCTTCACCATTCATTCACTCTTATGAGTCTAAGCCAGAGGGGCTAGGACCCTGTGGGAGCAAAGTCTTTTTCAGCTAGGAGGAGACCGACACTGACTGGTGGCACTGCTCACACAGCTGACGTACTGATGTCACGGATTTCAGATAGTAAACAACTCTGGCCCCCTCCCTTCCTCAGTTCTGTTTACCAGTAGTAGAAACAAGTGGGAAGGAAGAAAGGGCTCTAGACTCCTAGCCCAAAGGGATAGGAAAAGGACACAGGATGTAAAAATAATAAAATAAAGCCTGATTACCAACTTAGAGAAGAAACTAAGGGCTGGGCCTACTGAGTGGCAGAAGAGTAGTGGGGTTACAGAGACAGAGACTGTTATCAGGTATCTGAACAAGAAAATAGAGATACAGAAATGGTCAGCAGCCCTGGCATATAGCTCTTGTGTATATACAAGGATCCAGAAAGTCCTCTGTGTAATTAGGTTGGCAGAATGTCAGCTTGTATGAAACCCACCTTTGTACTCCAAAAGGATAATCTCAGTTTAGCAGGGTAAAAAACTTCAAAACTCTCTTCCGTGGAAGGAAACAACTAGAGTAATTAGAGTCCAGGGAGCACAAATACTATCTTTTTGCCACTCCAAAAGGAGTGATGAAAAGAAGAAGACAATGAACATGAATATGTGAGCTGTGAAAAACGTGAACTCCAACAAGCTGAGGAGTATAGCACAGAAAATCTTATTACAACTGCCTCTCCCTGTAATATAGGAAATCCAGTAAACAACTGCACCTTGTCACAAGTGCCAGGCACTTTCACATGGCAGAAAGTTTGGAGGTATGAACAATGTTGCAACCTGCAACAACAGGGATATACCCTAAGGGACACCTTTCAGTAGGGAGACAGAGGAATAATTATGGTAATGGGTAGAATAAGTTCACACCTCAAGGATTTATTTATTTTTTTTTTTTGGGGGGGGTTGGGAATTGGGCTATGAGGATCCTCGTCCCAATTTTGTTTTTCTTTGAAGTCCACCCTCAATAAAGAGGGGGTAAAACACCCCCCAGAGAAGGAATGGCAAGAAGAATGTTTGTGTGCCACAGCACAACAGGGTGAGCTGTACCAGAGGCCCTGGCTCATACTTTAGCAGGGAATGGTAGGTGTGTGTGTGAATAAATGAGATATTCCAAAAGATCAATTGTTAGAGGAAGTGTATCATTTTCAAATCTTCTAAGAATCAATCTTCACCATTCATTCCCACTTATGGGACAGAGTACCAAGCTTTCCCAAAATAGGGAAGAGTTGGCTTACCCTGAAGGAAGATATCCCTCAGCACGCAGGACAGCCGCTCTTCACAGGTCCGATGGGACCAGTGACTGATAAGGGAAAGTTGAGACTCCTGTGGCCCAGGGGCAGGAGGGTGCCTCAACAACTCATGCCTGACCATGCAGGAGAAGAAGTGAGCCCCCTGGAAGTGTGAATTAAGCACTTTACACCAAGCCAAAGGTGTTGACCTGGAAAGGCGAAGCCATGCTGCCCCCCAAATGCAGACTGCTGTTCCTACCAACCTGGAAACTACCTCACTGGCATCGTAAGATGCCCTTGATTGATGCCTCACCAGCTTCAGTCCCGTGGCAGAAAGGTGAATAACTTGCTGGGTTAACTCACAGTCAGGCATTGCTGCCAGGACCTAGCTGCAGCCAATAGCATGGTGTGCAGCAATGCACATGATCATGCATGCCTAGATAAAACCCTCCTCCCCCAAGTATCTACTTGTGCACAGTCAGCCTTAGGAGGTTGGTCACATAATGAGAGTTACTCACCTGTAACCATAGTTCTTGGAGGGGTATATGGTGCACATCCACACTTAGGCAGTCTTCCTTTCCTTTTAAGACCAGCAGGAACATTTTCAAGCTAAGCTCCTCCCATCCAGGAGGTATACTCCTCGACTCTGCCCCGTGGCATCAGATCTTGCACACGAAAAGCACGGATCTGTGTCCTAGTTGCTAGGAGAGGTCGGGTGGGTCATGTGGATGTGCACCATATACCACTCATAGAACTATGATTACAGGTGAGTAACTTCATTTCTAGGGATGTGAATATGGTGCACTATCCACACTTAGGAATACTTATAACAATTCTATGGGAGGAGTGGCCAAGGTACATACCCCTATTTAGCAAACAGGTGTAACCCTTAGGTGTCGCTGTCCCAAGGGCTACTACCCCTACCTGTTTGGCTAGTAGCAGGTTAAGGGGCCTGAGTTCTGAAACAGGTGCCTCCACCCGGAGGTCAGGGTTGATAGTGGTAAATCTAACCTGGGCACAGCCCTCCAGGACACTGTAACCCCCCTCTTTCCTCTCTAGTGGCCTGAACACTGTACAATAATCACTTTTGCAATACCCCTGGTACACCATACAAGTACCCACATTGTTTGCACTTACCACCAGGGCTGGTTCCTCTGGCTCGACCCTGGGGACCCCCTGTAAAACAAGGTTATGCACAGAAAATAGCAACAGTGCAGTACTTTGAGCACAAACTGGAACCACAGTCAGAATACATGCAGAAAAAGTTAGGTCTGATTTATTCAGGGGACTTGAACAAGGAAGGGGCAAAATCAGGTTAATTAGGAGTTATGCATGCGCTTTGAGTCCCACCACAGAGTCACACCTCTGGGTACCCAGGTGGAGAAGAGGTGGGCTAGCCAGGACTGTTGCCTGAGGTTGCAGCTGGTTGGGGCCCTGTGATGGAAAACACAACATGCACAGTACGCAATATTTGTAATCCGGAGCCAGAGGGCTCAGTTCATAAAGGAAATGAAACAGCAAGACAATCAGATGACACACTCAGATTAAGCTGTTATTGCAGGGAGCTACCCGGGTATTTACTCACGATACCCAAGACTGGACACAGGCTGGACAAAAATCGAGACTACAGGTGGTTAATCTGGAATGCCAGGAGAAGCAGGGCCCACACAAGTCGCAGAGGCATCATTCCTGTTCAAGCGTGGAGCAGGGGGCTGATCCCCAGGCAGGTCTCTTGACGATGGCTTCTCTGTGCAGTGGGTAGTCTGGGCTGGGCCAGTCTAGCAAGGCCCAGACCACATGGAGACAAATTCAGATGCAGTCCATTTTGGGCTGGATACAGCTTCCAGCAAGCAGAACACAGTTCACACAGTGGGGAACTAACTCACGACCCACTAGCAGCAAATAACACATTAGCAGGTACATGTAAGGGAATTCTACTGTACCAGGCAAAGTGCTCCCTGGTCACAATCGCAAAGTCTCTGCACACACAGGGAGCTTAGGGGTAGCTGGAACTCCTGACAGGCCGATTGCATTTAGCAAAATCTTCTTCAGGTTGAGCCTGGCCCACTTCAGTAGCTTACTTTAGTCACACAAACTTGGATTCAGTCCAAAATAATTCTCTTCTCTCCCTCTCAGGAGCAGCAGGCAGACATGCAAGTCAAAAACCCAGCCTTTTCACAGTTCTCCCATGTGAATCCACTTAGGATTACTGCTCAGAATCATTTCAGCTCCTCTCATTTCACTTCCCAGCTCAGAACTAACTGAAAATTGCAAGCAGTGTGGGATTTCCCCAAGATCCAAAAGGTTTGGTTGGCTGATTTGGCTGTCAGTCAAAATAAGAGCTCCCCCTTCAGTTGCAAAAAAGGGGCAAAGAAGCCCCAAAACTACAGTTCCTATAGATTTTGAATTCAGACAGCTCCTGTAGTCCGGCTACATTTTAGGTCCCACCAGAACTGATTGGTCCAATTTGCAGTCCAGGACCAAGATAGTGGAGACAAACAAAACAGTCCTTGCTGCAAAGAAAGAATGTTAGACAAACTACATTACCATTATCAGTCTAAATGATTTTCAGCAAATAGTTACATCTTTCAACAGAGCTCCCTCTCAGATCACCCATGCTGCAGTCAGGCAGCTCTTAAAGAGACAGCACACAGAGGCTATACAGGCTCTGGTAATCACATTTAAACTGCTAAAATGCAGGACACCAGTCTGGCAGTGAGCATTTAGGCAAGCTCAAGGAAGACTTTTTGGGAACCCCCATTTGTAGGGGGGGTTACACAGGGATTATAGAACTGAGGTCACAAAACCAGCATCCTGGCATGACACAAGGTTGATGTAGTAGTGCGAAATGAAGGTGTGTGCTGATGTCCAGGTAGCAGCCCTGCAGATCCCTGGACAGGGATGTCCCTGGAAGCAGCCACTGAAGCAGCAGTATGTGTGATGGAGTCAGCCCTGAGCCCTAAGTCCTATGGGAAGCTCCCAACCTGCCAGTCTATAGCACAGGTTGATGCAGGATATAATCCATCTGGCAATCATCTGCTTAGCTGCCAGTCTGCCAGGTGCAGCTTCAGCATAGGTAACGAAGAGCTGGCTAACCTCAAAGTCCAACCATGCACTCCTTATAATAAGCAAGTGCTTGCCTCAGGTCCAATGTATGCAGCCTGTGCTCATCCTCTGAAGTTGGACTGGTGAAGTACACTGGGAGATTAATCACCTGATTAAGGTGAAACTCAAACGATCTTTGGGAGGAACTTCAGATTGGGATGGATGACAACCTTGTCCCAGTGGAACACTAAATACGGAGACTCCACTGAGAGTGCCTGGAGCTCACTGATCCTTCTGACGGAGGTGATAGACACTAAGAAGGTGGTCTTCCATGACAGGTGCGAGATGTCACACCTGTGCATCGGTTTGAATGGCTTACACATGAGCAATGCCTGTAACAGCAATAAGTCCCAAGTGGAGGTGGTTCACGCACTGGCAGGGACATGTGGTCAAGTCCCTTAAAGAAAATCCCAGCCACCTTCTCCTGCCCCACCATCAGCATACCAGCCCACAACTGGTATGCAGAGATGGCTGCCAGTGCACTTTAAGGGTGCTGACCTCAGTGCTGACAGAGATGGATCAAAGGTAGTCCAAAATGCTAGCCAAGGGGAAGACCAGGGGGTCTAGCTCCATGCCCTGGCATCAAATGGAAAACCTCTTCCATTTCAAGGTGTAACACTGGTGGGGTGACTCCTTCCGAGTGGCTTCCGCAACCTGGAGAACCTCTTCAGATAGGCCCAAAGCCTGGAAATGTAGCCACTCAGGAACCAGGCTGTCAGGTGCAGGGACTGAAGGTCTGGGTGTAAGACCTTCCCCTCAAGACTGAAAAGCAGATCCAGGCATAGCGGCAGTCACCAAGCAAGTCTGCAGCTGAGGCTATGGAGCTGGGTACCAAAACTGGCGTGGCCAGTCTGGGATTACCAGAATCATCTGCACCATGTCCCTCTGCACCTTAATCGACACTGTGGATCTAGGGAAAGGGAGGGAAGGCATAAAGGTGGCCTGGGGTCCAGGGCCTCTCAAAGACATCCCCTAGCAGTGTCCCACACTGAGGGGGGGGCAGACACAGAACAGCCTCAGCTTTGCATTCTCCCAGGTGGTAAACAGGTTGACTAAGGGAGTGCCCCACTGGGATAACAGGTGGTCCATCACATACCGATGCAGTGACCACTCATGAGAAACCTTGCCTACCCGACTGAGGGCATCTGCTAGCTGGCTATAAGTTTCAGCTACATCAATTGCCAGGAGATCAGCACCCAAGCTGCACATGAGGGCCCAAGAGCAGTGGACCCCCCAACACAATCAAATGGAGTGCGTTCCACCCTGCTTGTTCAGGTAGTACATGGTTGTGATACTGTCCATTTGAACCTGCACAACATGACCCTGGAAGAATAGAACAAATTACATTACAGCAAGACACACAGCACAGAGTTCCAGCAGGCTGATGTGGTAATTGGATTCTCTGGGGGTCCAGAGCCCATGGGCTCTTTGGTCTCCCAAGTGCACTCCCCATTCCAAAGATACGTTGGTCATCAGGGTGACTGTTGTCTCTGGGTAGATGAATGGGACTCCTTCCTTGAGATGTTCCAGAATGAGTCACCACTGGATGGCATCCCACACTGGCTGAGTCACTGTGACTGGCTTGGTCCAGGTGACCTAGGCACTGAGATCACTAGTGGGCCAGCTCCTGCTGCTCATAGTGCATCCACCAATAGGTCCATCTAACCATGCTGGTGCAGGATGCCACATACCACAGCAGGAGCAGGAAGTCCTGCACAGGGCCCAGACAGCCCAACCTGAAATGATCAGGTAAAGGAAATAAGATCTGTTGCCCGGTTTGCAGGGAGTTGGGCCTTGGCTCAGAGGGAGTCGAGCTCTGCCCTGATAAAGTGGATGACCTGCAAGGGGTTGAGTTCCGACTTGGCTCAGTTGATCAGAAGGCCAAAGTCTCAGCGGGTATGGAGGGGCAGGTCCCTGTACCGCTCCACTGCCTCTCAAGATGATCTGGCAATCAGCCATTCACCCAGGTATGGATAGACCCGGACTCCTCAGCACTGCAGAAAGGCTGCCACCACTACAATGCACTTGGTGAAGACCATGGGGTCTGAGGAAAGGCCAAAAGGCATGGCCGAAACCTATAGAGAATCCCCTCTGCATGGAACTGACGGCACTGCTAGTGGGACAGACAGACTGGAATGTTTAAGAAGGCATCCTAGATATCCAGAGAGTGGAATCACATGCCCTGCTCCAGGGATGGAATTATCTGGTTCAGAGGGACCATCCAGAACTTGCACTTCCTCAGAAAAATATTAAGATCATGCAGATCCAGTATGGGGCGCCAATCCTCCCGTCCATTTGGGAACCAAGAAATACCTGGACACAAAGCCCTGGCCAGCCATGGCATCTGGGACATGGGCTACAGCTCCTTTCTTGAAGAGCTGAGCAATGTCCTCCTGGAGGGTGGACAGCATGTCCTGTGACACCACAGACTTCTGTGAAGCATGGGCTCAGTTGGGTGGGAGAGCCTTGAAGTTGAGCTGCAATCCATATCCCACCACTTCCTGCATCCATTTATTCAAAGTGATAATGGACCAGGCATGCCAGAAATGGCAAAACCGACCACCCACAGGGAGCTGAGGCAGGTACCTGGTAGGCAGAAGAAAGTTACCCCTAACCCATCACTGAGCAACCTTGGAGAAAGCACCAGTACTAGCTTCCAGAAAGGCCCCGCTGCCCCAACCTCTATGTTTCTTGGAACCTTGGCAGGTGAACTTAGGCTTAGGTCACTAGACTTGAGACTGCCAAGCTGAGGCTGCTGTGGCTTGGGCTGCAGGGACGGAAAGGGCTGAAGCTGAAAGAACATCTTCTTTGGGTTCTGACCCTTGAGATCCTTCTACAAGGATGTCATCGAATAAAGGGTGGCACTGGACTTCTCAATCCTGGCGAGGTCCCCATCCACCCCAGGGCCAAAAAGGTTGGTGCTCAGGAAGGGTACATCAGACAGTTTGTACTGGGCATCCGCCATGAAGGTGGAAATTGGCAGTCAGGCCCTACAGCGCATTGCAACCACTGCTGCCACAAACCAGGTGCAGGAGTCGCTGATGTCCAAGGCATTCTGTAACTGGTGCTTAGGTAGGGATCGACCCTGGTCTCTGACTATCTTTATCACTGACTGCAAATCTGCAGGAAGGCAGGGAAGGACATGATCACAGTAGGGGGGAAGGGAGGGGCAACTGCACTATAAGGGCTGTTAGCCGCACAATCAAGCAGACTCGATAGACCATAGGGTCTTTATCTGCTGGCAATTTCATATGTTCATATGGTCCAGGGCACCCATAAGGGTGTGTTCCAAGCTGACCATCTACAAGGAGGAGCTAGCCTGATAGACAGGGAGGAATCAGCATAGACCTTCTTGGTTGAGTGATCCAGCATTTTAGACTCCTTGTCGGGAGGGCTTGTCCACATCAGACATCCCCAACATTGTCTGTCTTGTGAAAGATGGAGTTTGCCACCAAACTCATGGTCCAGGATGGTCCAAAAACCTGGGAAGAGAACCAGTTGGGACCATGTACTTGCAGACAATGTGGGCAAATGGTGCCGCACATGAAGATGGATGCTGCCAGATCTTCAGTATGGGACCCAAAATAGCCTTTGCCACAGGGAAGGCCACCCTCCGGGAATCATACCAATCAAGGATTTCCATAAGGGGGCACTTCTGGACTGGCTCTAAGGGATCTCCACTGATTCTGAGATCAAACAGAGCAGAGTTTCAAAGAAGACCAGACTGTGATCAGTGATCAGTTCTTTGGCCAATCCACAGTCAAAGCCTAGGATCCTGTAGAATTGCATAGAGGACCCCTCAGAGTTTGATGACTCCTTAAAGACCACCCTCTGCTGCTTCACCCCATGAATCACCCAAGACTCATACAAGTGGGTGATTTTTTTTATTTTTTTTTATTTTCTTTGGATGCCCCCTTCGCTCTGCTGAACTCCCATTCCTTCAGTAGTCTCCAGTGGCCTTGTTCGTCCCCGCACCTACTAACTGGCGTCCAGTGCAGTCCATAACCCCCACAGAGCCTTGGCTATACCCCCAGGCGGGTACAGGGTGGGGTCCTTACACCCCGACATGTCTGTATTTCATCGGGAGATGCTGGTACTGGTGCCGGTAGGGGCACTGGGGATCGTGGCCAGGAGCTCCATCTACTGGGAGTCCCGCGGGGTATTTCCTGGTTTTCTGGTGTCCTCCTCCCCCGAGGATGTAGACACAAGCAGAGCCAATGGGTGAGGCACATATTGACATGCAATCTCCTCCCCGACTCTCGGTCTGCGTCCTCCCCTCCCCACTGACTGTCCCAGCTGCATCGACACCCGTGGTCACCCAGGTGGCTATAGAGTAGCGGGACAGGCAATCCTCCCCTCCCCGGAGAAGGAGAGCAGCCGATGGGTGCTCTATCCTTCTCCCCCGCCCGGCCCTCCAGTTACCCAAGTCCATTCCCGAACCTGGGTAGCTGGCGCCGTGAGCGGTAAACCTACCGCTGCACTGACGGGCCGGTGACAAGTGGGTGATTTTGACTGACAGATGACTTGGAAGACTAGTAGCAAGACAGGCTGCCTAAGTAGTAGCTCCCTGTAAGGGCTGCTTGGGCAGTGGCTCCACATGGATCAGCAGAGAGGCCAGCGTTGGTGAGATTGGATGTGTCAGGACTAGAACATGCCAGACTGGAGACAACCAGGGAAGTCCCAGCATCTGAGGAAGTGGCCTGCCATGCCTGAGAACCCACTGCTGCCACATTAGCTCCTCATTGCACCGAGGCAACCTGTGATAGAGCCTATCTTCACCCTAAGATGAAGAAGAGGAGCACCAATGGCACTTTCTGGTTGAGGGCCAAGTACTGGAACACAAGGATTCCTTGGATAGCAATCTTAACCTAGACGAGGAGAAACAGAAGGGCCTGTGTACAGGACATGGAACAGGTCCTTCTAAAGGGACCACTGAAGAAGGTAGATCTTGGGAGGAGACAGTCTGCATGACCAGCTTCTCCTGACCCTACTGAGAGAGAGTTGAAAGGAACGGAGTCCTTGTGACTGAGTTATCATCAATCCCTTCAGACAACGGGTTGACCGGGTTGAGAAAAATCTTGAGCAGCTGGTAGGCTTGCATCACAGCCAATAAACCCTGTAGGGTTACTGTGGAACTAGAGGCCTGTCTTTTGACCAAAGGAAGCTCGGTCGAGACAGAGTGTTCAATAGCCATCAAGTAGTCAAGGGACTCGTGGGAGTAGGAAGACTGTGCTCATTCCTGGCCCTATGACAGACAGCGGGACTTCTTAACTGCCTTCTCCTCTCAAAGGGAAAGGCTCTCCCAAGGGTTGCAGAGACTGGCACATCTCATGGAAGGTGCCTGTGAAGGATGCCCCGATGCTGGCTCCAGCAGAGAGCAGCATGGATGCCGATGAAAAACAGCTGCAGCCTAGGCTGCTGCCTTTTCCATGCTACAAACTAAGTGGCTGAGATAGTGGCCACAGACCCCACCTTATGCTCCTCTTTTGAGCGGACTGTGGGGAGTCTCGTTCATCCGGCTGACCAAGGAGAAGGCAGGCATAGCAATCCTCAAGCGAAGAGGGTAACAGTGACTTACATAGACTGCAAGCCTGAGGGTCGTGCTCTGCCCAGAGGCTGTAGATGCACAAGGAGTGTGGGTCTGTCCAGGACATTTTCTGATTCTAAGCGACACATTGCCTTAAAACTGAGACTGAGACTGAACAAAGCTTCTTCATGCTCCATAATGGAATGAAAAATGAAGAATTCAGATGAAAACACGAGACAACAAAGGAGCTGGAATAAACTCTGGTCTACAGCATGCATGGAGCTGCGAAGGGGGAGATCTGACTCTTCCATCAGAAAGGAAGATCTGACATCACGGGATGGAGCTGAGGAGTATGCCACCTGGGTGAGTGGGAGGAGCATAACTTGAAAATGTTCCAGCTGGTCTTAAAGGGGAAGGAAGACTGCCTACATGTGGACAGTACACCATATATATGCCCCTAGAACAGAGCTTTTAGACCCAGTTAGTGTCTGCAGCACATGAATGCTTGAAGTAGGATGAGGTATGACTCCTACAGATTCTGTGTGAATGCAATACCTGTGCTGGACATCCTTTGGGAATGGAGCAGGGGAAAAAAGGATGGATTCAGACAGTCCTGGATTCCTCCTTGAAGGCCTGAGACCAAGGAGAGATGACAAAGCTGTCACTGCTGAAATCCCCAAGGAATCTCGGAGGCAACACACATGACTGCAGCCTACAAAGGATCCTATGTTCAGCTCCCAGAGCATCTCTATGAGGAACTGCCAGTACACAGAGTGCTAAACATTCATGGATAGGTGAAGGGAGAAGTCCTCATCCTCGGAGGAGGAAGTCAAAGAGGTGGAGCTGGACTTGGGAAGAGGTGATGCCAGGATCACTGGCTAGAACCAGACCTGATCAGACTGTAGGCTGAGCTGGCATAGGGTACCAGCTGTCCTCCTATGCTAAGACCAGATGAGAGGATTGAGAGGACCCAATACCTGGCAACTCAGGGAGGGGAGGCAGAGGCCCAAGAGGGATGAAGATGCCAGGGAATCTAGGTTCTCTGCCAGGGTTGCGAGAATGCTCAGGGGACCTCCTCTGGGGGAAGAACCTGGCAAACCTGCCTGTTGGTAGTCGAACAACACCAGTGGTGCGACCTAGTTGATGCTCTTGGGGGGGAGCCTCGGGGTGAGGACAGTAGAACCATGCAGAACTCATGGGGCAGATCCGGTCCTCACCAGTGACAATGTCTGCCAGTGGTTCCAGGGAGAAATTGGCCACTTGGGCACTGCCAGAACCCTGGCTTGGGCCACCTCCAGCACCAAAGTCAGGATCTGCAGCAGGCTCAATTATGGGTTCTGACCCCTCATCAAGGTCAGTGCCATCCTCAGGATCAGGCACATAATCAGTGCTGGTACTGCCTCCTGAGCCCTTCCCATCCCCAGCACAGTGAATGCCACAGAGAACCAATGCAGCACTACAAACAGTACCCTATCCAGGCTGGTACCACAGATGGCACTGGGACCCAAACAAGTGCTGCAGGCAGCACTAAATTAGCTCCCAGCACCAAGCACAGGGACAACTCAAGGGGTCACATTAACACCAGTGTTGCACTCAGAACTGGGCCCATGGTCAGCACCATCATTGCCACGCCCACTCCTGTGTTCAAGAGCAGTGTCATCATCCTCCTCAAAGCCACAGACACTCACGGAAGAAGATAATCACCATCTCAGACACTGGGTTGGGACAGCTCCAGTACCAACCTCTCTTCCGGCAGTGAATGGTACCAGAATGGGACCCAGCCTTGCAACCAGCACTGGCCCCCTCACCAATATCGCAGACAGTACCAGGAATTGGTGCAGCACCAGGCTACAACACCAAGTTGTCCACTGGTGTAGATCAAGGGTAGCGTTTCTGCCTTACCACCAGGCACAGAGTGGGGGGTGCTCAGCCAGACCCATATAAGGAGCTAGCTGTCCAACAGACCCACCACCAGGGTCTCAGTTGTCTCATTGAGGTGAGCACGAGGATGCCCCTGATCTTTCTCAGCACCAGAGGTACAGAGAAGAGGCCCGAGGAAAGGCCCTGACTCCTACACTCAGCATCATCCGTACAATGCCAGCCTCCAAAAGTGAGGATGCATCTGTCCATGGAGAAACAGGCATTGCACCAGTCCATGTCATGATCAGGACCGAGGTAGGAGTGACACAAACTCTGCAATAGAACCCCAAAAGTGGCACTGATGCACTGGGGGCTGCAGCCTTTCTTCTTGGCCCTTTCTGATGAACCTAGCATTGTACTATGAAACAAAATAAGTAAGAGATTTAGAAAACTCAATTCAATGCTGAAACTGTAAACAACAGAGCTGAGCCAATTCGGCATTGAAAAAAGTGTATTCAGCATTGGAAATAGCTGAAAAGGCATTGGCAAACTAAAGATGCGAGTGCTGACCCAGTAGATTTCAATTGCTCTCACAGTGCATCTTCTATAGAGGAAAACACAGAACTGAGGGAAGGGGCTGGAGTCCATTACTGGCTAGCTATCATGCATGACGTCAATATGGTGGCCTTGTGGACAGTACCAACAGCCAATGGCGGTCCCTACTAGCTGCAGAAGGCTTTGCTTCTGAGGGGTCCTAGCACCTCCTTCTTAGTCCTATAAGTGGAAATGAATGATGAAGACTGATTCTTGAATGATCTCCCATTTACTTTAGACACAGGTCTGCACCTATGGCACCTCTAACTGGGGGGAAATAATGGAGAATAAGTCAAAGATACGTTTCATAAGTATACATCACACCCAGCACATCAGAGATCAGATGGCAAGTGAATTAATAAAAATGACTAATTCAGTGACTAAAATAAAACCAAGGAAAGAGGTGATCAGTGACGTACCAGGTCAATATGTCATGGATACAATGCTGCGGGGCAAAACTGCGTAACAGGAACAGCATGTGGAATAACAGCTACAGGGTACACAATGTCACATGACACAAACAGTGTGGAGTGGTAGCGGTGACCCTGTAGCTGTTTCCTGGAGAGCTCTGCTACAGAAGGTAAGAGCTCAGCTGGAAGGGGGTCTGCCAGGCAGCTGCCATGGCTCAGGGAGTGGAGCCATTGGGGCTGGAGGAAAACGAAGCAACTGCAGATCGTGGGTTCAATTCCTGGTCCCAGATTAGGTTTGTTGACTTTTTATTTTCTTACCTTTTTCCTGTCCTCGAATTGTCTTCCCCCCCCCCCCGAGGAGGATATTTTAATACAGAGTTTAGCGGGGCACAGCCCCCCATAATGGGGGTGCGGGGAGGCAGAGCCCACCCAAACAGAAAACAAGTATTTTACTGTATTTTTGGGTTCTGTTTTGACAGCGCGGTATAGTACCACGCTGTTTCTGTATGCAACAACATGACCCCATGCCGATCAGTGAACATGATTCTGCTCTTCAAGCTCAACTGTTACCTAACTTTGCATTATTTTTTCACTGTTTATGACAAAGCTACCACACTTTCCATTATAACTGAAATTGAGCTGGAAAAAAGAAATCCTTGATAACAAGTAACTGGGTTCTACAGATGTCTCTTGGCTAATTAAAAACATTCCACTGTTATGTCTTAGGTTCCCAGAACCACCTGTTTTCACTTCGCAGCTCCTGAACTCTAAGAAGTCATGAGGAGGTACTCTTTTAGCCAAAAGACATTTGCTGAGCCCAATTTACTTAGATAAAAACACAGAAATACAAAATTTGTCGGCAGATAAGGACTGCTTGGCCCACCTAGTCTGACCCTCTTTTCCCTGCCTATTCTGCCACTGCAGACTCTACCTGGTCTCCCCTCCACCCTGCTTTGACACCAGATTTCCTCTATACCTGTCTCATGCATGCCTGAAACCCACCACTGTTTTTGTAACAACCACCTCTGCTGGAGGACTGTTGCAGGCATCCATCAACCTCTCAGTGAAGAAATACTTCCTCACAACCCTCCTAAACTTCCCTCCAAACTCAGAGCATGCCCCTAGTCCTTGTACATCTTTAATGAAAAATGATCCTTTCCTATACCTTATTCGCCCCGTGAGATGTTTAAAGGTCTCCATCATGTCCCTCCTCTCCCTCCACTCTTCCAGGGTGCACATCTTTAGATCCCTCAGTCACTCCTCATAGGACATTTAGTGCAGTCCCTGCACCATTTCTGCTACCATTATCTGCATGACCTCTACCCTGCCTTATGTTCTTTCTGAGGTGTGATCTTCAGAATCAGACACAATACTCCAGGTGTGGTCTCACCAATGACCAATACAGTGGCAATACCTCCTCCCTCCTGCTGGTGACACCCCTCCCTATGCACCCCAGCATCCCGCTGGCTTTCCCTACTGCTTTGTCACATTTTTGTGCCACTTTACAGTCATGTTATGACTACCACTAGGTCCCTTCCTTGTTTAGTGACCTATCAGTACCTCACCCCCTCCATTCTATACTCCATCTCTGGGTTTCTGTACCCAAGGTGCATGATTGTATGCTTTTTTGTGCACCAAGGCCCAGATGCATTACCTTTGACCATTCCTCAAGCTTTTTCAAGTGTCTATTCATTCACTCCACCCCCACTGAAGTGTCCACCCTCATGCAGATCTTGATGTCATCAGCAAATAGGCACACCTTCTCTTCCAGTTCTTCTGCAATATCACTTATAAAGACACTAAAGAGGACTGGACCCAGTACTGAGCCCTGAGAAATCCTACTGCTCACTTTCCCTTCCCCCGAGTGAGTGCCGTTAACTACCACCCTCTGTCACCTGTCAGCCAATCACATACCTAGTGTACACCTTGGTTTTCACTTCCAAGCTTCCCAGTTGTTGTTTTTTTGTGAGACTCCTATATGACATAGTATCTAAGGCCTTGCTGAAGTCTAAGTAGGCCATGTCCACTGCTTCCCCCGACTTATTTCTCTGGTCATCCAGTCAAAGAAATCTATCAGGTTTGTCTAACATAATCTCGCTTCTGTGAATCCATGCTGCCTTGGGTCCTGTAACCCAACAGATGCAAGATAAGCTACCAGACTTTCCTTTGGAAGTGACTCCATTAGTTCCCCTGTATTAATGTCAGACTAACCAGGCTGTAGTTGCCAGCCTCTTCTCTGCTGCTGCTCTTATAGAGCATGACTACATCTGCCCTCATGCAGTGCTCTGGGACCACCCCTGTAATGAACCATTAAAAAAATATTATAATGCAAGTCAGATATATTTTTTTATATAACACTAAACACTTCCTTTGGAGCCTATGAGTACCTTTGGTACTTTCATGTTAATTTTGTCGAGATTTATCCTACCTTTTGTGTATGTGAATCGGCCATGCCTCAACTGCAGCATCGGCACAGTTGTGCAGTCAGTGGAGTCTAATATTGGCAACAACTTTTTCCTATGGATTCGCACAGCAGGACACCAGTAAGCATGTCCAACACACACCCAGAAGCCTCTAACAAGGACATCTGCATCTCCCTCTCAGATACTTACCATGCTGCTCACAATTCAGTTCTCCATCAGTCCTGCCGCCAGCATAACTTTCTTGGAGTGGTATTTTTTTAAATGGTTGACCGGAATCCGACTGTCAGAATCAGATACACTCTGTTTCAGGTGTTTTCTTTTTTTGTTGGATTTAGGAGATTTTGTATTCAAAGACAAAAATATTAAATCCAAAAAAAAGTATCAGAATTGGAATTTAATTCAAAGTCTGAGTCAGCATCCAAACTTAGTTAAACCACAACATCCAGTAAAACTACATATTATGAACATGATGAACAAAAGACCTATCCCCTTCCCCACCCTTATTCACCCCTCCCTTACCCTAGCTGCAGCAGAGCAGGGGGCACAAGACTGCAATACATCCTTAGGTCTGACCAATTTGGTTCTAGTACTGTGCTGTTTTTTTTCTGAGCCTACCTCACCCTCTTCAGCTGAACTTGATCCAGTTCACAGCTGGATCACTGTCCTGCCCCACCTCCAATTGGTGATCCCATACTCCTGCCACAGCCAGTAGCTAGTTAGCCAGTGCAATCCCCTACCTAGCCAGTCCAGTCCCCCTCCCCTTGTGGTGGCAGAATAGAAGCTAAAAGACAGTCCAGAAGACTCTCTCTCGGTCCCAGGTCAACCAGATTCTCTGCCCTGGCCAACACTTGTCCTACCAGTCCAGTGGCAACAAAACACTGAGTCTACAAAATGAGTTAGTGGCTTCATATATCTGACTGTGTTGCATGTTTTTGCCATCTGTTTTTGCGATCACATGTTGTGGTGGCACTACTAAGCCTAAACTGGTATGCTTACCAGTTACCATGGAGGGAAACTACATTTCTGCTTGTAAATATCATATTTATCTTACTTCTTGTGGTAGAATAAATTATTTTCAGAATTTAATTTACACATATTAGTTCCCAAATAAACATTTTATAACTAGTAATGCACTCCAATACGAACAACAGCTTCAAACTGTTACTTACTTAGTGCAGGGGCCTGTGTATCTAGAAATCTTAGAAGGGTGTCCTGGAAGACTGGAAGGCTAGACCCAGTGAGAGAAGCTGAAGAAATTGATTCCTTTTCATCCAGGACTTCAGAGTCACCAAGCCTCTGAAATATTAAACATATATAAGTGTATAATACTAGAATACTATTTCATCTCTGAAAATGAATACATGTGCAAAAACAATTTTTTTGAACATTGATTTCCTTATAAAGTACTTGAATCTGCATTCTTATAATCATTGCACTCCAGCATCATTTCTTATAATCTGCACATTCTGATGCTGGTGCTCATTGATTATAAGGCTGCAAGTGACAGTAAGATATGTTCATTGGTGCGGAGTCATGTGCTGCTGCTAAGGAAAGTCGCTGCCAAGTCATGAAGCTCTGCATACACCTCTAAAGAATTTTATCTAAAGTTTATACCAAACCCACTCTACAGACCTCAGACATGCTGTGTTACCTCTTAGAGGCTTTTTAGGTCTCACACGGCAGGAAAACCAGTCGTTAAAGGGATACTGTTAACCCATTTCTCATGATACTATTTCAAGTTGAGAACCCACATTTTATGACTGCTTACCATCTGTAAAATTCATTGGTGCCATCGGTAGTTTAATCTGCCTCCTTTCTTAGTAGAACTAAAATGCATGGTCATTGTGTAATTATACTCAACCTTGTTTTGTTTCTAATCCTTGATCTACTCTTACTGCTCACTTCCTGAACATTAGGAACCCCCCCAACAAGTGCAGTCATTCATGATGCAACAGTCTCCTCGGCTCCCACTGCATCTTGAGTGGCTAGACTGTGTTGGGGTGTTCCTAAGTCCAGGAAAGATGCAGTGGGAGTTGATTGAGGAATGCAAACAAACATGTTTTGGTGTGGCAACACCAGTATGGTGGGCAGACTGTTTTTAAGGAGTTAGAATCAAACTGTAAGCCACATCAGCACATTCTACAGAATGCAAGTAATCATAAAATATGTTTTTTTAAACTAGGGACAATTTGAGGCCTAAAGGGGTTGACAGAGTACCTTTAAAAGGTTTCTCAGCTCTGAACACAGATAAATGGGAAAACCAGCTGAATCAGATCAGCACATTCCAGTAAAATATGGCATGAAGAGCACAAAAATGTCAGATGCTGCAAAGATATTTAGCCTTCCCATTGATGACTCCAATGATGCAGCACACACAAAAAAGAAAAGCTACCTAGTGTAACCGCATATGTTCAAGGACATCTTCTCTACAGAGTGTCACTCTTTGGTCCTGGAGCCAGATGTGACAGGACCCCATGATAACCAGAAAGTACAGTTACGTAAGAACTTACCGTAAAAGGAGATCTTCGAGAGGAGCTCTTGCAGTAGACAACACATCAGGATTAAGCCACCAGGTGCCAGGACCACACAGAAAAATTTCTAGCTAGCAGTCTACAATGGGAGACCACCCCCAGATGTCAGCACGCTGGCATTCACCTATGGTATAAGAGGGGTGGTCCCCTATACCCACCTCAGTTCTCCTGCTGGAGACCCTGAGAAAAGATCTGACAGGAGAGAGAGAGAGAGAGAGAGGGCGAGGGCTCCTGGAGTCAGGAAAGGCTGAGATGTGAAAGATAGCAGGGTGATGGAGGGAGGGAGAACTCTGCCTACTGCAAGAGCTCCTATTGAAGATTTACTGTTATGTTAAGTTCTTACATAACTGTACTACCTTACTTTGAAGGGGTTCTTGCAGTGGTCAACACCATTAGGACTGAGTCCCAAGCAGTGTCAGAAGGAAAGGAAGAACCTTCAGGAGGAGAAAAAAGGGAATGTAATAGGCAGAGATGGATAAGCAGCCCAGAGGTGTCCCTAGTTCAATGTAAGCCCCAAGAAAAAGAAGGCAACCCTTGACTGCCCTGTCTGCAGCAAGAAAGTGTATCTCCCTGAAGCAGATGGAGGCAGATGGTCTATGAACACCCTGAGCTCAAAATCTGTAATGGATGCAGCTAAGCCACCAAGAAGGAGGCTCAATACAGCCCCAAGAAGGGGAAAAACTGTGAAGGAAGGACTGAAGCAGGGACCAGTATTGGCCCCTGTGATCATCCATGCTTGAGGAACATAGTGACTTCGATCGGGGAGTGAAGGAAAAGGACAAACAAGTAGACTGCCAAAAGGGCTAGTCTGGAGGAGGTATTCTCCCAGGGAAAAGCCTGAGTAAATGGAAAGGAGAGGCACATCCTCAAAAAAAAGATGCAGTGAAAGGGATGCCTAGAAGGGCATCTTCTGCATCCAGAAAAGATACAGACTCTACTGAAGGCAGGGGGACTGAAGAAGGGAACACAAAGTCAGTAAAGCTTTGTGGAGAAAAGGTATGACCCTTGGAATCCCAGACCCCGAGAGCTTTAGGGATTACTCAGGTGTAGGGACCACAGCCAGAAGGAGGATGACCCCAAAGGGGGATCCTGCCAGAAGGCATTCAGAGACCCTAAATGGACCAAGGTACACCTGCAAAAGAGAGGTAAAGAGGGGTAAAGGGGCAAAGACTGCCAAAAATAGGATCCCTTGACCTGAATGGGAACCATAAGTGCCCACAAACTGGGGAGCAAGGGATGGGAAAGAGGGGTACCAACCCCCAAAGGCTTCTCAACAATGGCCAATCACCCCCTGCTGCAAGGGGAGGGGGAGGCCTTGGCAAAAGGTAACTGTCATCCAACAGAATCACATCCAGAAATGGAAAAGGGGATACCCTAAGCTGTGAAAGTGGAAGAGGAAGAATCCTTACTAGGAAGCACAAAGGGCAGCTGAGTGTCAGAGGACAAAAGCCCCCCTTTATCCAGAAAAGACAAGGCAAGATTGGGGGACTCCTGCCAATGCTATACCACATGCTAGCAAAGGAGTTACTCAGCCACCTCAGATCATGAGTAGGGGAAAGATCTGATGAAGCAGATCCCAGGATCCCCCTCCCATGTCCCCTGGCTCCAGCACAGAAGAGCAGGCCTTGGGGGGGTAACCATCCCATCCTGTGCACCACAAGCCCACTGGAGAGGCTGGGCCAGTGGACAGATGGGTGTAAACATCAGGCTGCCCAAAGCCTCGGATGCCTAAAAGTCTAGCCAACAAAGGTCCTGGCATAAGGTCTCACTCCTCACGCATCCCATCTCTAGGAAGGGGAGACACTGCCAAAGGGATACTTGGGAGTGGATGCACACCTGTAAACCAGTTGCTGGGTGCCTGGAAAGGCAGGAGTGGGAGAGCCAGGTGGGCGTAGAAACTGGCTCCACCAGGAAGAAAGAGACCTGCATGGCTAGAGGAAGCCTTGAACTGGGACAGGTGAATCCCAAGGGGAAAACCTGTCCATCCATGAAAGAGCAGGAAGTGAGGACCAATGCCCGAGGAACTACTGAGTCACAGGGCCCCAGGGGTCCACTTACAGAGAGGAACTTCGATAGCCAAAACAGAGGAGATGCATGACGGGCCCCTGGTGAAAGGCTCAGCAGCCAGAGGAAGGGACAAGTCTCAACCCCACGGTGGAGGGAAATCCCCACAATTTTCTTCCTGAGTGACTGCACCTTTCCTTCAAGGAAAATAAGGCCTAGGCTACATAGGAGTCTAGAAAGACCCAATGGCAGTGCCCTGGAAACCCGACAGGTGGGCACCCTTGGAAAAGGTCTGAAGGACTGATGTCAGGCTTCAACCGGGACTCGGGGGAAGGGGAAAGGGCCCAGGGAGAAGCCTGGTAGGGACATCAGCAACCGGAGAAGACCGGCCCGATAGTCTGGAAGGGGGGAAAGAGGAACCTTTAGAGAAAAGAGGTCTGTACGCCAAGGGATGGGAGAAAATCCCGAAACCCAGGGAGGAACCATCTAGACCTATGACAAAAGAGGGTATGAGGATGAGGACCAGTTACCCTGCTAGGATGAGCACTTACCCAGGCCTTAAATAGAACCCGGAGCCAAAATCCAAAAAAATCTGGAGCTAGCAAAAGTGTGAGCCCCGAGCATCAGACCCAGGGGGAAGAGCCCTGACCATCCAGAAAAGATTCCCAGGGAAGGGGGCAAGGAGAACCAAGGGGAAACCTGCCCCATCAAAAGAGAGAGGAGGCTCTTCACCCATGAGGGGGGCATGGCCTGAGGCCCCTACAAGTGATATCCCCATCAATCCTGGTATTACAGATATAAGGAACTGAAACAATAATGAGAGGGAGGGGAAATTCCACCCTTCTTACTCATATCCTCCAGTCTCCTTGCTGGAGCAAGGGAACTGTGCCCGGGGCTAAGAGGTGGTGGTACGTGCCAACAGTGCAGTTGCCTCAGCTCTAACAGCTTTGTGGGCTGCAGCAGCTGGAGCTGTGGAGGCTCAGTGCTTGCTCCGGGGCCCAGTGGACTGCTAACCTTGGGGTCGTCTCAAAGAGTGTCATGAAGATGGATGCTGTATTCCATCTTGCTGGCTACAAGAGACAGTGCAGAGGATAGTACCCGACTCCTGTAATGAGGACACTAAATCTCAAACATCCTCTCCAAACAGTGAAGGGTCCCGGAATGGAGCGTCCATGATAGAGGCCTGAACTTCCTGGGTGAAGTCAGACAGGCACAGCCAAGCATGGTGCCTGATGCAAATAGCTGCTGCCATGGAATAAGTACAAGCATCCACGATATCATATGAAGCACGGATGGTGTGAAAACCCATGATGGAGACAGAACCCAGGAGCTGTTCCAGCTGAGTCCTAGTGGACTGGATAATATCCCGTGTTTGCCTCAAAAGAGACTGCTGGTGCACCAGCATATGTGTGAGACAGTTTTGAGCATGCAAGGCCAGGGTAGAGGAAGCATAGGCCCTGCGCCCTAAAATGTCCAAATGCTTGGGCTCCCTGTCTTGCGGGAAGTCCCCCCGCAAGTGTCTGGACACTATAAACTCCTCCTGGGCCCCCAATAAGACCAAAGTTGAGCCTTAGGGTGGGTATTAAAGTGAGGCTGATCATCAGGAACATGGTATAGACAGGTGTACTGGCCTATTTTTTCAATTTATGATGCAGAGGTTGGTATCTCTGCAGATTCCTGTGTAGACAGATCTCATCTTTCAGAATTTGCTTGTTACCCCCGAGAAAATTGGTGGATGGCCCCTTGGGGGGGCTATTTCTGATTTTGGATGTTGTGGGCCCTCCGGGCCCCATAGCTCAGCCTAGGAATGCCCGATTTATAATTTCAAAGTGTCATTTTCTACATTTATTGCCATGCCAAGTTGGATGGAACAACTTAGAAAATCCAATATGGCCACCATGTCACTAGTAAATACTTGATTCACTAATAATTTCCAAATCCCTAGCTTCCAAGATACCGATTATCAAGGATTCATGAATGGGAAGTTAGGGAGTTTATTATTAAGTTTAATATAAACACATATTAATATAATAGAACATAAATATAAATAAACAATGCATAATGCATCAATCTGCTTGTTTGAGCCATTGACCCAAAATTACGTCCACTCTGTGACAATTTGTTACTTTGTTCACAGGATTGCATGGCAAGTTCATGTACATTGTATGCCTGTTTAGTTTGTATTTCTAGTTTCTAGTTTTTAATTTTTGTTTCTGTTTCAGAAACATGGATAGCCCTCTAGCTGTACCTGTTGGATTGGTCAATCCATCCAACTTGCCTACCTATGTTCTTTGTGAGAACCAAATTAGAGATACAGAACTGCAACAAATATTAGGAGAGAATGGACTGGATACTGTCAAGGCGTTTGCAGAGAAATGGTCAGTCACAAAACCAACTTCCGAGTACACCAGAAACTTCAACCTAGTATGGAATAAAATTCGTGACCAACTTCTCACCAGCCCTGGAGAAACAGGCCTACCTGTTCACACAAAGTGTCGCCAAAATTTCACCAGTGAAAGGAAATTAAACACTAACGCAACAAAACAACTTTCTTCAGACCAATCTTCTGAAGTTGAATTCTACAGCATACCTGACCCACAGACACCCAGTAGCAGTGAAGTGGTCCATGTAACTCGATGTAAAAGGAAATCATTGGCATTTAAGAAGGACAAGACCTGCTTTGTCAGTGATAAGAAAAGGAAAAAGAGAGGAAATATGGAAGAAAAACTCCAAAGAGCTGAACTTGAAGATGGAAAGATTACATTGCATGAAAGCATGTTACACAATAACAATTTTGATGATGCTCTTTTGTCTGGTGCAGCCAAACATTTGAAGGTCACTACCGCCAATGTTGATGTCTTTGCTGCAGATGTCAAATACCATCAAAGTTGTTACAACACTTTTGTCTACGTCGGCAAATGAGAGAGACAAGCATCAAGCAGATTGGAAAGCATTCACATAAAGACTGCTGAAAGAGTTTCTTCAAATTGTGAGAAAAAGGTTGTTCAGCAGAAATGTTGCTATTTACCCCCAGAGTTACTGGAGGATCTTCATAACCTCTACAAGTTCCATGGATGTGAACAAGATGCTAGAATAAATCACACATTTCAGTTGAAGAATCTTATCAGCAATGAATTCGGAGATGAGATAGGTTTTACTGTGGGGAAGGGGATACACGAGAATCATCTCATTCTACACTTGACAAAAGTAAACCCATTTGATTATTCTTTGACAACCTTGAAAGGAGCTGGGCTCAGAAATAGTGACATCACCAAGTCATTTGCAAAGGTGATCAATCAGAAATTAAAAGACAGACAAACTGAGTCACCACAGTTTCTTATGGCATATGAATACTTGCTTTCTGAGCTTGATAATTATGAACCCATTCCAGAAATCTTCAATGCGCTAGCTCTCTCTCTATAAGCCCTTCTAAGATTAACGCTCTAGGTTATGTGACCATCCCAACAGAAATTCAAGCTACCAAGATATGGTTCATTGCTAGTGCCTGCAATGCCTCATTACCAGAGAACATTCTCCAAAGTCGATGGTTCTATCCATGGTCATTCATTGTCTCTCCAGAAGTAAAGAACCAGTCAATCTTCTACATTGTTCGGGGGCTGGTATTTCTTACACAGACGTCAGAAGACGAAACAAGAAATTGGCCCATGATAGTAAATCTGAGAAAAAAAAAGCACCACACACGATTCTGCCTGGACAGCCGAATCATGTCACAATTGATAACTCAGATGGTAAGCAACAGACATTAACAGGAGTCTCAACAACACATGACACTAACTCAATGATTTACATACCCCATATTTCGTGTCCTGCTATCATCTGCGATTTGCCAGTACAAGAACAGAACATTCCAAGCATCTCAACAAAAGAAGTCCAGGAAACCTTTGAGAGTTCAGAACCTATTGACTATGGGGATTATAAAATAGGAAAGAGAAAATCCCCAGTGATCATCCCATCCTACGATGAGGATGAAAGCAGGACCAAGCTTGATCTTCGTTTGAGCAAAGATTGTATTTGGGCTCCGGCAGCAAGCATAGAATCTTCCAGAGAAGATGAATCTCTTCCAGTCCTAGAATCATGGACAGCTTTCAATAAAAAAGCAACATTGACCAATACTTTCAAATCTGAAACTTCTATCCACCTGTTTAAATCTAAATCTTAGACAAAATGTTCTTGATCCCACTAGAGGTGACAAATGTTTGGATTTAGTAATTACTAATGACACACTAGCTATTGACAATGTGGTGGTTGGGAACCCAATTGGCAATAGTGATGACAATACCACATTGTTCATAATACATGAAAAGAACGTATACCATCCTAATTTAATGACAGTTTATCTGTATGATAGAGCAGACCTTGAGTCAATTAATAATTATATGCATGCACTTGACTGGGATACAATATTTTTTAATAGATCCCCTGAGCAGTACTGGGATATATTTAAAAATACACTTTCCCATATTACAGATTCATTCATTCAGTCAAAGTCTAAAATATTGAATTCTAAACGGGTTCTGAAATGGATGAACAATTCTATCAAAAAATGAATCAGACTTAAAAAGGAAAAATACAATCTTTTTCTTAGAAATAAATCAGACATGAATTGGATCTCCTATTGTAACTTTTAAAAAAGGTGTAAAACTATGATCAAGAGGGCTAAGAGCAGATGGGAATATAATCTGGCCTTAAACACAAAGAAATCAAACAGTAAATATTTTTTTTCTTACATTAACTCATTAAAAAAAAACTGCTGTCAGGTTGGCCCTTTATTTGAAGATGACAAACTTATTTTTGATCCTGCTTCTATGACAGAAGTATTTAACATCAAATTTTGTAATGCTTTTGCTGTTACTTCTCAGAATGTAAGTACCAATATACCAACATACACAGATATCAGCTTTGGTACGGACAATATTAAGACAAAATTACTCTCTTTAAAGGGAAAATATAGCCCTGGCCCAGATAATATTGCAGGTCATCTTTTGTACCTCTTAGCTGATTTTCTTGTCTATCATTTAAAAATTATGTTTGATTTTTTTTATTACCGTTGGTTATGTTCGAAAGGATTGGAAGGGGGCCTATGTTATACCAATCCATAAGAAGGGTGTCAAAAAATATCTGGGAAAATTATAGACCTATCAGTTTAACGTCTTCAACATATAAATTATTTGAAAGTCTTGCTAAAGCCAGTATTTCCCCCACCCTGGACAATTATGACCCTGAGCAGCATGGCTTTAAGGCTGGTAGAAGCTGTCTCACCAATTTACTATGTTTTTATGAACAGATTAGCAAATTGTCAGATAAATGTATACCCTGTGATGTAGTATTTATTGATTTCAGTAAAGTGGTTGATGTTATGCCTCATTGGGCCTTGATTCAAAAATTACACAAGCTTAAAATTAACGCCTTTATCATAGGATGGATTAAGAATTGGCTCAATACTCAGAATCAGCAGGTCCTTATCAGTGGAGTAAAATCTAGTAAAGGACTGGTGAGCAGCGGTGTGCCCCAGGGGTCCATCTTAGGTCCTTGCCTTTTCCAGGCTTTTATCTCTGATCTAACTACTGATTATTTTTCCACAACCATTAAGTATGCTGATCATGTTAAATTAGGGGGTTCTTGTACCACTCTCTCACTACTAAATGATATTCAACACAATCTTGATGTCATTACCAACTGGGTCAATATCTGGGGGATGAAACTTAACCTGTCTAAGTGCAGGGTTATGCATTTGGGTGCTAATAATTTGCACAACACATATAAATTGGCTGGTTCAACTTTGGGAAAAACTGCAGATGAGAAAGATTTAGGAATTTTCATCTCAGACAATATGTCATATATTAAACGTCTACATGAAGCCATGTGAAAAACAAATAAGGTTATGTGATCTATTCTAAGAAATATTAGCTCTAGGACTCCAGAGGTGATGATGCCTCTGTTTAGGACTTATGTCAGGCCTCATCTGGAGTATGCCTCTCAATTATGGTGCCCATATCATAAATCTGACTGTAATTCACTCGAAGTAGTTCAGAGGAAATATACCAAATGTTTATTAGGGTTACACACTATGTCTTTTGAGACTAGATTGCGATCCCTGAATCTTATGCCATTAGCCACTTGTTGTCTTAGGGGCGATCTATTGTTGCTTTACAACATAGTCCAAGACCCTTATTTACTATGCGAATTGGAACTACAATTTAAAGAGCATTTACATGACACTCGTGGACACCCTCTTCAACTGGTGGGCAAATCCTTTCATTCCTCCGATCGTAAATATTTTTTTTTACTTTAAGAACTATAGGACCATGGAATAGATTGCCATTGTATGTTGTTGTGAGTGAAACTACAAGTATATTCAAGTATCGACTTGATAAGTTACTCACCTCAGCTTATGTCCTGTCATATTATTCTCTGGTTTAGTACAAGAACAATTATGGGCTTTGCTCCCTCACTCTTCATTTCACTGTTGTAGTATGAACCATAGTAGTAGGATTTCCTGCCCATTATGCCATGTGAACCAGATGATGTAGTTTCACCACATCTTCAGCCACAGCAATCATGCAGTTTTCTACAAGATTGCACAAATAATGTGGGAAGAAAAATATACAAAAGTGGTTCATTTGATGGGAGGATTTCATGAACTGATGGTGAGGCAGCACATCCTCTACAAGCTATATGGTGCTATGGGACCTTGTGACTTGTGGGTTCAGGTGGGGATAACAGCGGATGGATCCATTGACCAGGCCCTGGAAGGATGCCACTATTCCAGATAGATGAGGTTACATAAACAGTCCCTCGAGGCTCTCCTATGATTCGTGTGATCCAAGATTCATGGCTCACTAACTGACGGACTATGAGAAAAGCTCATCAACATGAGAAGATCTGTATCGTGAGAAGATCTGTATCGGTAGAATCCCTGAATCTTGTCCTCTTGGATGAATCTTTCTCTGAAATGCAGTCACAAATGCTGGAAACCTCTGGCACCATGGGACAGTGGGTGACAGGCTACATTGGTGACACAAGCTCTCTTCTCACCCAGATCACCACATACATCTGCAGGCTCAACAAGATATTCTACCTTTACTGTTTGCATTCAACCATTAAAAACTACTGTTGGTATTTGATGTGGCATCATGCAGACCTCATTAATCCGAAAACCATCAATGAGAACGCATAAAATGAACTGCAGGAATATGGCTTTGGGGGTAGTCTGTCCAATGAGGCATTCTCCACAATATCTGGTGACCAAGTGACTGAGGTCTCAATCAACAGAGAGGTCAAGGTGAGGGGTGGACCCATAAGAGGCAGTTACAGTAAATCTAAGGAAACTGCTGGTGACTTCATTTTGAATTCCCACAAGCTCACCAAAATTTGTTTGTCACTGAAGGAGAAGATGCTTCTGAAAACATCAGCCACACACAATGAGTTGACACATGGTGCCATGAAGAAACATGATGGTCAAGTGAAACAGCTAATGAAGAAACTTCACGCATATTCAAATCCATGTCAAGGTGTAGCAAGACAAATCACAATGAGCATTGAAATTCCACCGGCAATAGTAGAGGGCCTTTTGAAGGCAAGGGCTACAGGGGAAGTTATGTTGAGTGCATTTATAAACGACCGCCTCCTATCAAGGAAAGTTGGTTTCTTTGAGCCCATTAAATGCAGCAGAATTTCCACGGGAATGGACAAGAAGAAAAGGAAACCCAAAGAGGAATCAGTCTTGAAAGAAGACATCAGGCTCTCAGTATCATTGTTGCAAAGTGCCCGACAAGAAAGATGAATCTTCCCATCCGCTCACAACATATCCTCTTGCAACAGCAACTCCAGACAGACACCTCTACAAACCTAATACCAAACATGTCTTAAGAAATTATCTCATCGATGAAGCAGAAGCTTGAAGTTCTTCCCCTGCCCTGTTTTGCTCAGTGTACATATACGATGCCATGGCGATGGTCAGAGCAGTTCCTGCACAGCGTACATGGGACAGCCTTTGGAAAGCACTTCTTGTTGCATTCACACCTTCATCTACAGCAAACCCAGTGGAAGTCATAGTTGTTTCTGATAATTATAAGGATGATTAGGAGTTCTCGGTGAAAAAGCAAGAATGAGCTGAGCAAGCAGTAGGAACAGGAGGAATGCAACTTCATATGGGATCAGATTCGCAAGAGATGCTGCAGGGAAAGGTGTATCAACAGTACATTCACAACAATGACAACAAAACAGATCTCATACAGTACTTCAATGAATATGTTAGACAAGAGGATGTCAGAAGAAATTTACGATACCTGCTTACTATCAGCAATGGCAGAAGCACATATACTATATACCCAGACTCAGAAGAATTCCTGTTGTCCTGCAACCATGAGGAGGCAGATATGAGGATAGTGCTGCATTGTGCTCTTGTGAAAGTCCCAGTTGTCATCCGAGCCAAAGATACAGACATCCTCATCGTGATGGTTTACACTTTCACAAAGATCCTTCCAGATTCACCATGGATGCTCATCGACCCTGACATATTAGTAAACATAGGATGTATATACGATCACATTGGACACGCTGCAAGTCTCAATTTGCCAGCATTCCACGTTGTCTCTGGATGCAATGCAGCGAGTTACTTCTACATGAAATCAAAGAAATTAGTCTTTCATTGATCGCGCAGGGCTGAAGAAAGAATAAATCTCCTTTCAGGGCTTGGAGAAAGCACATATGCTTCACAAGACTCTGAACAAAACATCAAGACCTTCATTCAGCACTGCATGTACAATGGTACAGGAGGAGAGGATATAGTAGACATACGAGTAAGGCAATACAATAACCTGAAAGTGAAGACTACGCAAATTATTCTACCAGACCCAGCAAGCCTATGTCAGCACATAAAGAGAACAAATATCGTAGCCTATTATTGGTGCTACTGCACAGAGCCAGAAATCCAGAAAATTGACCCTTCTTTGTCAGGATGGAAACAAGAGGATGAAACGCTGAAACCTGTGTGGGTCACTGGGTTTCAGTTACCTGACTTCTTACATCATAGAAGAAAGGGCAGAAGGATAGCCAGCCGACGATGTGCAGCTGACAGAGATGAGGCAGACAATAAAGGTGAGTCAGCACCTCAAAGACACACACAGAAGACCAAACAAAACCTTTAACCACAACACCAATGACTGACTGTACAAGAGATGATGACACAGAAAACGACACATCGGCAGCCAATGAATAAACTTCTGCGGATTAATCTTCAAGCTTCAGGAGTGAATGTGACAGTTCAGATCCAGAGTAGACTCCAGTGTCTGATTTTCTATTTTTTTGAAACTTGGCTTCCCGGCCAAATTCCCTTTAGGGTAACCATTGCCTCAGTGCTTGGGTTCACCACTACATAACCCAGATAGACCATCTTAGGGTAGCTGGTTCATTCCACTGGGGTGTCAAACAGATGAGGCATACTGATGAGTCCTGGTAGGACGAAACACATGTCTATGTCTTCTGTTGGCACCCTTCGCAAACTGTGTAAGAGACCTTTCAGCACCATGCATTTCTGCTTAATGTTGAACCAGACTAATATTCTGTGGTGATTTGCATTGTGAAGGCATGTGTGATTTTGTATTTCTTTGAAACTTGGCTTCCTGGCCAAATGCCCTTTGGGGTAACCATTGCCTCAGTGCTTGCACACAGAGGTTCTTTGTCCTCCAATATAATGACTTCAAAACTGGACGTTACAACCAAGGTGTACTGTTGACCCAAAATATTCATATTGTTGGGTCAAATCATTGATAAAATGACTTAATTCTAAACAACAAATCAGCACATACAACATTTAGATTTTAAGCATTACTGTACGTACTTCAAACTATTTTATCAGTAAATTGCCTTTTGAATTCAATTGTTTTATGTAGTATTAATGTGTGCATTTGGTGCTGTGTCTAACAGGGAGCCTCAAAGCAATATATAGATGTCATAAAGGTTCATGAATAAATGTTCAATATATAGATGTTCATGAATCATTGATAATCGGTATCTTGGAAGCTAGGGATGTGGAAATTATTAGCGAATCAAGTATTTACTAGCAACATGGTGGCCATATTGGATTTTAGTGGCCATTTTGGATATTCTAAGTTGTTTCATCCAACTTGGCATGGCAATAAATGTAGAAAATGACACTTTGGAATTGTAAAGCAGGCATTCCTAAGCCGAGCTGTGGGGCCCAGAGGGCCCACAATGTCAAAACTCAGAAATAGGCCCCCCCAAGGGGCCATCCACCAATTTTCTCAGGGGTAACAAGCAAATTCTGAAAGGTGAGGTCTATCTACACAGGAATCTGCAGAGATACCAACCTCTGCACCATAAGGCCGGTACACCTGTCTAGTAGAGGCGGTCAGCTTTCCTAGGCATGGAGGGGATGGGTGCTGGTTGCTACAAGACAGTAGATGAGATATCATCATGTGGAACCACTAAAGGTGGGATAACCACAGACATCACTTCCGGGAGGCTCAAGTGCTCCACCAGACGGTGGTGCTGAGGGTCCTACTCCTCAGTACATCATCCCTGGGATGTTTTAATAAGTTTCATCATCTCCAGGAAGGAAGGGTCCTCTGGAGGAGATTTGGGGGTGTCCCTAATCCACACCTCCCCAGGGGGGTGAGTGCAGGGGGGAATTGGTGACTCGAGAGAGTCTGAAAACATGTCACCAACCCTTCTGAGTATGAGGCAGTGCGCTGAGAAGAGGATAGGCTGGGTTCCTTGACAGTTCTGGCATCTAGCCATGGCTCCACTGAAAGAAGAGGAGCCTCTAAGTCTGGCAAAGGGGAGTTCCACGCCCAGGAAGGGGCCGATGCCAGCATCGCCGGAGCTGGAGCCAGATGCTGAACAGATGCCAACCATGCACCCAGAAAAATGCTGTAGTCAGCCAGCATTCAGTATAAAAACAACGGGTGAAAGGAACAGCCCAGTGCTGGAAAATGCATCAAGAGACTGAAAATGGATCTGAACTATGATCCCGAAGGCCCTGCAATATGCCCACAAGGCACTGATTAGAGGCCCAGATCTGAGCCTGAAAATGCACCCAAAGGGCTGTCTTGAGTCTGCCCCGATGGTGGTTGCTGATCAAGTGAAGGGTCCCGGAGGTCCAGGTTCTGAGGCAACACATGAGGGACCAAGGAGAGGTCCAAAGGTGGAACAGCCTGGTGTGCCTGGTCTATAGAAAGGGGATAGGCAGGATCAGGCTGAGGGTGGATCAGTACTGGTTCCAATGGTGGAGGATCAGTGGATGGCGGCACTGCTGGCACCTGGTGGGGAGAGCCTGGAGAGGGGACCACCTGCAGCAACTAAAGAGTCAAAAGCCCCCGGGGAGAGCCCACAGGCATGGGCTGAGGCCCTGCCAGAGTGGGTGATAGCTGTCTTTGGTCCAGAGGACCAACAACAGGCCCCAAAAAGGGATCCAGCAAAGATGTCGGGGATGGGCAGGCATCAGTAGAGGAGCTGAAACCCAGAAAACTGACCAGACCACCTGATGGTGGTAGGGCCTGGGTGTCAGGGGCGGCAGAACAGAGGAAGAGTCCCCCTAACCCACAGAGCTGCCACCCGCCACAAAGACCAAGGTGGGAGGCATGGCCAGAGGTAGCCCAGAGGGAAGGATGGCTGGTGTGGCTGCTGAGGTTGACCCCCTGTGGGGGGGACCCAGCATCAGCCACGGTCCCCATAGGTGACCGTGGCTCTGGAGCAGACCACTCATGGTGCAGATGCATCTTATACTTCGTCTTGGAAGAGGAGGCCTCCAGCAAGGTCCCCGCTGTTGTTCAAGCCTGCAGTTTTTTATCCATGGTGGCCAATCTTTGCTGGAGGAGATGGACCTCCAGAACCTTCTGGCGTGTTTTTTTGCATGATCTAGTTGAACTTCTGGCAGGCTTCGGTATTGTGATCTATGCCTAGGAAGATGATGTAGGTGGTGTGGCCATCCTTTTCAGGAATTTGTTTGCTGCAGGCATACTTAGATTTGTGGGGATTCACAGAGGAGGTCAGCGACGACATGTAGATGAAAACAGAAGCGAATTATAATCGAAGAAAAAATAACAATGGTTGAAGAAATGGCAGTCAACTGGAGCAGTGTTCCACAAGGTCTTACAAGCGCAGGTTGACGGTGAGAAAAGAACTCAGGTGGGCATGGGGGACAGCCCCTTATATACCATAGGTGGATGCCGGCGTGCTAACGTCAGGGGTGGTCCCCTGTTGAAGACTGTGAGCCAACAAATTTTCTGTGTGGTCCTGATGCCTGGTGGCTTAGTCCTTATGGTGTTGCCTACTGCAAGAGCCCCCTCAAAGTAAAATCTTTTGACACCATCTGTGCACCCACATGGTATACAGAAGCACCAGCCCCCCAACTGCCACAATATTCTTCACACCAAGGAGGAAGAGCTTTCTGTCTGAAAATTAGTAACAAATCACACTAGGGCATAAGGGAGCACACTGGTGCATATAAGAAGGGACAACCATAACAACAAATGTCTTAACAGTCCATAAGCACTGGAGGAAGGGGGAAGACAACAGCTATGGAACTAAAGTGAGTTTGGGGTTATGAACAGCGAGTGAGTGGTACTCTGTGGAGCAGATATTATTGAAGATTTGATGTTACAGTTAGGGATAACATGATACTGGCAATATATCACTATACCACTGATGATCATATAGTGTTGCTAAAAAACAATGTTACAATTATCGTGCAGCACTATATACTGTGATATATCATGATAAAGTGTCTTAACTTGCTACTCTGGCAGCATGTCCCTCTTCAGTTGTAATCATGGTTCCTAAATCCCCACCTTCTTTCAATCTTATTTTTAATATTTTTCTAAAATTAGAAATGCTGTAAATTGTTGTGATATGTAATATATTTTTTGCACAAATACTGTAATACTAAAAGATATCATATCATGACATCCATAATTAAGTTAAGCAACTTTTCTATCTTCAATAATCAATCTTCTCCATATAGAAGTTGTGAACTGCTCAAAGTAATTTTACAGATTTATTGTGCAACATACAGTATTTCGCTTCACTGAAATTATTTTACCAAGGTTATAATCAAAATGCTGCACCCCTCTTATTATGCAGAAAATATAGTTACTTAAAGAAGAGGAGTATGAAAATGTTTGATTTCATTACGACAGTTGCAAATGAGTTGTCAGTCAAATATTTATTTGTCAATTACTGTTTCTGTTTTGCATTGTATTATGATGTGCCTTGAATGGCATTACGAGTGGCATAAATTGATACGAGACTAAATAAATAACTGATGACTTTTTGTTCCCAGCTTAAGAACTGGAGGAAGGCAGACCTTATGGATCTCGAGTTCCTTTGGACCTTAGGTTACTATGCATACATGTTACTATACTACAACAACCCAATAAAAAAGTCTAAAACATCTATAAATATATGAATCAGATCACTGTAAATGACATATTACTCACCTCTGCTTCAATTTCTGCCTGTCTCTTCTCCAGAAGTTTTGCTACAGCCATCGCTCTGTGCTTACCAGAACGCTTACAGCTGACCGCCCACTCACAAAGTAAGGTCACGACTGCTTCATCATTAGGAGCAATCTGTTTTAACAAAGAAAAAAAAAAGACCACAGTTCATGTTGCCATTAACATTATTTTATTTTTTTTTTTTTACCTACAGTTTTTCACCCCATTTCTCCTTGACTGCCTCCAGGTCCTCCTTATGCATTCCCAAACCCTTCTGCCCACTGAATGAGTTCTCCATGGATCTGAACTGTTGCCAGCATGTGCTCCATATCCTTTTCCTGATTCCTGACCATAACCCACAGCATGTCCCCCATGGTTACAATCCCAGTTTCAAGATGCCAGGACAGCTGAGATGCTCCATCTCATTTCTAGTGGAGATCAGGGGCTAGATTTTTAAAGATTTGAAAACTTGTGGATAGGCAGCAGAAACAATGTATGCATGTGGGGGGGTTCCCTCTCTTGGGAACCAACAAGTTTTCATGCATGCACGTGATTTTCAACAGGGCAGCCATTTTGTAACAGTTTTCGTGCTATACAGCAGGATGCATATAGATTCCATGCACAGCTATGCCGACATGTTATGTCTGGTTACCAGGCACAGCATTCTTTCACAGCTGAGAGCAGAGGCTTGTGCAGGGGGAAAAGGGGTTCTTTAGGTGTATTGGTGAGTGGAGGAAGGTCAAGGGCCAGCTCAGTAGGTTGAGGACTGCTGGGGTGGGTGGAAGGTGCTGGAGAGTGGGCAGAGGTAGTGAATGACTACTTTGCCTCAGTGTTCACTAGGGAGGAAGCTGCGGAACTTCCAAAAAAGGGATTGAAGGACACAGAAGGTGCAGCAGACCTGTCTATTGGGGGTACCTGCTGAAGAACAAGCTACTGGGGGAGGTAGGCCAGGTGTGAGATATCAGGCTGGTTCTGCTGAATGGAGGGGGACAGATGCTGATATTCCTAGTGGTTGGGTGTGGGAAGCCCTCCAGTCCCTAAAAAAGGATAAATCTCTGGGACCTGATGCTATTCATCCCAGAGTACTGAGGGAGTTGGTGGATGTTTTGGCTGTACCATTGGCGGATCTCTTTAACGTGTTGCTCCAGACAGGGAGGGTGCCAAGGGATTGGAAGCAGGTGCATGTTGTGCCCATCCATAAAGGGGGAATCGAGAGAAGAGCCAGGAAACTATAGACCTGTCAGTTTGATGTTGGTGGTGGGGAAGGCTATGGAGAGCATACTTAAGGAAAGGCTGGGAGGTTTCTTGGAGGAGATGGGTTACCTGGATGACTGGCAGCTCAGGTTTGTGCCAGGTAGATCATGTCAAACAAACCTTGTAGAGTTCTATGAGTGGGTGACATCGGTACTCAACAAGGGGAGACCAGTGGATGTACTGTTCCTGGACTACAGCAAGGCATTTGATTTGGTCCCTCACACTGGCCTAAGGGAGAAGCTGGGGGGGGATGGGGGTAGGCCCATTCACGGTTAGGTGGATTGGAAATTGGCTTTCAGGTCGTACTCAGCGGGTAGTGGTCAGAGGGGAGGTCTCGTCTCCTTGGGAGGTCATAATTGGGGTCCGACAGGGATCAGTCCTGGGGCCACTCCTGTTTAATGCCTACATCTCCAATATCAGGGAAGGTATCAGGTGTGAAATGAGTCTCTTTGCAGACGACTCTAAGCTGGGGGCAGTGGTGGAGGGGAAGGAGGGGAGATTGGCCCTTCAAGAGGACCTGGATACTCTGGATAGGTGGTCCTGCACCTGGAAATTGAAATTTAACCCCTCCAAGTGCAAGATGCTACATCTAGGCTGGGAAACCCCCAACTATGTGTACACCCTGGGGGGGGGGGTATGATTTGCAGGCCATGGCAGGGGAAAGAGAGCTAGGAGTCTTGGTGGATGTAAACATGAATAATTCAGAGCAGTGCAGGAGGGCAAAATAGGCAAATAGGATGCTGGGATTAGAGATGTAGCGAATTTAAAATCTGCCTGTGAAGTGAACGCAAAGTGGCCACTTCGCTATGTGAAGTGCCCAGTAGGAAAGGCTCACTTCGCCTTGTTATTATTACTTTGCATTGTCATTCTGCTTTAAACGTGATGTAAGGTGGAGTGACAATATTGGCAGCACCCCACCCACACAGTCACCAGAATTAATGTGCATCCCCAAAGTGCTACTGTCTTGTGTCCAGAAAACTCCCCAGTGCTGACAAAGTGACATGAGAGCATAACAAGAAATGCAAAGTCTCCCAGAATTAATGGCACACTCAGTCATGTGCACAGTGGTCACACACAGAGTCACCAGAATTATTGTGCATCCCCAAAAGGCTACTGTCTTGTGTCCAGAAAATTCCCCAGTGCTGATGAAATGCTACTGTCTTGTGTCCAGAAAATCCTCAGTGCTGACGAACTGAAATGAGAGCGTAACAAGAAATGCAGTCTCCCAGAATTAATGGTGCACTGCAAACGCACAGACAGATTAAGATTGTGCTGCGCATTCAAGGGATGCATATGAAAAGGCACAATACCACCTAACCAGTGCTCACAAGTCACAAATCCAAATCTGGAAAGGAATACATTTTGCCAGTTGGGGGATTAGTGCACGGCAGTAACAATCCACTACCAGTAAAGATACCACAAAACAGTATAAAAAATTAATGCAGGTGCAGTGGATAGCAGGTTCACACTGCTGCAATTTATTGTATGGCACAATAAAAGGTGTCTGATTTAATGGCCCGCATCACACACACACACACACACACACACACACACACACTACAAGTAATGCGTAGCAAACTGAAAACCTTTAGTAATACAACCAAATGTTTTAAACAGACAAACTGTACACTACTGCACCACAACAATCAACAAAAAAAGTCAAGAATTACTAAAAATATTATTGTGTGTACATTAACAGTTATACAAGAATTAATCAAAACAGAAAGACTGCCTTTTTCTCCCAGTTAATGTACCTACACCACAAATACGCCCCTCCCCCAAAGCACACTTCACAGTACACAGACTGACTGTTCTAAATTAACATTCAAAATCCACACACAACAATAATCACTCGATGATATGAGCACAGAAGGGTTTCCTACAATCGATGTAGCAAATTTTGAGCAAAAAAAATGGCTCAAAAAGACATTTTAAACAGTTTTAGAGGTTTTGAATCGAAGAGCTCTAAGTGCAAACTGTCTCCAGCTACCACTACACATGCACTACCCAGGCCAGAACTGAGGCTGTGCAGAACAATCTAGAGCCCATGTGACCTGCAATCCCATGAATCACTGCAGAATTTCATTTGGAGCTCAATTACAGGGCAAAGTGAGGCGAATTAGATTGATTTCAATGTACTTCACCTTAAAATTGGTGGAGAAGTGGTTTGGGGAAGGCGGAATAAAGCAAAGTCATTGGTTTCAATGGACTTCGCGTTCGTCATTATGAAGCGAAGTACTCCACTTCACATTGTGGAGTACTCCACGGGTTCCACGTTACTCTATGAATCACTTCATGGAGCGAATTGGGGCCACTTCGCCCACCACTACTTATAGTACTGTAACTCACATGCTGAACAGGAAGGAACACAAATGCCTATGGCTGTACTTCCCCGATGAGCTACAGCACAAAACTCCCCGGGACCCCAACTTAAAAACACGTATTAATGAGTACAATGGTGGGGTGGTGAAGCCTGGAGAGATACTATAAAACAGGCTTACAATACATCCAAGTAACTAGACAAAAATATATGTTGTGAATCGTGATATGATCGTGAATCATGATTTGTGACTGCATTTGTGACCGTGATAATGAAGAACGTGATTCGGTGTCAATGGTGTGAGATAACCAATATGAAACTGTATTGGGAACACAAATGCCTATGGCTGTACTTCCCCGATGAGCTGTTGCTTAAAACTCCGAGACTTAAAAACATATATCAATGAGTACAATGGTGGGGTGGTGAAACCTGGAGAGATACTACAAAACAGGCTTACAATACATCCAAGTAACTAGTAAAAAAATTAATGTGATTCATGACGTGATTGTGAATCGTGATTTGTGACCGTGATGATGAAGAACGTGATTTGTATCACGAGTGACTCGTGATGATGGTCCTGACTTAAAAACGCATGTTAATGAGTACAATGTTCATGCAGAATTATGCATCACACCTGTCCAGTACTCTGAAGGGAAGCCAAAGAAACAACTGTGACTTAAGTTACAGATGGAGATTGGGCCCTAAAGAGATGCAGATACACAGACAGATTAAGATTGCACTGCACACTGAAGAGATGCAGACACAAAGACACAACACCTAACCAGTGCTCACCATCAGAAATTCAAATCTGGAAAAAAATACCTTTGCCGGTTGGGGCGGGCGGGGGGCAGTGTACTGCACTTCTGCAGTAACAGTCACTAGTACTAGTACCAGTAAAGATACCACAAAGAAGTACAAAAATCACACAGCTGCAGTGGATAGCAGGTTCACATTGCTGAAATTACTATGTGGCACAATAAAAGGTGTCTGATTTGATGACACGTGTCACAAACATACTCATACTCACACACACACACACACACACACACACACACAGTGATGCGTAGCAAATTGAAAACTTCAGTAATATAACCACATATTTCAAACAAACTAAAATTATGCACTGATGCACCACAACAATCAGCAAAAAAATGGCAAGAATTACAGAAAATATTACTGTGTGTACATTAACACAGTTATAAGAAAAATATCACCGAAACAGAAAGAACTGCATTTTTCTCCAAGTTAATCTACCTACACCACAGATACACCCCTCCCCCAAAGCACACTTCCACTGTCTCTCAGTACACAGACTGAATGTTGTACGTTAACATTCAAAATCCACACACAAACAATAAACGCTCGATGATATGAGCACAGGAGGGTTTCCTACAATCGATGAACTAAAGTTTCAGCAAAAAAAAAAAAAGACTCAAAAAGGCTTTTTTAGCAGCTTTTAGAAGGTTTGAATCGCTGAGAGCTCTCAGAACAGACTGTCTCCTACAGCTTCCTACACACACTACCCCAAACTGAGGCTATGAGGAACAATCTAGAGCCCATGTGACCTGAAATCCCATGAATCACTGCAAAATTCACCTTTGGAGCTTAAAAACAAGGCAAAGTACATTGTTTTCAATGTACTTCACCTTAAGAATTGGTGGAGTAGTGGTTTGGGAAGGTGGAGTAATACAAAGTCATTGCTTTCAATGGACTTCACGTTACCCATTATAACGGAAGTACTCCACTTCGTGTTGCAGAGCACTCCGCGAATTCGCCTTCACTCCGCAAATCACTTTGTGGAGTGAATTGGGGCCACTTTGCCCATTTCTAGCTGGGATGTATTGCTAGGGGGATTACCTCAAGGAACAGGAAGGTAATTTTGCCACTGTGCAACAGCCTGGTTAGACCTTATCTTGAGTACTGTGTGCCGTTTTGGAGGCTGCACCTAAGGAGAGACATCCAACTCCTGGAGAGGGTTCAGAGGACAGCAACCAGAATGATCCAGGGCCTGGGGGATATGACATATGAGGAACGACTAGGAGAGCTCAACCTATTCTTGCTGGAGGAGAGAAGGGACTGGGGGGACATGACTGAGGTCTTCAAGTACCTCAGGGGAGTAAATAAGGTAAGCTGAGATAGGATCTTTCGACTGAAGGAGGGTGGAATCACCAGAGGACACAGCTGGAAGATTGAGGGTGGTAGGATTAGGGGGAAAGGAGGAGGAGGTACTTCACTGAGAGAGTGGTGAAACCGTGGAATGCGCTGCCTGGGGAGCTGGTACAGGCAGCTATGGTGGAGGGATTCAAGAGAGGGTGGGACAGGTATAGGCAAGTGGTGAAGCAGAGGCTGGTTTGTCCTGGGGGTGGTCAGTAATGGGGGATGGAGTAACAGTGGAAGGAGACGGACAGAGGGCTACGGTACCCAATCAGGGTGCTGATGTGCTGATGCATGAGCAGACTTGATAGACCAATAGGTCTAATCTGCTGGCGTCTGGTATGTTAGTATGTTAGCTGTGCCTGCCATGCGTTTGCCACCTATGTGCACAAAATGCTGAAAATAACATTTGCGCCCTGCGGCTAGTGTATTGGGACTCAGTTTGGGCCATGTCAGGCTTTCTGGAAACAGGGCCCCTGATTTTTGCAGCTGGGTGTGCTGGCATGCTGAGAAGTAAGTGACTTGCCCATGGTTACACAGTGAATATTTGGTCCTAGTAGAGTCTGAAGCTGCAGTCTCTAACCACCAGAGGATGCTGCTCATCACGCAGCTGTAAGCGAGTCCTTCCCACCAGCATGTAAATCTGAAATATCCGGTGACTTTATTAAAAGGCTATAAGAACAGAAAGTATTAGAATGTAAATTGGTATTTGAAAACCAGCTTCTATGGAAAACACTGCCTTGCAGGTTAAATAAAGTTTTCCTTCAAAGAGGCTAACAAGAAGAGGGAGTTCAAAAACATCCTCTGTTGTAATTTATCTTTTTATCTTATTAAAATTTCCAAACTGCTTACTTACAGCCCACTGAACAAAGTTTATAAGTAATCAATTTGTTTTTCCCACATTTTCTTTTACTGCATGTAGTCTCCTTTTTATTTCTAAATCAGACTTCTAGACCCACTTTACTTACATCCCCAGAACATTTGGGGTGCAAAGACCGGTCCGCATGCGTCCCTTGCAGCTGGAATTAACTAGTAAAGAACAGTCTCTTATTCTGTTATCATGTAGTTGTTTCATCTAACAGCACTTTAAGCTACAACATTGAGAACTTTAATAAATGAATATTTCTATGGCAATTTTTTGCACTTTCATCATATTGGTAATTGCATGCAGTACTTACTGAAAATCTAGTTAGAGCGCTGTAATTATTAAATGCTCCTAGTAAATGCTCTCCATTACTACTGCGGTGATGACCCCTTAAAAGTGGTGTATGAAAGGAACTGTGTAAATTCCCCTAGGAAGTACCTGAGAGGCACATAGCACCAAGGGTTTTGGATGTAGCAGTTTACTGATTTTTCCACACAAAAAAATTATCATTTGTCTTTTCAGTATGCTGCTTATTTTTTTATGTACCGATTTTACCCACTGAATTGTTCTTACAATCAAAAATATTTTCATACATACTGTAGTTCTGCCTATCTTTCAAAGAGGGCTCATAGTTTTCACACTAGATGCATTCATTAATAATATTCCTCAGTACCAGTTATTCATGTCCTTTTAAAGTTTGCTTGCCATAGGCAAATTAAATATTGATATCAGTGCAGGGGGACTAGACAGGTAAAGATCATTAAAAAGCACCCACTGTAGCGCAAAATGTAGTGTGCCATTAAATAGTTCCTGGTGTATCTTGAGTCACACAGCTGAGATGCATTTTATAACATGCCAAATTAATTTGTAAAATGGTTGTGTCTCTGAGTAATTTGCGAACACACACTGCACAAAATCACTTGCCAGTCAATATATATCTTCCCCATTACATCGTTTTTTTTAGACCTTTTATAAAATGTTTAAAATACCTTAAAATATACTTTTACTACTTTTTCCTACTGCCTTGTAACTTCTGATCAAAAGACCTGACCATAGCAATCACATGGGCATTAACCTGCATGCACCACATGGTATGCTAGTGAGCACTACTGACTAATGACAGAGGTTGGCAGCACTCCTTAGTACACATGCATGGTGGAAACAGGCTGGGGTCTCTGAGATGAGCAACGGCATGTCTTTATACTCAAAGTTGTGGAGAACTAGGAAAAATCCGTAAAAGATATAGTTACAGGTGTTTTTAATAATCATCATGTCACAGGGGGAAATGTATTTGATAGGGAGGGGGAACTTTTTGCACAGTTTCCCTTTTAATTTTAAAGTATGGAAATACTGTTGCACATGTGATCTCAAAGACGTTTGCTAATGTAACCCCTAGGTGGCGCTATCCCAAGGGCTACTACCCCTGCCTGCTTGGCTAGTAGCAGGTTAAGGGGCCTGAGTTCTGAAATGGGTGCCTCCACAACAGAGGTCAGGGTTGGTAGTGGTCAAGCTAACCTGGGCACAGCCCTCCAGGACACTGTAACCCCCCTCTTTCCTTACTAGTGGCCGGAACAATACACAATAATCACTTTCACAATACCCCGATACACCACACAAGTACCCACACTGTTTGCACTTGCCACCAGGGCTTTCCTCTGGCCTGGCCCTGGGGACCCCCTGTAAAACAAGGTTATACACAGCAAATAACAGCAGAACAGTACTCTTGCACAAACTGGAACCACAATCAGGATAAATGCAAAAAAAGAGAGAGATCCGATTTATGTAAGGGGCTTGGACACGGGAGGGGCGTAATCAGGTTAATTTGCTTAAAGGCTCTGTCAATCAAACAGTTATGCATGCTCTTCAGGGTCCATAAACAGTCACACACACTCTGGGTACCCAGATGGAGAATAGTGGGCTAACCAGGAATGTTGCAGTTGATTGGGGCCTGTGATGGAAGAAAACAACATGCATAACACACACTATTTGTAATCCAGAGCCAGAGGGCTCAGTTCATGAAAAAAAAAAAACAAGACAATCGGATGACACACTTTTAGATTAGGCTGTTGTTGCAGGGAGCTACCCTCATGATTACTCACGATACCCAAGACTGGACACAGGCTGGATGAAAATCAAGACAGCAGGTGGTTAATCTGGAGTGCCAGGAGAAGCAAGGCCCACACGATTTGCTGAGGCATCGTTCCTGTTCAAGCGCGGAGCAGGGGGCTGATCCCCAGGCAGGCTCTCGTCGGTGGCTTTCTCTGTGCAGTGGGGTAGTCTGGCAGGGCCAGCGTGGCATGGCCTAGGCCGAATGGAGATGAACGCAGATTCAGTCTGATTAGGCTGAATAAAGCTTCCAGCAAGCAGAACATGGTTCACACAGTGGGGAACCAAATCACAACCCACTTTCAATACACAGCACATTTACATGTAAGGAAATTCTATTGTACCAGGCAAACTGCTCTCCAGTCATGATTGCAAAGTCTCTGCACAAACCGGGGATTCAAAAGCAGCTGGAAATCCTGACAGGCCAATCGCATTCAGCAAATCTTTGGTCTTCTTCAGGTTAAAGCCTGGTCACAGTCCAGTGGCTTAAATAGTCCTCACAACTCAGATTCAGTCCGAATAAACTCTATTTTCCCTCTCAGGGACAGCGGGCAGACAGGCAGGCCAAAACTCAGCCCTTTCACAGTTCTCCCATGCAAAACTACACAGAACTGCTGCTCAAAATCACTTGAGCTGTTACTTCTTCACTTCTCATCTCAAAACTAAAACTAGCTGCAGCAGCCTGGGAAATTCCCCAAGATCCTAAAGGTCCAGTTGGCTGATTCTCCTGTTAGTCACAACAAAGGCTCCCCCTTCAGGTGCAAAAAGCCCCAAACTACAATTCCTACAGATTTTGACTTCAGACAGCCCCTGTAGTCCGGCTCCATTTTAGTTCCCACCAGTACTGATTGGCTCAATTCGGCAGTCCAGGACCAAGATAGTGGAGATAAACAAAACAGTCCTTACTGCAAAGAAGGCAGGTTAGACAAACTACATTATCATTATCACTCTAAATGATTTTCAGCAAATAGTTACATCTTTCAACAGAGCTCCCTCTCAGATTACTTATGACTGCAATCCAGGCAGTTCTTAAAGAGACAGTACACAGAGGCTATACAGGCATTCTCCGGCAATCACATTTAAACTGCTAAAATGCAGGACATCAGCCTGGCAGTGAGCATTTAGGCAAGCTCGAGGAAGACTTTTCAGGAACCCCCTTTTGTAGGGGGGTTACACTAAGCTTGTATATAATGAAAACAGACTATCAGCTTTTTCACACCCTTTATTTCAGTTAGCCAATCGCAGAACAGTTAGAGTTGGGCATGTCATCTCTGTGGTAAAAGTAAAGGAGTCTGACAGCAGGCATGAGAAATACTGTTGCTATTTTGTCTCAACATGGCATGAGTACTAGTCATTACAGCTGTGTTTAGCAAAACTGCAGGGAGAACACTGCCACACTGACATATTTATTTATAAACTGGTAACTGGGAAAGGCACACTGAGTCAAAGTTTCTTGTTAGGTGCGATCCTGGAGGAGGGGTTTGAAGGAGAATGAAGGAAAAGCTGCTGTGCAAAAAATACCATTATAACTACAATAAATGCACTAATGCAAAATACAACATTTTAAAAATGGGCCATAAAAATCCTGCAACATTACTGGCCAAAACACCACATGAACTATTATTTTTAGATAACCACAAAACTCACCTGAGCTATATTTTCTTTTAACAAATAACATTTATCAATGTGATAACACTCCAGGGGGTGCAGTTATAAGGGAATGATTAACTTTTCAAGTGGCTGGAGCAGTCAGCTATTCCTTGTGCCTAACCACCACCAAAGGCATGCATTACTTCCTTAAACAGCACACCCGGTCATGTGTTATACCTTACATGCAGAGATCTGCGCAATTTCAGTGATGAGGAGCAGAACAGGTAAGGTCAGTGCAAAAATATGGTGGGTACTAAAATACTTTGAGAGCTGTAATATTAAACACAGGATGCAGTGATGCAGCATCAAGGTTCCACCAGCGGCATGAACAACAAACTTGTTGAAAAGTGGCTTGGCAACAGAAACGTCGACACCGACTTTTTTTTTTAATGCGGGGGGCCTTATCCACCCCCCTTGCAGCTCCCACGCAGTGGGCTTTGTCTCTGCACCACCCTTCTTAAAGATAACAATCTGGTCTAAAAAGAAGCCTAGATTAGCATTTTACAAGCTTGTGGCGCCTAAGACCAAGGGTGGTTTACGACTTCCATACATGTGTATTTACTACTGGGCCTGTTATGCAGCCAAATACCTGAGGTGGACGGTCTCCAATTCCTCGGATTATTTGCCCGCATGTCTTAAAATAGAGAGGGAAATGATCCGCTTGGTTAATATAGCACCTTCCGCTCTATTATTCCTCAACACAGCCTCGGTACCTAAGGAGTTAAAAAGTACTACAATCAGAATTTCCAAGAGGATTCATTCACAGTTGTGCAGATTCCTAAAATATAAAAATTGGTTGGACGTGGAGCAGTCGATTTGGAACTCTCCTGCCTTTAAAATAGATAACGTGTTATCTTTCAGATGGTTACCTACTGTAGTTTAGGTGATGGGAGGGTTCACTTATTTCTTAAGGAGGATGGTACCTGGTTATCAGCTGAGGATATTGTGGTGAAATTCAGGCTCAAGGGAAGTGACTATTTCAAGGTACATCAGCTTAGACACCTCCTCACTAAAAAATTTGGGGAGGGTACCCCTATATCTTACGATTTGCCTTTCTCACTGAACTAGTTCCTTTAGTTAATTCCCCCCACAGTATCTCCAAATTGTACAATATTTTGTATGACTGGCATTTCCCTCTGCCGTTTGGCCCTACAGAGTTTTGGTCCACCCTCTTCCCACACTGGGATAGGGCTTGGACGACTATATGGAAAAACTGCCATCGTTTTGTAACACAAGATAGGCTATGGTTGATGCAATTTCGCATTCTCCATAATCTCTACCACTATCCTCCGAAACTGGCTAAATGGGGAATAACTTCCTCTAATGTTAGTACTAGGTGTACTCAAGCAGAAGGTTCTTTGCTCCACATTTTCTGGGAATGTTCTAAGATATCACCCCTATGGGAGGCTATAAGGGACAAGGCCGACCCACTCCTTGGGCTGAGAGACTTGTTCACTCCAGAGGTTTGTATTCTCAGGGATTATTCACAGATTTCTGTTAAAAAGCATAAATTCCATATTGCTTTAATTTCCATGTCTGTTAAAAAACTGGTACTTAAGTATTGGAGGAGTTCTGAGGTTATTTCTTATTCTGAATGTCTAAACGAGCTGTTATTTAATCTCTGAGTGGAGAAGACTATCTTGAGTATCAATAATAATAATTCCAAATATGAACAGATCTGGGCCTCACTTTATACATTATATACTATCTAATTTTTAATATTTATTCTCTAATCTCTCTGACGTCATGGACTGTCTAGCTTTTGGGACTGTGTCGGAGGGTTTGGGGGTGTCGGGGGGGGGGACGGGGTGTAGTGATAGTATAATATGTTGATTATTGTCACTCCATTTTGTATGCTATTTCATGTAATGTATGTCATTTTATACTCCATTTTGTATTGTGTGACTCCATTTTACATGCTGCTTCATTTAATTGGTGTTTTGCTCTTTAGATAGCCTCATTATTATGTTTTGCTTCAGACAGTGTATTTTGCTGACTTGAAGGTCGCATATTATCAGGCAACCTGTTTTTGTAGTTTTGTTTAAACTTCTGCTTAGCTCATAGTGTTCTAGGCACCCGGCCAGTGTTTGGAGCACAGTGACCTAGCAGGTGTGGGAAATTCTGAGCAGTCCTTATCGTGTAAATTTGCAACATCCTGGAAGCCCGGCCAGCTTCTAAAATGTGAAAAAATAGCACAATAAAGGCTGCACGGTTATTTTTAGCATAAAATAAAATATAAACGTAGCTTTCTCAATGCCTGGTTAAAAGCCTCATCTGCAGGGTGGACGCATCGCTGTGGAACTTTCTCCCGGTTCAAAACTCCTGGCCAGGCTGTGAGATGATTTAGGGGCTTCCCCAGCTACTGGGAAAAGGCTTGGATCATGCTTTATTAAATCGGTGATGTATCATGTTTTGCTTAATTAAAGTATATATTAATGCTAATAGTAATATTGCTAATAAATAAATGCTAAAGTGTAATCATTAATGCTAATAGTGACATTGCTGTTACATAAAGTGTAATTATCTTTTGCTTGCAATAAATTGTGCTAATGTGTAAATGCCAAGTGTAATTATTCCTTTGTGACTCTTCAATTAGACAAGACAATTTTGGCGTAGTCGGCAGGATTCATAAGGAAAAGTACACACTAAGGTAAAGTAAAAATGTTTAAAAAAAAAGAGTCTAATGTTGCATGTGCACAAGTGGAAATTCCTGGTTGAAAAAACCAACCTTATGCTGATTTAGCCACTGAGTGGTCATGTTGTGCAGGGTTGAGTAAACACTGGAAATCCTGTTTAAAGGATTCTGAGCCTGCAGATGTTGTTACATGTATAAAAAGAGTGCCTGTGGCAAAAAAAAAAAAAATGTGCTGCCTTGGGGCGCAGGGGGTGGATTTTATTGTCTGCCTATAAAAAAATGCATAAAAAGGTAGTGGGACTTCTTAGTGAAAAGGCAGAGTTGGAACAAAAGGTTTGTAATTTAAAAAGTAAAGCTGTGATGTTACAATGTCAAAATCATTTGCTAAGTAATAAATTGAATACCTATCAGATAGTTGCAGAAAATGCAGCTGTCCGAGTGGCACAGTACAAGTATAAAAAGAGGAGGGGCAGAGTTAGTAAAAAAAAGGTAAGCCTAGCAATAGCTAGGGCAGGAGCCCACTGGGATCCTAAAACATGGAATAAAAATATTTGGTTTTCTACAAATGAGGAAAGGTCAGCCTCAGATAAAGAAGAAAAGGCTGAGGGACGTAAGGTTCCAGTACTGCATGCACAGTCAGTGTCTAAAAGACGTACTGAAGTGTTGGATCAGGGAAATCCTAAAAATCAAAATGTAGTGGAAAATTTTTCTCAACAGGAGGTATCAGACCTCCTGGAGCGGTACACCCAGAGGGGGGGGGGAGAGTTTGTTGAAATGGCTGGTGAAGTTGTATGACACAGGGGCAGATGGAGTAAGCTTAAATAAAACTAATGCCCCTAGGTTTCTGTCACTAAGCTATGACCCTGTGGTGAAGGAGGCGTTTCGGACCCTCCAAATACAGGGGCAGGGCTATGCCACGATGCTGGACGTAGTGGCTATGGCTTGCAAACACAAGTATCCGACGGTGAGTGACTGGCCGGAGAATAGTAAACCATGGTTTACCTTAAAGGACTGTATACAAAACATTAAAATAAAAATAATAAAAGTTGCGGTCTCCACAGAAGACCATGCTGATTTAATGAGTGTTGTTGTGCCAGTGTCTGTACGTAATAAAATTATCAAAACTGCACCACCTGCATATAAAGCAGTAATGATGACTTTGTTAATTAATCAAATGGGAAAAACAGTAGGTGTAGTGCTAGAGGCAATACGGCAGTTAGGGGAACTAGGAGAGTGGGGCCCAAAGGGGTCTAGTTTATATAATTCTTCAGGACAAAATAAACAGCGGTCCAATCCTGAGGGTCGAGTTTCTAAAAAAAATATGTTCCTGGCTCTCTTAAAGGATGGGGTGGCAAGGGAAAACATTAATGGAATCAGTACCCCTGATATGTGGGAAATGTACAAAAAGAGGGGATTAAACACTAAAAAGCGAGTAAATAAGCAGACCAATTCAAAGTTAAAGACAAATGTACATGTCTCTTCAGGGGAGTCTGTAAGTCCAACTGCTCCCCCGGCAGAGTTTAATAATAAAAGTATGTCCCGGGGTGGGGGGGGGCTCCCACTCAAAAATCCATTGAGTCACCCCGACTGGAGCAAAAATATGCAGATCTGTATCCTAGTAATTTGTACCCGGTTAGGGAGTTGCAGCAACTAAAAAACCTAAAATATGACTAAAATAAAGGCCAAGCCCCAGTAGAAGGGTGGGCTAGGAGGGAATTTAGACCTCATGTAAAATTGAAAATTAATTAAAAGAGTGGCTCACCCCAAAAAGTACGAGCTTTAATTGAGACTGGGGCGGAGGCCTCATTAATTTATGAAAACCCAGCAAAACACAAAGGTCAGTGAGTGGTAATTACAAAATTAGGAGGTAAACAAATTGAGGCAGTACAGACCATTTTAAAACTAAAAATAGGTCAGCTGCCCCGGAGAAAATATTGTGTAATAATTGTTCCGATTATACTAATTCATGGTCTGTAGCCAATGGTTTAACAACCTGGCTGCCCACTTGGGCTAAGGATGAGTAAAAAATGTATTCAAAAAAAATATGGAAAAAAAAACTGTGGCAGAAAATATGGACTATGGTGCAAAATACTCAGACTACTGTATTTCATGTTAATGCTCATTGTGCTTCAAATACACTAAAACAATAGTATAATTATATTGCAAATAAAAGAGCTAAAATTCTTCCAGTGAATATTAAAAAAACTCAAAGTCAGCAGTTATCAGGGCTGGCAAAATGGGCACATCAAAAATGTGGACATTTGGGGAAAAAAGCCACTTACAGGTGGGCATATAGTAGGGGTGTACCCCTAACATTGAATTTGGTTAAAACTGTTATTGCTCAATGTCCTATATGCCAACATGGGCAACAAAGACCAATCCCTCATATTGTAAAAGGACAATTGGGGGGGGGAGCCTACAAAAATAAAAAAAAAATTTGCATAAAGCATTACAAATTTTAAATAATAGACCAATTGGAAAATCTGAGACCCCCTTAATGCAAATAATAACTCCTAATTTGCAAGTGCAGGCTTACTCAACTACAAAAACAGTGTTATATTAAAAAATTACACCAGGAGCTCTGTCTCCTTGCAGGGCAACCCCAGAAGCTGCTGGACTTGATTTACATGCCCTTCAAAAATATAAAAACTGGTATTAAAATACAAATTCCACCGAGACATTTTGGTTGAATAGCACCTAAATCAAAACTAGCCTTCAAAAAAATACAAATTTTGGGAGGAGTAATTAATTGTAATTACCAAGGAAAAGTAAAAGTAATTTTGTTAAATAGTAAAAAACAAAATCTGTTAATTTAACAGTATGACAGAGTGGCTCAATTGTTAATTATTCCAGTTAACAAAGTGACCCCTATAAAGGGACAAGCCCCCACACTCTTAACAGCAAGGGGGGATAAAAGTTTTAAATCTACAAAAAAATTTTAACAATGGTGCCAAAATATGGGTTACAAACCCAAATGGCCCTCCTAAACCAGCTGAGGTAATAGCCACCGGACGAGACAACACAGTGTTAGTTATCAGGTCAGAAAAAATAAAATAAAAATATGTACCAGCAAACACATGTTATCTTCAAAAATAATCAGTCTGTGTATTTTCTAGGTTCTTCAATGAATTCTAAAAAAAATAACACTCTCTCTCATGGTCCATTCGGTAAAACTATTACCCTGGTAAAAAATATTAAAGCTTGATTCACTCACTTGTACAATGGGTTGAAAATCTTCCACTCAGTTTACTTAGCAAGACAACGTTACTTGCCCTAAAAACCAAGGATGTCCTATAGTAAACATTACTTTTTCACCAAATGTAAACATTTAAAAACCAGTTGAGACAATGGCAGGACGCCAACCTATGCAGGACACAAATTAAATTAAATTACAAAACCAGACTGCTATTAAATGCTGCAACTTACCAAATAGTTGCATGGTAATTGTACAACATAGACTTGATTGCTGCATAAATCAAACAGACATTTTCAATGCAAGTATTACTTTAATTGACATAGACACATTATTCTGCATAAATGCTACTGCAATAACTAATAAAACTACTTGGGCAAATCACATTACAGTGTTAAAAAATCATCCTGTAATTAGCAATAATAGTATAGTTAAGGTTCCATCTACATGTACATCAGTAGCAGCGGTATCAAAAAAATGTAATCCATTTAACATAACGTTTATTTTAGTAAAAATGCAAATATAAAGAGCTTGGTATAATACGCTATTAGGTGGAGCAGGGGCAGGCATGGAAATTTTAAATAGTGTTAATATAAAACACTGACTAACAGGCTTCAGGCAGTAAAATTAATGTATTTAACTTAATTAACACAAGCTCAATAAATGCCAACTGTTTTCTTACCCAAAATTAACTTTAAATTATAATTTTGAGTTCTTGCAGTTATTTAATACTTCACAGGTATGAAAAATGAGAGTAACCAAAAAATATTTGCGATTTATTAATTGGACAAAATGCACAATGCGACATATGTATTCTATACTGCAAAAAAATAAGGCCCAGAGTAATTTAATGAGTAATAATAAATATGTGTGGAGGACCGTGTTCAAATCATGAATTCCTAGTAATCATTGAATTGTAATGTCATCCACCACAGTAAAATGCATAGGTCCCTAATAATTAGCAAAAGCTTATTTTGTATTGGCAGCCCAATATTTTAAATCAATCAAAATTGAGTATCTCATTAAATAAAATTAAACAAATAATTCAAAAAACAAATGTAATGCAAGCTCATTTGGCAATAAAAAATAAATCATTAGTGTAAAGTCAGGTGCAAACTACAATAGTTAAAAATAAAATAATTAATTTAAGTTCCAAAATTCAACAAGAGACTACTCATTATTGGTAAAATATTTTTACAAAATAGTCTCCATCAGCTACAAAAGTGTTAAATATTCTAATACATCCTATCATAATCATTGCTGTAGTGACAATTATCTTGCTTATTTGGACTTGTTACTTATCATGTTATATTAAGTAGTAATTTTGCTATGGTACCAATATCATACAAATCGTATTTACAATAATCAAAGGACCAAATGTAGTAATAGTATAATATGTTAATTATTGTCACTCCATTTTGTATGCTATTTCATGTAATGTATGTCATTTTATACTCCATTTTGTATTGTGTGACTCCATTTTACATGCTGCTTCATTGGTGTTTTGCCTTTAAATAGCCTCATTATTATGTTTTGCTTCAGACAGTGTATTTGCTGACTTAAAGGTCGATATTATCAGGCAACCTGTTTTTGTAGTTTTGTTTAAACTTCTGCTTAGCTCATAGTGTTCTAGGCACCCGGCCAGTGTTTGGAGCACAGTAACCTAGCAGGTGTGGAAAATTCTGAGCAGTCCTTATCGTGTAAATTTGCAACATCCTGGAAGCCCGGCCAGCTTCTAAAATGTAAATAAATAGCACAATAAAGGCTGCACGGTTATTTTTAGCATAAAATAAAATATAAATGTAGCTTTCTCAATGCCTGGTTAAAAGCCTCATCTGCAGGGTGGACGCATCGCTGTGGAACTTTCTCCCGGTTCAAAACTCCTGGCCAGGCTGTGAAATAATTTAGGGGCTTCCCCAGCTACTGGGAAAAGGCTTGGATAATGCTTTATTAAATCGGTAATGTATCATGTTTTGCTTAATTAAAGTATATATTAATGCTAATAGTAATATTGCTAATAAATAAATGCTAAAGTGTAATCATTAATGCTAATAGTGACATTGCTGTTACATAAAGTGTAATTATCTTTTGCTTGCAATAAATTGTGCTAATGTGTAAATGCCAAGTGTAATTATTCCTTTGTGACTCTTCAATTAGACAAGACACGGGGTCACTCAATCTGTTTTGTCTCAAGTTTTATACTACGGATGTTTTGACCCTGTCCACTGTATATTGTGAAACTTTCAATACATTTTAAATTATAAAAAAAAAAATAAATAAAAGATAAACTCCAGGTCTGAGTTTATTTGAAGGCGGGGGGGGGGGACACTCAAAATCAGCAAAATTTCAACATCGGGTCCAGTATAGCGATAACCTTGAGGTTGTCACTGTACTGGATTTTGATGTAGACATTTCGACATTGTAACGTGATATGCAGCATCAGTAACTCAAAATTTTGGAGATGCTAAAATATGACAGGCAGTAAAATATTAAAAGTATTATTGGTCCTAAAATACAACAGGCATAACAAAATAAAATACATAATTTATTTATGTTACATGCATGATCATATCAGCACATTCCATCTTACATTGTTAGTTTCATGATAGCATTTGTGTGGAGACGCATGTTTAATAGTTCAAATTCATCTGTATATTGCTGGCAAGAGTTTAATTTACTTGTAGCATAGCAGTGAAGCTGTTGGTACTGCACTGTTATTTTTATGTTTGCTTGTTTATGCATGCATGATGCAAACATGCTGTGAGAGTAACAGACTTCAGAAGCCTGTCACTGTCATAGCCAATGCAGTTCAGGCAGCTGGAGGCTCAAAAGCAACAGGCCAATGACCAGTGAGGCTGATCATGATGCTTTCTGCTGGCTGATGGGCAGAAACTTCATCTAGTTGAAAGAAAGCAGCCATGCCTATCAGCTAGTGGCTGGACCTTTCATCTACAAGACACCGCCCAGCAGCCAGCTGAGCTGTGTCTTCAGCCTGCTCCTTATCCTCTAATCAGACCTACTCTGTGACAGCAGACAGATGTGAGAGCTGCACACCTGGCACAAATCGAACAGTAGCCCTTCAGCATATCTGTCTCAGCCACCCAAATCCACTGTCCCTGTCAACTATAGTGTATGCAGGTGGGACATTACTCCCATTTAACATTCTCCTTGATATCACCACATAGCTGTGGGAGGTGGGGAGAACCACTGTCGCCAACCATTTATTATAATTCTCCAGTTTTTAGTATTGTCTCATTTTTCATTTCTATGTGTTCCCTTAGCATCTGGGGTGCAGCGGTAATTTAAAAACTGTGTATACATAATGTCCAAAAGACCCCCCCAATCCCAATAGTCATCGCCCCCTTGTGACCCAAGGGTGCCCAATCCGCAGTGGCACCCTTGGTCCATCTTTTTTTTTTTTGCAAATAAATTCTCAAAAGCAGAAAACCATCCATCAATGTCTTCTGCCAAAACTTCCCCCAATCCCGATATTCATTCCCCCCACTGTGACATTGGAGTGCTCAGTACCCAGTGGCACCCTTAGTCCCTCTTTTTTTTTTAAAACAATTTAACCTAAAAAACAGAAACCCATTCATCTGTATCTTCTGTCCTTGACCCCACCCCAACCCACCACCACACACCCTCCTCACACCCTCACTCATCTAAAAAAGTCCAGTGTTGAAAATCTTCTGTGAGGAAAACACATCCTTCTCCTTCTTCGGTGTCAATCAGGACTGAAGAAATGAGATAGATGCAGCCAGCAGATCCCACTCGGTAGGGGTTAGCAAGTTTCCCGCCTGGCTCTGGGTTGCAGCTGGGAATTCCTTGGTTCCAATCTTCTCTCAAGCAGGAAAACAGCTCCAGTATGTAACCACAGAGTTTCTCAAACTTTTTCACTTTTAAGTGCTTTTTGGCAACAGACTCCAACTTCCAGACTAACAGTTCCTTTCCACAACTGGATGTCTGCAGCAGACAACAGGTTCCTGAAGCCCAGGGCACCTGCTCACCTTTTTCTCTCACATTTTCTCTGGTTCAAAATAGCATCCACATTTAATCCTGGTTCACATAGTCCTAAGAAAGTCCCAAATGGTGCAAGATCACTGCAGAAAATTAATCTCTTCAAAACCAGCAATTTCCACTAGATACCAGGAACATTCAGGACAGATGCATATTCCCTTTAAACAGCAAAAATCTTTCACCTTTAGTCCTCAGAAAAAATTCCACTTAAAGTCCTGTGAAAGGTCTTTAAATATGTATCACCACAGCACTGAGCCCTTCTTGACTTGATCAGAGCCCAGAACAAACCAACTCAACTGCCCAAAGTCCCTGAGACTTCTCCCAAAGACTCTGCCCTCTGATTGGCTAATTTCAATCATTAATCACAATCATTAGCCCTCTTTGATTATTGATTGGAAAAGTCTCTTGCTGCCTGAAAGTAGTTCACATCTCCTCCCATGAGTCCTCACAAACAATTTTGGGCACCTAGGTTTCTGATTGGTTGTCCAATTGGTTCAAACCTGTCATAACCCAAATGTGAAGCATTGCCTCTCAAAATGTGAAACAGATAGGTAAAATGTGGGATACTTCATACATTTTTAACTAAGAAGTTGAGAACAGATTACAAATGTGTACCTTTATATTCCCAACATTTACTGTTAATTGAATAATATATTATTCACATCATTTGCTAAGGATTTTTGCTTTAAAGTCTTAACACGGATTGTGGGACAAATTCTCTCAATGTGGAGTAGGAGGCTTTTCTGAAGTAAAATGTGGAACTTTTCCTCATAATGCAGGACAGTTGAGAGGTATGGCTTGGGGGTCATAGTATCACAACATGGCTGCTCAGTGTATAGTCCCACAGAGTTTCACAGCAGTCCCATCTTTACAGCTCCAGTGCAGCCACACAAAACACTTTTATTTTTATTTTCCCCCACAGAATCAAAGCAGCTTCTGTGTTCTGTAAAGTGACCCCAATATTTAATAGTTTAAGTTAATTCCCCACCTGTTGCTAGTGACAAAACTCACTGTCCATCAGTACTAGACAGGCTTTCTCATGGTTATTCACTTCTGCCTCATTAATATTCATGAGGCTGCTCCCCAGAACAAGCACTATTGGCATTCTCTGTATAGAACATAAAGAGGTTTCCATTACACCTCCTCCTGGTCTCTGGTCCCCGATCAGCTAAAGGGTGGGACCGGGACTACTGGAGATGTGTCCCAATGGCTGCAAGAATGGCCAAAACACAGATATGCTCCTGTGCATGCACGGGACATTCAACCACACCGAAGTGTGAAAATGGGTAGGCAGCTCTGTGGTCCGGCAGCTCTGCGGTCCAGCTCCTCCAGCCTCTGATTCCCAGAAAACACATGAGGAGCTGTAGGGAGACCAAAAGAGGGAAATGGGGAAGCATTGGGGCAAGACAGGTAAGCCCCCACAGGGGGGTTACACGTACTTGTGGCATAAAGTGACATTCAGGTCAATATTTTATAAATGACACCTGTTATGTTCAGAACAGGGATTAATTAAAAGACTGTGTTGAACATTTGGGGTCAAAATTCACAAAAAGAAAAAAATTGTGAAGTAACCTTGTTTATAGGGATGGCCACTGGCCTAGTGTAGACCCAAGCTGCCTTCCTATGCTGAAGAACCGAGTTACACTACAAGCTCAGTGAAGTTGTTCCACGATAAGGAGACCGCACTCCTGTGAAGTAGGCCAGTGCAGCTGCAGGGTGGCTACTCCAAAACACACAGTCACATCCAAAGTCAGCTGCACTCACAGAAAGAATAAATGTCTGCAGCAGCTGTTTCAAATCCACTGAGGTCCTTTATTAAAGGTACACTCTTTTGGCAACTTAAATTCACTGAGCAAGCAAAACAGTCCAGCGCTTCACCTCCCACTGAGGCTTCCAAGGGGCTAATGAACACATATAGGATAATGTATGGTTACCCATACACTACAAGGCTATTCTTCCACCGAGTGGATACAATGCCAACTGATGACCTCAATAGCGAAGCTCAAGAGGTCTGCAAGTCGGCATGGTATCTACGAAGTGAAAGAATAGCTGAGCAGTGTATGGGTAACCATACGCTGTTCTATATAGTGTATGGTGCCTGAAAAAAGACAAAAAGAGACTCACTTTTCCATATTTTCACTCGGTTCTGCCGAGGCCCTCGATTCACAACTGCCGCTGCCCAGCACAATCACATGCCCCTCTCACACAGCAAGGGATGAATCACAACGTCTGCTGTAGCCCCTTGTATTATGACATCCTCAAGAACGCAGAACAAAAAGTCATTCTGCATTAGTGAGGACGTCACTACTGCAGCAGAACAACTTTTTGTGGTGTATGGATTTCCATGCACAACCGTATTCCACCATACACTATAGTTTAGTTCTTGATTTAAATCCACCTCTCTCCTGACGTCACAAGTAATTCATTGCCTCCTGACTGGCTAAAGCTTGATAATAAAATTTATACACAATGGTACAAAAACAAATGGTGAAAAAGGAAAATATAAAACAAACTTGCAACTTCAAAACTGCCGTCAACTAATCAGATTTAATTCAGCTTGATTAGGCACAAAGATGGCCTAAGAGTTTGCAGATTCTTTTTAGAAAACAGTGAATACAGTGTTGTTACTCCTATTTAGTTCATAACAGAGGGTTTACGGTTCCTGCTTACATACAGTGCATTCATTTTTAATGACATGCACTATTTACAAGCATGTGGGACAGACATGGGTGCTGTTATGGCACCATTATATTGCAATTTACTTATGGGGTACTGGGAATTATTGAATATCCAGAGTGAAATCAATAATCCATTTTTTGAGAAAATTATAACATGCAATGTTATATTGATGATTGCGTGTGTGCGTGGCAAGGAACAAAGGTTGAAGCACTGGAATTTGTGAAATGCTTCAACTCAAATAGTTTAAATCTAAAATTTACATGCATGATAGGGAAGGAATGTATAGATTTCTTAGGCATTACACTAATTGGGAATCCAGAGTCCAGAAAAGTCAGTACAAAGGGCTTTAGGAAAAAGACATCTCTAATTCCCTTTTGTGCAGTGACGATGCTCATCCTAGAAGCTTAAAATCATTAATTCCCTATAGTCAAATGTTTAGGATTCAAGGAATTGTACTAGTCAGACAGATTTTGAAATATAAGCAACTAATTTGAAAAAACATTTCTTTGCAAAGGGGTACTGTGAGGACATTGTTGAAGAAACTGTAAAGAAAGTTAGGGACAAAACACAAGAGGAACTTTGTAGTGCCAGAGAAGAAAAGGTGGGTGCCAGCTCCTAGGGCCCCATAACACTAAGTACAGGATACAATGCAACAGCAGGTGATATTGGCAACATTGTGTTGAGAAACTGGCAAATGTTGCTAGCTGATGAGGAAGTGGGGATGGCAGTGGGTGGCTATCCAAGAGTTACCTTCAAAAAGGCACCTAATTTAAGAGACAAACTGGTTCATAGACATTTTTATGAACCAAAATGTAATACTGGAACCTTGCTACCTAAAAGGCCATCAGGAATATATAGGTGCAAGCGATGTAACATATGTAAATACGTAATAGAAGGAAAACACCTTGATTCATTTAGAAATCAAACAATAATAATCAGGGACTTAATCACATGCAATATCACTTTTGTGGTTTACATTATTTGGTGCACATGCAACTTAGCATATATAGGGAGGACAGTAAGGAGCTTCAAAGAACATATCCAGGAACACATTGAATGCATTAGAAATTAAAGGATGGACAAGATTGTAAGCTGGCACTTTGGTGAAACACATAATTCTGACCCAAGAAGCTTTACCTGCATATGCATCGAAGTGGCGAAATGTTGGAAAAGAGGAGGCAATAGGACTAACATATTACTGAAAAGAGAAGCATACTGGAATTACAGATTGGATACAGACAATCCTAAAGGCATGAGTGAAATGCTAGACCTCAAGCCACACTTATAACGTGCCTTTTGCTGGCATTTGTATAATCCAAGCTCCTAAAACCAAGTCTCCCGAACCCCTCCACCCACACACATACATATTGACTCTCTCTTTACATGTGTATATTCCATACATATGTTACTGTTTTAAGAAAAATGTTAATATGTTGCTTTTGGTCAATCCTACATTTTTCTGAAAAATATCCAAAAGAAGTGATTTCATGGACCGGGGAATCATGCCCCTATATGAATACTATATTAATTTGTAAAGACAATTGTTAGGATATAAATATTTTAAGTATTCTTCACCATTAACATACTTATTTAATTACTACTTTATACTACTTCTTGGTAACCAGCATTTGGTAGGAGATAGAGATTGACTGGATATGAGGCTTCAGATCCCCAGGATTTGCCATGTTCCTGATGGGTGATCGCAGCAACTACCAATGGACTTCACTGGCAGAATTTCAATTAAAATATATTGCCACATTCTGCATTATGAGATACTGGTAACATATCCCTACCCACAATATAGTTTCTAATGAATTTTGATTTAAGTTGTAAAAAGTGGTTTTGAGGTTACATTAAGCCTCAATATGCATTTTGAATTTGAATATCTGAAATATCAGTAAATGTATGATTCAGTAAGAGTATGTACAACATCTTTGGTACATTGTTATTAAAATAACAATCAATTGGCACATAAAAATGTTAGACAGAGGTCAGTTAGTAAAGAATATGAAACAATGTACTGTTTGAGTTGATTTATGTATTACCTCCATTTTGGAGCTCACACTGCTAAATCAGCATTGTACAAGCTTTAAAAAGACAAGCTGTATTAAGTCTAATTAGCTGACGGCAGTTTTGAAGTTGCACATTTGTTTTATATTTTTTATTTTCACCATTTGTTTTTGTACCATTGTGTATAAATTTGATCATCAAGCTTTTGCCAATCAGAAGGCAATCAATTACTAATGATGTCAGGACAGAGGTGGATTTAAATCAAGAATTAAATTGTGTTCATTAACCCCTTGGAAGCCTCAGTGAGAGGTAAAGTGCTGGGCTGTTTTGCTTGCTCAGTGAATTTAAGTTGCCGAAAGAGTGTACCTTTAATAAAGGACCTCTGTGGATTTGAAATGGCTGTTGTGGACATTTATTCTTTCTGTGAGTACAAGTTCAGTGAACCAGCTGAATGGGCTGAGGCTGTGGGGAGGTGTTGTGGCATGTGGGACTGGTCCCAGCCTGGGGAGGGACTGTGCAGTGTTCTGGAGTACAGACGACACCATGTGTTGGGCCAGGAAGCCTTCCCTCACAAGGGGTTCACATGCAAGTCAAGGCCTGATGGACCCATGCACTGCATCAGGACAAGTGGGGTAGCAAAAAAAAAATGCACCTTGCAAAATGTAGGTCAGGTTGCTGCAGGCCATCAACCAGCAACAGGGCCCCCTACTGTAGCCAGCCACCCAGTCCTGTCAGTCTCTATCTTAGGAACTAACCTTGTACCTTTGATACCCCCTAACACAGAGGGATGTCCGCCCCCCCCCAGACTGTCAGCCAGTTTGACAATCCATTGCCCTGTCAGTGTCTGAGTTAAAAAAAGAAAAAAGTTATTAAGAAACATATGCAGGGCTGGCCTTTAGTCCAGTGGGTAGGGTGCTGTGTTCCCGTGCCAGTGACTCAAGTTCAGAGATGAACTTGTGGGTCCAGCTAGGCAGCACAAGGATGAGGGCCAGCAATGTGGTGTGCCACTGCTCTAGGTCTGGGAACGTACTACACATTGATCTGCCATACTGTTGATCCCTTGTGGCAGGCAGAGGAGCCTTCCCTCACAAGGGGATGAGTGGTGTAAACAGCATGCATACAGATAAACATTTATATCACAAGGTCCACTCTGTGTATTATATTTATGCAGTAGGATAGGACCTTGTGTGAGAGATTATATTGGGGACTTTTAAAAAAATTGGGGGGCCTTTTAAAAAAATTTATATTATTTACAAACATTTGATGGTTTATTCTGTGAACTAGTGGTACTGCACGTTGCCCCATTCTGGTTATCGTAGTCACTGCCATGGATACAGTGTCAGGATGATGAGCTGATGCTGTAACATGGCAGTTCAATGGGGCTGCAGAACAGCCACAGAAATTACAAATTTTTGCCACAGAAGTTCTGTGGCAAATGGGAATCCTGCCACAGAACTTGTTCCTAAAGTGCCACAGAAAAATCAGATCATCAGTCACAAGCAGACCCTGTGGTGCCCTAAATCCATCTGTACATGAAGTGCAGAGTGACAGAACAAAACAAAAAACTCCTCAGAGATGTAAAATACAACTAACTTACTGAAATATTGTCAGTTTGACTCAAACGCTATAGGTACCTGAGTTTTCATCCTAGCTCTAAGAGACCTCGTAGTGAAGAAACTGAAGCAGACTTTTACGACCAATGTAGTTCCTGCCAGTGAAGCTGAGGAAGAGCCTGCTGCACAAGTAGCGGCAGTACTGTAGTAGAGGAACAGATTTTACAGTCTTACATTAGTTGTTTGTCAGTGGTTCTCCCATTCTTTCAGGGTTGTGGCTGGAGGGTCCCTGCCCATCTTACAAGCTTTGCTATACTATGTACATTGAGCTGCTCTTTCGGCATGCATCATTGGTGTGTTTGGGCTGCTTTGTGTGGCTGTGTCCTCTGTGGATGTGTGTGAACATGCCTGTGTGATGCAGTGTTGTGGCCTCTCCTATGGTGCTCCTGTGACTCACCTCCTCACATTCAAAATCATGTGGGTAGGGTAACATGGTGAGACAGTATGGCAGAAGCAACCCCAGAGGCACACAATAACATCATCATCACGTGTTTTTGATAGAAACCTGAACACACCTTGAAGATTAATCACACTTGTAGCAGACGTTTACTCCCATAGCAACTTTTCATTCAACTGCAAACTTGCAGGGGCCCTAAACTTCTTTAAAAAGCATTGATATATGATGTATGCACTGTATGATAAAACCCTACTTACAGAATAGAGGTGTGGAGAAGTATCTTTAGAATTTAGGTACTGTGTAAGTTAGCCACAAGGACGGTACAGTACTGTGTGGTAAATCATTTTTACAAAAAAAGTTAACCTCTAGGGGGTGATCATTTAATGCATTGCTTGATCCACAGATTGTCCTGACATAAAACTCATAGGTAATGAAAAGGGGAATCACATCAAGCCTGCAAGTCATTTATCCCATAGAAGCTATTTACTAAACACAGGCTACCATTCACTTATTCACTGACTCCACTGCAACTTCTCTCTTACTACAGTACTACTCTGCCTTTATCATTCTCTACAGCATGCAAGCAAAAAGTCAGCACTGACAAATGCTTGTTTACTACTGCTACAGTACACTGCTGCTCCATGCAGTTTGGGCTGTCGGTTGTTACTGTGGTGTTGCAATAAATACCGCTTCAACTCCTTGTAATACACGCACCTCTTATTTACTGCTGTGGCATGTTGCAAGAGAATGAGCCAGCATGATGAATCTGGTGTTGGGAAAAACTCAGCTCCAGTGTTTCAATACATAGCCAGTTATATAGTTTCTTCTAGTAAGTTATTGATGTTGGTACTGGCTTACTGGATTATTGTGGGTGTGGCAAAGGAGTTTTAGAAAAGCACTAATCAGCTTTTACTGTAATGACTAAAGTGGAACAATAAAGTTGAACTCGAACCCTTTGGTTGACTATGAATAAGTACAGTACTGCTTTTAAAGAGCAACTGACACCTCTAGGAAAACTTTGTGACACATTACATGTATTTTAACTGAAATATTTCAAGTCCTTGTCTTCCATTGTTCTTGATTATTATGTATGTTGCCATGAAAACAAAGTTGTTCATTCAGGTTGCAGTTCATTTACTCTTTGTTTCTTTCTCTGCTTGAACTCTCTCTGTGATATCATAACCTGCTGCTAAGAATGTGATTGTGATGCCATAAGCAAAGGATAATGACTTCATATAGTAAAAAATCATCCACTTCAGGTAACATGTCTCGGACAAAAGTCCAATTTGCATGCAACATTCCTTAGTAAGGTAGAACAAGCGACAGAGAAAAACAGAAAATATTGAAAATGTAAACAATCTGCCCGTGTCATGTTTTCAGATATTTTCCTTGGGGCATCAGCTGCTCTATGAGTAACACAGTATGTTATGTTACTATTGTCTGCAGCCTGGGATTGAGATGAAGCAGTGCTCCAGTATTGCAATAGACAGGCACTTCTCCAGCTAATGTATGCGCTTGCCAGCTGATCTGTATCCTGTATTTTGATGGAGTGTGACTATTACTGCAGGGAAAGCATGCACACAGTGGTGGATGACTTAAGACATCCTGGTAGGAAGCAACCTTGTGTACTATGGTGTGATCAACTGTCACTTGCGACGTTGGCAGCCTGGGTTTATACTCCAAATCTGGATTGGAAGGTTGAAGTTGAGGGGTACAGAAGGATCAAGCTTTCCAGAAGATGCCCTTCTACTCTGGGCAGGGTGTATGTAAGGCTCCACCACTGCACTGCCATCTGGGTGAGAAAAGGTGGAATTTCTAGTGGAGCATGAGTGAACTTTGGAAGCCTGATGGCTCAGCATGGTGACACGCAGGCACATGCACCCACTTTCATTTATTTAGTTTTTGTTGACCGGGTAAGTGCACTAAACAAATCCTGCCTATTTTCAGGCATGACCTGGGGGAGTGGGATACCGATGAATGCCAACTGACCTTGAACCAGATTAAGCTGTTGGTGGTATTTATAGTGAATGAGGAAAATTTGGCCAGGACACCGGGGAAATTCCCCTACTCTGTAGACGGGTGGCGCTGTCCATCTGTCTGCAGGGATGGAGGACCTCAGTTGGACGGAGGTGGTGGACGAGGAAGGTTGTGGTTTACTAGCTCAGGAACTAACCACAGTTAAGAGCATGTTGGTCAGTAGAAATCGGTCTGAAGATGACAATGAAGCTGTGGCTTTGGAACCCGAGGGATTTGTACTGGATTTGGATACGGATACTTCTGCTGAAATGCTATTACAAGAAGAACTCGATAGAAAGAAACTTCAACTTATGGACTTAATTAATACAGCGGAACATGATTTTCAAACTTGCCAAAGGAAGCTGGATGCTGAACGAAGTAAGAGAAAACGTTCTCCAGCTAGCCCATTTAGTGATGGTGGAAAGCGTTTCGGCCAGCAAGACGGGAATAATGACAAGAAATCCCAGCCTAAGTCTGTTTTACACACTGAAGGTAACTCTGTAACAATGTCTGGACACTTGTGTTCTTTAAAGGCTTGGTCCCCAGGAGAGGCTTTACAACAAGCAGGTTGGTTATGGACTGGAGATAAGTGGGTTCCGGAACCCTCAATTCCCACTCCAAGGGCCTCCACTATACATTTAAAAGTTTTTGAAGATTTAAAACTATCGACTGTAGTTAGTGAAATGTCTAAGTCAATGGTCCCTGTTAGTGTGAATGCGCAGCCTCAGGGTGAGCCTACTGATTTCTTAGGTGCGCAAGACGCCACTGGCAACCAAGTTTTTCAGTCTCCCAATGTGGCTCTGCACTCCTCTATGAACAATTCTATGCTTGACTTTGCTGTATCAGCTCCTGAGTCTGTCCCGTGTTCTCCGTGTTTGGATGAAGGTGTTGCATTGGGTGGAACTGTGAGTACTTTGAGACCTGCGGGTCTGGGCACTAAATCATTTGCAGGATTGTTCAAAAAACCTGTGGAATCGGCCAAATGCAGGTTTTTAGTTCACTTAAGATATCAAGGGTTGGCACCTACAGCTCCGGACAGACTTTGGGTGGGGAAGGTTTTGCTGATCGATTCCATGAATTTTTCACCTGCTGAAGTATAAGCTCTTATTCATCCCCCTGGTGATTCTTATTATGACATTAGTTTTTGTTCGGTGATCTCCCTGGATAAGTTTTGGAGGCTGTATTATGATCTTGAAGATCAGGAACACTGGAGAGATTTCCAAGCTATCCCTATTACGAAGCCTACGGTTAAGACTGTCACGATCCTTTTCAGAAATGAAGGAGTGAATATTTCGAATATCATTTTTTGGTTGGAGAAAAGATGTTATGTACAGGACAAACCTAGGCCTATTTTGGATGGGAATGGTTTTTGGACAGGGGGTTGGACTATTCGTGTACGTTTAAACCAAGATGCTGAGGGGATACAGCATTTACCTAGTTCCTTCTTTGGGGGAGGGACAGGGGTATAATTTTTTATGCAGGACAGCCGAAAAGCTGTTTCAAGTGTGGGTTCTTATCTCATTTAAATACTTCATGTGACCAAGTTAAGTGTTTTCATTGTGGCATGTTGGGTCACTCAGCAGTGGATTGTACTGAACCTTTGGTTTTAATTTATGCAGTGAAGTTAACCATTCTTTTTCAGATTGTCCATGGAAAAGCACAGACATTGCAAAATCCTCTGACCAGGAACACATTTTAGCGCAGGCTAGAGATTCCCAACTTGATAAGGGAGGGATAGAGTCTAGACCCATGTTTCGGGGTAGACGCAGAGGCAGAGGGAGGGGAGGATTGCTTTCGGATGACAGATATTATAGTTCTCAAACTGACCCTAACTTACAGGTTACTGCGAATTCTACTGAAGTGGAATCATTAGACATACATGCAGTAGATAACCCCCTAGTCCCTATCACAGGCCCACAAAGTGAAGATAAGGTTACGCCTTTTGCGACACCTCAGGGGTCCCCTATAAGGGCCGCTCCAAAGTTGGGAAGAGAGCCTCGTTTCTTCCCGATATCAGTAGTCTCTGATAAGGAAGGAGAAGACGAAGAGGTACAGGACTCAAACCTTAGCTTATTATCTTCTGAAGGAAGTGATAATAGTATAGTGTCCGCTTCCCCTTTACCTTTGGAAAATAGATTTTCTATCCTCACTTCTTGGGGTGATCAGGTAGAACTAGCCCTCCCGGTTTCCGCTCCTTTTGCCCAAATGATTAGTACAGCTCCTTTACCTAATGTCCCTGGTAGTTCTTCTAGAAATAAGCAACCTGAGACTAGGAAACGGGTGACTAGATCTAGTAATAAAATGTTTAAACCTCCACCTTAACACCTTTTACGTTATCTGTTGCTTCGTTAAATGTAAATAGCATTAAATCCCATACCAAACGTCAGACAACATTTGGAATTCTTTCTTCATTAGGATATGATGTTTTTCTTCTTCAGGATACCCGTTTTCATACGATTTCGGAGACAGTTACAGCTAGCAAACAATGGCGTTGGGGTGTTACTTTTTGGTCCTTTGGGGAAGAAAGATGTAGTGGAGTTGGTATATGTTTTACTATGATGGACGTTACACTTATTCGATTTGTAGACATTGAACCTGGCCAGGCGTTGCTAGTAGATGTCATGGTGTATGGCATTACTTGTCGGTTGATCTCAATTTATGGTCCGCAGTTGAAATCCTTGAGGATTTTTTTTTTTTATTTTAGTTGTTTAACCAGGTATAGCACACTAAGCTGGAAGCTTTTTTACAGGAGCGACCTGGGAGCACAAGGAGGTTAAGTGACTTGCTCAGGGCCACACAGTATGTAAGTGGAAGCTGTGGGATTCAAACCCAGGTCTGGTCTGCTGGATGTCACCAGATTTGCAGCTCAGAGCCTTAGACCACTGCGCTATACTGCCTCCCAAAGGAACTCAAGAATAGAGTTGTTACGTAAGATTCAACCTTTTTTGTATATGGGAAGGTACTTATTTTTTTGTGGTGATTTTAATATTAATTTCTTGCAGAAGGGGGCATTGGGGAAACAGTACTGTGATAAGTCCTGTTTGTCTAATATTCTCTCTCTTGCTGGCTTGAGAGATTCCCATCAAACTGGGAAGACTTCAGCGAAGCCTACTTTTTTTAAAGGAAGTTTAGCGTCCAGTATAGATTTTATTTTGTACGAAATCTATGCTTGTCAATCAGTTACTTTATGTTCCAATTGAAACTTCAGACCACATTTTGATTGGTCTGACGTTAGATTTTCCTCAGCGTAAGAGGAAAGGTCCAGGATTTTGGAAACTGAATACTTCCCTTTTAAGTATTCCATCCATTATTAAAGACTTGGAAATGATTGTACATGATCAAATCATGACCATTGGTTTACATGATGATAGGGTGAGCTGGTGGGAAGCCTTTAAACTTTGTTTGATTGGATATTTTAAGTCCCAGAGTCATTTAGCGGCTGAATCAAAACATGAGGAATACTTGTCGCTTCGGCGTACTTTACAAATATTGATTTCCAGGCAACATGAATACGGTTTAGATTTATCTAAAAGCATAACCCAGATTAAACTGTCAATGTTGCCGTATCAATATGACCGTATGGATTCTCTTCTTAAGGAACAGTCATTTGGGACACAGGGGAAATCAGCTCAGGTTAATCCTTTTTTAGCCTGTAAATCTAGGATGGACAAACGCCTATTTTATAGTTTGCGAAAGGAGGACGACACTTTGCTTTCTGATAATAAAGGTATTATGGATTTTTTGGATTTCCATGTTAATAAAGTTTTTGGGGTTCCGCATCGGGTCTCCAGCTTTACGCCTCAGCTGTTGGCAGCAGCAGACCTTCCGTGCTTAGAGCAGTATTTACAAATTGCAATGATAGCTGATTTTTCTGAGATAGAAATGGGGTTAGTAATTGCCTCTCTTAAGAGCGGGGTTTCTCCAGGCTCCGATGGATTACCAGGAGAATTGTATAAACTTTTATGGAAAGTAATGCCGAATGAGTTATTGGCTCTATATAACTCCTTCCTTTCAGACATGATTTTGCCTACTCAAATGTATGAAGGTTTATTAGTATTTCTCTTTAAAAAGGGAGATCATTCGGATATAGGTAACTGGAGACCCTTGACCCTATTAAATGTGGATTTTAAAATATTTTCTAAGCTTTTAGGGAATAGATTGTCCAAAGTAATGCCTGATTTGATTAATGGTCAACAATATTGTGCAGTTCCTGGGAGGAAACTATCTGATGCTTTGATTTTTCTCAGGGAGGTTATGAAATTAGGTTTGGATACCTTAGGAGGACTTGGGGGCCTTTTAGTGAGCCTTGACCAATCTAAGGCTTTTGATGAAGTATCACAAGATTATGTCTGGGAATGTTTGAAGGCGTTTGGTATACCTATGCAGTTCGTACAGTGGGTACAGTTGTGCTATGCTTTGGCTAATGTCATTCCCCTGGACAATGGGTGGAAGGGGAGGACACATAGAGTTTTGAAGGGAGTTAGGCAGGGGTGTCCACTTAGCCCCCTATGATATGTTTTTGCTTTGGACCCGTTATTGAGGGTACTTAGCAGATCCCCTTTGATCAGAACTATTACGGTGGACTCTATTTGTCTGCCTAACTTTATTGCCTATGCAGATGATATCTGTCTTATATTACCTGATGAATCGGCAATAATGCTAGCTTGTGATATGATAACTTCATTGGGGTTGATCATGGGTGCCCGCATTAATAGTGAGAAGACTAAATGCATTAGGATTTCAGGGTTTCCAAAATTTCCATCTAAAGTAGGAAGGTTTTGGGTTGAACGTCAACCTTGTAACATTTTAGGATTATATTTTGGGAGTAGGGAGGGTGCACTAGATAATTGGACATTGGACTTACAGGAAGGGAATACTAAAGTGTCTCTTTGGAATAGGAATAAATTATCTAAAAAGAAACGGATTTATTTAATTAAAACTTATTTGATCCCAGTTTTTTTATTTTTAAGTAATGTTTTTTTCTTACCTAAGTCGTTAGAGACTTCTTTGATGCAATGTTTTTTATGTGGGGTGTGGGGTAGCTGACTTAACCCCATTAAAAGAAATACATTATATTTGGCTGTTAAAGATGGGGGTCTGGGAATGATAAACCCTGTCTTGTTTTTTTTTACGAATTTTTTATATCTGAATCTGGTCCCAGTACTGAGAGGTATTTCAAAAGTATGGGATGTGTCACTTAAAACTCATTTACAGGGTGTTTTATGTGAATGGAGGAATGGTTTGTTTCTACATCAAAATAAACACCGTCCTCCCTTGAGGAATATTTGGAGAGAGGTATTTGATAAAATAAAGTGTTGGGGCATACAGTGGGGAGTAGCACAGACTTTATCTAGGAAAGCATTGTATAATAAGATTTTAGGGCAATTTTTTTTTTGATGCTCCGTTTTCAGCTTTTCCTAAGGAAATAAGTTTAAAGATATCCAGTTATATAACTAATTCCCGTATTCCGCAGCATATGTGGGATATTTCTTGGTTAAGTATTCATGGTAGAGTTAATGTCCGTAGTAATCAGAAACATAAATCAACACGAGAGCGTTTTTGCCTGAGAGAAAAGTGTGTATCTCTTTTAGAAACCATGGACCACTTGTATTTTGATTGTTATTACGCTATGGCATTTTGGGACATACTTAAGGAACGTTGGAAGCACGATCTGCTGTTTCCGCCCCTGAAAGAGAGTTTATATTATGTTTTTTTCCCCAAAGGAACGCCTGGGGGTAGGTATAGCACATTACAAGTCCTCCATATTTTTGTTTGTATTGGATTTGGATTAGTAGATATAGATTTTTATTACAATAGCAGATCATTCCTCCCCTTACTTTGGTATACATGGTGGAATCCGATGTGGGGAAATTAAAGCTTATGGAAAGCCATCAGCTTCCATCTCAAAGTTGAGGTTCCTTTTGGAACAGTTTTGATTACTTATTTGTTAGGAAGGTAGAACTGGGGGAGGAAGGGGAGAGGGAGGTAAGGTGCCTGCCTGGCACCATGGCTTGGAGGGACAGGGAGCGAATCCTCAGGATTGCCGGAGCAGCTGCACAGGGGAAGGAGCTGGATGTCATTGTCCACCTAGGGACAAATGACCTGGCTAAGAAAGGGATTAGAGAAGTGCAGGAAGAGTTTGTGGAATTGGGGAGGGGCCTTAGTCCGTGCTAGCACGCAGTGGAACCTTCTCGGAGGTGCTACCATCTATGGCATAGGAGAGGCTAGGGTGTTCCGCACCATGGGATTCAATCAGTGGTTGAAAACTGGTGTGGAGCTCAGGAATTTGGCTTCATTGGGGACTGGGGGTTCACATGGAGTGATGCAAGCCTATACTGGCATGATGGGCTGCATCTGTCCTGGAGGGGAACCAGGATCCTAGGTGATAGGTTTAAATGCTTCATTGGCAAGCTTTTAAACTAGCCAAGGGGGAACCACTGGAAAGGAGCAGGAAAATCCTAGCTCCCCCCAAATAATCACGGTAGTAAGTGCGGCAAACACCAACATAGAGGCACAGGTATACATAGACGGCTGCAAACGCCGCAAAGACGGGGCCAAAACCAAATCCAAATAGTACTCACAAACTGTCCATGTAGGTCGGCACCTCGTAGCCATCCACTGTCAGATATAAATTTCACAAATGATGTCAATGCCCAATGTGGACCGGGAGATACAGAACAAAACTTCTACTCCATACCCGTACCCCCACCCCCATTCCCAAGTGTACCCCTTACACAGTCGGTCGAGGTCTGTATCAATACAGGAAGTTCCAGAACGACAATTGAGATGCAGTCCGAGATTCACCAGGTTCCAAGAAGATCAGTACGAAGAGGTACACGAGGGAAGGGGAGAAAGAATAAGAGAAAATGGAGGGGTCAGAAGAATGTATCAACTACGGGGGAGGGGTCTTATTACAGACACAAAAGAAACTATTAGGAGATGAAGAAAAGGTGGTGATTAACATCTCGGACTATGTTCTGACTGAATCAGAAACAAGAGTTTTGGAAAAGGGACTTTCGTTTGTTCCAACTTGCAGTTTAAATAAGTTTGAAACAATAGTAGATTTCATAAATTCACTAGAAAATTAAATTTAAAGGCATTTTTACAATGAAAATCGAATGTAAAGTGCAAGAAAAGAATGGGAGGCAGTAGATTTTTGAAACTGTCCCCATCTTTAAAATAAATCAACTTTTTTCCCCACAAAACACGCAGTTATGGTGTTTGAGAAAGCATGTATTCAGGATTTGAAAATTTATCGTTACCACCATTGAGATATTACAACTGTACAATGGAGGAAAATGCAGCTATTTGTGCTTTAAAAACAATAAAATGATTACCATAAAGCCGGCTGATAAAGGAGGGTCTGTGGTGGTTATAAATACTAAAGACTATGAATTAGAAATGTTACATCAATTAAAGAACACAGATTTTTATGAAAGTTTGTTTTATGACCCTATAAATAAATTTAAACGGGAGATTGATGACATCTTATATGAAGCGTTATCAGAAGGCTTGATCAGTCATGATACATATGAATTTCTATCCAAAAAACATCCAGTAAGATCTGTCCTATACGGACTTCCCAAAATCCACAAGTGTTTAAAAAATCCGTCATACAGACCGATAGTAGCTAGTATTGGATCCCTGACTGACAACACTGCACATTTTATAGATTATTACATCAAACCTGTTGCACAAAACACTCGGTCATATCTAAAAGATACAGCACAATTCATGGACTTTCTTGCAGACATCGACATGAGCCAAAAATTGAGTTGTGCAACCTTGGATGTTTGTTCTTTATATACGAATATCCCACATAACGATGGGCTAGAAAGTTTGAGAGAGAGTCTATATGGAAAAACTTCATATTCACAAGCATTTGTGGAATTTCTGGTTGCACTTACGGAGAAGGTTCTCATTTGTAATACCTTCATATTTGATGGAAGGATTTATCTGCAGAAAAAAGGAACAGCTATGGGGGCAGCCATGGCTCCCAACTATGCAATTATATATTTATCAAAGTGGGAGGAAAAGTTCATTTTTGGGAATGAAAATCCTTTTTTGGATAGAATTGATTTTTACAAACGTTATATAGATGATTTATTTTTCATTTGGAAAGGTTCTGTGGAAGAATTAAAATTGTTCAAAATGTTTTTGGAAAAATCGAATTGCAATTTAAAATTTGAACTAAAAAACGATCCTGGAGAGATTAGCTTCTTGGACTTAATGGTAAAGAAAGAAAATAATGGGGACATCAGTACAAAGTTATTTAGAAAAACCACAGATAGAAATAGTATATTGCACTTTCAAAGTTGTCATCCTAAACGTTACAGAAAACATACCGATTGGACAGTTTTTGAGACATAAATGAAACTGCTCTTATGAAGGCGATTATGAAAAAAGTGCCGAGGAGTTGACAAAGAGGTTTTTACAACGTGGTTATAGTATGGAACACATACAAAAGGGACATACTAAAGCTGAATACAAGTGGAATATTAAAATGGGATATGTGCAAGATCAAGAAGAGAAAAAGGACAGTGTACATATAAATGATGCTTCAAAATTTATACTAACATACTAAAATGCCAGCAGAATAGGCCTAATGGTCTTTCGTGTCTGCTCGTTTGGTCAGACCCCACCCTGGGTGCTGACCTTGCTGTCCCCCTCGCCTTCTCTTCTCTGGCTTCTCCCTTCCCAGTTCCGGATATTCTTGCTGCATTGGATTTTGCTTCCTGAACCCTTCCCTGTACCTGTCCCACCCCTCTTGAACCCTCCACTGTCTCTGCCTCCACCAGCCCCCTAGGTAGTGCATTCCATGGCTCTACCACCCTCTCAGTGAAGTAGCACCTCCTCCTTTCTCCCCTGAATCTTCCCCCCTCCAGCTTCCACCCATGCCCTCTAGTGGCCCCTTCCTCCTTCCTTCGAAGCACCCTCACTCTTCCTCCCCTATTTACCCTCTTCATGTACCTGAAGACCTCTATCATGTCCCCCCGGTCCCTTCTCTCTTCCAAAGTGTACATATTTAGCTCTTCGAGCCTCTCCTCATAGGTCCTGTCCCCCAAGCCCCAAATCATTTTGGTTGCCCTCCTCTGGACCCTCTCCAGGAGGTTAATGTCCCTCTTTAAGTGTGGCCTCCAAAACTGCATGCAGTACTCCAGGTGCGGCTCACCAAGCAGTTATACAGGGGAGTATCACTCCTCCTTCTGGAGGTGATCCCCTAGTGATGCATCCCAGCATCCTGTTGGCCTTGGCTGCTGCCTCCTACAAGTCTCAGAGTTGTTCATCTTGACATCCACCACCACCCCAGGTCCCTCTCAGCCATTGAGACTTGTAGTATTCCCCAGGGTGTACACTTGGCCTGGGTTTCTGGCCCCAGATGGAGTACCTTGCATTTCCCTGCATTAAACCTCAGCTTCCACTTTCTAGACCATCTTTCCAGAGTCTCCAGGTCCCCTGCAGGGCCACCCTCCCTCCCCATCCACCACTGCCCCCAGTTTCAGTCATCTGCAAAGAGACTCATCTCACTCCTGATTCCTGTCCTTATGTCAGATACGTAGGCGTTGAACAGAAGGGGCCCAAGGACTGATCCCTGTGGGACCCCACTAATGACCCTCCTTGGGGAAGAGATTATCCCACCAACTACGACCCTCTGGGTCCGGTCCTGGAGCCAATTGCCTATCCATCAGATCATCTGGTTTCCCAACCCCATTTCTCCTAGTTTATCCAACAGGCCCCGTGAGGAACAGAGTCAAATGCCTTGCTGAAGTCCAGAAAGAGGACATCCACTGGTCTACCCAGGTCCAAGGCACTTGTCACCCAGTCATAGAACTCCACCAGGTTTGTCTGACATGATTTCCCGGGATGAATCCATGCTGTCTATCGTCCGGCACTGGCTTATCCAGGGCCCCCAGCCACTCCTTGACAATGCCCTCCATCACCTTGCCCACCACTGATGTCAGGCTGACAGGCCTGCAGTTCCCTGCCACCTCCTTGATCCCCCCTTGTGGATAGGCACTACATGCGTCACCTTCCAGTCTTGGGGCACCCACCCTGTCCTCAGAGAGATGGTGAAAAGCTCTGCCAGGGGTTTCGCCAGGACATCTGCAAGTTCCTTCAGCACTCTAGGATGTAATTTATCCGGCCCCGGTGCTTTCTCCGTCTTAAGGGAGCTGAGGGCTTCTCTCATTCTCTCTGCTGTGATTTCCACTTCCAGTACCTCTTCTGCCTGCTTAGCCCTCCCCCCACCTGCCAGTGATGCCCCCCCTCCCCAGACCTGCCGATTGGTAAGGGTCCCCCCCTCCTCATTATCTCTGTCTCCTCCCATGTATGATGCAGCATCCCCATTTTCCTGGTGAAAACTGAGGTGAAGTACTCATTTAGTAACTCAGCCTGCTCCTCTGGGTCTTGTCCATCTCCCCTGATTTAATCCTGCTAATCTGCCCCTTCACCCTTCGTCTTTCCCCAATGTATCAAAAGAACCCTTTCCCTCTCCTAATTTCCCTGGCCAGGTTCTGCTCCTTCCTTGCCTTGGCGCCTCACCACTCTAGTGGCCCTTCTAGCCAACAGCTCATACTCCCCTCGATCCCTTTCACTCCTTGAGCACTTGAATTTCTTATAGGCTGCTTTCTTTCCCCGCACCACCTCCTGGACCTCCCTGGTCCACCAACAGGGTTTTTGGGCCCTACCGCATTTTCATCTTACTCTTGCACAGGTGCTGGTAGCATCCTGCACCCCTCTCCTGATGATTTCCCACCTACTATCAGCGTCCATGTCTGACCCAATCCCATCCAAATGCTCCTTAAGGATCCTTCCCATTTCCTTAAAATCCACCCCCCTGAAGTCGGTTACTTCCGGCTTTGTGCAGACTTCTACCCCTCCTAGGTCCAGGCAGAACCAGACCATGGCATGGTCACTCCCCGGCAATGGGTCTCTTACCTCCAGGCCCCCAATCTGGTCACTGTCTGCCAGGACCACATCCAGTACCCATGCCTCCCTGGTCGGTTCCCTCACATGCTGAGTTAGAAACGCGTCTTGAAAGACATCCAACAACCTCTGTTCCCTGGTCACAGAGGATGTCATAGTCTCCCAGTCTGTTCCTGGCATGTTTAAGTCCCCTAACACCACCACCTTTCCTCTGCCCAGTCTGCAGTGTCTCCTAACATCTGCCACCAGACTGTCCTCCAGCTCCTCCGCCAGGGCAGGGGGTCTATACACCACTCCTATTTTTACTCTCTTGCCCCCCCTTTTATCACCACTTTTAGTCCACAAGCACATTTATTTATTAAAATTATTAAAAAACATTGGCATGTATTATCAGTGGACAATAAATTTAAGGATTTGGTTACAGTCCCTCCGAAAATTGTATATAAAAGGGGCTATAACTTACGGGATAAATTGGTACATAGATATTATAGTGGGGAGACACAGAATGCAGAGAAAATGAGTGTTTTACCCAAGGGAACTTTTCAATGTGGAAATTGCCGTTTTTGTAAGTTCATTAAAACTGGCAATATATTTAAACAACATATTACGGGGGAACAATACAAAATTGAAATTTTTGCAAATTGCAACACTTTTAATGTTGTATATTTAGCGTGTTGCAACAAATGTTCTGGTTTTTATGTAGGTAAAACAACTCAAAAACTTAAAGAAAGAATAGGGCAACACGTTAGAAGTATAGCACATGCTGATGGTGTTAGTGCTCTCTCCCAACACGTCATTTCTAGGGGAAAAGAACATCATTTTAGTTTTCAAATCATTGAAAAAGTGATTATGGGTCCCAGGGGGGAGATTTAGATTTGAAATTACGTCAGAGAGAAACCTATTGGCAATATATTTTGAAGTCATATACTGTTCCGGGCTTAAATGACTTTTTTCAGCTTTCTCCTTTCTTGTAGATCCTGAATGTATTAGAGATATATGTTATAATTTTTAATTTATATTATGTTGGTTATGATATTGGTTATGATATTGTGTGGAAGTTTCCTTGTTTCCATTCTTTAATAATTTTTTATAGATATTTATATATTCTTTGATATGAATGTCTTTATTATGGTGTGGTTATATTTATGTTAATGGTACTGGATAGTATTGTGTATACCTGTTCCTTATGGCAATAGAAATTTTATATGGGGACTTATTTATAGGAGTAAACATTGCCTTTAAACTTCACCTTTAAAAAAGGTATATAAGGTGTATTATCCCTAATTGCCATAGCCTAGAGAAAGCGTAATTGTGATGCGAAAACGTTTGGTTCCTGGGGAGGGGCTAGGTGTATCAAGCCTATGTCTTGTATGTTTGCTGACCGATCTGCCTATTTTGGAATAAAGGCTTTTATCCTGACACATCATTTGTGGAATTTATATCTGACAGTGGATGGCTATGAGGTGCCGACCTACATGGACAGTTTGTGAGTACCAACATAGAGGTGTCAATAGGGAGAAGAGCAGGGGTAAATGGAGAAAGTGACAAAGGCAAGAAGGACAGGGATGGGGCAAAAGGGAGTAAGGCCATCAGGAAATGGAGGGTAATGAGTACCAATGCCCGTAGTCTGGGCAACAAGCTCCCTGAGCTGATGGCCTTAATGGAAGAGGGATGCCTGGATATTGTAGCAGTCACAGAAACATGGTAAACAGAGAACCATGACTGGGATGTTAACATACCAGGGTACATAACCTACAGGAGAGACAGGCAGGGAGAAGAGGGGAGGAGTAGCTCTCATGTAAAGGAAGGGATAAAAGCAACTGAACAAAAGAGTAAACAGGGAGGAGAGGAGGCACTGTGGGTCACCTTGGAGACTGGAAAGGGCACCACAATCCACACAGAGGTTGTGTACAGACCCCCATGTCAGGGGGAAGAAATGGACAAGGATATGATAGAAGGCATTCTTAGAATGGCAGAGAAAGGGGAGATACTGTTGATGGGAGACCTGAATATGCCAGATGTTAACTGGAGCACATTTGCTGCAGCCACATCCAAGAGCAGGGCCATTCTTGATGCCCTACAGGTGGCAGGCATTAGACAGCTAGTTCCGGAACCCGCTCATGAGGGAGCAATCTTAGACCTCGTCCTCTCAAATGGGGCAGTGAGAGGATCTCAGATCTAGAAGTGGGTTGCCATCTGGGGACAAGTGACCATCAAACAGTGTGGTTCACGTTAAACTCAGCTACAGAGTCACACCATACAAAAGTGAGGGTACTTGCCTTTAGGAGGGCTGACTTTGGCAAGATGGGAGAGTGCTTCAGAAAAGCACTAGCAAACAGGCTAAAAGGAGGTGTGGAGCAACAATGGGGAATTATCAAAACTGCCATCACAGAGGCAACAAGCCTTTGTGTGAAGCAAATAAACAAATCAAAATGAAAGAAAAAGCCACTATGGTTGTCAAAAGAGGTGACTGTGAAAGTCAGGAAGAAAAAGATAGCATTCTGGAAGTATAAGGAAACACAGAAGGAGCAGGACAGAGAGCTGTACCAGTTAAGGCAGAAGGAAGCAGGGAGGGAAGTCAGAATAGCAAAGGCCCAAACTGAGGAAAAGATAGCCAACTCAGTTAAGAAGGGGGATAAAACCTTTTATAGGTACATCAGCGAGCGTAGAAAGACAAAGGGAGGGATAGTGAGGCTGAATAGAATGAACGGTGGGTGGGCAGAGGGGGACAGTGAAAAAGCAGGAATACTGAACGAATATTTCTGCTCAGTATTCACAAAAGAGGAGGGGGAAGTGCCTAATCCAATTAACAGAAGCACTCTTGATAGGGGGGTCGATCCCAGTCCTTTCACAGAAGAAAGGGTTCTGCAAGAACTCCTAAAACTGAAGGTGGACAAAGCAATGGGTCCTGATGGAATTCACCCCAGAATTCTAAAAGAATTAAGGGAGGAACTAGTGAAACCACTGGCTACTCTTTTTAATAAATCATGGGAGGATGGTGTGGTACCCGAGGACTGGAGGAAGATGGATGTGATTCCCCTTCACAAAAGTGGGACCAAGACAGAGGCAGGAAACTACAGACCTGTCAGTCTGACCTCTGTGGTAGGGAAAGTGATGGAGTCACTTCCGAAGGAAAGAATAGTTGAGTACCTAGAGGCCAGTGGAGCACAGGACCCAAGGCAGCATGGGTTCACAGCGGGAAGGTCATGTCAGACGAATCTAATAGATTTCTTTGACTGGGTGACCAAAGTAGTAGACCAGGGAGGGGCTGTGGACATGGCCTACCTAGACTTTAGCAAGGCATTTGACACAGTCCAACACAAAAGATTAATAGTCAAATTAACCAGCCTGGGAGTGGGACCCAGGGTGGTAGCCTGGGTAAAACATTGGCTGGACAACAGGACACAGAAGGTAATTGTAAATGGAGTCCACTCTGAAGAAAGGGGTTACTAGTGGGGTACCTCAGGGTTCAGTATTGGGTCCAGTCCTTTTTAATGTCTTCATCAGTGACATTGCAGAGGGACTGGAAGGAAAAGTATGCCTTTTTGCAGATGACACAAAGATCTGCAACAGGGTTGATACACAAGGAGGCGTGGAAAGGATGAAAAGGACTTGGCAAGGTTGGAGGAATGGTCAGAAGTATGGCAGCTAGGATTCAATGCAAAGAAGTGCAAAATAATGCACCTGGGAAACAAGAACCCAGGGGAAGAATACACAATGGGTGGGAGGTAGTAACAACAAAAAGGAAAGGGACCTGGGGTAATCATATCAGATGACCTTAAGGTTAGCAAGCAATGTGAGAAGGCAGTAGGGAGGGCTGGGGGTATACTGGGATGTATAGGAAAGGCATCATCAGCAGAAAACAGGAAGTTGTTATCCTCTGTACAGACAGTTGATGAGACCCCATCCGAGTACTGTGTCCAGTTCTGGAGACCCCATCTCCGCAAGGACATAGACAGGATAGAGGCAGTCCAGAGGAGAGCAACTAAATGGTGCAGGGTCTGCAAGAGAAGCCATATGAGGAGAGACCAAAGGAGCTTAATATGTATACCCTTGAGGAAAGAAGGAGAGGGGGACATGATAGAAACTTTAAGTACCTCAGTGGAATCAACAAAGTCCAAGAGGGTAGCATCTTTCAGAAAAAGAGACTTGCAAGAACAAGGGGACACAATTTAAAGATAGAAGGAGGGCAGTTCAGGGGCAATGTGAGGAAGTATTATTTCACAGAGAGGGTAGTGGATGCATGGAACAGCCTTCTTGAGGAGGTTGTGGGGTCTAAAACTGTGGGAGAATTCAAGAATGCATGGGACAGACATAAGGCAATTCTTGTGGGGGGTAGGAAGAAATAGGCTGTTGGTTAACTAGGATCTGCGGCCTATCCTGTAGGTAGGGAAATGGGCAGACTAGATGGGCCTAGCGGTCCTTATCTGCCGTCAAAGTCTATGTTTCTATGACCTTTTCGGTGGGGACCTTGTTAATGTTTCAAATATACTGTAATATTTATTTTTGTTATTTAATTTCTTTCATTATGTTTTTGTATGATGCAATATAATTTTGTATATATATATATTTCTTTTTTTTTCTTTCCTCTTTTTAGGATTGTTGTATGAATTAATACTTGTTTATGTTCTTGATTCTTTCCTTTTAAGATTATGTATGAAGTAATACTGAATTACATTATAATTTGTTATGATTTTGTTATGATTATAATAAAAATTCCCCTTCTCTTTTCAATAAGTGCCATGGGATCTTTAACATCCACCTGAACTACCACCAATCCAGGCAGATGGGACCTCAGTTTAACGTCTCATCCGAAAGATGGCACCTCAGAAGTGCAGCACCCCTCTCATGCTGCATTACAGTGTCAGTACTGGGATATTAACCCAAGTGCCAGATGTGAGAACTGAACCCACAGCCCTCTGATCTCCCAGCCTCAGAGGCGAGTGTGCTACCTACTGTACCACTGACACTGCTTTAATCGTAATGCGAAGGCATCTGCAGAAGACAGACATAATGGGGATAAAATTATCTGGCCTGCAGCATAACTTCCTCCTTCCTACACTTCCTGTCTTCTCTGTTCCTGACCTCCTGTCCTCTCCCTTAACCCTCTCCTGCTCTAACCCCCCAATCAAAATCTTTAGTATAATCTCCTACTCCAACACACACTGTGCATTTGATTGTATTCTTACACAATTACAGTATACACTCCTCTTTGTTTTATTACACACTGTTAATATATCTAGCCAATTCATTTGCTATTATATTCTGTTTTTGTTACCTTTGTATCTGCACTTTGTTTTGCTATTTATTCCTTTTGTACTCCCCACCTCCCGATCACATCTACAAATGAGCCTCAGCTCAGTATGCCTTTCCCAGTTACCAACTTTTAAATAAATAAATTACAGCCAGCACATTCCAGCTATGTACAGTCCACTTTACTGCTCACCATGCCTTAGGTGACCCAAAATTGGGGACCCTCCCCAATCTGGGGGTGGGTGAAATAACATGGGAAGTTGGAAAGTGAAGAGGCAGCTAGGCACTACAGGGCTGAATGGTCACCTGTGGCAGTGGGGAGCAGGAACAGGGTGGAAAAAGTATGAATAAAAAATTATGATTTCATCATTCATGGACTGGAGCCAAGACAGAGTGCAATATGCTTTTAATAGCACAACTGAAACTGCAGGTCAAAGGGTGAAGTAGCTTCATGTTGGACTTGGAGACAGCTTCCTATTTTGCTGCTATGATTCAATTTTTCCAGTCACTTCATGAAAATTTAAACTCAAGCATGAAAAAAGCAGAAGCAGCAGTAGCTCAGAATGTTACCTGCACTGCTGTCATGCAGCTATAAACCTTCCTTATCGGCCATCCCTCCTTACCCATACTGTATCTGTCAGACCTAAAAAAACAACCGGTCAACAGTGTTGTTTACAGTGCAGAAACGTGTTTTTGTAAGTCACGTACCCTACACTACAGCATACACTACCACTCAATCTTTTATCTCTGAACTATGGGATACTGGCACTCAGAATGTGAGAAAATGTGGCGCACCGATCCAGAAAATGTGGTACATATCATTAAACATTGAGGAACAAGCAACCCTGGATCAGTGTTCTTTTAATTGTGCAGTTTAATTTTGACTTAGCATCATAGATGAGTAACCATTTCTGCTTTAATGTCAAGGTCTTCAAAGTGAGAAAACAGTACACTTTCCATGTGGAACAGAGCAATTTTTTTTTTAACTCAGCTTTATTTGGTACATACAACTGCTACATCATTGCAGTGGATACATGAAATTAAAAAACTTCAAACCTGGGATGAAGTTTGCCACAAACAAAACTATACCACTGTAATGCTACACTTAATTTGAAGGTGTTTTCTCTTACTATTAGTGTACACATTTTAAAATAAGCCTGAGTGCAAGCCTTTTAGCTCCAAGTGTCTAATTAAAATCCTTATTGTGCGACTTCTGTGAAATCAGATTACAGAGAGTTTTATTTTTGTCATATTAAATTGTACATATTCAGATTTCTCCTTTGTTCCCCACATGGCAAAGGTTTCTCACATAGAGATCCTACATATAAATAAAATCAAGAGGGGATATCCTATGGGGTACTATGGGCTTTCATGCTGCCATATGCAAGTGGCCTGTACTATGTCTAGGGGGATAATATACAAATGTTGTAGGGGTCATGTGATGACCCCACTACTTGATATATATCTATATATTTTGCAAAACAATTTGTTAATGCGTCAATTAAGGTTGAACTAACAAAAGCAGGGAAATGTGGAATTAGGGTTTCCAACCGTAACACCCCATTCCCTACCCTGCACAGACCCACAGGTGAAGAGGGGTCTAACTTGGGGCCATCTAGCCTAACACTCACCCCATTCCATTAGAAAATAAGGTAACATGGTTACAGCATAGGAGAATGGGGTGAGAGTTAGGGTTGATGGCCCCAAGACAGACCATCCCGCTTTTGGGTTTGTGCAGGGTGGGGAATGGGATGTTAGGGTTGGAAACCCTAATGCCACATTTCCCTGCTTCTGTCAGTTTAACCCTAACTGATGCATTAATGAAGTTTTTTTAACAATTTATTGCCTTACTTTTTGAGATAGTATAATCGCAACCTTATTTGCCTGTGGGACCACAGGGCCCATCCCTCCATAGGTGTGTACTGTATATGTATATAGGTGTGGAAGCACAGGGCCCTCCTGCCCCTGCACTTCCAGTTATAGGTCAACAGTCACCAAAATGTCATCATAGCCATATTATTACCCCACCTCATGTACCTGGTGGAAAAAAATCTTCAATCCCCTCCATAACGTAGCTCCGCACAAGTGCAATGCCAATGGGTACCACAGGTGCAAAAACACATTTTGAACAGGATTTGAAAAATTACAGCTATGACATACATGAGGTGGTGTAATAAGAATGCTATGTTGAACATTTGGGCTAAAATATTTTAAATTCCCAAAGTTAAGGGCATGCATAGCGAAACTGCAACAAATAGTCATAACTGTGTCACTTTTAATAATTTTGACCCCAAATTTTCAACATAGCCTTGTTATGACCTCACTGCATGTGTCCAGCTCAGAACATTTTCAAAACGTAACTGAGTGTAACTGCAACGCCATTCTGTGCCACTGGTGTGAAAACATATTTTGGCCAGGATTTGAAAAATGACAGCTATGACATACATGAAGTGGGGTACTAAGAAGGCTATGTTGAAAATATGGGGTGAAAATATTGAAAAAGTCCAAAGTTATCAGTGTGCACAGTGAAATTGTAAGGAATGGTCATAACACAGCTATTTTATGAAATTTTAACACACATTTTCAACATAGCCTTCTTATGACCCCACCTCATCAACAATATGACCATCATTACACAAATTCCACTGGAAAGGTGATTTTGCCAACCAACTGCAAAATCACCTTCCTGATGGGAGTTGAATAACAACAGACATATTGTTAATCAGGTGTGGTCCCCGAAAGGCCATGTTGAAAATTTGGAATCAAAATCTCAAAAAGTGGCTGAGTTATACAATAAAGCTGAAACCACCCATTGAAATACATTGAAGTGCATTTACCTTAGTTTCTCATATTGCAGTTGTGGGTTGCAGCAGCAAGTGTGTCTTTGATCGGAAGAGCAGATCTCGAACCTGGGACCTCTGCAGATGAGTGACAGTCTGTGGGGGGTGTCAAGAGAGGTGTGGGGAGGTGGGTGGTCAGGTGGGGGCTGCAAGAGTGATCAGCAATGGATCTTTTTTTTTTACAGGAAAAAAAGACAACAAAGGACTTTTTTTTTTATTTACAGCAAAAAAAAAAACCTGGGAGGATGGGGGAATGCTACTAGCAACCAATGAAGAATCACGGACCAATTTGGAGGGTGGGGAAGGGTACCAGTAGACAACAGGAATATGACCATAGTGTCAGAAAGCCACAACTGTTAAAAAAAATAAAATTGTTTAAAAAAAAAGAAAGAAAACAAGCAAAAATAAAAAGAAACATAAGGTGATTGAGGGTGGGGGGGTGCCACTAGACACCAGGGATATTTACACAGCCATAAAAGGCTGATGATGACCAGATGGTCCAGAAACAATCTGCATGACCAGATGGCTGTACCTAGAATCCTTTTACACCATCCCATTCCTTTTTTGCCATACTTTTCCGTCATAGCAAAAAAAAAAAAAAAAACAACCAGCAAAACAGGATTTCCCCTTTTCACAATCAGATGACCATGCCAGCAACTCCTTTTTTACCATGGCAAAAAAAGAAATCAGCTGGTGAACAAGGAATACCAGAATGGCCATCTGGTCATGAAAAGGTGAAATCCTTGTCCGCCAGCCGATTTAATTTTTCGTCATTAGAATCAGACTGCAAAAAAAAGAAGAAGTAGTGGCAAAAGGAATTAAATACATAAAAGAAAAATTTCTAGTGGCACACAAAAGTTGGAAACCACACAGAACAGCTCATAGACACCCGATGAGCAGTCTACATAGTTGCAAGTGTCAAAAAGACATCCCTGGGCACAGTTACAAGATTTTGTTTCAGCCAGAAATTAAAAACAAGATGGTGGCTCATGAAAAAGGATTTTTTTCTGGCAAACAAGGATTGGCCACTCATGAAAAAGGTTCCTTGTTTGTCAGAGCAAAATTATTTTTCATTCCATTCCTCTATCCAAAAGAATGAACTGAGCATGCACTGAACCTGAAAATTAAAAATTAAGTAACTATGGAATAGATTAATATTTTTTCACCAAACCAACACAGACAAGCTCTGTGGGGCAAGCACTTTCTAGTCTGAAAATTTCAGAACAAAATTCCAAGTCATTTGGCTGCAGCATGATAAAAAAAGAAAGAAAAAAAAAAGAAACATTTCACATTTTGTTATTATGCTCAGCACAAAATCTGCCAATCCAACCAGCATGCAACTTGGCACATCAAGAGCTCTCCTTTAGGAGACTGTGCATGCAAAACTTCGTGCAAATCCATTGAACAGATGCAAAGTTATTAAAGTGCAAAGTTTGTGGTTCGATATTAAACTGCCCGGTCAACCCTAACTATCGTGGCACTACCGCACCACTAGGGGAAAAAAATATATATGGATATATATCTATATATGATCTATATGGTCTTTCCTTTCCTAATTTAGTTCTCCGGATCCCGATCTTGCAAGTTCCAGTCCTGGTCCAAGCCAAAGGAAGCCATAAGGAATAAAACCGCTCTATCCGGAGGTTAATGGATGCTGTGATCCTTTCTATCTGCTGGATATAGTAAACTCTCTGTTCCCATCCCTCTAAGAATGAAGCTGTATCTTGCAACCAATGTGCCATTATAGACTCTAATTCTGCAGCTGAGGTATCAAATTCAGGTTTCTAGATTGTGTACGGAGTTTCATAGGTTCTTTTTTAATTAATATTTAATTCATGTGTTGACAAGATTCATCACAGATAACAATTTAGGTATAGCGTATTCACAAAATATTTACCAAGATATCACAGTAAGATGTTTCTAATCTGTGGAAGTACTTTACCTCATACAAGCCTCTCTTAATAAAATTAATGAAAATATAAGGCATATAAATATTGAGAATATCAATGCCAATATCATTACTCATATTGTTAAAACAGTAATTTTAAACTTTAAAACCCCACCTCCCCTTGGTAAGAAAAGGCTTTGCTTGCAGTTCAGTGACCAGGAGCTACCAGCCAAATCCCCATTCCTCAGCTATTTAAGCCAGCTGCTTCTAGTCTCATTCAGAAACTCTTTGCTGTAATCGGAGGCTCTGCTAGGGCTCTGCCACTATCCCCATGTTTGTCTGTCACTTTTCCTTTGTGCTTTTGGACTTTCTGTTCTGGTTGTACCTTCAGTTGCTTTCAACGTCAGTATTTTGTTTTTCTACCTTTCCTGGCTGCAGCTTGTGCTTCCTTCTTTGTCTCAGTCAACTACTCCCACTGCACTCCTGTAATCATGTAACTCCTGTGTTTCCTTGCACTTACTAGTTTCCACAGTAGGTCATACCTATGTTATTCTGTTGTTCTGATTCATGCTATTTCAGGTTTTTCCATTTTTTGCTGTTCATATCAGGCCCACTTGCAAACCTTTTGGTTCCAGTGCATTTCTCTTTAATTGCTTTCACACAGCTTTCTAGCAAGACAGCCATTTCCATTTCTATTCTGCCACTTTAGTTTACTCAGTCTGCTTCAGTGTTTACCACCTCGGTCTTAGTGTGTATACAGCTTCCAGTCTCTCCTGCTGAGGCTGAGTTTTACCTCTCATTTTGACTTCTGATGTATATTTAAATTATAATTCCTTCCATTCACATTTTTTCCATCAGTATTACTCATTCCTTTTGGCAGTCATTATTCAGTTACAATCTTGCCCTCACGGTTTGCCCTGTAGGTAGACAACTTTTGAAGTCTACATCTTGAGGGTGAGTCCCTCATGTTGTGTGGGGGTCCTTCTCTGTAGGCTGCTTGTCTCCTGCAACACCTCCCAGCAGTTCTACTGGATGGTAATGTCCAACCCCTTCAGGGAAGCTTTAGCTGTGCAGACCTTTTTTGCACCTCAAGGTGTAGCATTTAAGACTTCAGCTGCCAGAGGGTGGGGCCTAAGTCCACAGGGGTTCCTTAAGCTGTGCAAACATCAGCAGCACCTCTGAAAGCTATTCTCCCTGTGTCTAACTAAGGTTAACTTTGTCTCATTCCATATCCCCCTCCTTTAGTTTCCATTCAAGGTTAGTTATCCTTACTGTCACAAGGCTGGGTGATAGCATTTCGGCAGTCATGTACACATGCACTGCAGGCTACTGAATCTCCCACTGTTGCCTACTGTGCTGATGTCAGCTGCAGGGATTCTGGAGTTTGTAGTAATAGAAGATTTCAGCCTAGAACTAAGCAAAATTAGCCTTATACAATCTTTATATATAGAATAATACATGGAGTGGTGTGTTTAACGAGAATTTTACACACACCAAAGGTGTTAGAATCTATGTTTGTTCAAGCATCCAACACTAAGAATGTGTGTAAAATTCAAGTTTTACACACCACCTCATGTTTTATTTTAAATAATTGCTGGGGAGCATTTTCTTGCCACAGCAATTAAATAAACTACAACTACATCGGTGTTCAGCCACAGTCCGGTTGGACTGAGGCATGGTCCACTGTCTCTGCGGCTACTGAAAATGTTCCAGTTTTTTTTTCACTTAAAAAAAATATTATGTCTGGCCCAGTGGCGCTGAGGGCTGAGGTGCTGGTCTGAGTTCGGGAACAGACTCAGGATGCCGGGGGTCAGCTGGGGAAGGAGAGGATTGAGCATCCAGAGGACTGCTCTCCTCTTCTTGGGAGGGTTGAGGAGCTTGCCCCACTCTGTAGTGGCCCCCAGAGGAGACTGGGAGCACTACAGAGTGGTGCTGCACAGGGGCTGAGAAAACCAGGGAAAATCACGCCTTAACCGACCAGATGATGGTGGCCCGGACTCTTGCTGCTACAGAGCCCCAAACAGCTGAGACTGACCTCAGCAGCACCCAGGGCCAAGAAAGGTAAGTTGCAAGGCACATTCTCGCTGGAAGGAGAGGACCTGTTCAATGAAGGGATACATCTGGTTACCCTGTAGAGTGCCTGCAATTTGAGGTGGGAGTTGGCAATGGGGGTTCTCGGGGGAGATGAGAGTGTCCCTGGCGGCCCAAAGGAGAGGCCAGTCGAGAAGAGGAGGAGGAAGATGATTTACAAATAATGAAAAAGAAAAATTAATTGAGGAAGGATTTCTGAATATTAACGTGAGGTGAGTTTTTTTTTTATTTTACTTACCGCTGAGTGCTACTGACACCGGGTGGTGAAGTAGAAAGGGCAAGAAAATTGAACAGTGGAGTCTTGCGCATGCATGGAGTGAGGGAAACCCAGTGTGTGTTTGCCGTTATAACCCACAGGTTACAATGGCTAATTATAACCAGGTTTCCCTATGGGAGAAAATGCTCCCCTGTTATTATACTACAGTAAATGGTAAGTAAACCAAAATGTTTTTGCATATAAAGTGCACATTGAGACCAGCCTCACACTTGAGTGTGGAGCCCTTGGTGATGGCTGTTCCCCTTTTAGTAAAGTGTTTACCCTAGCAGTAGGTTTTCCACTGTGAGTTGTGGTTGGATGGTGGTATTCTTATTCTTCAACCTTGTCATTTCCTCTCTCCTTATGGAAGTCATGCTTCTGTCTGCTACAGTCACCAGATGCTCTAGGTCATTACTTCAATTAATCTCTGTTATCGGTCATCACCAGCAGCTGTCAGTCAATATTCCACTCTGCCTATGTGTTCACCACCTGCTTTGCAGTACTTTTGGGCTCCTTCCTAAGGTACTTTTAGCCTAAAGGAATTATGTTCCAGTGGCACTTCTTGGGGTGGAACTCTCCTCAACAGGGATCCTTTGCCTTCACTATACCCCAACAGGGTAGTATTCCCTCATGGGCCAGAGAGTGCAAATGGTTCATATATCAATGCATAACAGTCACACTACACATTCATTCAAATACCTTGAGACTATAAACAATGTTACACAAGCGTAACTCCTCACTTAAGTTGCGTACGCCAACTTAAATAAAAGGCTATGGCTGCAATTCAATGGAAGGGAGCTACCAGCCACATCCCATTTCCTTAGCTATTTAAGCCAGCTGCCTCCAGCCTTATTCAAAGCACTGTTTCTTTGCCCCGCCATCCTCCCCTCCTCCTCCTTCAGTAGTATGCCACTCTCTTTGGGCTCCTTCCTAAGGCACCTTTAGCTTAAAAGAATCATATTCTCGCACACCCTCAAGAGGGTTCATTTGCCTTCACAGTATCCCTACAGGGTGGTAGTCCCTCATGAGAAATAGAGTGCGAAAGGCCAAAGTATCCATGTGTAACAATCAAACAACACATTCATTCAATTACCTTCAGACTATCAACAATGTTGCACAATCATAATTTCTCACTTAAGTTGCACATGTGCATAGAATTAGCCTATATACTGTAAGATGGCTGGCCAATTGCTGCAGTGTTAGGGTTACTGCTCACAATGCTAGCAACTGGGGTTTGGGAGCAGACATTGTTTGATGGAGGCTAGGCCAGGAGAAGTACTGAGAGTCCTTCGGGATGCTCTCCCTTTCTAGAGAGGGAAGGTGTGCAAATCCACCACTACAGCACCAACTGGGTGATCACAGGTGATGCTACACGCGGCATGCACCTTTGGGGAGGGAAGTTACTGACCAACGTTGCAAAGCCATGTCCCTTGTCTGCATGCATTCACTTGGCATCATCACTGCCAGCAGCCTAGTGCTAGGGGACAAAAAATGACTTATCTTGTGGTTGCATAGCATATGGACATAAATACTTGTAGACTTCTAATGTGATAACTTGTGTACTACTAGATATTGTGACCAGTTTCTAGTGTTCCCTACATTTACCTTTTGGGCTGTATTTGTTATTGTACTTTATGTAATGTGCATTATCCGCTTTTCTGATGTTCTATAAACTTAGATTCATATGTGTTTCTCTGTGAGATGCTTTCTCCATTGCTTTAAAAACATAGACTTTGACAGCAGATAAGAACCGCTTTGGCCCACCCAGTCTACCCATTTTCCTACCTACTGGATAAGCTGCAGAGCCTAGGTTTACCAATAGCCTACTTCCTCCTACCCCCCACTAGAATTGCCTTATGTCCGCTCATGCATTCTTAAATTCCCCCACTGTCTTTGACCCCATGACCTGCTCAGAAAGGCTGTTCTATGCATCCACCACCCTCTCCATGAAAAAAATACTTCCTCACGTTGCCCCCGAGTCGTCCCCCCTTCTATCTTCAAATTGTGCCCCCTTGTTCTTGCACATCTCTTTTTCTGAAAGATGCTAACTTCTTGGACTTTGTTGATTCCCCTGAGGTACTTGAAAGTTTCTATAATGTCCCCCTCTCCCTCCTTTCCTTGAGTGTACACATATTAAGCTCTTTTAGTCTCTCGTCATATGGCTTCTGGTGCAGACCCTGCACCATTTTAGTTGCCCTCCTCTGGACTGCCTCCATCCGGTCTATGTCCTTGCAGAGATGGAGTCTAAAGAACTGCACGCAGTACTCCAGATGGGGTCTCACCAATTGTCTGTGCAGAGGGATAAAAACTTTTTGTTTTCTACTGGTGATGTCTCTCTGTATGCATCCCAGAATACCCCAGCCCTCCTTACTGCCTTCTTACATTGCTTGCCTATCTTTAGATTGTCTGATATGACTACCCACAGGTCCCTTTTCATTTTGTTGTTGTTAGTGTCTCCCTTCATTGTGTACTCCTCCCCTGGGTTTTTGTTTCCCAGGTGCATTACGTTGTGCTTCTTTGCTTCTTTGATTCATTCACAAAACTGGACTGTCATGTACGGTATGGGCTGCACACCCATTGGCTCTTTCTCTGCACCAATGGGCGTGCAGCCCTACCACGCTGTCAGTCGGCAGGCGGCAGGGTGGCAGGTGGGAGGGATGCTGCCACCCGCTGGCTTAGGGGGAGTGGGGTGGTAGGGCTTGTGGGTGGTGGGAGGGGGGACACTAGCATCCAGGTCAATGTTGGGGATTTAGGCAGCATTTACATCCCACGATCGGGATGTGCCACTAGACCACCAGGCTGAATTCGGGGGATTCTACACTACTGCCTGCGATTGGGCTTTTCGGTCCACTGGACCACCAGGGATACGCTCGGGGAGCTACATTGCTGCCACGATTGGGCTGGTGGGGGGATTAAACTATGTCTGCAATCGGCCAGTGAGGGGGGTTGGGGGATTCTACACTGTTTTGCCCGCGATCGGGCTGCAGGGGGCATCAGTCCCCGATGGCTGCTGCCTGGCAGGGCGCCAGGTGCAAGTCCTTGGGGAACAGAGCACCTGTATGCTAATGGCATGCAAATGGGGCCATAATCAGATGCAAATGGCCCCCCCCGCGCCTTGCATGAATTATAGCCCCATTTGCATGTCACCTTATGAATATTGGGATTTGCGCATGGGCGCAATGGTACTGCGCCACCGCAAGTTGAATGCTCACTCTGTCAACTTGCGGTGGCACAAGTTCCCTGCGCCATGCACGAGTGGCTGTGGCTGGGGTGATATTCAAAGGAGTTGCTCAATAGCACAACTCCTCTGAATATCACCCCGGACACACCCCTGCGCAACTATTTTGCGCAGTGCAAGGGCTTGCGCCTATGAATGGCGCAGTTTGAATATCCAGCCCAGTATGTACATTTGCATAACTAATTTGCATATTTCTTAGAAAATTCAAAAGCACAGTTTATGAACTAATACAGTGACCATTTATATAGTAAATTACTTTTGCCTTGACAGTATTAATTTGCAGACTGTTGGGAAAGATTCTGAGCACAAATCAGGTACTTGTAAGAACACCACAACTCTAAGGGAACCACTGAATGGAGCTATATAAACCAATCTGAGCCTTTACAACACTAGTAAGAAGTAAGGAGTCAGAGTAAGTATAATTAAAAGCAGTATGTTTCTATAGATGTGTCATAACTAATGATTTCAATGAACATGTCTAATTAGAAAACAGGATGCATTCTGTGCGTAAAGGAGGAAGATAAATTATTTTTATTTAAATTTACTGTGGCCATCATGACCATGGACAGTCATGAAAAATTATGATAATATGAGAGCATCATTAAGCACAGTCTTTAGTTCCAAGACATTGTGGTTTTTGATTGGCGGCCATTTAATTTTCATGTTTAATCACTGTTAGTCATAATCACAATGATCACTAAGGATAACTAAGGAAAGGAAAAAGGAGCAGAAGGCAGACGCCAATGTAAAGCTCTTGTCTTTCACCCATAATAAGATAATATGCATTCAGTGGGCATAAATGTTTCTAAACTATTTTTGAATGTGAGCTTTGACTCACTAATAACCACATTTGCGGGCAATAAGTTCCACAATTTAATGATTCTTTGTGAGAAAAAAAAGGTGCTCATTTTGTGGTTAAGAATTGATTTCTACCCAACTCAAGAGGGTGCCTTCAAGTATAATCATTAGTTTGTTTGAAACTGAGACCCATTTCAATCTTCAGGTATTGATCACTGATAATTTCCCAAGTCAGCATGAGATTCTCCCTCATCCTTCTACAGATAGTAGGTCAACATTTTTTAACATTTCATCATAGTTAAGGTCTTTAGAGCAGTGTATATATTTTGTTATTTTTCTTTGTATTTTTTCAATACGTACGATGTTCTTTTTTTGAACGGACACCAAAGTTGTGAATCAAAGTCTAATAAAATATGTATATACAGTGGTAGTCACAGAAAAGTCGTGCATGACTGCTGTTTAGAAAAACAAATAATAAATAAAAAAAATTAAATAAATGAATAGTGGAATTAATTAAAACAGTTGAAATCTCCATAGATAGAATATATGTATTTTAACAGCATCAAATAATTTTGTCTGTCCGTTGACTACAATTGCTAACCTGCTGAATAAGAAATTGTATGGAATGGCTCTGTACTGTACTGTACTGTATTGCCGCATTCTGCTTAAAAGAGAACAGGAAATAAAAATGTATACTGAAAAATTAATTGTGCCGTGGTCTTATTTTTAACATTGAATGTGTGTTGTTATGAATAAAAAGATTAACTGAGAATGTTTATTTAAATTTTCTTTATTGTATCCACTTTAACAATATGGCAGTCACAGTGTCTGATTCCATCTACAGTGAAGCCCACTAGGATGAAATGCAGTGTCACAGGTTTCCTGTATGACAAAAGGGAGTAACTCCCATTGAAATTGCATTGTTTGCTGCAGTAACTGCAGAGTTGGGCTTCATCCTGGTGGACTTCACTGTACTTCCTGTTTTCCATGTCTAAAAAGTGAGCATGCCTGGTAAACCGTAAGGTCACCATTTGAGTTATCGGCACTGTGTACTGTCCTTCTGCTATGCAAACATTATTACACTGGAGTGATTGAATATATAGCGAGAAACGCTGTAGTGATTATCGAGTTTTCTTTTTTTTTTTTTACTTGTCCTCCATTCATTGGTTTTTAAAGTATCCCTCTACTAGAATCTGTAGCACACAACACTGCCCATTTTCCTTCATTCTTTTAAAACTATGTAAACATCAAATTTTTAGTTTATCTTCTCATTGGCACTGTAAGAAAGTCTCAATATTAGCAGTAGTATTTGTAGCCTAATGGTAACTGAAATGAATTCTAGGTCAGTATATCTTACTGATTTGAAAGATATGAATTCAAGAGCACATAACTCAAATTAAAAAAATAAAATGAAAACAGAGTGGTACTGTTAACCATGAATTAAAAGAAATTGCCAATATAGCATGAGGTCTAATAGAGTTGCAGCACATGGCATGATATACTGTATCAGCTGACTACTGAAATAGCATCATGGTATACATGTAAAAGGGCTTACAATAACCATTGATCACAACCAAGACTCACATGCCCATACGTCATGGATCTCCCAGATTACCTGGGGGTAGGGGTGAAGGGGGTGAAGTGTACTGCCCCTAATTTACTTCACATGGGGAGGAGAATATAAGTCTGATGCTAATTATATGATACAGGTGGACAGTGCTGCGAGTATGCAGTTTGGATCCATCGTGAACCAGGAACTCAGCTGGTAAACTCAAGCAGATGACAGTAGCATCAGGGACAATGTCACTTTCTTTTTTATCTTCCAACAACCCTTTCCACTTACAATATCCATATACCAGATTAAACAATGTTTATTCTGACAAACAAATCAGCATCAGCAATTTCATACTCCAATTTGCATTTTTCACTCATAAAATCTGACCATGCCACTTATGCTGGAGGGTTTCATGAATGAGTTCACTGATTTTTCCAGATTTTCTTATGCCCTTTGTTCTTTTAGCATTACATATAAAGTGTACGAGTTTGTAAAATGTAAAATGTAAGTGCGAAAAATGTTTCTAAAAGGAACGTAGTCCTAAACTACCATAACTCTTCCTCCATCTTCTTCTACAAGCAATAACCCATTTGTTGCTACATCTCAGCAGCATTTCAAACAGGGCTCCAGTGATATAGAACAGCCAAATGGCAGAGCCAGAAAACTGCCACTCAGTGGAAAAGGATTGTGGTTTATGGAGCACCTGTCATAATACAAAACTGTATCCCAAACTGTGTTGTAATGGTATAATGGTGGTAGTGTTGGGATAAATATTGGGTGTTCTGTTCCATGAATGGGCACTTCATGAGAGACAAGCTGGGCATTTTGGGTCAGCTCATCTAGCTTTCAAGGTTTAACATGCTATGCACCATTCATAGTGTCAATTAAGTTAATAGTTAATAAAAAGATTAGCATGTGATCCACAGATAGTCTGTTTAACAATAAATCTCAGGCATACATGCCATCAAGAAAACAGAAAAATATTGTTGAAAGCTGACAGTCTCACTATGAGTCAAAGATGTATGGACTGCAACTTCATCCTACAGGCAATCAAGCAGCAGCTAGAACATATGCACTTGAACTCACTGCAATACTAGCAGACACAGATTAGTTGCTGTTCTTACTCAATAAAAGTGAGTGACAGTGTGATCATGTTAACACTGACCAATAAATACTTCAAGGGTGCACTGAAATATCCACCACCGGGTCAATAGAAAATAAAGGAAAATGTTATGGTACCACAACCAAATACATTAGCTTGGCTGAGTGTTGATGTCTCTGCAAATTTGGTTGATATAACTGTATGTGAAGCTAGTTCACATTAGTGTACATCTCATTGTGAAATGTAAATCAGTATATGTGTTAGTGAAAATAACACATTGTATAGATTAAAGTGTGTGGGGTGGGGTACTATGAACAGCCAGCCTCCCTACTGACTGCATTCAGAGTAAAAATAAATAAATAAAACTAAACAATGTCAAATAACTGATCACATATAACCAAATACCTCTCATACATAGACTCACAATTTTTTAATTTATTCAAGCAGTAATGAAATGCAAAATTACAGCTGCAGAAACAAGAGCAGCAAAATTTAACATTGGTAGTCTTGAGTTCAGTGAATAAAAGCACAAAATGATTACTAACATTTAATGGCTGAGGTGAAAGCTTTTCAGTTAAAATACTGTAAAGAAAAAGTTTCAGTAAACTCAATTTAACTAGCACATGTGAAATCTACCAATACTACTACTACTACTACGTTTTGTTTTCAAGATATGTTCAACAGATGGAATACACAAATGTCAAAGTCTAACGTTTGCAAACTAGTTCCACAATCATTTTAACAAGCCACTAGGAATACTGCATGTAGTGTTAAAGGAGAAAAAAAAAACTCCTGTTCAATTTACTCTACAAGAGCAGTACAGCTGTTGCCCCTATCCCAGTGTTGATGTATCACTTACCTTCATATTCAAATCATACAGTACTCTGACTGTTTGTTGTCACAGCTGTCATCACCAGCTGTTGTCTGACTCTGTATTCCTCTATATTGCACTTATATATTGTTTAAATTATGTAAACACACGTGGCAAAAATATCTGTTGCATATGAGACTCCCCAGTGTTATCAGCATCCTAAATGCTACAAAATGTTTGAATTTTATTTTAAAATGGTTTGCCACATTTACAGTGCTTTCCATTGCTTTACAGTAAAATACTGATACATGCATCATATCTTGATCCATGTGTCATTGTAGCCCTTCTGATGAGTCATGTCATAGAAAATGAACATGTGAGTTAGACTACCTTTTAGTGGATTACCACATACTGTAGCTGCATGCATCAGGATGTGAAATGCTCATGCTGCAAGTCCTTGATGCAGCCATGAAAATTCAGCCTCTAACCTTTGCAAACTGTACATAACAAAGTCTGAGTTTTGAAAACTAACAATGTGCTGGCTTTAATAATTTGACATATATGGGAATGTTCTATAATATCCTAATTGGTACACAAAAAATAAATTGCATTGAGCAAAATCCTTTTAACTGTCCCCTCCCTAAAGTGCAAAAGATGTGTAATACAGTTTTATATGGCTTGTACATTTTCCTATTATTTTTAACATAATGATTTTTTTTTACTAACAGTAAGCAAATAATTAGCCATCTCTGGAATTTGATCATAGTTAAAGAGGTTAACAGGTCAAACAGGATCGCATTGATCAACTTATAAATAGTTGGTAGATATTTCCCCATCCATTCATTTCCTAGCTCAACATACCATAGGCATACAAATAAAATATGTTTTAAACACTTGTTCCTGGTAAACACTTAGTTTAACCTTTACTGAAAAAGACAATTTATATTTTGTGGGGTAGTAATTTTTTATCAGATTTGGAAAAGTGATAAACCAATAAGAGGTTATTATTCTCTTTTCTTTCTGTTTTGATAGTTTATTTACTTACATTTCTAAAATATGATTTAGTTTTATTTTTGATAGTCATGAAGAAAAATGGTCAATTCTCATTTGTGCTAAATTATTTTGTCTGGATTAATCTGCATTTCTCTGCTTAATTTGATCTTTGTAAAGTAATCCTGTTTTTTATGCCTCTTAAAAGGCAATTTCCATAAGTAAAGATATGTATATACGGATAGATCTTTATACTCTTACTCACCAAAAGTTAATACTCAAGAATTTGCTATTTTAGCATATGCAGATGATTAAGTGATAATCTCCCTATCAAAAAAAGATTGTCAGTTGAAAATGAATCTTTTATATGAAAAATCCAAAGAGTTACAGTTAACAGTAAATCCTAACAAAACCAAGGTTTTGGTTTTCAGTGAGAAAACCAAAACCTCCGGGTATTGGAAAATTGGTCCCAATGTTATTGAAATAGCTACCTCATATGTATATCTGGGGGTGCTCTTTCATATAAACTGTAAATGGAATGGTCCTCTTTACATGATTTCAGAAAAATTAAAGAAAACTTCAAAAGGGCTGGATAGTTTTAACTATCAATTTGGAGGGAAAAGTATCCTCCCACTTCTTCAGACAATTAATGCAAAATATATGGTCATGGTCCTATATGGAGCTGAAATACGGGAAAATAAAGCAATTGACAAACTTACTATACCAATTTTTAAAGTGTTAAGAAAGACGTTGGATTAGATCAGTCATGCCCAGCCTCCTACTTAAGGTCAGACACAGGGCTGACTATAATTTATGTGCACTTATTGACAGTAGAAAATGTTCTTATTGGATACAACTGCTGAGAATGCCAAAGGATTCAATTGTATTTTTATGCCTCAATGAAAAAACAGTACTGACATGAACCTGGTGATAGAACATATTTTTGGTTTAATACAATCACAAAATTATTGGGTAAGCACAGTCAGAGAAAACTTATAAGTTGGGCAAATAATGGAATTATCAGCCAAATATACAAAAAATATATACCGAAAAGAGTTAAAAGAGTGTGGGATAATGATGGCTTACGGAAAATCTGAGACTCAGCATATTCAAATTGGTTTTCTCAAAATAATTATTTTTTTTGGATTTGAACCTTTTATGTCCATTTTAGATGAGTATGAATTTAGGAAAGCCTTAATAATGTACAAATTTGAATGCTTTTCTAGTAATGTATTACAGGTAAGACATAATAAATTGCCCAAAGAGTTGCAAGACTGTACTTGTTCAAAAGGAGGTAAGAAAAACTTAATACATGTCATATGGTTTTGTACATGGTATGAAAAAGAAAGGGCATATTGGCTCCACCCATTTTTGAACTCCTCATACAATATTAACCTTGAGACAATTACAAATATTTTACTTCACACAGCTAACAAATGGTCTGTTCGTAGATTGGCTAAACACTTTTTGGCTATTAATAAAATAAAAAGGAAACTACTAGGGAGCCAGGTGGGAATAGTGCAATAAGAATTTGCATCAAGTTATGTTTCTCTCCTCTGTTAATAATTTGCCATGACAACTGACCAAATGTATTTGTATATGAATTTATTATTACTAAGAATGTATTATGTGTATAGATATGTATGTTTTTCTATACTTCATTTTTATTTAAGAAAATAATAATACAATTATCTGTCATGCATAAAACTGTAAGAAAGAAACTATGCTTTAAGAACATAATAAAGCACAAACAAAAAAACGTTTTTTTAATTTTTTATTTTAGGGGGTATAAAAGAGAAAACCAAAACTATTCATGAGCTTACTAAAGTTTACTCATTTCATAAGTAATTCTATTTGTTTGTGCTCTATTCTCTTACTTCCTACTTAAGAAAAAAAAGCTATAATTAATTAAATACTGTTTTTACCTTAGAATGACCCCCCAACTGAATTCATTTTCAAAGCTCATCTTAGTGTAATAATGGAAAAAAGTTAAGTAGAATTATAAAAGAACAGTCTAGACCAACATTTTCTTCTTTTCAAACACACAGAAAAAATGTAATGTTCACTGGGTGATATTCCATAAGTTTGGCCTCTTCATCATCCATATCTGAACCAATATCATAAGGTAGTCTCACATTAATCTCAAAGAAAGCCTTTGCATAATCAATATCTTCAAAAAAATGCACTTTCTCCTGAAAGAGCATTTTAAGCCTTGTAGGTGCTAACAGAGTAACAGCGAGTCCAGCCTCTTTAAATTCACTCATAATCGGAAGAAAATGCTTACATCTCTGCTGCATTTGCAAACAAAAATCCGGGTAGAGATAAAAACTTTGACCATCATAAAAGCATCATTTTACAGAACAAACCAGTTGCAACAGCTTATTACGGTCATTAAGATTATAAAAAGTCAGAATAATAAATCTTGCCATTTGGTCCCTCATAGATTCTTTTGCTGGATGACTAGTAGGTCTGTAGACACTTTCAAGTAATAATGGAGGTTCCAGCCAGAATTCAGAGGTCAAAGCATTCTCCACAGTCACCTTTAACTCAGTAGTAGAAATTGAACTAGGGAAACCTATTAATCATAGGTTTCTCCTCAGAGCATTATTCTCTAAATGCTCTAATCTTGAAGCTTGAGCTAACTGCTCATGTAAGAAAGCGTTGACTGCACCCTTTAAAGTTAAAGTTCAAGCGGTTAGAGCTTTGACCTCACTATCAGTGTTTTTAACAGCTAATTCCATATTTTCAAGCCTTTTCTCCATAACCAAACAGTGAGAAACAATATCTTCCAGTGAAGCCTGAATTTTTGAAGTCAATTTACGTGCCTCTACTTGGAATTCAATAAGGAGAGACTGAATTGAAGCCAAAGTTGTCTTTCCCTGTTTGGGTTTCACGCCCTGCTCAGAGTGCACCTATATGGCAGGAGGGGTTCCAGCTCCGGCCATTGCGAGAACCCTTGGACCCTCGCACCGAAGCCCCGCTCCCTAAAAGTTTGGGAGAAACTAATTTATCCATCAACGCTTTTAAACGTGATTGCTCCGATAGCAGTTCCCAAATGAAAAACTTAAAACCTTATAGGTTTTAAAATCATTATTTACAGAGTTTATAGAAAACCGTGGAGCTCCAAACAAACGTGACTTCAACTTCACAAACAGCTCAACAACACTCCCCCCCACAATGATGATATGTATGTTGAATTTATGTTTTATGTATTTTTTTTTGTAAAGGCTATTTAGCCAAACTATACATTTTGATGATGATAGATTTTTTTTTTTAACATGAATGGTATCCATGGTGTTCAACAATCTATTTTAATTTACTTTTTTCAAAATACACAGATGAGTTAATTGCAAGGCATTCATACTGTATAAAGACCATGAGCATATATTAAATGATTCTGGAAGGTTGTCATATACCTGTCTGTGTAGCAGGTGGGCCTCCATTGAAATTAGTGTGAGAGAATGAGTGATCAGTCACCATAACAACTGATAGCATTTGAGTGGACTGATGTGTTTTCTTAGTGGCAGGGGAGGGGTTGAATTACAGGTGTGCCCTAATCCTTTCCAACTCATTGCTCCCGAGATGCCATCTAGTCAGTTGGGGGAGAGGTGGATTCCTTGAGTCCCTAATCATTTAAAAGGAACAATTGAAAAAAAGGACTCACAACATTCAGCAGCAGTCAGAGATGTACTGAAGAGGGTGAAGGGACCAGCAGACAGGCAGGGAAATAGTTTTATTATAGGAGGCTGGTGATCTGAGAATGGTGGAGGGGTGAGGGACCACTGGACTACCAGGTAACTACTTTTAATTTATATGGAAGGTGATCAGAACTGAGGTGGGTAGAAGGACCAATAGACTGGCAGGGAAATAATTTTATTATATGTGGCTGGTGACCTGAGGATGTGGGGGGGGGGACCACTGGACTACTACTACTACAGTTCATATTACTGTGGTGGATAAGGAGAAAAAAAGCTGCAAGCTCATGATCATGCCTATGCTATCACAACAACAAAAACAAGTACAATTTTATACATAATTGAATTAATAGTATTTCAAATTTGTGTCTTTGAGTAAGAATGCATCAAGGCATTTTTTGAATTCCTGTTTGGTTTTACTGATAATTACTTCTAGGGGCAATTTGTTCCATGGTTGTATAACCCGTAGAGTGAAGAAGAATTTTCTAGAATTATAATGAAAATATTTTCCCTCCAATTGTAACGGGTGCCCTCTAGTGTCATACTTGCTGTCCTTGAAAACTAACTCTAATCCAGACATCAAATATGGGTAATTTATAATGTCAAATAAGAACAGTAAGTCTCCCCCTAAATCGTCGAGTTTCTAGTGACATTACATTTAGGGCAATAAGTCTGTCATTATACAATGTATTATAAAAATACATTTAAGTGTTTGGTGAAATTCCTTTGTACTTTCTCTAGCTATGTACAAGTTGATTTCTTGTATGGGCACTATAACTGGGAAGCATATTCTAAATGTGGTCTTACGTAAGCCCAATATAAGGGCATCAAAATATTTGAATCCCGTGACTTAATATTACGTCAGCTAAACCAAATTACTTTTTTAGTTTTATAGATGACCTGCTTAACTTGATTCGAGTACTCCATGTTATTTGAAATAATAATTCCTAGATCTTTTTCATCTGTGGTGGTCCATAATGTTTTATCTCCTAGATTGTATAGTGCATTTAGGTTCTGAGGCACCAAATGCATACCTTTATATTTTTTTACTAATTTTCATAATCCATTTAGTTACCCAATTAGAGAGCTTGTCAAATCTCACTGTATGGTTTCAACCTGGGCTGGAGAAGCACAGGGTCTTCCAATTTTGACATGATCTGCATATTTAGTGCAGGAACAAATATAATTTTGTGTCATATCTGAGTTGAAAATCTGAAAAAGGCAAGGACCCAGAACTGAGCACTCTGCTTGTCACAAGATTGATGTTAGAAAGTATACCATAAATCAGTTCACACTGAGTCCTATTATTTAACCAGTTACATATCCAGTTGGTGATAGAAATATTTAGGTTAAGATCTAATAATCTGACCTTTAATGCCCACTGAGGCATAACATCAAAAGCTTTACTAAAGTCTATAAAAATTACATCATATGGGATCTTCTTATCAAGTTCTGAACTGTCTCATAGAAGCACACAAGATTGGTTAGGCAGCCTCTGCCTTGTCTAAACCCATGCTGATCAGATCCTGTCTGTCCCAAATAGGAGTGATCCTTGATTAAACTTTCTAATACTTTGCAGATAGACGAGGTTAGACTGATTGGTCTATCATTTTCCCATGCTGATTTGGACCAATTTTTATAGATGGGAATGACATGTGCATGTTTCCAGTCTTTTGGGACATAATTATATAATAAGCATTTCTCAAAGATTATTTTTAAAGGAAAGATCAAACAGTCAAAGATATAATAGGTGGCCAGAAATATTATCAGGGCCAAAACTTGTCTTGCCTTTTTGAGCTTTAAGTTTAGAATGTATTTGGTCCATGGTAAAGATGATCTGACTAGAATCCCTTGGATTGATATCATTTCTGCTTTGTACATTCTGTTTATCTCTATTAAAAATTTCACAGAATTTTGTATTTAATAAATTAGCCATAACTTTTGGGTCATGAAAAGAAGTGTCATTGTATAATATGGGCCCCATCTGACAGTTTGATTTTTTTTGTAGCGAATTTATGTAAGAGTAGAATTGTTTTCCAATATTTTTCTTTGCCATTCTAGCCAAGTTATATTCCCAATAAACTTTTGCTTTTCTTATCTTAGTTTTACATTTTTTCTATATAGATTGGTAGACTGTCCCATTTTTAATTGTTTTAGATTTTAAGTACAACCTATATTTTTTAATTTTTAATTTAAGTAATCTTATTATTGATTTATTTAACCATTTTGGATGGGGTTTTGTATGAGAATACTTTTCCCATGTAGGTATATACTCATCCATGAGAGAGAGCAATGTATGTTTGAAGTAATTCTAACATTCATCTGTATTTGACCCATTAAAAGCTGTATTCCAGAAAATTGAGTGCAAAACTTCCTTCATGCTTATTAAATCAGCTTTGTCATATAGATAAAGTTTGGTCGACCACGTGTTAGGTGTAAAGACCATTTGTAGGATAAAAGAAACAAAGTTATGATCACTGTTATCAACTGGTGAGTTGATTTTAACATTTATAAGATCTAGGTAGTCGTTCATTAACACTAAATCAAGGATCCTATCTCCTCTAGTTGAATTAACGACATGCTGATATAACTGAAGTTGATTACAGACTGAAATAAGTTTTTTGCCATTACTAGAACTGGATGATTTTTCTAGCCAATCAATAGTGCAGAGGTTAAAATCACCAGTAACAATGATGTCACCCAGTTCTGCTGCATTTTCAATGTCTGCTATAATGGTGTCAAAATAATCAGAGGAGTCATGGGGTCTATAACAAATGGCAAATATACATGGTGGTGAGTCTGAGGGGAATAATTTAATCCAAGTGGTCTCTGTTCCAAGTCCATGCTTTCAGATTTTGTCTGAGACCTCTATTGTATTTATACAGCTATTGATTCATAATGCAACCCTTCCACCTTTCCTGGATGAATGATTTAGTTTGTATAGATTATATCCAGGAATATGAATATCCTATGATGCTTTGTTATCACCCCATGTCTCAGAAATCGAGATGATATCAATGTTGTCTTGTATTGATCTGATTTTTAATTTGACCAGCTTGTTATTGAGACTTCTAGCATTGAAATACATACAATTTCATTTAGCATTTTTTGAGTGATGCTAATTTGTTCATTATTGATTGTTGTATCTGGTGTTTTTAGAGGATGGAACATTTTTCCCTTCTCCCCCTGTTTAATCAGTTTAAATGAAGTGAAATAGTATCAACTATGTGTTTGCCAAGTAAGAAGTTATCCCTATGACTTAAGAGTAATCTGCCCCAGCAAAAAAGTTCAGGTCTGTTTTCAAATTCCTCCCAATGAGTGATACATGATAGACCCTGTTTCAGACACCATTTATGTAACCATTCATTTATTTCTTGATCTTTCTTGTCTGATATTCAGTAGCCCTGGACTACCTGGTAACTACTTAAATGGAGGAGGTGATATACAGTATACTAATTCAAAGTAAAATGCAAAGCTGGATTTTGTTTGCTTGAAACAGAAATTGAAATAAAATCTAATGGAATATGCCATATTACAGATATGTTTGTAATTATGTACAATTCTTAATTTTCATACGTACAAAATATCACATCTAACATATTCCATTAGATTTTGTTTCAAGCAAACAAAATGCTCTCCTCATCTCTCCACCTACCTCCTCCTTGGCCCAAACACCCACCACCACCCTCACCACTATCTATCTTCCCCTGGGTACCCCACTCTCTGACCTTGAGTCACTTCTAGCCCTTAAGAACACCCTCCCACTCAACAGAGAATGGATCCTACTTGGTGACTTTAACATCAACTGGGTCTCTGGTCAAGTCGGCTCTGCCAAATCTCTCATTGTAAATTTAGGCCTCCACCAGCTCATAGCCTCACCCACCAGATCTAACTACAAAACAGGTACCAAAACACTTATTGATTGGATTAGTGCCTCTCATACCTCCCATATTATAGACTCCGGAGTCCTGCCTGACTCTACCAGTGTTCATTATGCAACATTCTGCTTTTGGTTGGCCCGACTACCCAAACACCCCCCTCCTTTATTTTTACCAGGAGACTGACTGATCAGAAAATTGAACTCATTACCATGATTTCATCCATGTGGACTGGTCCTTTACTGAGGGCACAGATGACTGCAACTCTATCCTACAGAAATTCTCCTGCATCTTTGTCAGTATCTGTGACAAACATGCGCCACTCAAAAAAATAAGAGTTAGGGGTAAAATTAATGACTGGGTTACCCCCGATCTGATTAAGCTTATGACAGCAAGGGACAAAGCCTGGGCCTGTTACTCTAAGCACAAATACCCTTACCAGCTGTCCCTTTACAGGTCCCTTCACAATAAATGCAAATCTGCCATTAGAAAGCAAAAAATTGACTACCTGCAAGATAAACAAACTCAGTAATCCCTCAGATCCCTGTCAGCTCTTGGGTACCCTTAAGTCACTCCTGGGGTAAAACCAAAACATCCGATCCCATCACCCTGAACCATAATGGAAGCCACATTACAAATCCTACAGAAGTTGCAACATTTTTAACTTGTTTCTCGGTGACCTCGAAAAATATAAACCTTCCCCCCACCCCCGTCCTCATCCCCCCCAATCCACCCCAACATCATGGTTCAGCCCCCCACTCCTAATTTTTACTTTAAGACCCTTAATCCCAGAAACACCATCAAGCTCATTCACAGGAACAACCCAAAACCTTGCAATGGTTCTGATGGCATCAACTATAAAACCCTGAAACTTACCATCACAGCACTTGTGGTGCCAGTTACCAATCTTCTTAACCGCTCCCTCTGTTCTTGCTGCTTCTCCAACAGGAAAACAGCCACCATTAAACCACTCTTCAAGGGTGGGTCCAGAAATGATGTCGGTAACTACTGCCCTAGCTCCCCTCCTCGCCCCTCTCTCAAAAATCATTGAGAAAGTTGTACACTCCCAAATCACTGCCTACCTTGAAACCAACAACTTACTCTGTAGTATCCAGCATGTCTTTAGATCTGGACACAGTGCCGAAACAGCCATGGTCAGTTTTACTAGTCACATTCTCAAAGCAAATTACAAAGGCCAGTACATCAGTTCTGTCTTTATCAACTTCACTGAGGCATTTGACCTTGTGTGAACCACAGCCTCCTACTCAACACTCTTCAAGGTCTGCACCTCTCCAATAATGTAGTCAAATGGGTTGGTAGCTACTTTTCTGGTAGATCCCATCAAGCCTCCATACAAGGGCATCTCTCTGTTGCATACCCAATCAAATATGGTGTCCCCCAGGGCTCCATCCTGGGCCCCTTCTTTTCTCACTCTTCATTAATAACCTTCCCTCTATCTGCCTAACCACTTCAACTTGTCCTTTATGCTGATGATGCATCCCTTTTCTGCAGCCATGAGAACCCTGCCTCTATGCTTAGAAATCTGCAATACAACTTCCTGAAACTCCACTCCTGGTTTTCAGGGAATGGCATGATCCTCAACTCCAAGAAAATGAAATTCATGATCTTCTCTGGACCAAGAAGAGCCCCAGTATCTAGACTGATCCTACTGGACAACTCTGGTAACCTTATCAAACAGGTGTCTGAATTTAAATACCTCGTTCTCCTCCTGGACCCCCACTTATCCTACAACCCTCACATTAACAACCTCATAAGGAAGATTCATGTCAGGCTTGGTCTTCTTTACAGGATCAGAAAGTTCCTGCTTCTCTCTTCCAGGTTACACCTGGTCACTTCTGTGCTCCTGCCCTTGACTAACTATGGCTCCACTGTCTACTCTCCAACCACATCTTCATTGCTCTACTCCAAAATTAGTATTGCCTACAACAGTTTATCTCATTTTGTCAGTGATCTCCCCTGGAAAACTCACCACTGCACCATCTACTCTGTCATCTGGCTCACCCTCGAAGGGAGGTTCCACCTAAGAATGCTCACCTTCCTTCCTAAAATCCACCTCAAACTATTACCACCTAGCATCTACTCCCTTTTCCCACTTTCTGCACCAGTGCGGTTGACTAGAGGTGCTGCCACTATGGTCTCTGACACCCTATTTTACACGACCAAGCAAGCTCATAACTCCCTATCCTTCCTTTGCACAAAGTTGTACAACAACCTGTCTCTAGAATTCAAGATTGTAAGTCCATTCACTCCTTCAATTCCTCACTCAAGAACCACCTGTTTATTTCATCCACCTGCAGTTGCTCCAGGTGGTCCCCTTGTTAAACCCATCTGTCCACCCTCCTCCCCCATATACACCTCCTCAGCCCTACTATCTCCCCTTCCTTCCTTCCTCCCTTCCTTGTATACACATGAGTCTTCTCCCATTATCATCCCTCCTGCCTCCCATACCCTTAGCCTCTCCGACCCCCACTTCATCGAACCCCAGTAGACTTGCACTCTCCACTCATACTGCACTTATGGAAACTGCCCTTCCTGCATCTCTACCTTCCTCCTACTTAGTCACTAATTCCTACTAACCCTTGCATACTCTTGTTACCTCCATCTGAACTCTTTCACATACTATGCTATATTTTTATGTACTCAGATTATATGCCTGGCACCATGGTATTTTGGATAATGTAACCCCTTTTATTTGCTGTTATGTTATGCTGTACTGTACTGTGCTTTGCTTATACTACCTGTACGTTGTATTTATCACTGTTGATATTGTAACACCTATTAAGGCGTTGTTCTGTTCTGCTGTACTTAGTTATGTTTTATCACTTTTTCTTTTTTATTTCTCACTGGACGTTTGTGAAAATGGAAATTTGTGCACACATATTTTCTGGTATATAAATAAAAATTGATTGATTTCACTTTCAGCTAGTACTGTGTATACTGGCTACTGTGCATCAATAGGATCTGTAATTATTTCATCAAATCCTCAAAAACAGTGCAGTGGCTGTGGAGCAGCAGTCTTCCAGGAGATGCTTTGGAGGATGCAGTGTTGTCCCATCTGCAGACACCTTTCTGGGCTGAGGGAGGAGGTTTCTCATCTCCAGGCTGAGTTGGCCAGGATTTGTGGGACCTCCTCTCCCATCCAGGGACCACCAGGGTCACTGCCATTGCCTCATAGGTTGCCAAGAAAGAGGATTGGTTGGACCACAGTGGGCTCAGGGAGGGTGAGAGTGGTGGAACTGAGACTCATCCCTCCAGTTGTACCTCTCCACAATTTCTATGCATTCTGGAAAAGTGTGGTTCCTCTATGGAGGCACCCAAAATGGAGACCAAGGAGGATGCTGGGAACCTCCACAAAGGAGACCCAAAAGAGGGTGGCATGGGACCCCACAGGGGAAGGAAACAACTCCTGGTGGGGGACTCCATTCTTAGAAAGGTAGAACTGGGGGAGAGGGAGATAAGGTGCCTGCCTGGTGCCATGACTTGGAGAGACAGGGAACGAATCCTCAGAATCGCAAGAGCAGCTGCACAGGGGAGGGAGCTGGATGTCACTGTCCACCTAGGGATAAATGACTTGGTTAAGAAAGGGATCAGAGCAGTGCAAGAAGCACTTGTGGAGATGGGGAGGGGCCTTATACAAATAGCACACACGGTAACCTTCTCAGAGGTGCTGCCTGTCTATGGCACGGGTGAGGCTAGGGTGCTCCACACCATGGGATTCAATCAGTGGTTGAAAAACTGGTGCAGAGCTCAGGGATTTGGCTTCATTGGAGACTGGGGGTCCACCTGGAGGGATGCAGGTCTATACTGTCATGATGGTCTGCATCTGTCCAGGAGGGGAACCAGGATCCTAGCTGATAGGTTTAAATACTTCATTGACAAGTATTTAAACTAGTCAAGGGAAAAGGCACTGGAAAGGAGCATGGAAATCCTAGCCTCCCCCAAAATATCAGGGCATTAAGTGAGGTAGACACCAACATAGAGATGTCAATAGGGAGAAGTGCAGGGGTAAATGGAGAGTGACAAATGCAGTAAGGACAGGGATGGGGCAAAAAGTGGTAAGGCCATTAAGAAATGGAGGGTAATGAGTACCAACGCCCATAGTCTGGGCAACAAGCTCTCTGAACTGGTGGCCTTGATGGAACAGGGATGCCTGGATATTGTAGCAGTCACAAAAACATGGTACACAGAGAACCATGACTGGGATGTTAACATACCAGGGTACACAACCTACAGGAGAGATGGGGAGGGCAGAAGAGGGGGGAGTAGCTCTCTATGTAAGGGAAGGGATAAAAGCAACTGAACAAAAGAGTAAACAGGGAGGAGAGGAGGCACTGTGGGTCACTTTAGAGACTGGAAATAGCACCACAATCCACACAGGGATTGTATATAGACCCCCATGTCAGGGGGAAGGAATGGACAAGGATATGATAGAAGGCATACTTAGGATGGCAGAGAAAGGGGAAATACTGTTGATGGGGGACCTTAACAAGCCAGATGTTAACTGGAGCACCTCTGTGGCAGCCACATCCAAAAGCAGGGCCATTCTTGATGCCCTTCAGGTGGCATGCATCAAACAGCTAGTTTTGGAACCCACTCATGAGGGAGCAATCTTAGACCTCATACTCTCAAATGGGGACAGTGAGAGGATCTCAGATATAGAAGTGGGTAGCCATTTGGGAACAAGTGACCACCAAACAGTGTGGTTCATGATAAACTCTGCTACAGAGTCAAGCCTTACAAAAGTGAGGGTTCTGGACTTCAGGAGGTCTGATTTTGGCAAGATGGGAGAGTGCCTTAGAAAAGCACTAGCAAACAGGCTAGAAGGAGGTGTGGAGCAACAATGGGCAAATTTCAAAACTGCCATCATAGAGGCAACAAGCCTTTGTGTGAAGCAAATAAACAAATCAAAATGAAAGGGAAAGCCACTATGGTTATCAAAAGAGGTGGCGGTGAAGGTTAGGGAGAAAAAGATGGCATTTAGGAAGTATAAGGAAACACAGAAGAAGCAGAACAGAGACCTGTACCAATTAAGGCAGAAGAAAGCAGGGAGGGTAGTTAGAATAGCAAAGGCACAAACTGAGGAAAAGAAAGCTAACTCAGTTAAGAAGGCGATAAAATCTTTTATAGGTATATCAGGGAGCTTAGAAAGACAAAGGGAGGGCTAGTGAGGCTGAATAGAATGGATGGTGGGTGGGCAGAGAGTGACAGTGATAAAGCAGGGATACTGAATGTAAACTTCTGTTCAGTATTCACAAAAGAGGAAGTGGGGGAGGTGCCTAATCCAATTAACAGAAGCACTCTGGAGAGGGGGGTTGATCCCAGTCCTTTCACAGAAGAAAGGGTTGTGAAAGAACTCCTAAAACTGAAGGTGGACAAAGCAATGGGGCCAGATGGAATTCACCCAGAATTCTAAAAGAATTAAGCAGAGAACTAGTGACACCACTGACTACGCATTTTAACAAATCATGGGAGGATGGTGTGGTACCTGAGGAATGGAAGAAGGCGGATGTGATTCCCCTTCACAAAAATGGGACCAAGATGGAGGCAGGAAACTACAGACCTGTCAGTTTGACCTCGGTGGTAGGGAAAGTGATGGAATCACTTCTGAAGGAAAGAACTATTGAGCACCTAGAGGCCAGTGGGGTACAGGACCCAAGGCAGCATGGGTTCACAATGGGAAGGTCATATCTGATGAATCTAATTGATTTCTTTGACTGGGTGACCAAAGTAGTAGACCAGGGAGGGGCTGTGGACATGGCCTACTTAGACTTTAGCAAGGCATTTGACACAGTCCCACACAAAAGATTAGTAGTCAAATTAACCAGCCTGGGAGTGGGTCCCAAGGTGGTAGCCTGGGTAAAACATTGGCTGAACAACAAGATACAGAAGGTAATTGTAAATGGAGTTCACTCTGAAGAAAGAGGGGTTACTAGTGGGGTACCGCAGGGTTCAGTACTGTTTCCAGTCCTTTTTAATGTCTTTATAAGTGACATTGCAGAGGGACTGGAAGGAAAAGTATGCCTCTTTGCAGATGACACAAAGATCTGCAACACGGTTGATACACAAGGAGGCATGGAAAGGATGAGAAGGGACTTGGCGAGGTTGGAGGAATGGTCAGAAGTATGGCAGCTTGGATTCAATACAAAGAAGTGCAAAGTAATGCACCTGGGAAACAAATACCCAGGGGAAGATTACACAATGGGGAGGTAGTAACAACAACAAAAATGGAAAGAGACCTAGGGGTAATCATATCAGATGACCTTAAGGTTGGCAAGCAATGCGAGAAGGTGGTAGGGAGGGCTGGGGGGATACTGGGATGTATAGGGAGAGGTATCACCAGCAGAAAACAGGAAGTTGTTATCCCCCTGTACAGACAGTTGGTGAGACCCCATCTGGAGTACTGCGTCCAGTTCTGGAGACCCCATCTCCACAAGGACATAGACAGGATGGAGGCAGTTTAGAGGAGGGCAACTAAAACAGTGCAGGGTCTGCAAGAGAAGCCACACGAGGAGAGACTAAAGGAGCTTAATATGTGTACCCTTGAGGAAAGGAGGGAGAGAGGGACATGATAGAAATGTTTAAGTACCTCAATGGAATCAAGAAAGTCCAAGAGGGTAGCATCTTTCAGAAAAAGAGATGTGCAAGAACATGAGGACACAATTTGAAGACAGAGGTGGGACAGCTCAGAGGCAATGTGAGGAAGTATTTTTTCACAGAGAGGGTGGTGGACACATGGAACAGCCTTCCTGAAGAGGTTGTGGGGTCTAAAACTGTGGGAGAATTCAAGAATGCATGGGACAGACATAAGGCAATTCTTGTGAGGGGTAGGAAGAAATAGGCTGTTGGTTAAATAGGATCTGCTGCTTATACTCTAGGCAGGGAAATGAGCAGACTAGGTGGGACAAGCGGTCCTTATCTGCCGTCAAAGTCTATGGTTCTATGTTTCTATTAGCCTGTCAAGAATAGAATTAAATGTGTGCTTACCATAGTGTGCACTATCCATTAATTTGTTCACTGTATACAAAAGAAAACAACAGCATTTCTTATTTTGGTTTTACTTTCCCAAATATGGTACGGTGATAATTAGGAGCCATAATCAGAGATGGGTTTTGTGGAGGACGTGCAATCAGTCAGACTTCAGAAAGATAATACAGCCGAAGCTGCATGGGAACATGAAGCAGAGACTTTGTATTATTTCTACTGCCTTACTTGATGCCTCAGGTGGGGTACAGCAAACAAATCCTTGACCACAGATCTAATAATGATAGCCATCATTCCACAGAGAGAAGTCTATTAAATTGATTGTGTCCTTCCCATTGGCTCTTGTTGCAAGAACCTGTACAGTACTTGAAACCCTTAACCCTTTCAGAGACATCATTTCAGGTCTGGTTTTAGTATTAGACCTTATAATTAATCAACATTTCTGAGCATCTGAAAGGCTTATTTCAAACTATGTTGAATTTTATTATATGGGGTTGGTGATCGGAGAATGGGGGAGGGACCACTGGACTACCAGGGAACTACTTTTAACTTACAGAAAAGGCGATCTGAACTGAGGAGGGTGGAGGGACCAGTAGACTGGCAGGGGAATAATTTTATTATATGGGGATGGTGATTGGAGAATAGTGGTGGTGGTGGGGGACCGCTGGACTACCAGGGAACTACTTTTAATTTACAGGGATGCAATCGGAACTGAGGAGGGTGAAGGGACCAGTAGACTGGCAGTGAAATAATGTTATTCCAATTCACAAAATAGGAGTGCACCAGGTTGGGGTGCAGGGATAAAAACATTAAGACAGCCATAAGAAATCCCACACTCACCACCACCTTATAAGATGCTGCTCACTTGTAGTTAGGAAGGCAAAAACTTTATTGAAGGTGCCAAAGACACGTCTTGATGAGTTTCAGAATATATAATTCCTTTATCAGAAGATATGTAGTTAAAACGAACCCACTTCCTTATATATAATAAAATGACATCATCAATTTACATCCACCATAGTGAGTGATATCATCAGTTACAAGACAGAATATAAACATACATGACCACATAAATAATATTAGGAGACACCAACTGGATTAATAAGTAAATACAAAAGGTTTAACCTCCCCCCCATATAAGGAGACTATGCCCCTGAATGGAATAAATATAGATATAAACACTGGGTCAAAGTCCTGCATTCAAGGCTTCATGCACAGTCCTAATGGTTCCCTCAAAATGAAAGCAATGTTACCTGGAACAATAAAAAGAGAAACAATGGGCTCTAGTCACTAAGGCTACGCGCCACATAAATAGGGCGTGTAGCCACCGCGCAGCTGTCTGCACTCACTGTGCCCCCACCACCCTATGCTAGAAGCTGATGCGCCCCCACTCCCAATGCAATCAATCCCCTGGTTAGTCGTGGAGCTCCGCATGGGGGCAGGCATGGGGCGGTGCAGGGGGTATGAACTAGCACTCCATGCATGCACAACACTGTGGAGTTCTGTGCACAGGGCTGCTGGCTCCACATCTGGGAGGCAGCCATAAACCACCAGACTGGTTACACGCGCCCCCCCCGGGAAGCTGCTTCCAGATGTGGTGGATGTGGCAGACATGGTGGGGGGTAATGGCCCCCCCAACAATGTTGTCCCTGCTGTTGGGGTGCACTGGGAAAACAGAGGTTCGGCAGACGAGATAACCGGCCATTGGCACAGTTGGCGCTCTGCATGCTGGCTGGCAACATGGCACCCCAAAGGTGCAAGGGATCCACTGCAAGTCTCTGTTTGGGCAGCTGATTGGCTGCACACCAGGATCCATCGCTCTGCACCTGCCTGCCCCCCCCCCACGTACCAGCTTGCTTGGGGGGGGTGCTGCAGTGTAAAGGAGCCGGGTGGTGGCCGGTGTTTGTGAATGCAGCCCCTGCATGGAAATCCCTTGGGTGCGGAGCTGTGCACCCCAATACATGCCTCTTGCACATTGTTTTGGGAATAGAGCCCAATCTGAGTAAAGTGTATGTGGTGCTAAAACTACTGTATATAAATTCATGTAATAAATAAGTTATCACAGTATCGCACTATCATGGGAAGCAATACATATCACACAATATTACATTTTTAAGTATCACTTATAGATCAGCTTCATTTCTCTTAGCTCATTATTTTTTTTCAAATATGGTGTAACATCAGATCTGTCATTGAGACTAAGGTGTCTGTAAGCCTTTAGGGTATGGATCCAAAATCCCTCCCTTTGGAGGATGAAATTATCAGTCTCTCCTCCCCTTGACCTTAGGCAAACATTTTCAATTGCTCTAAAGGAGAATTTGTGTGCATCTTTATTTCCTGCCTGTATGACACTGCAATGCAGCTGCATAAATAATATCCTTGTTCTGTATGGCCTGCAGTGTTCCGTCACCCTGGATTTAAACTCACTCATGGTTTTTGTCATATAAGAGGCACCACATGTGCACATAGCCATGTACACAACCACTGTTGTGTCACATGTCACTAGTTGTCTGATGTCAAATGTTTTGTTCACATGTGGGCTGGAAAAGTCTTTCCCAACAAACAGTACATCAAATTGCAATAAGTGCATTTGTGGCACTTAAAGCAGCCTACATATTTGTTTGTATACCATGTACTTGAAGTCTGTTTAGACCAACAGTTCTCAAACTTTGTCATAGTGAGCCTCCCTAAAGCCATGGAAAAGATCTTGAGCCTCCCCCAAAATACCGAAATATTTTTGGGCCTCCCCATAGAAAAATAGCTTACTTTTCACAGGTACATCAGGAATAAATTGAAACCTCTTTGCATAGCTGGCTCTAATGTTATTAAGCTTATTGTGCCCCCCCCCCCAAAAAAAAAAAAAACAGGACAACCTACTTGCTCCAATATTTTGACTCTTGAGCCATTGTTACCCCTTACTGCCATACCTTCATGGAGCAGACTGCTTTTTCTGTTTCCCCTCTAACTGGAATAATCTTCCTGATGACCTCTGCCTCTCACCCTCTCACCCTGCTCTTAAGCAAATTCTCAGGGATCATTTGCTCCCTCCTGCTCTTATTCCTAGTACCTGTATGGTTAACTCTTGTATTTGGACAGTTCTGCTGCCAGTCTAATTGATCAATTGTTCCTCACATTGTTAGTTCATTGTTCTTAATTTGTTTGCACTTTTATTCCTTTTGTATTGCTTAAGTGTTTTGCAGTTACATTTTGAATAGTGTTCTCTCACTACCCTTCCTAATTTCATATAAGCCATAGCTCAGTGTACAGTACCTTCCCTGGTCACAGACTTCTTAATAAATACATAAATCCACCTACTATTATCCTCCTTCAGTTTACCTTATCCCTTCACACAAAATCTATAAAGTTCAATAGTGAAATATAATAATTTTTAATACTTGCTTGAGCCTCCCTTGAAATAGCTTAGGGCCTCCCCAGGGAGGCTGGCCTCACCATTTGAGAACCCCTGGTTTAGACTGTCTGCTATGGACCAACTGGTCCCGGAGGTTGACAGCTTTCCTATACAACATCCTGGGTGTGGTGTTATGATAGTTTCATAAGCCATTATCACCTCTTAAAATGTACCAATCAGTATTCAGAATCTGTGAAACTTTGTTGTTGTGTACTGAATATGTGGTAACAAAATTTATCCTGTTTGAATCTGATTCTTTATGATGTCTGCTGACAAACATCTGATTCCTATCCGTGTTCCTAATGTCATAATAAGTGTTGGGCAAAAGTTCGGTGCTGTATCATCCCCTTTCTGAGAATCTAGTGATGAGATCTAATGCTGCCATATCAAAATCTGTAAGGGTGCTGCAGTTCCTGCAAAAACATAAATGCTGTCCTTTTGGGATGTTTTGTATCACGTGACACAGGTGACAGCTGGATGATATTGGTAATGCGTTTCTTTTACATGTTTTTCTATAGATATTAGTTTGAATACTGCCTGGAAAACTGTTCCCCTCCAGGACCAGCTGGTCCATAACAGACAGTCTAAACAGACTTCAAGTACATGGCATACAAACAAATATGTAGGCTGCTTTAAGTGTCACAAATGCACTTATTGCAATGTGATATACTGTATGTTGGGAAAGACTCCTCCAGTCCACATGTGAACAAAACATTTGACATCAGACAACTAGTGACATGTGACACAACGGGGGTTGCATACATGGCTATGTCCACAAGTGGTACCTTTTGTATCACAAAAAACAAGAGGCAGTTTAAATCCCAGGTGGGGGAACACTGCAGGCCATAAGGAACAAGGATATCACTGATGCAACTACTTTGCATGTCATACAGGCAGGAAATAAAGATGCACACAAATTCTCCTTCAGAGCAACTGAAAAAATTTGCTCAAAGCAGAAGGGAGGAGACTTTGATAATTTCATCCTCCAAAAAGAGGGATTTCCAGAAAGAGCTTTCCTAGCCTTTAATAACTTATGTTTTCTCCCAGTTTAGGGATATATTAAGTTAACCTATGTTACAACCTAGTGATTATACAACTAGAAGAGTTAAAAGTTTATGAACAAGGCTTTATCTACTGATTGGACTGATACTTATTTGTACTGTATGGCCTGCTGGCAGCTGTACTGATATAAGTCGTAAAACCTAAATCCATCAATAAATGTTGTATGATAAAAAAAGAGGGATTTGAGATCTATACCCTAAAGGCTTGCAAACACCATGATCTCAGTGACAGATCTGATGTTACACCATATTTGAAAAAAATAATGAAAAAATAATGAACTAAGAGAAATGAAGCTGATCTATAACTGACACTTAAAAATTTAATATTGTGTGATATTTATTGCTTCCCATGATCGTGTGATAACTGATTTATTACTTGAATCTATGCAGTTTTAGCACCATATGCACTTTATTCACATTGTTTCTCTTTTTATCTTTCCAGGCAACATTGCTCTCATTTTGATGGAACTACTAGGACTGCACATGAAGCCTTGAATGCAGGACTTGGAACCCATGTTTTATATCTACCTGTATATTTATTCTAGTCAGGGATATAGTGCCCTATTCCTGTAGTTTTTTTTTAAACCTTTTGTGTTTACTTATTAATTCAATTGGCATTTTGTAATGTTATTTATGTGGTCAAGTATGTGTTTATATTCTGTCTTGTAACTGATGATGTCACTCACTATGGTGGATGCAAACTGATGATGTCATTTTAGTGTACATAAGGAAGTGGGTTATTTTTAACTACATGTCTTTTGATAAAGGAACTGTATATTCCGAAACGTATCAAGACATGTCCTTGGCAACTTCAATTAAGTTTTTGCATGCCTAACTACAAGTGAGCAGCGTCATATGTGTTGGTATTGAGTGTGGGATTTCTTATGATTGTCTTGAAATAATTTTATTATACAGGGCTAGGAATCTGAGAATGGCGGAGTGCAGAAGGGACCACTGGACTACCAGGTAACTACTTAAATGGGGGAGGTGGTAAACAGTATACTAGTTCACAGTAAAATGCAAAGCTGCATTTCATTTACTTGAAACAGAAATTGAAATGAAATCTAACAGAATATGCCATATTACAGATATGTTTATAATTATGTAAAGTACTTTATTTTCATACATACATATCACATATAACATATTCCATTAGATTTTGTTTCAAGCAAATGAAATACAGCTCCTCATTTCACTTTCAGAGGCACCATATATTATGAACAGCTATTTATTTTATGTTCTTCAAGCATCGAGACAGAAGTGGAGGGTCAGCAGGGATTGAATATTCAACACTGCTATCTCACTCTTCCCTAGAACCACTGCTGATGGAAATAAAAATCCTCTGAACAGCATATGAGGTGCATTTGTTTTATTTTGCTATTTGATGTTTAGTGAAACTAAAATTAGTTTCTGAGCCCCGGCCCAGTGGCGCTGAGGGTTGAGGCACTGGACGCCACACCTCGCATCACGCCAGCGACCCGGGTTCGGGAAAAAGCCCAGGTGCTGGGGGTCGGCAGGGAGGGAATAGGATCGAGCACCGATCAGCTGCTCTCCTTTCCCTGGGGGGGATCCAGTGGCATCCCGGTGCAGGGGGAACCCCCGGTGGAGACCGGAGGTACTACTGCTGCTGGAAGCACAAGTACAGCAGTCGGGGGCTGATGCCTGGCCAGAACGTGGGTGGACACGCGCACATTCAGAGCCATTGGTGTCATTGCATGCCACCGGCTTAGGGGGTCAGAAGAAAAGTGGAAAGCAGGGCACTGGTTGTGGCGGCATGATGGCTGTCTCCACAGCAGGACTCTCCCAGCACCTGGGTGCACAGTAATATCGGATCCTGAGTGGGTGGTTGTGCTCCCCACCACCCCGCTGTGGGGGGTAAGCCGCGGGGCCTAATGAGGACGTCGGAGAAGATAGTCCGAAGGGGATGGCGGCCGGACAGACCTGGGGGCGAAGCCGGGACGCAGAAAAAGGTAAGGCAGATCAGTGGCCCTTAGGGGGATAAAAATAGAAAGAAAAAAAATTAGTTTCTGAGCTGAAACACAAAGGTTCGGCACAACTGATATGATTTAATTGTGTTGCAGGGAAAAAAATAACAAATGCCTGACAAGATGAAAGGCTGCAACCTTCCCAAAATAGGTTCAATAAGTGGATGCAGCTGTGTGCAGACTATAAATGACATGTTTGTTGTTGTCAGTGTATTAATAACAATTGCGATGCCCTGCTGTATATAAGATGCAGTGGAGCCCCTGAATATGGCAATCACAATGTCACCTAGGATTAGGCTTCTGACTAGGCTGTCTTTAACAGAATAAGCATGTATAAAATCCCTAAGTATTACAGCAATACACAGCCACAAAAAAGCTGAGGCACCACATAATGTACTACGGACAGGATTTTTTTTATTTCTATCAAGCTTCGAGACAGTGGTGTGAGACAGTGAGAATTTAACCTTTCACCCATGCTTTCTCTCTCTGTACCATGACATGCTGCTAGATGAAAAAAAAAATGCCTGTACAGTATCTGAGGTGCATTTGTTTTATTTTGTCCTATGAGTGGATACTAGACAATTTATAGAAGGGAATCGGTTTCGGAGGGCAACACAGTAATGAGTATCAGTAACACTTTGTATGGAGTGCACAGAACAGTTCAGGTCTCTAATCTCTGTTCTACCTTTATTTATTTATCTCCTGACTCAGCTTGAGTTTTTTAGGTATTTTTATATTTCTTATATATATACTTTTAGTAATGGTGTACTGTCACTTTAATTGATTTAGATTTATAGTGAGTAATGGGTAATAGGTATGTGTGTCCCTGAGGAGGCGCTGCTTTTGGCGCGAAACCGGTCGGACCTTTTGTCTGTTTAAACTGTTTTGTCCTGCATGGCGTTTCTGTATTGTGATGCTATCAGTTAAAACGCACAATACAACATATTTTTGGAAGTGTTGGTGCTGTGTCTTTTTGTTCTCGGTGTTCAGCTTTTTACACAGGCACAACTTAGGATTGGAGCAGCCATTTTTGTGTTTTCTGCAATTGCGTTTGTTTTTGGCTAGCTCATTCCTACTTCCATGTTAACGCTTTGAGTGATTTTTGAGAGACCTATTGCTTTTGGTCTTTTTGGGCGCTTGTGACTTTTTATTATTGCACAATCACCTTTTTACTCAATATGTCCTCTAAATTAGAAGATGTACATGCTGGTCATGATGGTTTTTCGACGTTCAGCAGATTTTTGTTTTCGGGAGTCGGAGGTTCGAATCCATTCATCTCTACTGAATCTAATTCGGTGGGTCCTGTGGATGCTAATATGCGACCTGTGGATGTTCCTAACTGTGAACCTGTGGCAAGTATTTTTACTGCTTATTACAAGTTGGAAAAATTAATATTGAAGGCGAGAAGAATTTATTGGAATCAGACTAGTCTTGAGGCATATGTTAAAGTCAATCGAGTTCCAAGAGATCTGCGTATCGTAAAATGGCCAGGATATGGGATGGAGCGTCCTGAGTTTAAAACGGACTGGCTTAATCAATTGCAATGTGCCTCCATGATGCTTCAGGAGTGCATCATTAGAGACTACCAAAATCAGAAGGCAGCAATTGAGCCTCTTGTGAAACAAAAAGAAGTTGTATTTGTAGGCTACTGTCATGAGCCTGAATTTAAAGAACTGGAAAATAAATTGAAAACAGCCATTATGAAGCAGGACAATCGATTAAAAGCAGTAAAGATGAGAAAATTTGAACGTGATCGACTTGACTATGCCCTGGACCGTGTGTTCACTTGGAAAGGGTCTGAAATGAGTGGGAGAAATAAATGTAGTAATTACAAAAATAAAATGGATGGTAATAGATCTAAATCCAAATCCATCCTACGAAATAGTACTAATGTGGAATCTAGTTTTTTTTCTATCTCCGAGTCCTCGGGTGACCCTTTAGAGGACATCAGTGTGAATGACAGTCAGCCTCGCCGATCAGAGAGATTAGTCAGGTTCGAGTCAGATCCAGGACCCGCCGGGGGGGCAGAAGGAGGCGAGGTGGTAACAAAATCTACCAGCAACAGAAGACAAATCTTTCATCAAAAGAGTACACAGAAAAACAGGGGGAGATTGTAGAAACGAATGTCATCAATCTTTCAGATGTTACCCTTACAGAAGTTCAATTACCTGTTTTACAAAAAGGACTTAAATTTGTGCTAACATGTACTATATCACGCTTTGATATTTTTTTTGGACATAAAGAGGTTTACTCGTAAATTAAGTTTGAAATCTTTCTTTAATAAACAACGTGGTCAGTACGTTAAGGCTCCGGTCACCAATGTTGATATGGCTCCAATTATGTCCTCAGAAGGAGATGGCAATTTGCTACGGTTTAGAGGAGTGTCTAAGTTCAACCCACCACCGTCAGCAGCTATCCTGACTTTTGAAACCGCATGCCTTAATGATATTGATACTCTATTTGAGGAGAGGCAGCACTTTTCATACAATAATATGACTCGAAATGAAAAGGCAGCACTGGCTGAGTTAGAGAGTAACCAACTTATTACGATCAAGTCGGCAGACAAGGGAGGTGCTGTTGTGGTCATGAATACTTCTGACTATGTGCATGAGGTCCAACGTCAGTTAAAAAATGAAATTTTTTATGCTACATTGGACAGAGATCTTACCTTGGAATTCAAAAAGAATATTGACAATTTTTTGTTACAGGCTTTCAGAACCGGATTATTAACTAAGGATTCATTGAACTTTAACTGTTGATTATCCAGTGAGACCTACTTTTCTACATACTACCCAAAGTTCATTAGAGATTGCAGTGCCCCCAGGAAGACCTATTGTGGCTAGTATTGGTTCCTTGACTGAACCATTATCGAAATTTGTGGATGCACATATAAGAGATATGGTTTTTACATTACCTTCTTATTTGAAGGACACAACTCAGATCTTGGGTCTCTTGGGTGACATGCAATTGGAACAACAATGGTTGTTAGTCTCTATGGATATTGAATCCTTGTATACAAATATACCGCATCGGGGGGGCTACAGGCTTTACGTTTTTGGTTGATTCATAAAACAGTGTTGGATGTGAATGAAATAGATTTTCTAATCCAGTTATCAGAATTTGTGTTAACAGGTAATATTTTTGTCTTCCAGGGTAAATATTACCATCAAATCAAAGGCACTGCGATGGGGGCAACTTTTGCTCCGAATTACGTAAACTTATATCTGGGACTTTGGGAACAACAGCGTATTTATGATTCTGATAAAAATCCATTCTATGATAAAATAGATTTTTGAAGACGTTTCATTGACGACATTTTGATGGTGTGGCGGGGGAACATTAAGTGAATTGGATGATTTTGTGTCATATTTACATTCTTCAAATGAAAATTTAAGATTTTCAGTGAAGGCAGATATGAAACATATTGAATTTCTTGATTTAGATATTGTCAAGCTATCGGATGGGACTTTAGGTACATCCCTTTATCGTAAGACCACTGAAAGAAATTCATTTTTACTTGCTTCTAGTTGTCATCCCCGACACACCATCAAGAACATACCTAAGTCCCAGTTTATGAGAGTCAGACATAATTGCAGTGATAATGAAGATTTCGAACGTAATCTCTGTAGTATGGCTGATAGATTTTTGGAAAGAGGTTATGCGGTTGGTGGGTTGCAACATAGCATGGATCAGGTAAGGCATATGCCTAGAGTGGATTTGCTTCAGTATCGTACTAAAGCCCAAAATCAGAATATAGATGACTTACCCATGAGCTTTGTAACTACATTTGGTCAAAATGCATCCCCTGTTAGGTCCATTATTAATAAGCATTGGGGGGTTTTAAATACTGATCCTGCACTGATAGATGTAATTAAGTCTAGCCCCAGATTTGTTTATAGAACGGGGAAAAATATTGCGGATCATTTAGTTCATTCGTACCATTCAGTTACTGTTGATAAGAAGGGTTGGCTGCCGGCACAGCCAGTTGGATTTTTTCGTTGTGGTCGTTGTAAGTTTTGTAATGTCATGCATCAGACCAAATCGTTTTCCACAAATAATGTGACTAGACAGTTTTTCATTAGACAGTTTATTAATTGTTCTTCAGTGGGGTTGATATTCTTGGCAACATGCACCTGGGCATTTTATGGGGGAAAACTACACGAATGTTGAGACTCAGGGTCTGTGAGCACCTGAGTGATATTCGGTGTCATAATATGAAGAATGCCCTGGTGCAACATTTACAACAATGTTCAGATGCACATATACATGTTTTTTCTTTCTGTGGTATGGAAAAAGTTACTGTTGGGCCACGGGGAGGGGATGTTAAAACCAAAATTTTACAGAAAGAAGCATTTTGGATCCATGCTTTGAATGCATTGTGCCAGCCGGGGCTAAATGACTCGTTTGATTTGGGTCCTTTTTTGAAATAGATGAGGATTTTCTAATATTGCTATGGTATGTTTTATATATGTTTTTTTCTTTCCACCTCTCCTTCTTTCCCTTTATTTCATCCACTTTTCCCCTTTTTTCCCAGTCTCCCCTTCTCTCTTCTTTTTTTGTCCTTTTATTCTTTCTATTTTTTTCTCCCCCCCTTCCTGTTTTCTTTTTATATTCTTTATTATTAAAGTTTATGTTTGTTGAAATATAAATGATGCTTGGGTTAAATTAATGTATTTTCAACTCCCGAAGATGAAGTGTTGCTATACATCCATTTTTAGGTATTTTTATATTTCTTATATATATACTTTTAGTAATGGTGTACTGTCACTTTAATTGATTTAGATTTATAGTAGTAATGGGTAATAAATTATGTGTGTCCCTGAGGAGGCGCTGCTTTTAGCGTGAAACCGGTTGGACCTTTTGTCTGTTTAAACTGTTTTGTCCTGCATGGCGTTTCTGTATTATGATGCTATCAGTTAAAACGCACAATACAACATATTTTTGGAAGTGTTGGTGCTGTGTCTTTTTGTTCTCGGTGTTCAGCTTTTTACACAGGCACAACTTAGGATTGGAGCAGCCTTTTTGTGTTTTCAGCTTGAGCATACCATAAAAATATCCAACATAAATATAATTGATACTGTACATAAGGGAAGGTATTCTATAATAGGCTAACAGAAAAATATGACAGTTTATTTGGTGATTGAACAAAACTAATTTCTGTCATCTGTCCCTCCCCTACCCACCCCTATCCCACTGTAGTTCAACACAGTCCTGATAGCTCCAGGTCTTCCAAACCAAAAATCCCTGAATATAATTTAAAAGAAAAGACCACCAAATTAGGATCATGCTGCAGATCCCACTTTGGCCCCATTCAACTAAATGAGACAGCAGAAGATATCTCTCTGCCTTCTGCTCTCTTGTTGATGCTTAATTAACACTTCTCCCAACTGTAATCAGTTTAAGGTCACATCCGTAGTGGATATAGAATGGTGTGAATAGGTGGGGGAGGGGTGTGCTGAATTCCTCAGATTGTCTCACATTTTCTGTCAACAGTATGCTATTCCTTTATTCACCCTGCCACCAACACTACTAATGTCTTCAGAGTTCACCACTGATCCTCAATAATTTACAGTGACTCAGTGAAATGATTTCTCCATTCTATGTCAGAGTGCAGTGGGTGAATGAACAGTTATCAGTGATACAATGTTTCTATGATGTGTCGGGTAATTTGTTACACTGTGCTACATATTGATACATTGTTTATGGTCTAAAAAGCCTGTAAGCAATGTTTCAATAGATAGCATGTTATCACAAATCATCCATACATGTCTGTATAAGAGAAACATTGTATCAGTGATATCTGTGAAGTAGAATGGAGAAACAATAGTATTAAAAAAACTGGAAACCATCAGATAGTTGCTTTAGTTGGATTGACAATAAGGTACTTTTACTAATCAGTCACTAACCTCAGATAATTTATAAGATCATCTAGTCACCAACTGAACTGATCTGACTACCCAGCTGGTTCTTGGATGTTATTGTATTTGTATCACAATAAATAAATTTAATAGTTGATGTCCACATCTGATAACATTACCCCAATTTGGGCTTGATCAGATTTTATTTTGATTCAGAAACTCAGACAATCTGTAGGAGGTAAATCAGGTGGGATTTTCCACAACTGAATCACCACTAGTTAAGTGGGGTAATAACAAACACACAGTGTGTGTGTGTGTGTGTGTTTCTATGACCATGCTTACTAACCAGTGAGCAATATGCTGAATTCCACTAAACAGTACATTAAACTTGTTCTGAAAGTGGAATGGGATGAGGAGGTGGATCTAGATCCAGGCAGATACAGTAGTAGCCACAGACATTGCCAGCTATTTCCAGATATTTCGCGAAATTTCTAAAGAGTTTCTCTCTGCTGCCCCCACTGTAGAAATGGAGAAAGCATTATATATATCTGGAAATATCACAGAAATTTCGGGAAATAGCTGGCAGTGTCTGTGGCTGTTACTGTAGCACATGCATACTGTAGTACTGGAGATAAGGTAGAGATGGGTACAAACAAGACCGATGGCTTCATCTCAGTCCCTGACATGCGTGATGTTTATCATACCGTACAGTAGTTTATGTCACTGCACACTGACTTTCTGACAGTCTTAGCCCCCAATTATGCAGTAGCTGTCTATGATAGCCAGTTGATTAAAGGGACACTGTCAACCTCAAAATATGTTAGTAATATGATAATGGTGTAATTGGGTTATACCAATAACTAAATAAAAAACAAAATAATAAAATAGTACATTATCAAGCATAATATCTCGTAAACAGTTGCAATTATGGAACATGACACTTTTGTCTGATACGTTGAAGCTTTATAAATGAGAGGAGGTTGCCTAGGTCCATTTTTGAATGTTCACTAATCTGTGGAGTGTGACACACTAAATACATAAAAAAACAATAATTGTGCAATTTCTATTCTTAATGAATGCATATTGACATGCCACACAGAATAGAGTGGCACAATGGGACCATGCCTAGTACCTGCTCAGTGTCTGGTTTCAATATACAGTAGAATGTTGTCCCTCTCTCAGTGTGTGTGTGTGTGTGTGTGTGTGTGTGTGTGTATGGGGGAGGATTTGTTAGGCAGTACTGAATACTCAGAGCGTCTGCCTCCTCTGTATTGTACTGTAACTGGTGAATCTTGCTGAAGTTGTGGTGGTAAGATTTGGAGCACCTTTTTCCTTGAATGGGAGGCCCCACCTATGGTTATGGTATGTGCATAGGGATTTGAAGCACACTTTCCATTTACCATGATATACAGTAGTAAAGATTGTATAATAAGTTTGTGAGCAACCCCCACCACCACATATTATCCTGTGAAGTTGCATGTATGGATGGAATATTGCAATGAAGGATTCAGAACCCCCACAAACTCCTTTATTGTATCAGGTGCACATGTTGAAATTAAAAAAAAAAATCACACCTTGCACTGCAGGATTGGGAGCACCATCCTTTTTTAAGGGATCTTATGTATAGCAATGCAAGATTGCTGCTCACCCGACAACCCCTTCATTTATACCCCTAGTTCCTGTGGTGATGATATGTGTCTGGCATGCTGCCATTTCTCGATAACAAAATACATATTTTGTTTCCATTTGTTTATGCAAAACAAAACTTGAATGTAAACACAAGAAGATATTTATGTATTGATTTATCTTCTGAGACCTAAGGAATCAGTTAAGTAATTGTAATAAGTAATGGTTATTGTTTTAGATATTCTGCTATTGATATGTGTCCTTGTATTTTTAAAACCAATAAAATTATTTAAAGCAAAATAAAAACAAGAAGATGTACTTCGTTTGGTAGCAATAAACAAGAACTTTTTGTTTTATATCTGTAGCAGTAAACTATTACTATTTTGAAAAGGGACTGCAAAAATAGAGTTGGGAATCTTCTCTTACAGTTTGACGCTGAGCACAAGTTCTGCTGCTTTTCTGTGTGGGTGTTGAAAGCGAAGCTGTTAGGCTTCACTGCTGCATCATGAAGGCTGATATATACATATTTTTCTATTTTTTCAATTCTGACAATTTACTGTAGTATTCTGTTTATAATGCAGCAGTTAAATCTAACAGCTTCACCTTCAAAACCCCACGTTGAGAAGCAGCGGAACGTGCTCAGCATCAAATTATATGAGAAGATTTCCAACTCTAATTTTGCAGTCCCTTTCCAAAATACTAATAGTTTGATATTCTAGCTGACAAAAAGCAGTCCAGGGATGTCCCTGGCATCCTGCCCAACATGGAAATGCAATACAACGCACTTGTGGACCACAGTGATACTGCAATAATTTTTATTGTTTCACTTCACCTCTTTTCCATCACCTCCATTTGAAATAACAACTGCAGCCAGGAACTGAAATCCCAATGCTTCGAGGCTACAACAGCCTCTTCATCAGGGAGGATGTAGGGGTGCTACCCTCACTCACTTAAATACCCCTGTGTTAATTTACTGTGTACCACTAGATGGAATTAACTTGATAATAATTTAACTAATAAAATTGAAGTGCCCATGAGTAGAGCATCCCAACCATCCACATAATGATAAATACTTAATTACATTGACAACACGGGAAGTCTCCCTACATATTTCATATAGCTGTATAACTATTAAATTAAATAACATTCTTTGTTCTCCTAGTGCTATATCCTGCAACATGACATTTTCCTTCTTGTTGCAACAATATAGCGGCTGTAGATCAGACAATTAAAGTTTAAACCTCTCAAGTTTCAGGATGGGGGTAGGGGGTTCCATTAAAAAATCATTCCACCCACTCCAAGCTGAACTGTCCTGTAGGTACATATTCCTCCTACATTACACCGATTTTTTAACTAAAATACACACTTTAACTGGGTGTACTATCCTCTATCTTTTGTTCATTAACTATGTTGCTACTTCATTGCCAAATCCATGATTTGCTGCTGTCTCACTGTATTTTTACTGCTAGGATTACATTTCACTTCTATATCCTTAATAGAACCATTTATTGTTATAGTTCATCAGTTCTGACTTAACAAATGTTCCTATGTTTGTGTTAGTAAGGGGACTATATCCTGTATTCTCTGTAACTTCATCTGCTCGTCTGGTTGATTGCTGTATTATGAACTGTTAAATAAGAGGTATAGAATTCCAATCGTACTATTGATACCCCAGTGTTTCTATAACATTTTAAATATGTTATTCTACTAAATCCTCATGTTTCTCGATCCACACCCGCCCCCCCTGAGAGTTCTTTCTCATTCATCTGTTTCCTGTTAAGAGCTGCAGCTACTACTAGATATTTTTTTCTTTCCATATACCCTATGGCTGGCTGAAACAGGGATGTCATGATGTGGACTGTAGACTGTGGGAACACCTGCCAGAAAATTGAAGCTCACCAAGATAAATTTAACCATGAACAGTGCCACCTGTTGCATTTTAGCTGCTGATAATGGGGATTCAATTAATTACAACATTACCGCATGCTTGACGGTTTACTGAGCAGTAATAGGTATTTCTTGCTACTGCCCGGTGCACCACATCTACCAAGGTGTACCTTGTTACCGTACAACTTTTGTATAACTACCACTGTAGGCTCTTTATAATGGAAGAATGACTGCTTTTTTTCAGATTTGATGTTCCGCCTAATGGACCACCAGACTTTGTTGGTTTTATTTAGAGTTTCAGTTATTTGTCTGTCAAAATCAAAACTGTTTGATATTATAATCCTTAGGTCTTTCTCAGCTTAGGATTTATTTAGCTGGTGGCCATTTAGGAAATACTGTAGCTATGCTCAGGATTTTTTGTGCCAAAATGCATAGCACTGCATTTATTGATACTGAAGAAACGGCCCCACCTATTAGACCAGGATATCAGTTTGTCTGGGCCTTTTTGAAGTTGGTTTATCTCCATTTCATTACTACAGGTTCCACCAATTTTGCAGTCATCTGCATATTTAATATAAATATATATGTTGAGGGACAAACTGGATATAAAGACCTGAGAGATCAAAGGGGCCAGTACTGATCCTTGAGGAACTCCCACATGATACTGGTCTCCAATCTGAGGAGTAGTCATCTATGATTATACATTAAGTTTGATCAGTTAGCCAATTTTGTATTCAATTTATGGTTTTTGAAGTCTCAACATGATCTTTGAACATAATTGATAATAATTATTCACGACACATCATTATTAAATCATCATCTTTTTGGCTGGGCAAGTAGCACATTGATGAATGCCACTGTTCATGCTACTTGCTTTAAGCTCCTTTCCAGTTCCATGAACTCTTCCTCTACTACCCCAGTCCCATCCCTCATTAGGTAATTTGTCCCCATGTAGACAATGACATCCAGTTCCCAACCCTTTCCTGTCACCCTAGCAATCCTTAGAATCCCCTGTCCATCCCTCTGAGCTGAGGCACCAGGTAAGCACCTCCATCTTGCCACCTTTTCCTGCTCCCAAATCTGTCCCTCACCAAAAACTATTTTCTCCTCTGCTGGGGTCCTCTACTTCCCATCTTGGAGCCTCCCCTTTGGAGAACTCCCATATCCTCCCTTGTCACCCCATGGGCGCCTCCTCACGGCAATCCCATTCTGTCAGAATGATGAAGGAATTATTTAGTGGCACAGGCTGAGGATTGTGCCCCTGACCCACCACCTCCACCCTCTTGGAGCCCATCAAGGTCCAGGCAACCTATGATATGGGACAAAAGCAGCAGACTCAGAGGGGAGGCAGGTTCTCTGGATCCTAGCCATCCTGGCATGGAGAACAGTGACCTCTGTCATCAACACAGAGAGGTGCCTGCTGATGGGAGCACCTCAGTCTTCAGAATGTCTTCTGGAAAACTGCAGCTCCACAACCACTACACTGCACTGCACCACTCCCACGTCATCTAAAATCAGTCAATCCCTTCTGTATTCTGAATGTAACTTGCTCCCACTGTCCCTTCCTCTACTTGCTCCTTTCTCAGCTACATTCTCCATAGAAACATAGAAACATAGACATAGAAACATAGACTTTGATGGCAGATAAGGACCGCTAGGCCCATCTAGTCTGCCCATTTCCCTACCTACAGGATAGGCCGCAGATCCTATTTAACCAACAGCCTATATCTTCCTGCCCCCCACAAGAATTGCCTTATGTCTGTCCCAAGCATTCTTGAATTCTCCCACAGTTTTAGACTCCACAACTTCCTCAGGAAGGCTGTTCCATGCATCCACTACCCTCTCTGTGAAATAATACTTCCTCACATTGCCCCTGAACCGCCTCCTTCTATCTTTAAATTGTGTCCCTTGTTCTTGCAAGTCTCTTTTCTGAAAGATGCTACCCTCTTGGACTTTGTTGATTCCTTGAGGTACTTGAAAGTTTCTATCATGTCCCCCTCTCCCTTCTTTCCTCAAGGGTATACATATTAAGCTCCTTCAGTCTCTCCTCATATGGCTTCTCTTGCAGACCCTGCACCATTTTAGTTGCCTTCCTCTGGACTGCCTCTATCCTGTCTATGTCCTTGCGGAGATGGGGTCTCCAGAACTGGACACAGTATTCCAGATGGGGTCTCACCAACTGTCTGTACAGAGGATAACAACTTCCTGTTTTCTGCTGCTGATGCCTCCCATACATCCCAGTATACCCCAGCCCTCCCTACTGCCTTCTCACATTGCTTGCTAACCTTAAGGTCATCTGATATGATTACCCCCAGGTCCCTTCCTGTTTTGTTGTTGTTACTACCTCCCCACCCATTGTGTATTCTTCCCTGGGTTCTTGTTTCCCAGGTGCATTATTTGCACTTTTTGCATTGAATCCTAGCTGCCATATGTCAGACCATTCCTCCAACCTTGCCAAGTCCCTTTTCATCCTTTCCACGCCTTGTGTATCAACCCTGTTGCAGATCTTTGTGTCATCTGCAAAAGGCATACTTTTCCTTCCAGTCCCTCTGCAATGCCACTGATGAAGACATTAAAAGGACTGGACCCAATACTGAACCCTGCAGTACCCCACTAGTAAGCTCGCCCTTTCTTCAGAGTGGACTCCATTTACAATTACCTTCTGTGTCCTGTTGTCCAGCCAATGTTTTACCCAGGCTACCACCCTGGGACCCACTCCCAGGCTGGTTAATTTGACTAATAATCTTTTGTGTGGGACTGTGTCAAATGCCCACAAAGTCTAGGTAGGCCATGTCCACAGCCCTCCCTGGTCTACTACTTTGGTCACCCAGTCAAAGAAATCTATTGATTCTGTCTGACATGACCTTCCGCCTGTGAACCCATGCTGCCTTGGATCCTGTGCTCCACTGACCTCTAGGTACTCAACTATTCTTTCCTTCAGAAGTGACTCCATCACTTTCCCTACCACAGAGGTCAGACTGACAGGTCTGTAGTTTCCTGCCTCTGTCTTGGTCCCACTTTTGTGAAGGGAATCACATCCGCCTTTCCTCCAGTCCTCGGGTACCACACTGCTCTCCCATGATTTATTAAAAAGAGTAGCCAGTGGTTTCACTAGTTCCTCCCTTAATTCTTTTAGAATTCTGGGGTGAATTCCATCAGGACCCATTTCTTTGTCCACCTTCAGTTTTAGGAGTTCTTGCAGAACCCTTTTTTCTGTGAAAGGACTGGGATCGACCCCCCTATCAAGAGTGCTTCTGTTAATTGGATTAGGCACTTCCCCCTCCTCTTTTGTGAATACTGAGCAGAAATATTCGTTCAGTATTCCTGCTTTTTCACTGTCCCCTCTACCCATCCACCGTTTATTCTATTCAGCCTCATTATCCCTCCTTTGTCTTTTGCACCGCTGATGTACCTATAAAAGGTTTTATTCCCCTTCAACTGAGTTGGCTATCTTTCCTCAGTTTGGGCCTTTGCTATTCTAACTTCCCTCCCTGCTTCTTTCTGCCTTAACTGGTACAGCTCTCTGTCCTGCTCTCTGTGTTTCCTTATACTTCTGGAATGCTATCTTTTCTTCCTGACTTTCACAGCCACCCTCTTGAGAACCATAGTGGCTTTTTTTTCATTTTGATTTGTTTATTTGCTTCACACAAAGGCTTGTTGCCTCTGTAATGGCAGTTTTGATAATTCCCATTGTTGCTCCACACCTCCTTCTAGCCTGTTTGCTAGTGCTTTTCTGAGGCACTCTCCCATCTTGCCAAAGTCAGCCCCTCCTAAAGTCCAGTACCTCACTTTGTATGGTTGACTCTGTAGCTGAGTTTAACGTGAACCACACTGTTTGATGGTCACTTGTCCCCAGATGGCAACCCACTTCTAGATCTGAGATCCTCTCACTGCCCCGTTGAGAGCACGAGGTCTAAGATTGCTCCCTCACGCAGTGGGTTCTGAAACTAGCTGTCTAATGCCTGCCACCTGTAGGGCATCAAGAATGGCCCTGCTCTTGGATGTTGCTGCAGCAAATGTGCTCCAGTTAACATCTGGCATATTCAGGTCTCCCATCAACAGTATCTCCCTTTCTTTGCCATTCTAAGAATGCCTTCCATCATATCCTTGTCCATTCCTTCCCCTGACATGGGGGTCTGTACACAACCCTGTGCAGATTGTGGTGCCTTTCCAGTCTCCAAGGAGACCACAGTGCCTCCTCTTCCCTGTTTACTCTTTTGTTCAGTTGCTTTTATCCCTTCCTTTACATAGAGAGCTACTCCTCCCCCTCTTCTCCCCTGCCTGTCTCTCCTGTAGGTTATGTACCCTGGTATGTTAACATCCCAGTCATGGTTCTCTGTGTACCATGTTTCTGTGACTGCTACGATATCCAGGCATCCCTCTTCCATTAAGGCCACCAGCTCAGGGAGCTTGTTGCCCAGACTACGGGCATTGGTACTCATTACCCTCCCTTTCCTGATGGCCTTACCCCCTTTTGCCCCATCCCTGTCCTTCTTGCCTTTGTCACTTTCTCCATTTACCCCTGCCCTTCTCCCTATCGACACCTCCATGTTGGTGTTTGCCACACTTACTACCGTGATTGTTTGGGGGCTAGAATTTTCCTGCTCCTTTCCAGTGCCTCCCCCCTTGGCTAGTTTAAAAACTTGCCAATGAAGCATTTAAACCTATCACCTAGGATCCTGGTTCCCCTCCCGGACAGATGCAGCCCATCATGCCAGTATAGGCTTGCATCACTCCAGGTGGACCCCCAGTCCCCAATGAAGCCAAATCCCTGAGCTCCACACCAGTTTTTCAACCACTGATTGAATCCCATGGTACGGAACACCCTAGCCTCTCCTATGCCATAGATGGGTAGCATCTCCGAGAAGGTTACCGTGCGTGCTACTTGACTAAGGCCCCTCCCCAATTCCACAAACTCTTCCTGCACTTCTCTAATCCCTTTCTTAGCCAGGTCATTTGTCCCTAAGTGGACAATGACATCCAGCTCCCTCTCCTGTGCAGCTGCTCTGGCAATGCTGAGGATTCACTCCCTGTCCCTCCAAGCCATGGCGCCAGGCAGGCACCTTACCTCCCTCTCCCCTTCCTTGCCCAGTTCTACCTTCCTAACAATGGAGTCCCCCACCAGGAATTGTTTCCTTCCCCTGCAGGGTCCCCTGCCACCCTCCTGTGGGTCTCCTTTGTGGAGGTTCCCAGCATCCTCCTTGGTCTCCACTGTAGCTGCCTCCATAGAGGAACCACACTTTGCCAGAATGGCATAGGAATTGTGGAGAGGTACAACTGGAGGGATGTGCCTCTGTTCCACCACCCTCACCCTCCCTGAGCCCACTGTGGTCCAACCTCTCCTCTTCTTGGCAACCTCTGAGGCAATGGCAGTGGCACTGGTGGTCCCTGGATGGAAGAGGAGGTCCCACAAATCCTGGCCAACTCAGCCTGGAGATGAGCAACCTCCTCCTCAGCCCAGGGAGGTGCCTGCAGATGGGACAACACCGCATCCTCCAGAACATCTCCGGAAGACTGCTGCTCCACAGTCACTGCACTGCACCACTCCAATCATGTCTTATTTCTGGCCCTTAACTGTTTGCAATCCTTACTCTTTCCTCTGTTTTTTTCTCTCTCCTTACTTTCTGCCTGTGTGCCCTTTAAGCTCCTGATTGTCCTGTTCTGAGACAAGAATATCCTATATTTCTCAGTAGACCGCTTACTTGTTCAGAGGCAGACCTCCAGCAGCTAGAGGGGGCCGGAGAGCTACTCTTGCCCTTCTAGGATGGTGGGTCCTTGGTGGTTCTGTGATCACTCACTTCCTGCCCCTAAACAGGAAATTCCTGTTGTCAGTCAAATCCTGTGCCTATAAAAAATAAAACTAGCTTTGGGTGGGGTGGAGGGGAAGGAAGGAGGGCAATATAGTCCCAGTAGAGAAGTTCAGTCACACAGCAGTCCTTTCTCCTGCAGTCTTCTGCCAAGCTATTAGCAGAATCTTTCTAAGGCAGTCTTTAAATGTAGCTTCCTTCTAGCTAAGCCACTCCCCCTACTTACCAGATCTTTCTACAAGTAATTTAAACCTCACAACAGTTAAGTTCTTTCAGTCACCTGAGATTTACACCTAGATGACTTTTCAGTTACCCATTCAGTTCAGTTAACCCAAACACACACTTTTTTTGTTTTGTTTTGTATGTTAGTTTTTACCTAAATTAAAGGTCTAAATACAAAAGTTCTTCTACTTTAGTCCCAGCAGAGAAGTTCAGTCACACAGCAGTCCTTTCTCCTGGAGTCTTCTGCCAAGCTATTAGCAGAATCTTTCTAAGGCAGTCTTTAAATGTAGCTTCCTTCTAGCTAAGCCACTCTCCCTACTTACCAGATCTTTCTACAAGTAATTTAAACCTCACAACAGTTAAGTCCTTTCAGTCACCTGAGATTTACACCTAGATGACTTTTCAGTTACCCATTCAGTTCAGTTAACCCAAACACACACTTTTTTTTGTTTTGTTTTGTATGTTATTTTTTTTACCCTAAATTAAAGGTCTAAATACAAAAGTGTTTCTACTTTAGTCCCAGCAGAGAAGTTCAGTCACACAGCAGTCCTTTCTCCTGGAGTCTTCTGCCAAGCCTCCATTGGGACCTTCTTTAACACCTTATCCTAGACAGGGTGTTCCCCTTCTTTATTGTTAAATGGTTGCTATTTCAAGATAAAATTCTCACTGTACCTTCCTGCCTTTTTCCCTCCTCCCTTTTGCTAACATTTACCTACTGTCCTTCCTGAACTATTTTACTCTGTTCAAGAGTGCCTCATATACTCTCACCTGTAGTTATCTGCCTGTCTTTTTCTCTGCTATCAGCCACTACCTAACCACCTGTAGCTACGTATGCAGTTTTATAGTAAGTGAGGAGTAGTAATAATTGGGAATTTCCTGAGGGTTAAGAAGGCAAAAGCCAAATTTAGGAGAGGCCTTGTACTCATTCTTGAGTCATTCCTACTAGGGACATAAAGCGATTAATACTGTAATTCTTGAGCCATTCCTACAAGGGACATAAAGGGATTAAGTGACAACCAGGCATAGCTATTTGGTGTTTTCAGACAGCTGACTGGGGACACCCAGAATATTCTCCTCTCTACCACAAGGGTCCACATTATTTTATTTATTTTTATTTAGTCTTTGTTTACCGGGTAGGTGCGCTAGCCATAGCAATGACTATTTTCAGGCATGACATGGGAGAGTACAAAACAAACTTCAGGAACCAACAGTAACAGTACATTATTAGAAGCAGTCAAGGTAATGGGTACATACAAGCAGGTAGTAACATAGGTAATACAGTATCACAGGTGAGTGTTAACAACACAGACAATTGCAATAAAAATTAGGGCTAAATGTCTATTTTGCAGGCATGACCCAGGAGAGTACAAAACAAACTTCTGGAATGAACAGTAACAGTACATTTTTGGAAGTAGTCAAAGTAATGGGTACATAGTAGCAAGCAGTAAAATAGGTAATACAGTATCACAGGTAAGTGTAATCAACACAGACAATTGCAATAAAAATTAGGGTTAATACTAACATGAAGAGGAAATAAATTATAGATAAAAAATGCAGTGCATCTTTAAGCAGAAATAACTGGGTAGTTTTGCGAGGAGGGAATGGTGAGAGAAGGAAAGTAGAGGTAGTATTTCAATGACCACAGCAGGTCTGAGAGAAAGAAGAAAGTAAGGGAAGTAAGTAGTAGCCAATTGCAGTGGAGGAAAAAGATATAGGGATGTGTGAAGGAAATAGGATGATGAAGTGCAACAACAGCATGGTAAGGGAGCAACCCTGTCAAATTTCAAGAAAGTGCTGAAGCAGAAAAGTGGTCAAACTAAGAGGGTGGTGAGGGGAGTCAGAATAGTCTTGCATCTACAGAGGTTTGAAACAGGAGCAGCTACAAGAAGATATGAGATGATAACGCAGTGCTTTCTTAAAGGAGGTGTGCGAAGAGGCTTGACGAATGGCTAGAGGGATGGAGTTCCAGTACTGGGGGACCTGACAGGTGAAAGCACTAGAGCTCTTGGTGGCAGCATATTTAGGGATATAAAAAGAGGCATTGTCAGCAGAGTGAAGGTCATAGCAGGAGACCTGGCTTTGGAAGAGTTCCACTAGGGGTTTAGGTATTTGAGTCCTAATTATATTGTCAATGATGGAGCTGAGAGAATAAAACCTTGACGCCTGAGGAGGAAGCCAACCAAGGTCAGAGTAGAGGAGGCAATGGTGTTTCAGCTGATGAGAGGAGAGGAGAATGCACAGCAACATGTACTATTGTAAGTGACATCCATTTGTGAAGACTTGATTTGCTTGCAGAAATATAGGTGGCTGCCCCATAGTTAAGTGATGGTAGGAGTATCCCATGGGCTACAGCAAGCCTGGCAGATGGGGTGAGGGCATAGCTGGTTCTATAGGCAGCTCCAAGTTTTGAGTTTACAGATTTGCAGGTCCTCTGAATATGGAGATCATAGTTTAGTAGTGGATCCAGCGTGACTCCCAGGTACTTAAAAGAGTTTACAACTTCTACTGAGGTGCCACTAGCTGTGGAGACTTTAAACTTGTGCTGGGCATGTTTAAGTTTAAAATTTGAGCCGAAGAGCATAGCTTGGGTTTTTGCTTCATTTAGGACTAGTTTGCATCTAACCAGCCACTGCTGGAGTAGTTGGAAGTCTTGGGAGAGCTTCAGGTTTATATCCTCAATACATCTGGCTCTAGTGTAGAGCACTATGTCACCTGCATACTATAAGGAGCTGGTTCTCATGAGGTTTGAGGTGATGCTGTTTATAAAGACAGAAAACAGCAAAGAGCTAAGTATGGACCCCTGGGGCACTCCAATGTTAGTTGTGGCCTTGTCAGAGAGGGTGGAGTTGTACTTCACAAATCATGTTCTGTCCATCAGGTAGCTTTTGAACCAGTTCATAACATTGGGTGAGAAACCTAGTGATTGAAGAGTGGCAATGAAGATGGGGTGGTCATCTAGGTCAAACATCTTGGTCATATCAATGAAAATGGCCCCTGTGAGAGAAGCAGAATCCATGGCCATCAGGGCACCAGATGTGAATTTGAGTAGAACAGTGGTAGTGCTATGACCCTTTCAGAAACCATGCTGGGCTGGGCTTAATAGGTCCTTTTCCTGGAGGAATTTGATAGTTTGGTTAGCTACAAGCTTTTCAAGGATTTTACCAAGAACAGACAGGATAGCAATTGGCCTGTAATTTGAGGGGTCCATTGGGTCACCTTTTTTAAAAAGTGGGGTAATCCTTGCCATTTTCCAGATATCTGGGACATGACCTTGGCATAAGGAGAGGGTAAAGATTTTGGCTAAGGGAGCAGCTATGAGTGGTGCAGCTAGTTTAAGAAGTCTGGGTTTGAGATTGTAAGAACCAGAAGCCATATGCTCAGAGATATTATTAAGCAATATCAGTACATCAAGTCTGGAGACAGATTTAAAGAAAAAATTTAACCCAGTGGCATTTGTTGGATATGTTAAGGTCAGGTTGGAGGGGAAGGTAGAAGTATAGTTAGTTAGGTCAGAAAATTTGTCATTGAAAAAATTAGCAATAGTGCGTAGATTGTTACAATGGACTCCATTTAGCACCATTTCATTGGGGGTGGAAAATAAGTTTGAGCCAAGGAAGAATCTGATGTGGGACCAGAATTTCCTGGAGTCTCCATAGGAGTTCATTAAGAGGTCTTTGCAGTAGGAGCTTTTGGCCTGTTTGATCTCCTTTTTTGCAGATGTTATGCATAGTCCTGTAAGTGATGAGGTCAGCAGATAGACCAGTGTGTCTGAAACAGTGCCAGCTTCTACCTCTTTGGCAAAGCTTACAGATCAGGTCAGATTTTAGCCATCTGGTTTGCCTGATTTTTACCAGACACATTACTTTGTGACAATGCTTGTTCTGCAGCGCTTGGAAAGTGGGTCAGAAAGAGCAAGACCAGACTGAGTATCACTGGCCTCATAGAGAGAGAACCAGTCAATGCTAGCAACATCATTTAAGAAAGCCTGAGAATCAAAATGGGCATAGTTGTGAAAGGAGATGTACCTAGTCTGAATAGGTTCTGTTCTCTGTTTACCCCAGATACAGAAGGTGGGGGAGTTGTCCGTGATGGTGTCAACTATTGCGCCTGAGTAGACTATGTGTTCTGGAAGATTAGTCATTATCCAGTCCAGTAATGTACTGGAATTGGAGTGGGGGACAGTCCTTGTAGGTTTAGAGATCAGTTGGTGCAGGTTTGAACTTTGTAATATGGATTGGGATAGGGCTTGGGAGCTTCCTAGCCAGTTTATGTTTAGGTCTCCGAGTATAAGAACTTAATTTCTTACAGATAGGAGTCAGGTTTCAGCCAGTAGTTCATCCAGGCCTCTTTGGCCAACTTTAGGGGGGCTGTAAACACAGACAATATGAAGTAGCTTGGATCCTAGAGTGAGGCTGGCATGAAGCACTTCACAGTGCAGGAGGAGAGATGAGTTTATAACTGAGAGCTGAAGGTGATTTTTAAAATAAATAGCTGTGCCACCACCCCTTTTGGCTGCAGGTCGATCCTGTCTTAGCAGATTGTAGGATGGGAGGGAGCTCCCAACGTCAGGGGCAGAGGGTTTGAGCCAGGTTTCAGTTAGGCAGATGATGTCAGGCTTGTAGAGGAAGGTCCGAGCTTCCAGTTCAAAAAATAGTGCTCAAGGCTCCTGATATTATGGTGAGCAATTTTTAGTCCTTTTGCATTGCTATTAGGGTTAGGTGCGAAGTTAATTGGCCCTTGGTTTAGCTGTACATCACCAGAGAGCAGAATTGCTATCAGGAGTAGATACCAAAGTCTGAGGCACAGGAAAGTGTATAGGGTCTGTATGCAAAGGGGATAATTTATGAGAACATGAGTGATAATACTGAACCATGCCTTACATAGTAGAAAAGGAGTAGAGTCATAGTGCACATCTGGCACCATTAAAAGGTTAGAGAAACAGAAGTTATGGGGAGGGAGGGAGGGAAGGGATTACTGGTGTAGCTGGGGATATATTTAACAGTAGCAGGTGGAGTAATGGGATAGAGGAGACAAAGAAATACAGCATCAGGCACTGTGTCATTATTAGCCAGCCGGAATGATAAGGTAGTATGCCTGAAAAAACTGTTGTACTCCTGGGAGAAGAAACAGTGATTGTGGGATTATGTGGTTAAGAGATAATATTTGTCAGTGCCCAGGTAGTATAGACAGGAATTTCAAGGAAAAGTCAAGTGACCAGGGAAAAAACTGGTGGAGAGGCAGAGCTACTAATTCAGCAACTCACAGATATTCACTAGCCATCAGAGAAGAGACTGCATGGGAAGAGAGATGTAGGTGCAAGGCAGGGAGGGGCTGGAAAAGGAAGATTGGAAAGTAGCCCATACAAATCGATCAGCCAAGCACCTTATTCCAAAAGTGAAAACTAGCCTACCAGGATGTTTGTAGAGGTGTGGGGAGGAGAGACAGAGCAAGTGACCAAATAGAAGAGAGCTATAAGAGGAGGGCGGGCTGGGAGACTATTTAAAGGTGGCCTGGGAGGGGGAGAAAAACCAGACTGTAATTTAGCAGCAGAAGACTAAAAAATCAATAGAGCTGTGAGGTAGAAAGGTAGTCCAATTAGGAGAAGTTCAAGGCGCAGATTCCGGTAGCACAGCACCACACCAATCAGGAGACAGGTGTCACTTAGCAGCTTAAGCAAACAAAACAGCGACCATACCTTTCAGGCTTATCTATTTTCGGAGAGCAGTCAGCACTATCAAAAGTAGGGTTACATAGTTCAATCAGTGCAGGTACAAACAAGCAAAAGGCAGATAACTATAAATGCATCACTACAGAGCTCGGCAAATATAATAAAAAAAAAATAGACAGTAATTTAGCAGTAGAAGACCAAAAAAATCAATAAAGCTGCAAGTTAGAAAGGCACTCCAATTAGAAGAAGTCCGAGGTGCAGGCCGGACCAATCAGGCTCCAGTAGCACAACACCACACCAATCAGGAGACAAGTGTCACTCAGCAACTTAAGCGGGCAAAACAGCAACCGTACCTTCAGTAGCTATCCAGCTTTGGGAACCAGGAGAGTGGGCAGAATGAGAGCGTCCAGGTGGGAGGACATGTCTGTAAAGCTAGGTATACCCTGTCACTACCGACCCAACAGAGGATTGCTACTGGCCACAACGTGTATCCTGTCCCTCCTCTGGGTGGACGGGCTCATTGGCTCAGGCGCACCTGACCTACATGGACCACAGCAGCCTGACACCCTTCCATACTCTCGCTACCAATTCCCCTCCCAAGGTAGGTTCCAAGCCCTAATGACGGCCTTTGAGCTCACCAAAAAAGGTGTTTAGTACTCCACCATCCTGTATGCAACTAGGTCAAGCACTAGAGGATTATTCTCGTTCCTTAACTCTACCACACTATGCCTCATGGGAGCCCTCCTGCTCTGGGCAGGAGATATATAACCAAACCCAGGTCCTCTCCCTGGCAATCTCCTGATATCCTCCCTGCAGGACCCACAATGGATGTCCTCGAAGGGCATGCAGATCATGCACAAGAACACGTGTAGCCTGCGAACTAAGATGCAAGAAGTGCAAGCATGGCTGGACCTCTACAATCCAGATGTCTTGGCTATGTCAGAGACCTGGCTAAAATCACACGTCCTCTCACACGAGGTCGCTGCCTTTGGGTACCATGCCTATAGGAAAGATAGACCCAATAAGAAAGGGGTACTTATCTATGTAAAAGATACCCTAAACTCAGTTGAGGTCAACCTGCAGTTCAGTACCAGTGCTGACAGTGAATCTATCTTCGTACGCATCACCCTGGGCCTCAGCAAGCACCTCGCTATTGGGTGCGTATAAAACCCTCCAAAGAATGTCCTGCAATCTCTGGAGTTAATCTTAAAGGATATAGCCAAAGATGTCTCCTCTGAACTCCTCATCTTGTGAGACTTCAATCTGAACTGGGCCCAAGGAACCAACAAGTCTCTATTTGGTCTGATTCATGATGCAAACCTTGTTCAGGTTATCTCTGAACCCACCAGACTGAACCACAAAACAGGGAGTCACTCTATCCTTGACTGGGCTCTGATGACAAACCCCTGTAACATCCAGACTGCTGGCATCCTGTCTGACACGCTGAGTGACCATTCTCCCATCTTTTGTATTTGGAAGGATAGGGTGCCCAGAGTACAATCGTGTATCCTAACCATGGGGGATTACACCCACTACACTCCCTACCAACTCACTGGCTATCTAAGCAGCCTAGACTAGAGCCCAATCAAACTCCTTCCTACTCTGGAAGAGGCAGTGGCCTACTTCCAGAGGACGTTAAGCACGGCAGCTAACCTCTTCACCCCCAAGAAGAAACTTCGCACCAAAGGGAGCTGCTACAAATAGATAACCCCGCCACTAAAGGCCCTGATGATGCACCGCGACAAGACTTGGAAAAAGTTCAAGCACTCCTCCCAACGGCTGATCTCTTGAATTACAAAACTCTTAGGAACAAGTGCAAACTGGCCATAAAAATAGTCAAAAGGGAGTACGGCATGCACCTTCAGAAAAATAACCTAGGGAACCCTAGACTTTTCTGGGCCCACAATAATGAATTGGTGAAGGGGAACAGCAAGTTTGAACCCAGCCCCATAGAGGTCAATGGACAACTAATACATGAGAATACCCTAATTGCCACCTCACTAAACCATCACTTCACTAACCTTGACTCATACAAGGCTAGCCTACCTCCCTTCAACACAGGTCTTAGCGCGAGGGCTTCCCCTGATCTCGACTGCCCATCCTTTCATCTACAGCTAGTCAAGTTTATAGAAGTTCACTTTTTATTGAGAACTCTAAAAACCTCGGGCTCTGGGGGACCCGACTGGATTCACCCCAGGTTGCTGAAGAATGGGGCCCCGGCCCTCGTCAGACCCCTAACCTGGCTTATCAACCACTCTTTGATGCAGGGTGTAGTCCCTGAACAGTGGAAGCAGGCCCATGTTGTCCCAATCCATAAGGGTGGCCACCGGAGTCTGTTGGCAACTACAGACCAATCTCCCTGCTCTGCATCCTGTCAAAAATCTGGGAGAAACTGATCTACGGACACCTCTGAGAATACCTGGAGGTCCACAAAATCCTGGCACCCTCCCAACATTCAGAACCGGGCATGGGACAGATACTGCACTGACCAAATTTGCAACAGACATACTCCAAGACCTGGACAAGGGCACCCCCACTGGAGCAGTCTTTGTAGACCTTTTCAAGGCCTTCGACCGGGTTAACCACAATCTTCTTCTAGCGAAACTGAGCAACACAGGCCTAGACAGCCATGCTCTAAAGTGGTTTGAAAGTTACTAGATCGGCTGCACACAGAGGGTAAAGTGGAAGGGTGCCATATCGAGGCCACGTCCATTAAAAGAGGAGGTATCTCAGGGGTCTATACTTGGCTCCCTCCTCTTCTCCCTGTTCGCTAATGAACTATCTGACCACTGTGGCGAGAGCTCCATTAACACTTACAACTTACATCCTTGGTGGGTAATTGCCTAGAAGTACTGCCCTCCCTGAAATACCTCGGCCTCACCCTGGACAAAGGCCTCACCCTGAAGAACCATGTGGACTTAATCACCAAAACCTTACATGGGAAACTAGGCACCCTCTACCGACTGAGAGACCAGCTTGTTCCCAAAGCCAGGATCTCTATCGCAACCAGTGTCCTCCTCCCGACACTAACATATGCCGTCCTAGTTGTGCAAGGAATGGGGAAGCTGGAGAGGGACCGTCTCCAGGTACTTTACAACAAGGTGGCTCACTTTGCCACACAGGCCAACCCTAGGGATCACCACTGTGACTCCCTATCCTTGTTAAATTGGCCATCACTGGATGCTTGCCTCCAGTACCTGCTGCTCGGTCTAGCTTACAAGATAGTCAGCCCAACTCCCCCCCACCAGTCTCTCTGGGCTAATTGCTCTAAAGTCCAATCCCCGGCTCCTCTGCACAATAGGCCGAGCTTTCCTAGACAAGGGATACAGACCCTTTATTCCTGTTGTTTTTTTCCCTGAATGCCTCCATAAAATGCTTAGGCCACATAGGATTGACAGTACTGTTACTGCTGCATTCCACAATCAGTGACCCACTCTAGTGCGACATCCCAACAGTGAAACCCAAAAACAGACCATTACAACAACAGTCACTCTAATGGTCTGTTTTCACTGATGCAGTTTCTCCCAGTGTTCTGCCCCCTCTCTCCAGGACAACTCTGACCTGGAGTTGATTATAATTAAATGTGGGGTGTGTGGGGGGCATAGCCCCCCACAAAAACCATCATCTTTTGGGATGGCACAATACCAGTGTCGGTACTGTGCCATCACTGCGTTGGACATTGGGGAATTTTGTGTTGAGCACAAGTGGTGCTTCCTTCCCCAAGTGATAGCAGAACCAGAGTAGCAGTATTGTGATTTGTGAAATGGGGAAGACTCAGCTCCTGCATCATCTCCAACAGGAATTGCTGGTACTGAGAGTACTCAGCATCAGAGGAGAGATGGACTGAAGAATCTTCTTACTCAGAGGAGGAACTGGGTGAGGAGGAGCTGGATTCAGGTAATGGTGGTGCATGGACCTCAGGCCTGAAAACAGCTTGGTCAGCTCTAAGGTGGAACTGGTGGAACACACCAGTCACTGACCTAAACTGGTCCCAGGTCATGGGCCCAAGAGGACTGGAAATAACTGGGAAAGCAGGAGACAGGGACAGAGGAGAGGAGAAGGAAGGTCACAAGAGACCAGGCCTGCTGCCAAAATGGATAGGGACCTCACTCAGAGAGACAGCCTGTCAAACTCACCCATCTGTGAATGATCAACAACTGCAAACTGGTCCAGATGGTGCCCCCTTGGGGGGGAACCCCAGGTGAGGAAAGCGGAGTGCATACATTCCAGGATATGGCCCTGATCCGCACAAGTGACAGGACTAGATGATCTGGGAGAGAAACCGGGCCTCAAATTAATGCTGCAACCACTTCTGCAGTTTTCCACCACCTCTAGGCAAGGGGTGAGCCTCAGGTCCAGTACCCAGCCTCTTCTATTCACCAGTGCTAACCCTAATCCCTTCCCCCCAGCCAAGCACAGACTCTAGGCCAGGGCAACCAGAAGGGATGGCCTCAAGATTGGCACTGCAAACAGCACTGGCCCTATACCCAGCCCCATGAACAGCACCAGGACCTGGCTTGACACCAGTAATGGAACTGTGACCTGAAGAGGCACCACAAACAGTGCCTGAAGGGACGCCGATGCTGCTCTGGTGCAATCCACAGAGGCATCCCCTAAGGAGGCTCATGGCCGGGAACCAGGCCCAGAACCAGGCTCAGGAAGGCCTTCATACTCTTCGCCCCATCAACAGACATAAGGTCAATGGCAACATCCTCCCCACAGATCATCTGACCATTCCGGGGAAGAAAGTACCACAACCTCAAGGCCAAGTGAGGGACTGGCTCCAGAACCCTTCCCTCCTCTGGTACTGGGGGCCTGGTCTTGTGATTCACACTGTCCTGCTCATGGTACTAGCCTTAGTACCAGAAGCTGAGGTGGCACCAAGCCATAACACTGAGATGCCCACCAGTGTAGGCCCAGAATATAGCTGAAGCCTCACCACTTGGGGTATCTGCTGCCCTGAAGGGATGACAGACAGGAAGGGGTGCTCAGTCAACCTCCTAAGGGAAGCCAGCTGTCTACCCGACCCCTCTCCCAGGGCTCTGATGTCTTGGTAGGGTACGCACAAGGAGAGCCCTTGTCTTCCTAAGTATGTACAGTACTGGGAAGGGACTCAGGGGAAGAGCCTAGGGACCTTACCGTGGCATCCCTAGTGCAATGCCTGCCTCTGAAGGTAGGGGACTTGCAACTCCACTTCAACGCACAACATTCGAGGATGCGGTAGTCCACTGAGAAGCAGGAGTTGCACCTATCAATGTCATGGCTGGCACCGTGGCAAGATAAAATTATGTCATGCTGGTCCTGATTGGCAATGTGGCTCTCAGAGAAGCACAGATGCATGGGGGGGGGCACTGCAATTCTTATTTTGCCTAGCCTTCTTGCCTTTATGCTTTGCAGGACCAGACATGGCACCATGGACAAAAAAATGAGAAAGACAGAAAAAAAAGAGCTCGGCATTGGCACAGCGTTGAACAAATGGTGGCGATCTAAGGAAAATACTGTGATGTGGTTGCAATGATGAAGCTCCCATGGTATGCACTCCATGGCAGAAAAAACACAACTAAGAAATCTAGGCAGCTGGCATAAGTTATGGCCAGTGCATGAGCATGACATCACTAAGTCTGCCTCGTGGGCAGCTCTGGCACTGATGTTGGTATGCTAGGCTGCAAAAGACTTTGCTCCTGCAGGGGACTAGTGCCTCTGGCCATATACCCATTAGTAGGAATGAATGGTTAAGGCAGATTCTTGGAAGATCCATACTGCCTATAGGTCTTGTAGCCCCTCTGCCTGTAGAAATGCCACCAGCCACTCTTAATATGAACTCCAGTAGCTTACCCAGTATGGATGTCAGGCTTACCAGTTTATAGTTCCCTAGGTCCCCACCTTTTACTGCTCTTGTGCAGTGGGATGACACCTGCTACTCTCCAGTCCCCTGAAACCTCTCCCATATCCAGGGAACAGTATAACAGGTTTGCCAATGGGTCTGCTAGAGCCCAAACCATCTCCTTTAGACCCTAGGGTGTAGTTCATCTAAACTAGGTGACTTCTCCACCTCTAACCACAACAGCCGCTTGAGCACCTTTTCCTCCAAAATGGTCTCCCAATCAATATTAGTTCTTCTATAGCCTAGATGTTGTAATCCAAGAGAGATTTTAGACCTTTGTCTATCATGAAGACTGAGCCAATATATTCATTGAAGATTCTGGCTTTTTGTTTATCCTCTTCTACTCAGGATCCCCCCCTCTTCTAGTCTTGAAATCCTAGCTGGCTATTTCCACTTTTTGTTCTTCCCAGTTGGATGAGGCAGGTACCCTTTGCTATGTCTGTAACACTATTTTCAATGAATTCCCACTTCCCACATCCCCCTCTATCTGCAGATGCCCAACTAGGCTGGCCCTGAAGTCTTCCTCCATCTTCCTGAACTCCCCTTTCCCTTACATTTGGGTCAGGAAGCAGTATTGTAGGAGGTCCACCATCACCCGACTCCTGGTGCTCCATTCACCAGGATGCTCCAGTCAACATCAGGTGAGTAGTAGTAGTAAAAATATTTATTCATAAAAAATATTTTATGAATCAGGATAAAACTAGATGGAGCTTAAAACTCAGTTACAACAAGGTCCCCTAGATACATAAAGTGCATTGCTACAAATCAGATTACAAGTCAATACGAGGTTTATATCACATAGGCAATAAATACAAAATTAAAGTAGCTGGCCTGCTGGCACAGCAGTTGGATTTCTGCTTGCGACCCAGGTTCAGGAATGGACCCAGGCCGTCAGAGGGCCAGCCGGGGGAGAAGGATTGAGTGTCTGACAACTGCTCTCCTTCTCCAGGGGGAGAGGGTGCTATAGAGTTCGGTGCAACATGGACACCTAGTGGTAGCTGGGTGTACCGCATGTGCTGGCACCACAAGTAGACTCAGGGGCAGGGCAAACGCTGGCTGTCATTGCATGTCCCTGCCTCTGTATAACCAGGGAGAAAATAACGCTGCCAGCTGCCCCAGATGAAGCCCGACCTTGGCTTCAATTAGCCTCCAGGACAGCCCCTTCAACCTATCCTGTCACTGCGGCACCTTTGAGGGAGGGGTGCCACATCCCGCCCTGGGGGGGAAAGCCAGGGGGTATCGAAGGGCATGTCTGATGTGGAGGTGGGAGCGAGGTTCCATGACCAGGCAGAGGTTCTGGATGGCTAGCGGCAATAAAAAGCATAATAAATAAAAAAAAGTGAAAGATAGCCAAAATATCATATTGCTTTTCTTTTATATACAACAATTTCTTGGGTACCACCCACAGTTTTCTTGTAATGCAAGATCATTAACATTACCCAGTGGCTAAGCTTCCACTATAGCAACATTGTCTTGGTTTGCCAAGTGTATTCTTCAACCATGTTTTAATTATTTTCCAAGGTTTTTATCCCCACAGAATCTCTTAAAGTACATGGAATTTTATTCAAAATTAGTGCACCTCTATGGTACACCAACTGGCGACCCACATCCAGATTACATATGGGTAATATTAGATCAATCGCTGTTGCAGATCTTACATATACAGCTTTTTCTCTGCTCACAAAATGAGAAGTTATGCACAAAGGCAAATAGCTGCTGTTGACTTCTTTCATCAAGTGTCTGCCAGTCTAATCTGTTATATAGCTGACACTTGTGTAATAATCGTGGTGCATCGAAAATAAACCTAGCAAGCCTACCATAACATATGTCTAAACTCTCTAGATCTCTTTTTAGGCTATTTAAGTATAAGACTTCTCCATAATCTAAAATTTGATTGATTATAGAGTTCACCAATGTCTTTTTTTATATCCAAACTTGTACAGGATCTAAGTCTTTGTCTGTGTACCTGACACTATATGGCCTTGTCATGTTTCTTTGCACTTATCAGACAGCTTATGTCTCTGTTAGTAATGTTTCACCCTTGTAATTTGCTTACACTGGGGCTCCACTCTCCTTTGTTTTCTTGTTCTCAGTTATTCACACTTTGTTGTACCTGACGTGGAACCTTTGTAAAAGAGCTTTTGCTCAAAGGTAATGTTCAAATCTTGAAATAAATAAAAAAATAAAGTCTGTATAGGGCCTCCAGTCTTTTCCCTATGTTCTTTGTTAAGCTATCTATATGGACATCCTACCTCAGGGAACTGTCCAACCAAAGCCCTTAATATTTATAGGACTGCACCTGTTGAACTGAAGAGCCCCCTAGGGTAACTAACCACTTCTAGGGGCAAATTTCCCAGGATTTCGCTGATTCTAGAAAACAACATAGACTGTGGGTTTTTTTTTTTGCATTAAGAAATTATTTACTATGACTGAAAAAGATCTGAAGTGCATCAAACACTTTTTTTTTTTGAAATTCAAGTTCTTTATTGGATTATTACAATAGTCAAACATGCGGTACAATTTACTTCCAAGACTATAACATGACAAAACAAACACCAGTTATCGTAACTACAGCTAGGAACAAAATGCCATAAGGAGCCCACCCCCTCCCTACCCCTGAAGGTGCCACCCCAAATTCAATCCTGAAATAATATGAGCCAATTAGAAGTGCAACGGGACCCACAACAAAGGCATTCCAGAAACCGAGATAAGACAATAGAAAAGGAGAAATATTCCTGCCAGAGGTAACGTTATTAAGGGATTTAGTGCAAATACAGAGCATACAGTTTGCCCCATTTCTGATTAAAAGTAGACCTAACATTCCTGGAACTAGCTATTAATCTTTCCATCTTGAAACATAGGGAAATTTCCTTGAGCCATTCATTATATGAAATATCCAATTGATCTAGCCAATGTCTAAGGACCAATCTCTTAACTGCCATTGAGATTAGGGCTATATGGAACTTCCGTTCCTTAACACTGATATCCGAATACAAACCCAGTATACAAATCTCAGCTATAAATAGCTCCCTTAGACCCAAAATCGGGTCAATATTGGCCCGAATTGTGTCCCAGAGTGGGACCACCTTAGCACATTCCCAAAAAATGTGTAATAAATTCCCTTCACCTTTGCCACATCTTGTACAACTATTAGACTTTAACCTACCAAATTTAGATAACCTTGTTGGCGTGTAATACATGTTGTTCAGAATGAAAAATTGTATAAGCCTATTCCTATCTAGAGTGAGATATTTATATATATCTCTCCAAATCTGATACCAGGTTACAAGAGGGCTGGGTATAAGAGAGGACCATATCTTGGAGCCAGGTAGTGGTTTAGTATAGTTGGCAACCAAAAGATAGTAATGTAATCTGGCTATACCATGGGGTTTGGTAGCGCATTCCTGTACCTGGTCCAAAAAAGATCTTGTTTGGGAAGGTGCACTAACAAACCCAAAACACTTCCCCAGAGAGTGCCTCAATTGAAAGACTTTAAATATAGACTTCTGTGGAATATTCAGTTCGGTTAGCAAGCTAACAGAGGAGCGAAGAGAGCCCTGAAAATAACAGTCTTCCACCGATCGGTCATGAATTTGGGGGAGCCAGTCTGGAGATAAAAGTGAACCCCCAATTTTAATATTAGGGTTGAGGGTTAAAGGTTGAGCCACATCTATAGCATACGGAATTTTGAGAAAACTCCAGCATTGAGAGAGAATTCTAACGGAAAGACCTATGGCCGAGTTCCGAATGTCTTCTGGCAAGGAAGAATAGTTATAGTAGAAGATACGGGGGGGATTTAGGTTATATTTGTTCAGCAGTTTGAGTTCCAATTCCAGCCAGACGGGTTTATAACCTTCATTCTGAGGATTACTCCAATGCCCAAGCTTAACTAGCTGGCTAGCCCAATAGTAAAACCCGAAATTGGGGAGACGAAGACCCCCCCTATCCTTAGGGCAAACTGAGCTTAAGATAAGCTCTTCTCGGATGCCTGCCCCACCAAATAAAGTTAGATAAGGCCGTAATGTATCCGATGAAAGTAGGTTATAGGGAGCCAAATATTGAGGAGGTTCAGAGGATAAAAAATACGGGTAATATATTCATTTTAATTATACTGATCCGCCTCTCACCGATAATGGAAGGCTATCCCATCTACTAAGGTCCTTCTGGATTCTTTCCAACAGATCGTCCAGATTGAGCTTTTAATTATCTCCACGTCTCGGCTAAATATATACCCAGATACTTGAGAGAGGGTCGAGCTCATTTCATGCCAAATTGAGAGAAATTGGCATGAAACGTGAGGGAGTTAAGAGGAATATCACTGACTTGGATAAATTTAACCTGTAATTAGACACCTTTCCAAACTGGTTAATAATATGTAGAACTTCCCCTAATGAAGACTCTGGGTTCGAGAGATGCAAGAGAATGTCATCTGCAAAAACAGAAAGGGTCAAGACTTGCTGGGAAATAACACATCCTGTGATCTGGGGTGAGGCTTTGATACAAAGGATGAGAGGTTCCAAATACAAGTTAAATAAATAGGGGGACAAGGGACAACCCTGACGGGTACCAGAATGCAGGGAAAAATGAGACGAAAAAACACCGTTACAATAAATCCTGGCAGAGGGTGAACTATACACTGCTCTGATCCAATGAATGAAAGTCTCTGGGAAACCCATTCTAGCAAGAGTGGCCCACAGGAAGTCCCAATTAACCCGATCAAAGGCTTTCTCAGCGTCTAAAGCAACTAGCGCCATGGGAACTTGGGACACCTGTGCCTCCTGAAAAATATGGGATAGTGAACGCAAGTGATCTGCCGCTGACCTACCCTGAATGAACCCCACCTGTTCAGGACTCAGCAGTACCTGCCATACCTGTTTGATTCTTTGGGAAAGAATCTTAGTTAATATTTTAATATCATAGTTTAATAGTGAAATTGGTCGGTAACTAGCTGGTTCCAAATGGGGCTTATCCGGCTTATGGATTAGAATAATTGTAGCCTCCAACAGTGAAGGATCTATGGAGTCTGAGGAAAATATGTGATTAAACAAATTTAAAAGGAGAGGGGAAATCTCTTTACTGAAGGTTTTATAAAAGTTTGGGGGAAAACCATCAGGTCCCGGGGATTTATCCAGGGGTAATCCCTTAATGGCCTCTTCTATCTCACTCAAGGTGATAGGGGTGGATAGTAAATCGCATGGATGCGCTTGCAAACGAGGGAGGGAGATCCTATCCAAAAAAGGTCTACCTCCGAGCGGGATATCTGAGAGGCTCCGGTGCCATACAAGTCTTTCTAAAAGGATTCAAAAATTTGCGCAATATCCCTTGGAGAGGTTTTGACTGAGCCATCCGATGCCTCTAAAGCAGGGATCAGTCTTGAACTTTCAGCCTCCCTAAGCCTTAGAGCAAGCAATCTGCCAGGTCTTTCCCCCTGGTCGAGATAACATGCTTTGGTTTTGAGGATGACATATTCCGTTTTTTCTTGGATCAGACCTTCATATTCATTCTTAAGTTTGCATAGCTTCTCAAGGTCTGATAGAGAATTAGAGAGAGAAAAGATCTCCCTCAGCCACCTTAATTAGGTTAGACAGTGAGGAAATCTAACTCCTCTCATCTTTTTCTCCAAGAGGCCAGCTTAATAAATGCCTCTAAGAAAACATTTTAGAGAACACCAAATTAAATCTTCTCTGGCAATAGAGCCTTGATTTATTTCAAGAAAAGACGAGATCAAAGATTTGAAATGAGAGACTGTATGATCGTCCTTCAAAAGTTGAGTATTGAGCTTCCAAGCAGTATCCCTCTGACCAGGTGGGCCAGGAGACAGCTTGATCCAGACCAGGGAGTGATCCGAAATAACGATTGGCTCTATACCTGAGTGGGAAACATTGGCCAGAAGTGAGGAGCTAATTAGAATATAATCTAGCCTAGACCGTGAACGATGTATTTGGGAATAGAAGGAGAATTACGGCTGAGGGATTCAAAACCTCCAGGGGTCACATAAACCTGTTAAATTCATGAAATCACTGAGAGCTATTTGAACAGGAGAAGGAGGCTTTTTAGGTCTGCAAGTTCTGTCTAAATCCTGAGTTGGGGTGACGTTCCAATCTCCTCCCAAAATGAATATGGCCGGCAGGAAGCTACTCAGCTTATCGGCCAGTTGCATAAAAAAATTAGGGTCCCCACCCACTGGTCCATAGATTACCCCTAGAACCACTCTCATGTTATTGAGCAAGCCCTTAACCAAAACCAGTCTGCCCTCTTGGTCCGTAGAACATTCCTCCTCCACAAATGGAATACCTCTTTTTATCAAAATTGCCACACCCCTGCTAGCTGAAGTTCCTTCAGAGACAAAGACCTGAGAGAACCCCTGACGTCATAGCCCTTTAATCTCTGAAGTTAACACATGAGTTTCCTGTAAGAATATGTCAATATCGAGAAGGGAGCAATTTAACAGGATCTGAGTTCTTTTAACCATATCCCTTATACCTCTGACATTCCAAGTAGCCACTTTAATAAACTTCGTAGCCATCTTGAACCATGAAAGGGAAAGAAAAATGTGCAAATAACAAAGGACCCATGGCACTTCCAACCAGCTCTTCACAATGTGGCACCTTCCAAAACCTCCCCAACCTTCCCCATACCTGAATATACATAACATTACGAGAAAGTGTATTTAGTTGGGAATCTAAGAACATGAAACTAATGCCTACATTAACTAACAAGAACAGCCAAAAATAATCTGTAGATAATAGATTAACTCTATACCGTCCCCCAACCCCCATATCGACCCAGTATTCTCTTACCCTTAAAACTATATACACCATGCCCTAATGAAATAGAGAGATTAAAACCCATGACTAGAATCTGAGTTAGTAAGGACCCCCCCGAAGGAACACCTGTCCAGGACCAAACCAGACAAAACTAAAAACTAGTCTATGCCTCAAAAGCCCCTTAATACTGTAAACCAGCTCCAAAGAACCCAAAATCCAGTATAGAAGTTCCTGGACCAGGTGAACCAGCTCCCCTTGTTTAAGCCGTGAAGCATATCCTCCAGTGGCTGTCCACCCTCTGCGCTCCCACCCCCCACCCGTGAAACCATATAAAAAATATTCTTCATGCCCTGTAAGTTGTAATACAACACTCCTGAGAGCGTAGACACTTCTATCCATGTTGCCTAGAGCCCATCCAAACCTGCTCTCATCTAAGAAATACAGGCTATTAGCTCTTCTTGCCAACCGAGACATTTTAAAGTAAACAGCATTTAAATAGTGACTTCTACTAGTACCAGTAACTCAGCAGGCAGACTGGCCCTGGAATAATCCCACCAGTAAACATTCGGGCCTTCGCCCCAATATATTTCACTTAAAGAGGAAGTCGTGGGCGGAGGAACCAGTTAAAGGACCCAGCGGTCCATCCCTAAAAGGGATCTGACGAAAACACCTCCTTGTGAGACGAGTTCCCCCTCCCATCATCCACCCCCAAAGCTAGGCCTCAATCCTCCAGATCCCACACAGGCCCGCCAGGCCGTGATCCAACCACCCCAATGATCCCGCCCAGCAACACCCAAGAACACATTCAGAACAACGACCAACAGGTAAGAAAACCCTCCATATTATATGTAATTATAACCAAAAAAGAGAGAAAACCCCCAATGGAGTCCAAGTCCCAACAACAATCTCAGTCCCCCTTGAACAGACTAGGAAGTTTCGAGGTGAGCTCTGACAACGCTAACTCAGGAGTTTCATAAGTGATCCAGCCACCCTCCAAGGAAACCTTTAGTTGAGCCGGATAGTTCATCCTGAATTTGATTCCTGCCGCAATTAATTTTTTCACAATAGGGTGGAATGCAGCTCTCCTTTGCCGGGTCTCGTAAGGCAAGTCCTGCGTGATGTGGAGTTTAGCACTGTCCCAGTAGATCGACTCCAACTCTCTGGACTTCATAAGCACATGCTGTTTCTCGATGAAGCTAAGAAACTTTATTATAATGGGACGAGGGGGGGCTCCAGGCTGAGGCTTGGGTTTTAGGGAACGATTAGCTCTCTTTATGTGATATTGCTGGCTAAATGGCGAGGGGCCTATAATCTTATTTAGCAGCTTCTGGATAAAGGTAATGGTGTCCCCTTCCTCCTCGGATTCAGGCAGAACGAGGACCAAGATGTTGTTTCTCCTGCTTCTGCCCTCCAGATCTTCCATCTTCAGCTGTAACTTGTGCACCTGTTGATGAAGCCTCGTTATCTCCGGATCAATTCTCCCCTTCCAACTTTCCATTGAGGACGCTCTAACCTCCATGTCTCCCACTTTATGTGAGAGTGCTCCGAGATCACTCTTGATGGACTTCACCTCGGTGGATATGTCCTGGAGAGTTTCGCGGAAAGGAAGCAACTCCTGTAGGAAATGATCCTCTGTGAGCAAATTAGCAGCAATACCAGGGGAATTATGTTTGGCTGCCTGCCCCAGATTCTGGCTCTTGGCTTTTTTGGCGGTCTTCTCGGGTGTCGTGGGCGGAGTATGCCTAACTCCGCCTGTTTATCTCGGCCCATTGCCCAAGAATTCTCACTGCTTACAATTAGGAGTCGTGGAACGCCAAAATTGAGAGCTTAGATAGAGAAAGCAGTTAAAGAGATGTACTCTCGGTCAAATCAGGTTATAGATAGGGCAAAATCGATTTTTATCGGGTGGCAAGTGGGAGCTCCAGAAAAGGCTGTCACTGGTCTCTCTGCATCACGTGACCTCCTCCATCAAACACTTTTTAAAGTTTATCCTGTATTCTATTAACAGTGAAATCAGATGTGTAAATAATCGTATCATCTGCATATAGATGGAACATAACAGATGAGTCTGAAAAAGATACATTATTTACATAGATATTAAAAAGAAGAGGACCTAGTAGAACCCTGGGGAACCCCCGAGGCAACAATCCAGAGGTTAAGTTCCTCATAGAGACCAGCTGTGATGTACAGTACCTACCAAAGATGAGGTCAGCCATTTCCGTGCTCTACCCATTACACCTAGTGAGGCTGCTCTGGACAGGGGGACACCAAGGTCCAAGGAATCAAATGCCTTAGACAAGTCCACAAATATTGCACCCACCAGGGTCCATCTGTCCAGGGTGGCCTGCACATCCCCCACCACTTTAACCAGAGCTACAGTATGGTGGTACTATGATGCTGTCTAAAGCCTGACTGCAGATTAACTTTCCCTTGAGAGTCTAGGTATTCTTTAATTTGTAAGGATACTAATTTTTCAAATATCTTTGAAAGCTATGGGAGCAAAGAAATTGGGTGATAATTCCCTTTTTCAGTCTTTTTTCCTCCCTTATGAATACAAACAATCTTAGATTGTTTCCAGGCATTTGGATATTCTCCTGTGCTTAATGGTGCAGTATACATAATACATATATATATATATATATATATATATATATATATATATATATATATATAAAATCACACATGCCCACACAATGCAAAACATCATGGGCTGCATATGCAAATCACCACAGAATGTTATGCTGGTTCAACTTTAAGCAGAATTGCATGGTGCCGAAGGCCTCTCACACAGTTTGCAAAGGGTGCTAACAGATGACATAGACACGTGTTTCGTCCTACCAGGACTCATCAGTATGCCTCGTCTGTTTGACACCCCAGTGGAATGGACCAGCTACCCTAAGACCATGTGTGAGAGGCCTTTCGGCACCATGCAATTCTGCCTAAAGTTGAACCAGCATAACATTCTGTGGTGATCTGCATATGCAGCCCATGATGCTTTGCATTGTGCGGGCATGTGTGATTTTGTATTTTCTTGAAACTTGGCTTCCCAGCCAAATCCCCTTTGGGGTAACCCTTGCCTCAGTGTTTGTGCGCAGAGTTTCTTTGTCTTTTAAATAGTTTTTTATTTTAATGGGTTTACCACAACATATCCAAGACACACGGTCTTAGGGTAGCTGGTCCATTCCACTGGGGTGTCAAACAGACGAGGCATACTGATGAGTCCTGGTAGGATGAAACACGTGTCTATGTCATCTGTTAGCACCCTTTGCAAACTGTGTGAGAGGCCTTTCAGCACCATGCAATTCTGCTTAAAGTTGAACCAGCATAACATTCTGTGGTGATTTGCATAAGCAGCCCATGATGCTTTGCATTGTGTGGGCATGTGTGATTTTGTATTTTCTTGAAACTTGGCTTCCCAGCCAAATGCCCTTTGGGGTAACCCTTGCCTCAGTGCTTGTGCGCAGAGGTTCTTTGTCTTATATATATATATATATATATGTTAGAGGATGTGAAATTATTAGTGTAGCATATTTTAATAATTTATGAAGGGATATCATCCACTCCAATAGCTTTAGAGACGCCTAACTTTAATAACTCTGCCTGCCAGATTCAACTGTAATATTCGATAAGACAAGCTTCTCTACCATATTATCATCTTCTATTTGTTCAACCTGTGTCTGAAGTTTATTACTAGTAGGGCACAATCTCCCCATTGTGCCAAAGTATTCATTAAATTTGTCAACAACAGTCTGGGAAAATGGGGTCATCTGGTCCTCTATAAGAACTACATTTGAAGCAGTATTGCCTTGCCCCTTTAATAATATGTTTGTTTTCCAGAATTCTATGGGATGCTTAACACTGTTATTATCCAACCATTGCATATAATGCTGTTGCTTGGCCTTCGTTACTTCAGTAACATAAAAATTGCAAAGTTTTCTATATTTATCCCAATCATATTTGCTATAACTTTTTTTTTGCCAGGCCCCAAGCGTTGTCCCTATTTTTGTTTTAGTCTTCTTAATTTGTTTGAATACCAAAGTGCATTATTATGTTTTAGTGTTTTGGACTTTATTGGGGCATGTCTATCACATATCTCTATAAATTTGGTGAGAAAGTATTCCCAGGCCTCATTAACTGCTGGTATTAGTTCCATTCAGTCACAATTAACATTATTAAGTTCCAACATAAATTTAACACAATCAAATTTTTTAAAACTATGCCATTTAATTAATCTTTTGTTTTCCTGAACCGCCAGCTTACCCCTTCTGCAGGAGGTAAACTGGTGGTCAGAAATTTAATCTGGTAAGATTCCATTTTCTAATATATTACAAGGAAGTTGGTAAAGATCAAGTCCAGGGTTGTCGATGTTTCTAAACTACCCATGTTAATTCTTGTTTAGTCCTTAATCAACTGGGTAAGGCCCAAATCTACCTGGACGTCAATTAAAGCATGAGTATCTTTAATACTCTGCCAGTTGGTGTTAAAGTCACCTGCCATAAGAATTTAATGTGTGTCCTTAAATTCCAAAATATCCTGCAGGCCTTCAGATACACTAGAATTAGTCTTCGGGGGACAATAAATTCCTACTTACAGAATTAGTCTTCGGGGGACAATAAATTCCTACTAACAGTATTTTTTTTGTATGGGGTAATCTCAACTCAAGAATCAATACTTCCAACCCTTTAAAATCCCCAGCTTCAACTTGCAGCACAATTAGATCATCCCTTCCATATAGCAAAACTCCTCCCCCTCCTTTATTTCTGTCATTATGCCAGATGTTATAACCATGAATGTTCAGCAAGTTATCCTCAATTTTGCTATTCAGTCATGTCTCAGTGATCACAACCAAATCTAGATTGTAGTCCTTCAACCATGTGCTGATCAAATCCATTTTTTTAACATGCTTCTTGCATTACAATGCACCAAGCTGAGTCCCTTACCATTGTATGCTAAGTTAGGAGCAGAAATAGTTTTCATTTCAGTATTAACTGTATCTAATAATCTGCTTTCTTATTCTATGCTATCTAAATTATTCTGTCCATGATGCTATGGTCCTGGATTAGGATGAACATTCCCACATATAACCAAAGTCACCAAGAAAAAGCACTGCAATAGGGACCCAAATGTGTGTCTTCTCCAGTAGTTTCTTTGAGCTCTCTTTAGCATCCAGTTAGCTATAACATTCCCCACATGGAATTTATGCTTAACTGTAGTGTATGAAGAAACCAATCTATGGACATCATTTGCAAATCCAACAGAAAATCAGCCTGATTTTATAGCAGCTCCATAGTGGTTGGTTTTATTAAGATTAGCATGTTTCCCATGATGCTACTCTAAAATAATGCAATGCCTCTTCTAATTTTACATCCCATCCCCTTTTTTCTAGTTTCTGGTGTTTCCAGGCTAACATTAGAAGACCCAGGATTAATAACCTAAAGTGCATTTTATACAGTAGGTAAAAATACCTTTCGAATGTCAGATAATTTAAGGGGGGGGGTTACTATCCTATCACCTGTCTCCATTGCCTGTTCTAACTGAGTCAGTCCACCTACAATGAATTATCTGCAGATTGCTTGTATTAGGGGACCCTATCCTTAAAATAGATTTTAAAACATATTCATTTGAGGTAATCAAAACTAGTGTAAAGTATCATAAGGTATACAATTTCTCATTTAATACAATTTAATAACTACAAGTTTTTTTCCAAACCAGGTAATAGAGAACCTCTAATTATTCCCATTCAAATACAATTCCACCAACAATATGGCAATTTCTATAACTAACAAAAACATACATCTTAAGACATCAAAATTCCTGAGTCAAACTGCTAGAACCCATTTTTCCTTTCTGTGTTAACTAATATACTCGAAGTACTTTATTCTACCGAATGGCGCTTGCCACTCATGGTGCTCGTGTTGTCGAGCGGCATGGGGCTTTGTAGTGGAATATGCCCTGCCTCTGAACCAGCCACTGCAGTGTTCAGTTCACTGCCAAACCCCCTCAACCACTAAGCGACCCTGCAACAAGTCCAAAATGAACTAATGGTTCAAAATTGCAAAGCAGACAATGACAACAGTTTTAAATAGTGAGTATGGCAAGAATGTCCAGGTCTGTACTCTTCAGCACCCATCAGTACCAGTTCTCCCTGGTAGCCACCTTAATTTCTTCCCCCAGTTCTGAATCTACCTTATCAGTCTGGGTGGGGGCCTATAGACCATCACACTGCAGATCACATTACCTTTCTCCAGGGCCACCTGGACCAATAGTGTTTCTGTTCCTCCATCCCCATTGCCTTATCTTCTGTAGCCCTGATATTTTCTCTAACATAAAAGACCCCCCCATCCATGCCCTTTACACCATCCCTGCTGAACATGGAATAATCTGGGACCGTGGGGCCCCATTTATTATTTGATGTGGCCCAAGTTTCTTTGACTGAAACAATGTCCAGTTTGCACTACCTGGTTAAGGCCTGAGGATCACCCATCTTATTTCCAAGATTTCTGCATTCAGGTTTGCTACCCATCAGGACTCAGTCTTGCCCTCTTTCCCCTCCTATTTTCTCCACTCTCCTGTCTAACTACTCCCAGGACCTCCTTATTTATTTATTTAGCTTTTGTTAACCAGGTAAGCACGCTAGACAGTCAAGTACCTATTTTCAGGTGCGACCCGGGAGAATTACAGGGTACAAGCAATTAACAATTCAGAGACAAGGTACAGCAATCAACAAGGTACAGTCAGGTACAGGCAGTAACAAATACAAGGCAAGTACAGAGGCATGACAACAGCAGGATGCCTTAAAACAGCCTCCTGCCTCTCCTTAAGTCCCCACCCTGGTAGTTCAACACTCTGTTGTGCATCAATCTTTTAACCATTAATTAACAAGCATTTGTCAATGCCGAATGTTGTCGTGCTGGCATTGGCAGTGGTGGAGCTAGAGACGCATAGTGCTTTGATTTTGGTAATGTCTCGCAAAAGGTGATTTTGCATAGTGAGCTCGCCATTGTGCGCCACAGCTGCGGAAATGCATTTTGGGCAGGCTGTGAAAAATGGAAGCTGGACTGTTGATAAGGAGGTGTGCACAAATGCCAGTGGTGAAAATGTGGCATGAAAATATTGCAGATTGACAAAGTTACAAGGGTGCATGGAAACTGCGCAATGCATGCTTGCAACAAAGTCACTGTATGGACCTTCGGGCACCAAATTTTCAACATAGGCATTTTATGACCTCTGCTCATGAATAGTGTCACCGTCATTTCCTCAAACTGTCCCAAAAACTGATTTCGCACAGCGACCGTGCAATTCTGTGCCGGACGCACGAAAACACATTTCAGCCAGCTGTAATGTTCATAAGGAGGCATGGAAAAATGCCAATGATGAGCAGCTGGAGTGAAACTATTACAAATTCACAAAGTCACGAGCGTGTGTGCAAAGTGCACAATGCACACTCAAACACTCATTTCATTGACTTTCGCCCCCAAATTTTCAACATAGGCATTTTAGGACATCTGCTAATGAACAGTGTCACTGTCATTTTCATAATGTGTCTCGAACACGGGCTTTCCACAGCGACTGCTCTATATTGTGCTGAAACCATGAAAACAGATTTTGGTCAGGATATGATAAATGACAGCTGAGGTGCAGAACAATGGCAGAACAATGGCACTGTTGAAAATATGGAGTGACAATATTATAAGTTTGTGAACTAACAAGCACGCATGCAAACTGCGCAACGCACGCTTGTAACACAGTCATTTCATGGAGTATTGTCACCAAATTTTCAATACAGGCATTTTAGGACCTCTGCTCATGAGCAGTGTCACTGTAATTTTCATAATGTGTCCCGAACATTGATTTCGCACAGTGACCATGCTATTCAGCGCCAGAAGTACGAAAACACATTTTGGCCAGGATGTGAAAAATGACAGCTGAACGGTTCACAAGAAGGTGTGGTAAAATGCCAATGTTGAGAATCTGGCATGAAAATATTGTGAATTCGCTAACTTACAAGCGTGCATAGCAACCGCTCAATGCACGCTCGTGAAACAGTAATTTTTTGGATTTTTCCTACCATACTTGCAAAACAGGCTTTTTGAGAGCCCCCCTCATGAACAGTGGCACTGTCATTTCATTACTCGGCCCCAAAAGGTGGTTCTGTGCAGTGACTCCAAAATCACCTTTTGGGATCAAATAATGCCATGACAGTGCAAGAATTCATGTGGAGGGTTCCCAATAAAAACATGTTGAAAATTTGGGGCCAAAATTCCAAAAATGCCTGAGATATGCAGCAAAGTTTAAACATCCTATTTATTCCATTATACAGCTTACTGGCATTTCTTCAGTTTGCGGTCGGCTTTGAAGAGTGCAGATGTGTTCCCGTCCACCAAGATCATTGTGCCAGACTCCGTAGGTAAGTATGGGGTGGGGGGTGTGGGAGGCAGGGTGCAGAGGGTGGGTGTGGTGGGAGCAGGGAGACTACAAGGGACCATTTGCTTTTACAGGTAAAAAAATTAGACAACGTAGGACTTTTTTTTTAGATTTGGCATGCTGGGGTGGGCTCCCAGCATGTCATGTAACTGTTGGGGGGTCTGTAGCCAATGGGGGATTGGGCACCCTTGTTGTCACACAATATGGGGGGGATGTTATGCCAACAGGGAGTGGGCACTCCCGTCAGTACACAAAAAAAGTAGGGGGGGCTGAGCCGAGGAGGATTGGGCACCCCCTCAGCATTTAACAATGGGGGGATTTATGCCAACAGGGAGTGGGCTCCACCGTTGGCACATACAGAGGGCCGGGGTAACTGACAGGGGGATTGGGCACCCCCAAAGTCAGCAGTTTAGTGGCCACTGTGCTGCCATGCTCATAATGTCAGTGAACACATCAAGGAAAGGTACGCTGCATCTGATGAGCTTTGCTCAGATTGCAGCAGACCTTTTCTTAGATGTGCTCACCACATTATGTATGCATGGTGTGGCGCTGGCATGTAGGCCGATTGGGGAAAGAGGGACGCACCTACTGGTGCATGTCCCATTTGGCCTAACAGCTGCCAGCATCTCCAAAGCTGCACTGACCTAAGATGTTGACATGCAAGTGTACCAACATAAAAATGGTGATTTTGAGCTTCCTCCCTTCTCCCATGCACTACGCGGACATCTGAAAAGGTCACGACCTCCCCAGACTTAAGAGTTTCTCCCCTAGGTCCTGGAAGCATCTTTTGCAGATCTTCCCCATCAAGTAATTTGTCCCCACATGGATTACAATATTTGGCTTTCCACCTACCTTGCTAAGTATTCTTCCAATTTTATTTAAAATTCTTTCTGCTGTCATCCTGGAAGGCAGTGGCCTACCGTCCCCCTATAATCTCTCACACAGACTATGGTTTCTGTTCTCTCACAATAGAGTCCTCCCTAAATGAATAGCCTTCTATCTTTAGTATTTTCCTGTCCATCCCACACTGATTTGCCAATGTTCCTGTTTCCTGATCAGCTGCCCCTTCTGCTCATATCCCCCTCGTGTCTTCCCTTGCTTGACCTTTTCCATCCTGTCTTCCTCATGTGCCTCTCATCCCTTTTCTTTTGTTTCTGCTCTGGCACTGGAGCTCTAGTAGTACTGATGTGATGCCCCTCTGGAGGACAATGTCCTTGATCTCCCCTCCCAATGGGGAGAAATGATGTCACAAAATTATGCCAGGGCTACCGGGCCCCTGTTGTACAATTCCCCATGGCCCATCCCTTACCCACCATCAAAATCCCCTTGCCACATCTCTTGGTAGTTGCTGAGGTAGCTGTATGGGTCCCACTTGTCCCCTATCTATCCTGTATTGCAGATTCCATTTCAAGGTCCAGGGCAGTCCAGCCTGCAGTGCACCAAAACTCTGACAAACAGGGCAGTCCCCACACCTCTGGATTGGGATCCTACAGTTTGAGCTGCTCGTTAGGTCCCACTGCCTTATCCCCCCTCCCTGCCCTACGACCATGCTTCTCTAACCATTCCCTATCATGCCCCTTCTAGGGAGTAATTTGGTTCTCTTCCTGCATGAACTGTATCTTCAGGTCATCCCGATAGGGAACAGTGCCCTATAGTACCCAACCTCCAAATGACTCACTTATAGATGTGTTTTTCCCTCATTACCCACCCCCTGACTGGTCTACCCCAGATAGGCTGCAGCACCCTTTGTGGTTTCCTATCTGCTACTGACCTGTTATAGGCCTACCCCAGAAATGGTGTAAAGTCCTTTGTGGTTTTCCATCAACTACCTACCCCTCTTATAGGCATATCCCAGATAGGGTGTAGTACCCTTTGTGGTTTTCCCCTGCTACCTACCCCTTTGCAGGTAGGGTGAGGTGTTAGGCTTGGAAACCCTAACACCATATTTCCATACTTTTGTCAGTTTAATCCTAACTAATGATGTTTTTGCAATGAATTTCCTTACTTTATGAGACAGTACAATCACATTGTTATTCAGTCAGGTCCCTTTGGGACCTGCATGAACACATCCATGTGATAACAGAAGCGGCCAGCCATCTGGGACCAGTGCTTCCATGCCTCTTTTATCCACATATGTATGTGGGTGGAAGTGCAGGGTCCTCTGGGCTTGCACGCCTGTTCCTCCAGAAAAGCAATTTATATGCTTCCATACAATTTCTTTGTAGGATGGACTATTTTCAGTTCTTTTTTCTTAGGGCTTTCATGTTGTACTAATCATTAAGACATTTCTACTGATATATGCATTGTTCATTAACTCTGTAGACGGACAACATTTCAGCTTGTTAAAGTTGCAGTGTTATTCTATGGGAATTGCAATTTTTTAATTTTTGTGTTTGATTTTTTTTGCCCCTAAATTTTTCTGAGGGGGGGTGTTATGTATTAATGTTGTAGTACTCATTACGACTTTTTTTGATATATTGGTTGTCCCATAACTGCATATATTGATGGAGTTATGGCTCGTTAAAGTCAAAATGTGGAAAAAAAATTAAATTCAAATTATTTTTTCATATGATGGGATCTTTTTTTGTGAGGTTGTGCCACTCATACAAAAAAAAAGATTGCTTCATATGTAGAAAAAATGTGGAAAAAACCTAAGTCCAAATTCTTTTTTCGTGGGAAGGGATCTTTCTAGTGAGGTTTTGTCATTCATATGAAAAAGATTGCTTCTGGATTTACTGCATTTATCTGGACAAAAGAAGGTGCAAGACTCATCGAGATTGTCCCCACATATGTGGGACATTAATTTGAAAAATGTTGTTGATGTTGCCAAGTGTCTAGATTTAGTTTAAAAGGTGTCAAGATTTGTGATATTGACCAGTGATTGAGGTAATTCGTTCCATTATTTTGCTGCTCTGATACAAAAGAAGTTATCACGCTTCACATGAAAAAAGAATGTAGAAAAAAAAAAACAGTCCAAATTCTTTTTTTCATATGAAGGGAATTTTTTTCATATGGCCCCATTCTTTTTTCATATGGCCATACACAAAAAGAAATTTGGGTCATGAAAAAATATCTTAAAAATGTGTTAAAAACAACACTTCTGGGTGATTTTTCCAAATACTAACTGCAGAATCCACCTAAGGGGGTCATCTGCTTCCTTCCCCAGTCCAGTGCCACTATTGTGCAGCACTCCAGCATAGGAGTAGAGAGGGCTACTGGAGGCCCCCCTTCCCCCCATGGACCCCACCAACCTCACTTCTATGGACAGACCCTTCCCCCAGGTACTGGGGCAAAGGAGCCATCAGACTCTTGGTACCAAAAAGTTCAAACTGTAGATCCTTTGTTAAGGGATTTTTTGTACCATTGGTGGACCACTCCTGATTGTATTCTCCTCCATAGTCAGGGCGCACTCAATGGGAGAGGTGCTGCATAGCAGTTGTGGAATTTGAATTGCCAGCATTTGCAAGTGAATGTTTAAATGCCTAAGTAATGATGTTCTGAATTTGTGCTGTAACAGAAAGTGTGCAAAAGTGCAATAGACTATTGATGATAGAACTAATATGGGCAGCCAGCCCGTTGGTGTGGTGGGCTGAGGTGGTGGACACCACACCTTGCACGCTGGTGACCTGTGTTCGGAAATGAGTACAGGCCATTGGGGTTGGCAAGGGTGCAGAAGGATTGAGCATCCGAGGACTGCTCTCCTTCTTTGAGGAGGGGGGTACCAGCAGTCAGTGAATGCCTAGCCCAGCAGAGGCTGGGGAGTAGCATGCTGACACTGCAGATGTGGGTGGGGATGGAGCAGACACCTGGAGGAGTGCCACCACTGGCATCATTGCATGCTCCATTCCAGAGGGAGAAAACAGGAAAAAAAGGGACCTCTGCCACATGAAAGGATGATGACTGTCCCCTGCAGCGCTGCCCCAGGAAGACACCTCCTCAAGCTGGATCCGGTCTGTGGGTTAAGGCAGTCCCCACCCCTGCTATGAAGGGTAAGTGGTGGGGACATAAGGGTGATCTCATACCAGAGGAGCCAGCACTGGGGGTTATTAGATACATACCGGTAGAGTCCCCGAAGAGAAAAAAAAAACTAATATGGCAAAGTATAACAAAATACAGATGTACTAACTACAGTGGGCAATGTTTATAAATGAATTGACCAGAGTGCAAATGTGAAGCAGGAGAAAGTGTGGTGTAAAGAGACTCACAGAAACACTTGTAAAAGAATCGCAGGAGATAGTGTGAATGAATGTAAAGGGTGAAGTGAAGTACAGTGGTGATTGTATAACAGTTTGCAATTGCTGAGGTATACCTTGAGGTACCACTGAGGCACTAAAGTTCACATGGTGATTGTATAAAGTTTGGCAGTGCTGAGGTATACCCTCAAGGTACCAGGTACCTCCTCAGCACTGCCAAACTTTTATACGATCACCACGTGAACTTGAGTGCCTCAGTTGTAACTTGAGGTACTCAAGGTATCTCAGCACTTACTAACTTTTATATGATCACCTGTAGATACAAAGGCTAGAGAAAGTAGTGGAAGGACTTAGGTAATATTGTGTAGCAGTACCAGGGTTGGAGACTGACTGGAGTTGATGCCTGAAGGGGCTGGATGCACTAAATCTGTGTACCGACTGTGAAGGGACTCCTTTGAAGCACCGCCCCCCACCTATGAGATCAGTGCTGCTCACCCACAAAGCCTAATCTGTTATCTGCTTCCTCCCAGCACAGTGCCACTATTGTGCAGTGCTTCCCAGAAGCAGACCAGTATAGGGGTAGAGAGGGCTACCAGAGGACTCCCTCCCCATGGACCCTGCCGACCTCATTGCCATGGACAAACCCTCTCCCACAGGCACTGGGACAAAGGAACTGTAACTCCTGGAGCCAAAAATTTCAAACTGTAAAGCCTATGTTTATGGATTTTTGTACCTTTCCTGATTGTATTCTCCCTTTGGCACATATCCCTCCTACCCACTCCCTACCATAGCCAGATATTACACATTTATACTTCTCTAGTACTCCTAGCCAGGATCTGCACCTGGGGTTCGTTCTCTAGTCTGGCTCTTTGTGCCTCAAGGACCTATCCAGGCTGTCCCATATCCTCTAATAACTAGCTCCTCATTAACATACCATGAACCACAAGTAAGTAAAAGAGCCACACCAAGGGCTGGGTGCTCAATGACAAAAACAGATATTATGTAGCCAAAGTTGTGGCACTCCTACACATTAAGACCAAGACTGGTCAAAACGTTAGAAGCTGTGTTGTAAATCTCCTGGCCCATACACTGTTGTTGTGGTGAAATAAACTTTGGAACTGGTTAAGTACTGGATTTTTACACCTGTTATTATAATGTATAGGAGTGCCATGACTGACTACATAGTACTACGAACCACACTTAAGGATACCAGACCCCTCCGTACTTGGCCACTGGTGAAGTTCCTAAACACAAGTTCTGTAACACGCTTGTATCACTTGCCAAACATCCCCTAACAAGAACACTTGGCAATTAGCTAGCCCCAGCTAAATGAGATAAAATCCCCACTCTAGGACCTCTGCTCATCTTTTCATTTTCTCCCATCTGCTACACATTTTTACCTTAACCCAGAGAGGTGAAGGATTCATAGTGCCCCACTATAGGCTCTGCATCCTCAGCACCCTCTACCACATTAGAACAACTGTCTCACATTACCAGCGTCCTTTTCCACACATTTAGCCAAGGCTATCCTGGGCACATTAATAGCCTTGGCAATTATTTGCTCCCTTACTGGTGCTGATCTATTTGCTGCATCCTATCTAACTACTGAATACCCACCCAGACAAAATGTTACACAGCACCCAAATGTGTTCACGTGGGTATTAGTAAAAATGTCCCCTAGTACTCTGCTCCTGTACGGCCTCTTAGGAATGGAACATGTTACCTGCTACTAGCAGATGTTAGAGGCTACTGTATGACTTTCCAGCCTCCACCATGGGGTTGTTCTCCTGGCTAATAACCTTTCTAACTTTCTTCCATCAGTGGACATTGAACAAAACCATGGCCCCAAACAACCTGCACAAAAATATTCACCCCAATGACTCAGGAATGGTCTAGAACTAAATGACTAAAAATTGCACACATGAATATCCACAGTCTGTTCCCTAAGTTAGCAGAACTAGAAGCATGGACACTCTATTACACCCTAGAAATAATATGCATTTCCAAGATGTGGCTCAAACCTACAGTGCTACAGCAAGAGATTGAGCTACAAGTCTATACAGTTGTCATGCATGATCGGACTCGCAAAAGGGGTGGGTGCATCCTCATATATGTCTGCTCACATCTAGTAGCCTCTGAATGGGATGTTCCCTCCACAAAAGACTTCCAGGAAATCCATATTCATATCGGTCACCTTAGGAGCTGTTAAGACCCTCTGTATTGGCTGCATTTATTCCATTCCTAACCAATCCTCCCAGGTGTTGCCTTCCCTCACATCCTGCCTTTCTGAGCTGCCCACCAAGGAACTCTATTGTCTGTGGGGACCTCAGTCTAAACTGGCTGGCCCATAATCAAAAATCTTACCAGTCCTGTCTGGATAATGTCCATCTTTCGCAGCTAATAGCTGAACCTACAAGACTTAACCTCAGATTAGGTAACCACATATTATTACTGTAGATTGGATACAAGCTAGCAGACCAGACAGAATCAGGGCCACTGGAATCCTCCCAGATGCCCTTAGTGACCATTCTCCAGCCTTTGCAAGTGGAAAAATAACTATCCCATCCCCCACTCTAAATATATTCGAGGCCAGAGACTCTCTAATTTTGAAGAATCAGCCTTCCTCCCACTGTTGAACAGGCACTAGACTACTCTTGTAAATAACTTTATGAACATTGTTAACAAACATGCCCCCACAAGATGACAGAGGGCCAAGAGCCTCCTATGCCCCATGGCTTAACAGTGAGCTATGAAAGTTCTCAGGCTCGGTGATAAAGCCTGGTCTCAATTTAAACAGTCTAACCAATCCTCCAACTGACACTTCTACAGATCCCTCCAGAACTCATGTAAAAGTAGGTTGAACAATGCCAGACAGTCTTAAGTCCCTACAAACCCCAAATCTCTCCTCCCCAAGCATTTCTGGTGCCAGATAAACCAGTTGCTACATGGTAAAATCTCTGTCTCTGCTCGTGAAATCCACTTAGACAAACATATCCTTTCCAACCCACTAACTATTGCTTCAGGTTTTAATAACTCTTGACCTTGAAAGATTTAAGGTTCTTCTTCACTCCATCCCAATGTCCCACAACCCTCCCAACAGCAGCAATCCCATGATTTCAACAGCTCCCCCCTACCACAGTCTCCCAGCATGAACTCCTCACCTCAGTTCCATATCAGAATAGCAACCAGACTAGAGGTTCTGAGACAGCTATAGAAACTCAAACTGGAGGCTCTCCAGGTACCGACTCTCTGGAACCACAGTTCTTAAAAACTGCTGCACCAGCCATTGCCACCCCTGTCAGAAACCTCATTAAGTCCTTCCTAGCTAGGACCATCCCTGAGAAATGGAAAATGGCTCTTGTAGTGCCCATACACAAGGGGGGGGGCTAAGGATAAGACAGAAAACTATAGACCTATATCCCTTCTCAGGGCAGCTGCCAAGGTGCAGGAGAGACTACTATATAAACAACTATTAGACTTCTTTGAACAAAATCATACTCTTACTCAATTTCAACATGGCTTCCACAAAAAATCATGGCACAGATACAGCCTTAGTATGCGCACTAGCTATATTATCAATGCCATGAATATGGGTATGGCATCAGAGGCCATTTTTGTGGACCTAACAAAAGTATTCGATTTGGTAAATCATGATTTATTGCTCATGAAACTACAGGAATGCAGCTTGGATGATCTTTCCTGCTGATGGTTCCAGAACTACCTCTCCAGGCAGATGCAGTGCAACAAATGGGAAGGTTTAACCTCATCCCCCAGGTAAGTCACTGATGGGGTATCTCAAGGATCAATCCTTGACCCCCCTTCATCCTCACTGTACATTAATGACCTACCTCAAAACTGCAGTGGTGCCTCTATACATCTATGCACTGATTAAGCCATATAGTACAGGTCTTCCCCAGAGCCAACATGGATCAACACACAGCTGCAGAAAGACTTCCACTCACTATAAAACTGGTTTATGGCCAACAAACACATACTCAATGCAAACAAAATGAAGGCTATGGTATTTGGTCACAAAAACCTCAGCTTAAACAGACAGGACCTCCTCAAAACTGCCACCTGCACTGGAGCCAACTTAGAGGTGGTCCAGGTCTTCAAATACCTTGGGATGACCTTTGATCAATCCATGAGCTTTGAACCCCATGTAGACACTGGTTCAAACAGTCAACCTAAAGATAATGCTACTATACAGACTTTCCCTTACCTATCTTGTGAGGCACGTCGTACCATTACCTTCAGCTCCTGCCTCCCTTTCCTATTCTATGGTGCCCCAGTAATACAGGCACAATGAGAACCCACCCTAAACAGGCTTAGAATACTCTATCATAGGATAGGATGATTTGCAACCGGTGCCCATCCCAAAACCCACCACTGTACAACACTAACAATCTTGGGATGGCCCTCCTTCAAAGCTAGATTGCGTATTCCCTATACTGCCTTACCTTTAAATTACTGCAACCTCTCGCTCCACCTAGTATCTCTGGCATAATCCAGCTCAAGCAATTTGCTCACCCCTTAGAGACTCAGCCTTCCCAATGCTAGAAGTTCCGAAAGTACAGTATGAAATATGCAGATGGTCTATCTCATTCTTAGCCCTACATCTTTGGAACTCCCTGCCCTCAGCAGCCCAAGCCTGCCCTACCTTGATGCAGTTTAAGCAGACTTTTAAATCTCTCTTCAGGATAACCCTCCCCACAACAGTTTCCATTGAGTCCCCCAATTGCCATCCCTCCCCCACAATCCTGACAGGCTCCAGCATCCTATTAGTTCTATCTAATATGACTGCTGCTCAAATTTTTATGCAAGACTGCTGTCTGTATGACTGACGTATGTGTTCTTTGCCATTATAGATTTCTCAATGTTTCTTTACACACTACTATTGTCTGTGTAACGAGATACCTGTTTGTAGAAAAATTGTATGTATATGCATGAGCAGCCATGTAAAATTCCTCTGTTCTTCCTGTTATTTAGTTAAATGTAACTAACTCTGGGTTGCCCTTAACAAAGGGACTTTATGTCTCAGTGGGTTTACTCGGTCACCAAAATTCAAATAAATAAATAAGATACATGCGTTGGTGTCTCTGCAGGATATAATTTTCCTGGCTTTTCAAAACAAAATATTTTGAAAAAAAAAATGGAAATAAGATGGTGGCCACATGAACCAATATTTTTTCTTACAAACAGATTACCCCTATATGAAACAAATTATTTCTCTATGGGCCAAATGATTTTTGTATGAAACTGCTATCCAAAAGACCGCTGAGCATGCCCAGAACTGAAAATTCAAATCTTATAACTCTGAAACAGATTAATATTTTTACTACAACAGTGAAAAGGCACCACTGTGGCAAAGACCTTTCTTCCATGAAACTTTCAGAACAAAAATCCAAACTATCTGGACTCCGGGGGATGATAAAAAAACAGCAAAAACAAAAAACAAACCCCGATTGTTATCACTTTTTTGCTATCTGGATCTTGGAATCCACACATCTAACCATAATGAAACTTGACAAGTCAAGAGACCTAGGACAGGAGACCATGCATGCAAAATGTCATGCAAATCCACTGAATGGTGGCGAAGGTCTTAAAGTGCAAAGTTTAGGGTTTAACATTACACAGCCTACTCAACCCGAACTATAGTGGTGCTACTGCACCACTATAATATATATGTTAAAGTGCATAAAACAGCCACCACAAACTACATAAGTAACATGGATAAGACAATATTGTACAAAAATATCTAATTAAAAACCATGACATAGAGAAAGCTATCTGAATCTGAACAGATACATTGTTCAGTTTCTCTTTTTATGTACTGTTATAAACATCATATACTGAATGTGCTGATTCTTCAAAGATTACATGCACCTACTGGTGATAGTTGGGCACAATCTGAAAAATGTAAAATTATTTTAGTGTTTATATTAAGGGTACCAAGCTCGAATTGATCATTTCGCCAGGCAAGGATAGTAACCCTAACTGACTGATCCAATATCCTTCCTTTCAGGCCAAGGCCTTTTCAATATCCACCTCCCCACCCCATCACAACGTAACCTGTATGATTCCAATTAACCTAGGGATATGTGTTCCACCCCATTCCAACCTAACTACATGATTGGCCAGAGCATATTTATAATTGCTCTATTTAATTGCCTCATGTGTTCACCAATTCTATGAACATACGAATTTTCCAGCAGATAAAGGCTCAGAGGTTCATCAAGCCTGCTCAATGTGCAGCTAGCACCCCTTTTCCTGCAGCTGCCCTCCTTCCACCCTTCCCCTTCACTGACCCTACTCCTTGTCCTGTCCCATCCCCTTGAAGCAGTCCACTGTTCTACTGGATACCACTTCTGCAGGTAACGATTCCACCCAGCCACCACCTCTCTGTAAAAAGTGTCTCCTGATCTCCCTCCAGAACCTTGCTCCTCCAGTCTCATATCATGGCCCCTGTGTCCCCTCCTCCTTACTTTGAACAGCCCCTCTGTAGCTGTCTTGTTTATTCCTTTCATGTTCTTAAAGGTTTCAATCATGTCCCCCCCGTCCCTCCTCTCCTCCAGTGGGTACATGTTCAACTCTCTCAGCCTCCTCTCATATGATAAGTCCCCCAGCCCCTTGATCATCTTTGTCACCCAGCACTGCACCCCCTCCAGTAACTTAATGTCCCTCTTCAGATATGGGTGCCAGTACTGCACACAGTACTCCAGGTGCGGTCTAACTAATGACCTATACAGTGGCAGAATCACCACCTCCCTTCTCGAGGATATACCCCTTGCAATACAACCCAGCATTTCATTGGTCTTTGCAGCTGCCTTCCTACATTATGCTGAGTTGTTCATTGATGCTGTAATGAGCACCCCCATATCCTTCTCCTTCTCTGTCTGAGCTAGCTCCACTCCCCTTAAGCTACTAACTCCTCCTTGGGTTCTTCATCCCAAAAATGCAGCACCTTGCACTTTTGGCATTAAACCCCAGTTGCCAGGTGTCTGACCAGGTTTCAAGCTTTGCCAGATCATCCTGCAACCCCTGCCATCTCTCTAGGTCATCCACCACTGCTTCACCTTGGTATCATCAGCAAACAGACTGATCTTGCTCTTGATGTCCAGTGATATGTTTGCAATGAATATCGCAAGCAACACTGGTCCCAACACCGAGCCCTCTGGAACACTGTTCATCACTACCCTTGGGTTTGAGAGCTCCCCACCCACCACCACCCTCTGTTGCCTTCTCTGAAGCCAGTTTCCTACCCATCTCACCAGCTTTGCACCTGCCCTGTGCCTACTAACTTACTTCCCAGCCTTCCATGCAGCACTGAGTCGAATGCCTTATTGAAGTCCAGATACAGAACATCCACTGCATGGCCCCTGTCCAGTTGCCTAGTTACCCATAGAAATCCACCAGGTTGGTTTGGCAGGATCTGCCCCATATGAAGCCATGCTGTCTGCTGTCCTGTAGTTCTTTGGCCTCCAGGATGGCCACCAGCCTCTCCTTCAGGATAGTCTCCATTAGCTTACCCACGATGGATGTGAGGCTCACTGGTCTGTAGTTTCCCGGTTCATCCTTGGGGCCACCCTTGTGGAGGGGCACCACATGAGCCATCCTCCAGTCCTGAGGTACACACCTTAAATGTAGTGAGGCATTAAATAGGTCTGCCAAAGGTCCTGCAAGGACCTCTGCCAGCTTCTTCAGTACCCTGGGGTGGATGCCATCTCGGCCTGGTGCCTTATCCACCCTCAGTGCCTTCAAACCCTCCTGAACTCTGCCCTCCATGATTTCCCCATCTGTCACCCCCCCCCATTTCTGCCATTTTCCCCCCTTGGGTGTCACCCCCCCTCTTCTCTTTAGTAAATACTGAGCAGAAGTACTCATTTAGTGCTTCTGCCTTATCGCACCCTGCTTCCACCCAACCTCCCTCCTTCCCAATCCTTCACTATGTGGTCCTTACAGCTCCTTTTCTCCTGATGTACCTGAAACATCTTTCTCCCCTTCTTAATGCCTTGTACCAGCCTAAGTGCCGTAGATGCCTTGGCTCCTTACTGCCCTTGTCACCTCCTTCGATTCCGTCAAATACTCCTCCCTGTCCTCCCCCTCCCTGTTTTCTTGTACTTACTAAAGGCAGCTCTTTTCCTCCTTACCTTTTCCATGGTCTCCTTGCTCAACCAGCTTGGTTTCTTAGCCCTAGCCTTCTTGCTCTGGGCCTTGCAGCAGGTTTTGTTTGCCTCCACTATCCCCAGCTTTATCAGCTCCCACCTCTGGTTAGTGTCCATACTAGATTGAATTCTGGCCAGGTACCCTTTTACCACTTCCCCCATTCTCCAAAAGTCATCCCTCCTGAAGTCCAGCACTCTTGTGCCAGATTCCACTCCTTCCTTGCCTATATCCAATGTGGAGCTATGCTGAGTGGTGGTCACTATGACAGTAGTTCCTCCACTATAAGTTCTCTCCAAAGGCCCCATTTGCCAGCACAAGGTCAACAGTATTCCCTAATCTGGTTGGTTCACTGACCATTTGCAGCAGGAAGCTGTGCTGGAAGGCATCCAGCAGTACCTGCTCCCTTCTGTTCCTGGTTGTTGGGGTACTCCAGTCCACTCCTGGCATGTTGAAGTCCCCCACAAACACCACACTACCCAATTCTCTCTTTAAATTTCATTTTGGTATGCCATAGAACACACCACAATGACACTCCACCACATATATATATATGATGACTTGGGTACCTAAAATTAATGAACTAGTTTCCACTACCCCCAGCAGGTAGCAGACATTGTGGCTGGTGCAAATATTACATGGTCAGTAACACCAGTTATTTTCTCAACCAGATAACAGGAAAAGTGATGCCCATTGAACAGTTCATTAACTGCCTATATATTGGCCATCACTTATCTTATCCCACTAGGTTGAAAGGATGGTGTTGAAATTCCCATCTATAATGTACAATCTCTTGGGATCCAATATAGTGTCCAGAAGGCTATATGTGTCTCTGTAGGTACCATATAATCCTATAAATCACCCCATCATCTCTCTCCTAGATATCTGAACTGGGGCAGCCCTCTTGATTAATATGGTTGTTTCCCTATGTTGAGGTCATTCTCATGGACTTCTCCCACTAGCACTACCTTAGTCATTTGCTGTGTTCTTTAACATTGAGTTGGGTCTTGTGTAAGAAAGCTGTAATGGCTCCCATGTGATTAATTTATTGGAAAATTCTTGCTCTTTTAATGAGGTTGTTAAGTCCATTCATGTCATATATCACAGTTTTCAAGTCTGTCATAGTAAATGTAAGTGAGCTTGGAGTAATTTTCCCTTTTCCAAATTCTCTACTCCTTTGTTCTCCATGACCACTTCCCAGCCGAAAAGATGATGAATTAATAATGATGTGTCATGAATGATTGTTATCAATTATGTTCAAAGATCATGTTCAATCTTCAAAAACCATCATTGTGTTCATGACTAGTAATGATTAAACATGAACATTAAATGTCCGCCAATCAAAAACCACCATATTATGGAAATAGTGCTTAATGATGATCTCATATTATGATGATTTTTCATGATTGGTTATGGTCAAGATTACTACAATAAATTAAAAGAAAAATAATTTATCTCTCTTCTATACTCACGGAATGAATCTTGCCTTCTAATTAGACATGTTCACTGAAATCATCAGTTATGACACATTCTCTACACAAACACAATGCTTTCAGTTAAACTTACTCTGACTCCTCATATCTTACCAGTGGTGAAAAGAATCAGATTGGTTTATATAGTTCCTTCAGTGTCTCCCTTTAAAGATGTGTGAGTTCTACATGTACCTGGTTTGTGCTCAGAAACTTTTCCTAACAAGTCTCCAACCAATACTGTCAAGGCAAAACTACATGAACAATAGAAATTAACACTGAATTAGTTTGTACATTGTGCTTTTGAAATTTGCAAGAAATATACAAATTACTTATGCAAATGTACAAACTAAACCTCATATCTCATGTACTCTTCCTAACAGGTTTAAAACATAACTTCAGATGATTTATATTATAACGGCCTCTGCTAATAGTTGACATTTACATTTTCGTATTAGTAACAAAACATTTAAGTATTACTAATGTGACTTATAATTGTATAATACAGAACTAATATAATCAGCAGTGATCATCAATGATAATCTCTTGATCATCCAAAGATCATCAAAACCATCATTCTGATTTAAGCTTACAAAAATAATCATTACAATCATCAGGTGGTGAAAATAAGTTACATGTCTGATGATTACATCATGATGTAGATGATGATCTTAGATCACCATCTGCCTTGATGATCAGATGGTAACATTTGATGATTAACAAGGATCAGTCATGACTGACTTTCAAAATACATACTGTAATTGGTGATTTACTAATTTGCCTGAGTTGGCCAACACATACCTTCCATGGAGCACTAAAGACTAGGGCTGATCAGATTCAACAGAATCCGATCCATCTGCATCCATGCTTCTGATTTTGGTTGGCCATTGAAATCTGAAAATGGAGCCAGAATCAGAACTTCCAATTCCACTCTTGACTGTTCTGAAGCATGCTGTACATACCAGCACTAAAACATTAAAGTTTATACCCACCCCCCCCATCACCACCAGCAGTTTCTACCATGACCCTTACCTGGTGTGACTGATGCACTGGCTGGTGGCTACCATTTGCAGTGGGGCAAAGCTCAAACTCCATCTAGTCCAGTGTCCAGTCTCCAATGTCTATCCATATAATTGGCCCCAACCCCAACCAAACCCACAGCAGAGCATACATAATTGGTTGGTTGTCTGGGCCTTCCATGCTCCATCCATTACTTTATATGCTTGCTCTACTTTCCAGGCTCTTTATGCAACAGTGATGAAGTACTGGGAAATAAATGTAGAAGGTTTGAAACAGTCACCAGACCAAACTGATATTCCCCCATCCTGTCTTGGTCTTGAGCCGATTGTCCCCAGAGACCCCATCTCAAACCTGACTGGAAAGGAAGAAGTATGTATTATTTATTTTTGCCCCAGCCTGGCCATCTTTCACACTGTTTTGGAGGGTCTACCATCTGCTTGTAAGTTGACACAACATGATCTAAGAAAGGAGAGGTGACCTGGCCAATTATCATAAAACCCTGGAATCCACTAGTTTCTCTACTACAATCAACTTACAGTCAGTTTCTTGTTTTCCTGGGGTTTCATTCTGGTCAATCTAGACCTAACCATCTTATTTCCAGGCTTCCATCCTTTCTCAGGTTCCTTAGGGAGAGGACTGGGCCAGCTACAGGGAGGAGGAAAAAGGGGTGGCTGACGTGGCTAGTGGCTTACTGGTTAGTTACTGGGCCAGTTAAAGAAACTACATTGCTGGGGACAGCCTGACTTGTTAGTCAGTCAGTGACAGTGACCTTTGTGGTTACAGTGGGACAGACAGAGGGGAGTCAGGGATGATGAGTGTCAGCTAGACTTGACAGGACTCAGGAATTGGAGGTACAGAGTCAATAGTGGTTCTGCCAGATGATCATCACTGATTGTTTGTTGCTGGCAGCAGATGCCAGGGAAAAGAACATGAGCTATCAGTCACAAAATGGACTTTGCTTGCTGTGACGTTCCTATGCCTCCTTCAGAGAATCACTGCATAGTGGACTGGCCCAGGTCTAAAGAACCACCAAGTCCGCAAGCATGAACTGAGTATACCTGCCCACTGCCCTGGCCTCTACTCTGAAGCAGCTCTTCTTGACAACTCCAGTACAAGAACATTAAGCCTGCTAAGGTAATAGACTCACTGTGCTTAACTGAAATACACTGGGAGTTAGAGGAGCATAGGGGAAGGTATTCTTACACTGCAAATGTTAGATACAAAATTGGAATAGAATTCCAATCTTCAAATCAGATTACAGAACTGCATTTTCAGAATTAGGATCCTTGGACTATCCAAAAATCCTAATTCTGGATTCTGGGTTCTGAAATCCAATCATCCCTATTAAAGACATTATAAATTGTGTGCCCTATTCGGAGTGCATCTTCTTTTTTCCTGGGCCTCTGCCATTATCAGTGGTAATTATGCCATAACATAGTATAACTGGTGAAACCAATACCTCTGTAAAAGTAACATGAGCATGAACCCACATTTTATTCAGGCAAACCTATCCATAACTGGAAGTTATCGTGTGGATCTCTGAAACCTTCTAATCATTGTGCACACATCATATGTGCCACCCGTCATTCCACTCTTGCCTGACTTTCTGGGGGGAATGGGTGATGCAGTTCCTGTAACTGCACCAGTTTGCTTCATTATAGAGGTCACTACCATCTGCCAGCAGAGGAGATGTCTGACCCAACCTAGGATATGCATAGCTAGGTGATGACACAGTGCCCCTCCAAAGCCTCAATTCTACCAAAAGCAGAAAAGGCATGTCAACTTTCATTATCTGTATATTATTTCTCTAATTCAATTCCCTATTAAATGTGCATCTACAACCTATATTATGATTTATGTTTCTTCTCCCCAGTCCTATCATCCTTAATTGATTAAGCTGGTTCTGGTCACTTCAGGTTCCCCCATTCCCTTAGAAACACAGACGTTGACGGCAGAAGGAGACAGTCAGGTCCATCTAGTCTGCCCTATTTTGACACTCTAGTTGCCCTTTGGTATAAGGGCTCCCTTCTGTTCCCCAAAGCCTTATCCTCCTGTCTCACTTCCTATAATTTTCCCAGGTTCCATAATCATTTAGTTGTGACCCCAAGGGAGCCCCTTGCCCATTTTGTCATGTGTCAAGTATATGTCCCCTAGTTCATTCTTGACCACATTTGTTCTCATCTATTCCTCTCTTGCAGCCATATCCACTGTTCTCCACTGCCCTCCAACTCCTCACATATTTTCTTTTGAATCCATTTACTGAGCACTGACCTACACTCAAGGCCCATTCAATCATATGTTCAGCAGTATTACTGGGGCTACCATATGTCTCTTCTTCCTTGGGTCAGGCCCCTTGGTTCCTTAAAGCCTCTTCCTTCATTGCTGCCACAATATGCTCTACTGCATCTCACGCTTTCCCTCCTCCCCTAACTCTGCACTCATGTAGTTATGATACTTCTGCTGATATTCCTTGCTAGTTAAGGTAAGATGAATTAAAAATGCATAATTTTTTTTTGGGGGGGGGGGGAGTTCCCACCTTTCCAAACTTCATTATTCATAAGCGTTTTGTCAATCTACTTGTACTCTTAGATTTGACTGTTAATTCCATTTTCATGGTTTCACCCTACTGTAGTTCACCCCTACCAAAGCATAGCTAATTAATAATTCCGCTGGCAAATAATCAGTTCTACTTTCTACAGCATTTGCAATTCCTGATTTTTAATTCAATATTAAAATAAATCAAATTATACCCTCCTCTACTGTTCAAATTAGAGTTCTCTGCCCCTTGAACTCCTTAATCATAAGAGTATTAACACCCTGTTCTGAAAAAAATTGTACTTGCCACTCTGGAAAATAAATCTCCAGTTCATTGCCCTAGCAAAAACCTGCATGAGTTAAGCTTCTTGTGGTGCTTCAAACAATGGTATGGAGTTTGAGCCATGCATTCTTTCTCCTTCAGAATGTTCCAAATTGGTTCTTTCTTTGTGGTCCATCAAGCTGTAATCATTGCCAAAGTTTTAGCATTTTCTATGAGTCCATCATCTTTGCTTGCTGTTTGGTGCTCATCTGTATCCTCCAGTGTAGTTTCTCCATTTCCCTCACTTTAGTGTTTCTTCCATTTTAATTCCCAGTTGGGACAGCATAGGGGAGGTCTCTTTAGGGAATCAAAAACTATAAACCCTGAGACCATGGAGATTTTTAGACAGACAGAAAAGTTAATGTGATTTAATCCTTTGTTTTGAAGCTCCTTTGAACACCATATTATTAGCAATCTTCTAGCACTGCTGGAACAGAGTCACACTTGAATAAGAGCCATGTGACTACAAATGGACCACTTTCTTAGCTCATGCCCTTTTAAAAATGTCTTTCTTGGTTCTATAGTCCACACATGCACTGGCCACTGAGCGAGGGTGAGCTTTTGATCTGTGGGGGCATAGAGATCTGTTGGCTGGATTATTACTAGGTTGTCACTGCCCAGAGCCAGGATCTCTCTCAGATGGCTCTCCATCAACTGTACAGTATTTCCAGACTCTGTTTTCTTGTAGATGCTACGCATTCTGAAATTTGCCCTGTGTAACCTGTTCTCTAGGCCTTCCACTTTTCAAGTGTACTCTAACTCTCTTTCTAGTAATTCAGGCAAGGCACTGTAAAGAGTATCCACTGTTTCCACTGTCTCTTTTTGACACCCTCGCATCTTCATTGTCTTTTTCTCCAATAAATGGAGGTCCCTTCTGTCATTGGTCACTGAGCTTTGGATTGTGTCCAGTGTCTCCCTTAACTCTTTCAGTTCTTTAAGTAGTCTTTTTGACATTATGGTAAATGCTTCCTTCTAATCAAAGTCAGTTGTGAGATTTGGGCTGGGAGAGTCTGCACAGGGAGATGAAGAGTGGCTCCTACTTTACTCCTGCACTGCTAGCAAAGTTTTTGATGATCTGTGACCTCCTACCATGGATTCCTTGAGCTGCTGCCTCACAGTCATCATTCTAATTTGCATTTTCAGGGCAATAGATTTTAAAATGGCTTGAAGGAGCTTGTTGGACCACAGCCTTAAGTTAGTGAAGTCACACATGTCTGGACAGAGTCATTCTGAAGAGGTAAAATATGTACAGTACATCCCTCGAGAGTGGGAACAGTTAAGAGGTACAACTGGGAGCTAATTCTGAATCAAGGCTTCTGCCACTCCTCCCACTCCACCAACCAGCAACTCATGTTGTAGCAAAGCTTCTGCCATCACAACCACCCAACCAGACACTCATGTTGTAAAAATGTTTCTCCCACTGCAACTCCCAATCATGTAATCATGCTGTAGCAAAATGTCTGCCACCACCATCCTGGCTGTGTACTAATGCTGAAGCAAAGCTTCTGCCACTCCTTCCCCAAGCACCAACCAGTAACTCGTGCTTTAGCAAAGCTTCTGACAACATCACTGCCCCAAATAGGCACTTACGCTGTAACAAAATGTCTACCACCACCATCCCAAATAGGCACTCATGCTATAGCAAATTTTCTGCCACTACAGCCCCCTAACCAGGCACTCATGCTGCAGTACAATGGCTGACATCATCACCTGAACTAGTCACTCATGTTATAGCAAAGTTTCTGTCCCCCAAACCAGGTATTCATGTGGATATAAACTCCACCCCACCACCACCATAACCCTTATTGAAGACTCATGCTGTAGCAACGTTTTGCTACCTACTCCAAATTAGAAACTCATGCTGTAGCAAAATGTCTGCCACCCCACCACATCACTACCAGGCAATCATGTTGTAGCAAACTTTCCCTCCCTCCCTCCCTCCCTCCTCTCAAATGGACACTAATTCTGTAGAACAGTTTCTGCCACCCCCACCCCACCCACACAGGGTTGGTGTCCCTATCACACAAAAAGGGGACAGTTAGCAGTAAACAGTACCATGGCAGCTAGGCCTTCCCCTTGGCAACAATTAGGATGGCATTTGACTAAAAACAAATTAGACCTGAAGTAGAACCTAAATAAAATAAAAGCATACTTATCTTTTTCATAAAAGTTTGTTGAGCAACAACATTCTATCTAACCTGTGACTTTTTACTTTTTTGTTGTTGGTTTGTCCTGTGGGCTGGGCAACTGCAGGAGATCCTTTTTTCTTCTTTTATTCTGGTTTCTTGTCTTCTTTTATATGGTACTCTGGGTTTTATATAAGGCAGCACTGAAGGATGTGATGTGGGGTAAGGTCCTATATAGTTGAAGCTCTGAAATTTGGCCCCCTGAAGGTTTTCATTACTTAAGGAAAAACTCTTTAGGACCCTTATGTCCCAATGCCACAATAACTCTGTACTGGGAGATTTAAAATTTAAATGTTTGCTTCTTTTCCTCCAAGAGCATAAACATTTGCTGTGTCTCGATGTCAAATGTGTGACTGAGGGAAGGGCAGAAATGTGTGCCGCTCTGCAGAGCTTAAATAGATAAAATTGCAACTTTTCACCATGACCTGAAACAACAACTGCAGCATGACAGACAATGGGTGAGGAAGACAATAAATCCTCTACTCCACAATTCTAAAAATTAGCAGTGGAACCATTGCATTGCTTCTGGGAGTACCGGAGAAAAAGAGGTCTCCAGGAAACCAGAACTCAAGAAAAGAGTTTCCACTGGGTCAGCTAAGCAGACTGACCCCAGGAAATCAGAAAATGCAGATAAATAAAAATAAATTTTACTCTGGCCCAGCAAAGCAAGTGGACCCCAGAGATTTGTTCACAGACAACACTTCTTTTGGCACTATGAAGCCAATGTAGCAGAAGCCACATGGACAGAATAAATACTGAGTTATATTTTATTGCCAAGCCATAGAAAAGCCCAAAATAACAACGGCCACATTCACAAACAGATCAAGGGTACAACTACATACAGAATCCATGTCAGGTGCTAAAACCATTTTTGTTTACCCAAATATTATATGCTATCTACTGTATAAAAGGGTGCAACACTGTACTATATATACAGTATAACTACCAAACTCACAAAATACTGATTTGCCTTGCTGTTTGCTGCTCCATAGGAGTCAGCAAGCCAATATTTGCTAATATTTTTATAGACAGAGGCAAAGGAAGAGAGGCTGGGTGGGAGAAGTCAGAGGCAAGGTTTGCCCAAGTTAAACAATTCATATTTCAAATAGCGCTAGTGTGAAACTAAAACATACAATGCATTGAATTTGCCTTTTGATATGTCTAGACACTATTTTAGAAGCACAAAAACTACTAATATTGTGAGTAGGTGGATCACACGACAGAGTAGGACAGGTACTTATTTATTTAGTTTTTGTTGAATGGGTAATTGCACTAGATAAATTCTGCCTACTTTCAAACACAACCAGGGGGAGGGGCATACAGATGAATGCCAACTGACCCTGAACCAGATTAAGCTGTTGGTGGCTTTTTTGTGAATGGAGGGAATTGGACAGGGCACTGGGGAAATCCCCCTACTCTGCGGTAGGGGGACCATCTGGCTGTTTTGGTTACTAGCCAAGATGGTGGACACCAGCCAGCCAACAGGAGATCAAGCTGTGGTGAAGATTCATCAATGGAGGTAGCTGACTCAATGGAGGTTAATCTGACTTCTGATTCTTCTTCGAATTTGGATATGTTTAATAACAGATGCTGTGGCTTTAGCAACTGTGAGTGACTCCTTTAATTTAAACATTTCGGAATCCATACCAGACTTGTTGACTGATTCAGACTCAGAGCCAGGGGCCTGTAATATGGAACAACAGAATATTTTAAAGTAGATTCTATGTCACCAAAAGAAAATAACTAATGCAGCTTGCAGAAGAAAAGCAGCGTTTTTCCACAGCGGCGCAACTTGAAACCTCGCTGAGAAAATGAGTGTCTGACAGCAGTGTTGCATCTGTCAGTAACAACCAGCTGGTTAATTCAGAGGTGCCGGTTGTTAGCGCAGAGCCTCAGAGTTGGACGTCACAGGTAGAAGCCGCTGAGGAGGCAAATCAACTTGGAATGTCTACTCCTGGGTTACCTCCTACTGCGAGTGCATTGGGAATGGCTGAAACAAGCTCGGTGAGGCTCGGCCTAAGATGTGCAAAGGAGGTAATGATTCCTGAAGCAAATGAGCCTTCTTGGTCAGTTCACACAGCACTGAAAGCGGCAGGCTGGGTTTTTGAGTCATCTTCAGGCAAGTGGCTCTCTAACTCCTCTCCAATTATTATACCTACTAAAAGTATTCAAATAATGGAAATGTCTGCAGCTCCAGTGGAGAACAAAGCTTTAGAAATCATGAAGGAACTTGTTCTCACACAAAATCCAGAGTTAGCATTTTTAAATACGGAGTCAAATCATCCCCAAGACCCTGAGGCTGCTCTCTCAAATCATTCCTCTTTGCCTCAGTGGCCCCTCAACTTAATTCATAAAACTGTTCCAAAATCTTTGCTTCTTTTCAAAACCCCATATATCCAGTGAAGAGACATAATGCTGTACGCTCTTACCTATTCAGGTGGCATGGATACCCCACAGGATAGGATTTTGTCGCAGGACTCTGTTGAAAGAATCAATGAAATTCATGGCTATCTTGTTATATGCTCTGATTCATATCTCGGGAGAAACTACCTTCAATGTGAGCTTTAAAACAGCTCGAGGGTTAAGTGTCAGGGTAAATATAATCAACTAAAGAATTATTCTTTATGGTCACCCTTTATTGTTACTCCTTTGTCTAAACCAGCACACAAGGTTGTTACAGTACCTTTAGAAATGGAGGTGAGTGTACAAGACCTGACTGTTTGGTTGAAACATCACTGTACCTTATTGGAAGATCCTATAGCTATTCTTGATTCAGAAAATATTTGGACAGGGGTTGGAAAGTTGCATACTACAAATGAAGGTCCCACACATTTACCAAATTCCTTCTTTTAGGTCATGATAGAGGAATTCTTTTATGCAGGATGGCCAAAAATGTGTTACAAACGTGATTCTCGGAACATCTCAGCAATGCATGTGATTTGGCAAGATGTATAATTTGTGGGGAGCTAGGTCATTTCAGCTCATCTTGCTTAAATGAAAGTAAATGTAATTTATGTGGGGAACTAGGGCACACTTTTCAAAATTGTACCGCTGCTGCACATAACTCACCTGACCAAGCTGATGGAGCAGAACAGCGTTTATTAATTGCGTTAGCACAAAAGAAAACTAGTAATCAGGGGTTCTCTTCTCCTGCCCTTGCTCAGAGCATAACAGTCTCTCCAGCACCACCTACGGAGTGGAGACCTCTGGTACTGTTTACCCCCCCTGCTATCCCACAATCAAAGCCAGTTTCAGGACCAATGGAAGACTTGGTTCCAGTAGCTGTCCAGGAGCCTTTACCTCGGACCCCCCCTTTACAGATTTGATCAAATAATTTAGATATGCCCCCTCCTCCTACACCTAAGCAAAGACCTGGAAACAGAGTCACCAGACAATCTACCAGGGAGGCTGTTGATAAACTAATGCCTCGACAATCAGCTGCTATCCCAACCTCAAATAGATTTGAAGTTTCACAGTATGAACATTCAGACATTGATTCAGATGAACATTCAGACATTGATTCAGATGCCTCTTTGGTAGATTCCTCAGTTCTGGATGGTACTACTGATACAGAAGGGGTGGTTTATCCCCAAGGACAGCAGAAATGGAAAGCTAGAGTTAAATTAAAAAAATCAAAAAACTCAGATAAGCAGTGACAGAAAAGTCCATTTAAACAAACATAAATGACGGAACCTTTCTCTTTTCATACAATTAATGTAAATAGTATCAAACGGATAAACAGACAACATATGATCTTTTCGATATTGGCAAAATTCCACCTTGGATTTTTCTTTTTACATGATACACGGCTTCATACTCTGCATGAAATACAAATGGCCTCTAGGGACTGGTACTTGGGCCCTTCCTTTTGTTCACTAAGTACAGAGCCATGTGCAGGCCTAGGTATTCTTTTCAAATATCCAGATACAAAAATTCTTAAAATTTTTGACCTACTTTCAGGAAGAATTTTAATTTTAGATGTTCTTATTCAGGATATATCATATAGATCAATTGATCTATATGCTCCCCAACAAAAAGCACAATGTTGTAAACTTCTAAAGATACTTGAACCATATTTGCACACCTCGTATAATATTATTTTTGCTGGAGACTTTAATTGCCCTTTGACCGCGACACGCGGCAAACAATACTGTGATTCCAATCCGTTATCTACTATAATCCGTACAGCACATCTGGTAGATGTGGGCTATCATTTGAAAAGAAGATTCTTCCTACATTTCACAAAGGGGTGCTATTTTCCTGTATTGATTATATTTTTTATCTCCCCTACTGTATCTTTACGGCAGGCAGAAGTGTTAGCTCTCGAATTCACTGATCACCATATTATTTCAGTAACTATTGGATCAGTTACTGGACAACAAAGGGGGTTTGGATTTTGGAAATGTAATTCTTCGTTACTTTCACATCCTCAATTTTTTGCACATTACATAATTTTGTTTTAGCACATAAAACGGTTATGGTATTTTTTGATAGTCCAAAATTATGGTGGGAAGATACTAAGTACGAACTTACTAAGTTATGTAAACAACTTAGTAAAGGGGTCTAGTGGATGGAATATTTGGCTTACTTGCAGAATAGAGGAGTATTGCAACAATTATACTCAATCTCTTTTGAAACAGGTCAAAATTTAACGACTCAGATCTCCCAGATTATGGAAAATATGGTTCGGTATCACACTAATGGAGCAAACTCCTTGTTATTTCAACAACAATTTGGTACTTAGGGTGACTTAGCCACTGCTTGTCCATATGAATATTGGCAATCCCAAATAAAAAAAAATCTATTTCTGCTGTCCGAGGTATTGATGGTGTGGTATATCAAGATACTAGGGAAATCATTAGAATTGTGTCTGATTATACATCTGGTATGTTTCACCCTCTATCGGCCTCTACATCAGGATTACAATTCTTTTTGAAGGATTCTTATATTCCTGTACTGGAAGAGGCAGAAAAGAACATTTAATATCCAAAATTGCAGTTAAAGAACTGAAAACAACACTATCTATTATGATGGGGAAAAAATCACCTGGCCCTGATGGTATTGCAATACAACTTTTGAAATTTGTAGGTAACCTCTGTTTGGAGGAATTGGCTTTAGTGTTTAATGAAATTCTGACTTCTGAACTTGTTCCTCTATCCATGAATTCTGGAAGTTTAACTTTCCTCTATAAAAACGATGATAAACTCAGTCCAGACAACTGGTGCCCTATTACATTTTTGAATTCAGATTTTAAACTACTTATGAAAATTCTAGCAAATAGACTCTCCCTAGTGGCCGATAAATTGATTTCTTCACCACAAGTATATGCTATTCCAGGAAGGAAAATTCAGTCTCAACTTTTTTTCCTACAGGAATTGGTTGAACAGGGAAAGAGGAGGACTCTAGACGGTTACCTGCTTTCCCTGGATGAATCCAAAGCCTTTGATAGAGTAAATCATGATGCTTTATGGATAATTCTAACACATTATAATATTCCAGTCATTATGATACACTGTCTAAGAAGCATGTATCACACAGCAACAGTTTGTCCTGTTATTCAAGGATGAAAGGGACCACTTATTGCCCTGAAAAGAGGTGTTCGTCAGGGATGCCCACTCAGTCCTATTCTGTACGCTTTCTTTCTAGATCCTCTTTTGTGGAAAATTAATGATTCTTTGGAAGTACAGAGTTTAGGATCCCAAGAACAGATTTTGCCATATAAAATTATGGCTTATGCTTATAACCTTCAGTGCTCACAAGTTTAACTATCTGCATGGAATTTGGGACATTTACAGGAGCTGCTTTAAATCTTAATAAATGTTTTGGCCAACATTTGCCTTATAATTTAAATACCTATGAATCCATTGCTGGTATACCAATAGCTCCAGATCCTTTGAAAATTCTAGGTATATATTGGGGAAATATAGAATTAGATCATTTTAATTGGGAAAAGAAATTTCTGTTAGGCCAACGAAAAGTTGCTTTATGGAATAAATGGAAATTTGGAAAAAAGAAAAGGGTTTTTATCATTAAATCCTGCTTAATTCCATTTTTTTTTATATCTGAGCTATGTTTTTCCCACCAAAGTTCCTAGAAATTGGGCTTTTAGGAATGTTTTTCCAGGTCTGTTGGAGAAGCTGGCTTAATCCCATTAAGCAAAATATTTTATATCTTCCTATTAACCAAGGAGGCCTTAACATGCCTAACCCGATTTTATTCTTTAATAGTTTTTTTATTTTTGAAAATTTTCTACATTTATTATTAGAAGAGGTACGCTGGTGGGAAATTGTGTTACGGACAAACTGTAGGCTCTGGCTTCAGTTATGGGAAGCACAATCCCTAAAGTCTTTTAAGAAATCAGCAATGGTTCTGGAGTATGTAAGAAGTACCTTTCTGCGAATCAAACAATGGAATTTATTAACAATTCATGTACTTAATTTATCCAGAAAACAGTTGTATTTTCATTTATTGGAAACAACTTGCCAGGTAGAGACTGTGTTTGTACACTGCCCACTACAGTTTAGATCTAATTTGCAGAGTTTTCTGATAAATAAATGTATACCTACCCAGGTGTGGGATTTTCATTGGTTGGCCTGTCATGGCAAAATAAATGTTAAATCCAATCATAAACACAAGGCAAAACAAGACAGACTCTGTTCTTGGCCTGATTGTTTTCAACAAGAGGAAACTATAGAACATCTCTTGTTCTCTTGCTCATTCATATCTGTTTGTTGGGCCCTTATAGCACAGGAATGGAGAGAGGATATTTTTTTAACCTTATCCTGGGAAAATTTGATGCTTGGAATATTTGACATCTCTTGGACTAGTAAATGGTATTATAATACACTACAAGTATTGGTCACAGTAATCAAGTGGCAAATATGGTTGGCTAGATGTGCCTTTACTTTACAGCAACATGAAGGCTCATTATCTGAACTTTGCATAATATACTACATCAAATGAAAAGTATATAAAACTGAACAGTTCTCCCTGTCAGATACTTGATTAATGGAGTTGTGGATTGGATTACCTTGGATTATGGACCCGATGTTCCAGTAACTTAAATGTATTAATATACAAGGACAATTTTGCCTACAAAACTGAGACTTATTGTATTGGTTTTACACATCCATTTAATCTTTACTAGTTTATACAAGCTCAGTGACAATAGTAATACCTTTAGATCAAGTAGGCATAAGATTAAACAAAGGCAGGGAAGTTTTTTTCCTTTTACTACTCCTTCTTTGGGGAATGTTGATTATGAAGGAGAGGGAGGATCAAGATTTTGGACTGTCGTTTTGCATTATTTAATTTGGCATTTTCAGTTTTACTCAGTGATAGTGGGGAGGAAGGGTTATTAAAAGGGATTATTTCAAAGGGTTTTTTTTTATTCAAAGATTAGCACAAACTAATACTTAAGTATTTTCGTTTGTTTCCCCTTTTTCAAGGAAATGGACTTGTATATTTTTCTGCTTTAAACATTGGGCTTTTCTTTAAGAATTATGGAATGAATTGGGGTTTGGGTTTATGTTTTCCCCTGCTTTACTTTTCATATTGCTTTGTATGCTGTAACATGGATAGGATATCATTTGATCTGATTTTCTTTATGATTGGGAGAAGAAATGGAAAAAAATGGTCCCTACTTGGTATGTGGGGAAGGGGGAAGGGTTGGGTCTAATCAGTTCTTTTTCTTTTTTTTTTTGAGGAGAATTGTATGCAGTAATACTTTATTGGGTTGAGTATGATCTTTATATGTTTTAGATGAAGAAATACTGATTTATACAGGCTGTTTGAATTCTGTGTTTGATTTGCAATAAAAAATTCCCCAACTTTTTTGGTGGGAGTGGGGTTGGTTATGCTTGGGTGCTTGTAGGATGCAATTTTTTTTTAGTTTTTGTTGATTTTCCTTATTATGGGTTTGTATGATGTTCTACCATTTTGTATTATTATTGGTTTCAATAAAAAAATTCCCCTACTCTTGCTGTAGGGGGAACCCTTGGCCATCTTTTCCAAGATGGCCACTCTGGAGGAGCCACTGGAGGTGGTGGATGCTGTAGAGACAGAGGAGCAGGCCTCCTCCTCTGCTCTCTTTTTGCAAGAGGCTACAATTATTGCTGAACCTGAAATGATAAACTCATGGATAAAGAAGGTACAGATACAGTATATATGTATCAACGGAAGATCTAACAAACCCAGACTTAATTAGAGTTATAGGAGAAATTGGCAACATCTATAAGAGATCTACAGGAGAAAAATGCAGGCACTTAAAGAAGAGGAGAAAACTGGATTGTAGCAGGCACCAGATTCAAAATGACTTACTTTGTCTCCAGTCAAAGACAGCTCCTGTCAATGGGAGCAGCAGTGCTGTCAATTCCTGGAAGCCTCCTGTGATGCAGAGCATCAAAGCCTCAGACCACAAACCCGATGTTGGACAGGCTCTTCCCAGGTAACTCTTCCTTCTCAAAACCACTGCTATCTGACTTTTTCCCAAAATAAAAAGAACCTGCCCCAGGCAGAATGCTGTAAGGATAAGATACAAGGGAGGTTTGGAGGACAGACCAGATAGGTTTTATGTGGAGAGGAAACTACTTAAAGATTCTTTGCATTTCTCTCCAAGAAATTTGTTTGTATTTATTAACATACCAGGAGAGGATAATTTTGATATTAGTTTTCGTTGCTCATATGCACTTGAAACCTTCTGGCAAAGCCATACAACTAATACATTATCCCCCTATGGACTCCCTTCCTTCTGTTTCCTCTAACAAAACCTTTGACAAATAATACGTAACAATAATGTTTAGGATTGAGGGAGTTCATGTGGAGGACATCACCTACTGGTTATCTCAAAATGTGAGGTACTTAGTTCTCCAGAAGCCATTCTGGATTCAGAATTTTTTGGACTAGGGGTTGAAATATAAGGTCAAGTTACAACAAAATGACAGTGGTATTGAACATATTCCAAACTCCTTTTGTTAGGCAGGGACAAGGGAGTCTGTTTTATGCTGGACAGCCATGTGCATGTTACAAATATGGGGAGAACCCACCTATCAAGCATGGGCGACAGACCCAGGTGTAACAACTGTGGAGAGGTAGGGCATAACAGCCACCAATGTACCAGTCTGACAAAATGTGACTTGTGTGATGAAACTGGTCATGTTTCTTTGAGTGTCTCTGGGCAGCAAAAAACAAGGCCTCAGTGATCAGTCCCAAGCTTTTAATCCAAAAAGTTCAGGCTGAAGCCTCCATAGACAAACCTGGTACACAGAACCCCCCCATCTCCTTTCCACCCACCGCAGAATATAGAATGCCAGGATGATGACGTTTCTGAATGGACAGTTAATACAAAAATGCAACCCCCCCTCCCGTAGTTCAACTCACCTCTGTTTGCTACCAGGACCCCCCTGGAGAGTCCACAGGAGGCTCCAATGATCCCCAAACTACTCTGAAACCTGCTTCTACCCCTAGGAGAAGGGTTACAAGGAATACAAAACCTATACCCCCGAAGTGCACCAAAGGAGATTCCAATTGAAACTTCAAACTCCTACACTGCCTTAACCACAACTTGGGGAGTGTCAAACATGGAGTCGGGTGAGCCAGAAAACCTCGACCCTCCCCAATCTAAACCTGAAATTCCAGACTACAAAGGGAAAAAAAATAAAAGGAGAAAACAAAACTCATGATCCCTCTCCCAGTAATTCATCTCTCATGCCAGTCTGTCAATAGGATCCCTGAACATATGTAGTCTGATTAACAACTCTAAAAGGCATGCAATTTTCAATATCTACACAATTCTAAGATTGACATTTGCATCATTCAGGAATCCTGGGTGTCTACTTTGGATCAGGCTCATCTCTTCTCAGAATGGCTATGGGGACCTTCCTACTGGTCTTCTGGCACAGATAAAGAAAATGGTCTAAGGCTGCTATGTAATTCCTTTTCATTTTCACTTAAACTGGTAGATGTCATCCCAGGCGGATTATTAATTATTGATGGCAGCTGGGAAAACACTGCCTACTGCTTTATAAACATTTATGGGCCCCAAGACAAATCTGAAAGAGTGGTTTCATTTAATCTCTTACAGCCATATCTGGCCACTACACTACATATAGTTTTGGGGGGAGACTTTAACTGTGATTTGCCTAAACCAGGTTTGAGGTTAGAAGGGAAAAAGTCATATTGTGATTCTAATGCACTGTATAATCTAGTACAGATAGCTGAATTGGTGGACTATAAGAAAAATAAAGAAAGGACCCCAGTATACCTACAAAAGAGGGAATTCACCACCTTCATAGACCATTTTTCATCTCCAAAAAGTACCCATCCCTGACTTAGAGATACACCCCACATAATTCTCTGACCACCTTTTCCTAAAAATTATATTTTCTCAACAACCTATGAACACTGTCCATCATAAAAGGTGAAATTGAATATATCAAGTTTACAGGACTCAGAAGTTCAAAAGGGGATTTCTCTGCTTCTTAAAACCTGAACCTCCGTGCAATTTCTGTATGAAGATGTAGGATCATGGTGGTTGGACACTAAAGAGGATCTGAAAAAATGGTTCCAGAAATATGGGAAAGCTAAGGAAAGAGATAAATTCCTAAAATACTTGAAACTCCATAATCAGCTCCAATATTTATTTTCTTTATCATCCTGTTCCAAACATAACTATAGTCCCCAAAGAGAAAAAATCAAAGCTGATGTGGAAAACTTCCAATACAATAGAGCTAAAACCTCAAGAGCAGAAATACAATATGGCACACACATAAAAAAAACCCTATAGGAGACCTGTTTAAATGCTTTAAAACCAGAAAGAAAAACATGTCTATACACATGTTAAGGGACAGTAAAGGGATGATAGATTCTGAAAAAGGGATGTATGAAATTATGTCTGTTCATTTACATTCCTATAATATGAGTACAACTTTCTCAGGGAAAGATATTGACACTTATTTGTTTGGTGTTAATGTATCTGATGGTCCAAATAAGCTGCTGGAACTAGTCTCCCCCCCTTATGGTACCCGAAATCTTACAAGCAATACAATCCCTTAAATTAGGAGCTTGATGGCCTCTCGTATGAATTATATAAAGCTTTCCCCTTCATATTAGTAGCCTGCTTAAATGTTGTCTTCTCTTGTTTTTCTGTTAAAGCCATACATGCCCTGTTTACCACTGGTTTGATTGTGTTTTTATTTTAATCAGGGGATAGATCCTGCATTCAGAATTGGAGACCCATATCTAATTTAAATTCCAATTAGAAAATTCTTACTCAAATATTAAATAGTAGGCTCAACAATGCAGCTGAGGGTCTAATGCTTCCTTCACAGTACTGTGGGCTCCCTGAAAGGAAGATACAATATCCCCTTATGATAATAAGAGACTTTATTGAATATTACAATACTCAAAAGAAAAGGGGATATAGCCTGTCCTTAGACCAATGCAAGGAATTTGACTGTTTATCACCCTTTTTTTGTTTGCCACCTTGAGAAAATATGGTGTACCACAAGAGTTTATCGAGTGAATAAAACTGCTTTATTCCTCAGTTTTGTTCAAACCTGTTATAAAACAAAACACAGGTAAAGGAATTAAATTTACAACTGGAGTAAGATACGGGTGACCTCTCAGTCCCCTACTTTATATCTTCTCCCTAGATCCTCTATTAAGGAAAATTCATGAAACTACACGGTGGCAAGGACTCAAGGACCCACCACTGGTGATCTTCTGCTAGCTCAAGCCTATGCAGACGTATATCGTAATATTTATGCTAGATCATTTATTTATTTATTTGCTTTTACTAACCGGTAAGCACACTAGACAGCCAAGTGCCTATTTTCAGGTGAGACCCGAGAGACTACAAGGTACATACTCGGTACATACATGAACATGAGGCAGATACAAGTGGAGGATTACATTACATAGAATTAGCACAATGGGTACTTTTACAAGCATCAGATTTCATTAGGCAAATAGTAGTGAAGAGTTAATATAAAGTGATCAGAACACAAGGACACTGTAAGATAACAATACCATAAACAGGGATTACAGTACAGTATTAAACATTGCAGTGAGTAGGAAGAAGTGCAGTGTGAATTCAATGCTCCAGACAGCAAGTTGTAAGGCTAGCAGTTGGAATAAGGAGGAGTTACAGCTGGGATAAGTGGGCCTAGTGCGACAGAAAGGAGTGCACAGTTCTAGTGCTCACCCTGTTTTGCCGGTGGGCTTGAATGGTCCACTTTATAGATGCTGTGAGAACAGGAGGAGGTAATTAATGACTATACTAAAGTATCAAACTTGCTACTTAATGTAGGGAAATGTAAAGGCCTCTTTCCTTGGCCCTGTTCCCCAACCAGAAATAAATATGAACAGAATTAAAATAACTACATCCCCTTTACAAATCTTAGGTGTAACCTTTGGGCTACAAAATTTGCCTCTAGAAAATTGGGAATCAGCCTTACAAGGTTTTGAGACCAAAGTTTCCAGATAGAAATGCTGGAAAATGTAAAAAATTTAAAGAATCCAGGTCCGTAAATGCTTCATTATGCCCTGTTTGCTCTATGTAGCCATTATTTTTCCCACACCAATAGTGTTAGAATCAAGGTTATATGCTTCCTTCTTTCAAATGTTATGGGGTACCAGGTTGAACCTGGTTAAAAGATGCTTCACATACCTTCCTAAGATAATGGATGCCTTGGGAATGACTGACTCGGTGACATTCTTTAACACTCTATTTATCTCTTCGAATTTCAAAACTGGAATTCAAGGCTCTGAATTCTTAAAGGTCTAAATGAAAACTCTCTGGGTTTCTACTTGTCCCAGTGGATACCTACTCCACCCAAAATAGCTACCAGACTTAGAATCCCTGTTTTTTTTTTTTTTCAAACCTGCTGCAGGCAAATTACATAAATGGGGGGTAACATCACATCAGATTTGCAGTAAACCCGGAACTCTTCTTTACACATTTTTGTACAAAGATATATCCAGATGTTCCTGAGTTTAAAAATTGCCTGAGGACAAAAACAAACACATTTTATCACAACTTAATAACCCTAGGATACCTCACCATATGTGGGAAATATTATGGCTTACATTGTATGGCAGACTTAATATTAACAATAACTTAAGCACAAGGCTCAGGAAGAGTGTAACTGCCCTTATAATGCTTGTGAAGTGGTGGAAGAATCCATAACACATTTTATTTTTAAATGTTCATATGTTAGAAGTCTATGGCTATAACTGAAAGAAAGATGGAAACTACCATGAGTTGCAGATCTGAACTATTAATTTTTTATTATAGGTTTGGTCCTGCATAACCTAAACAGGTATGATCAAGGAACATTAATGGTTCTCTTTTGTTGTTTGAAATTCTATATTTGGCAAGCTAGATGTCAATGGGTGCTGTATCAAAAACGAATGCCTTATGAAACCGTAGGTATACTAGGAGAAAAAGCTATGTGTTCTGTTTATATGAAGGACAGGAACATTCACACTTCTGGAAAAGTTTCAAGATGGTAGGGGGGTCTTTCCTTCCTGATAAAGTTTAGATGAATTCAGTAGGTATAATAGTTTAACTTTCTAAGGACGCTCTTCCTATTTGTATACAGCTATTCTTTAAGCAATGTGGTAAATGTTGTCACTCACATTGTAAGTTGTTTTTTCCCCTTCCTTCCTTAGTAGAAATCCTATTTGGTTTATCCCCTCAATGTTATTTCATGAATTTTTGTTGCCTCTTAATTATTGTATATATGCATGAATTAATGCTTATTTTTTTGTTATGCTTATTTATTTTTTTCTTTGCTGTACATATGCTGTGGTGCACCTTTTAAATAAAAAATTACCCTACTCTTTTTGAGAAGTGCCATGGGATCTTTGACATCCAGCTGAATTACCACTAGAACAGGTAGATGGGACCTCGGTTTAACGTCTCATCTGAATCCGAAAGACGTAAAAGGCCCCCAGAGGCTCAGTGGAGCAGATCAGTTCAGTTCCCATCAGGATAGAGAAGGAATGGAACTTAGGTCTTCAGCAACATGAGAACAGCTCTCACAAGCCAAGGTGATAGGGGATTCTAAGACAAAGGTTTGCCTTAAAAAAAATCTTTAGACTGAACTGCTGATTGCATTGCTATTCAAACTTCAGCCTGATAAACTGAAGTGTCACGTAATCTACTCTTACGGGCATTTACATCTGAAACTGATCTATACTGTCTGTATGCCTCTTAAATTTCTGGGGATCCTGATGTTTTTTAAATAGTAATACACAAGTCAAATATAATAACACACAAGTTAAGTGTGATGTAACAAACATTTGTTTCTGCCTTCTACTTTTCCCACAACCTATGACCCCCCACCTCCCAAAACTAGAACCAAATGCTGCCACAGCCCTAATTCAGGCATTCATGTTGTTGCCAATCTTTTGCCACTGGCTCTTTACCCAGATGCTCTTGTTCTAGCAACAATTGTTTAAATTTGCTTGTACCAGGAAAGTCAAACATATTTGGTAACAGTATAGATGAAAACTGAAAAACATTAAAAGGCATCAACTACAATGCAAAATGTAGTACAGCATGCCATCAAACAGTTACTGGTGTAGTTCATAGTTTTAATGCCTGTCACTAGTCTCATACCCTTGTCTTTGCCCAATTTATCTCATCTATCTGGGGCTCGGAGAGTGTACTCCTGATCCATGAGCAACTCAGGACAAGACATCAGGGAGGGATTTTCAAAGGTGTTTTGTGACAAGTCCCAGGTACATCAAAGATATGGTGCACTGGACTTGAAGAAAAAAAAATCTGGTTACTCACCTGTAACAGTAGTTCTAGGAGTAGTGTATATTGTTCATCCACATTTGTTGGCAGATCGCCTTTCTCTTTAAGGGTCGCCGGAACATCTTCAAGCTGACTCTCCCACCCATCCAGGTGGTAAAACCCTTGGCTCTGCCACATGATGCCAGATCTAGCCCACTGGAAGCAGAGGTGTGCACTGAAGCCGGGGAGGTCAAGTGGGTCAGTGTGGATGAACAACATATACCACTCCTAGAAAGTGCAGTTACACAAAGACGTTTGCTGTAACAGTAGATTTTCTAGAATGTCTCTTGCAGTAAGTCATTACTTCTGGGAGTTCCCGATAGGTGGCACTCAAACACAGAAGTTTCTTCTAGCAGTCTCCACACTAGGGACCCACACGACCTCACTTCCTGAGCTGTATCTATAAAAGTGTGGGTGGTCCCTGGTAATCTCCATTCCCCACTGGTTTCAGCTCAGAAGTGAGGGACCGAGGGAACCAAGGTACAAAGCTTCCCAACCCTGCATCATTTTTCCTGTTGCAAATGGCAGGGGTTGAGGGAAGGAACTACTTACTGCAAGAGACATTCCTAGAAGATCTACTGTTACAGCAAAAGCCTTTGTGTAACTGCACTATCTTCCACGGAATAGTCTCTTCCAGTAAGTCATTACTTCTGGGAGATTTCCAAGCAGTTATCGAACAGAGGGTAGCCACATATGGCATTCTGCCTTATATCTTAGTGTGGTCTTAGGACCAAAAGGGGCTGAAAACAGTGTATCAGCATGTAAAAAAAAAGGGATTGTGTAAGTAATTTATTATATCATTCGTTATAGGATCATGGCTGAAAAACATGCCATATTGGCTATTAGTTGGCATCATCAGATGAGTCTAAGGAGATGTAAACCTGATTAGGGTATGGCACATCAGCATGCATTGGAAAAGACAGTCTATGTCAAAGCTCATTAGGTTCTGAGTCTGGGATAGTAACCCAAATAATACAGTGTTATTTTGTAGTGTTACAATGTAGCAGTTTAGTACAGTTTTTTTTGCTGTGAAACAATGTATCTATTTCATGAAGGAAGCTAGTGACATCTAGAGTCAGTGGAAACATCGTACACATTTTGGGATAAGGACATAGAATGCAACAGAGTGGTGTATTCAGTTCCATCATGTATTAGTAATCTCATTTGCTAAGGGGTCCCAAGCATGTCAGAGTCTATCACTGTCAGGCATAAACCTGAAATGTTATTATGATGGGTCCTTTTTGATACTGCCAGATGAACAGACATGAAAACAATGATCTGGATACTTACAGATTTTGGAGTCGTGATCTCATCGTGAGATGTGAAATGTAAGAAAATCATAAGGTTTGTAACCTGTCCATAGTTTGTTGTCCAAGTAGTGTGGATCAGCAAATTTGATAAATTTTGCATTTTATGCAGGTTTTATGTATTCACTCATGCCCAGTCTGTTCCAGACAATAGAAACTGTATCCATTTAGTAGTAATAGGATACTGAAGTAGCAGATAATGTTGCAAAATGAAATAATGTATCTGTGACCTAAAGGAAGTCAGTGATTTTAGAATCAGCAGCTATAACCAATCTTGTAAGTGGTTTAGAGAGCATGTAAAGTAATAGAGCGATGTTGATATATCCATCTTGTATTAATAATCTGACTTACAAGGGGTCCCAGGTATGTCCGGCCTGCAACCTTGTTGGGCATAAATCTGAAATGTTACGTATGGTGAGTCCAGTATGTGTACTGTTTGGAAAACAGAAGCTAAATAATGAACAAAATAATTGAAATCACAAGTCAGTGGATCTCATTTTTGAGATTACATAAACACATATGTGTATATATAAAAAAATTGTTTTTTTGACCAAGTAAAAAGACATGTAGAATTTTTAAGACTTATAATGTCTGTATGGGTGCTCACACTTGTTCATGTGATCTACGTTCATGATCAAGTGAAAGCAGCTTATAGCAGTAGAAAATTGAAGATAATATAATCCATACCAGGATACATCGATTGAGTCTCAGCATGTGAGTAGTAGTAGGTAGACCTGTTCGTGGGAGGGAAATGGAGACCGGTGCACAACAGGCAGAGAGGCATCCCGATGGAATGGCCATGATGGTCTGTAACAGTGCTACCTCTGAAAAGTGGTTAGATGTATAGAGTCTGTTGAAAAAAGCCTCAGGTGGTACAGTTGAAGTCTTTAGCAAAAAACAGAGGCATTTGGCCTGCCAGAGGGGCAGTCACGGGTTTAAAGGCTTGTAGGATATCCAGTCTCATTTGAGCTCCGGGGCCAAAAAGATGATTGCCTTACAAGGGGCATTAGACACATGCTGTTGAGTATCAGGAGCTATCCCTGAGAGTTGGAGCCATGCCTGATGGTGTAGAAAATATTGACTGCAGAGGCTCAAGCTGAAGCATTGGTAATGTTGCATCCTGATATTTTTCAGAGGATGCAGGTGTTACAACCCCATTCAGCAGGTAAGGCCCTCTGCTCCCACAGTGCCATTCTCCGAGTGCAGTATTGTGAACAGTTAACAGAACAGGGAACCCTCCTGTCTGTTTTGTGGGTCTGAATATCCTTTTGCCTCAAGTTCTGGGGATTCAAACCAGAACCTTATGCTGGCATACCCAAATGTACAGGCTCAGTTAATTCTGCTCTTCAGGGAATACCAGATATCTTTCGCCTAAGGGCACCTAACCAGCTATCCAAAATGAACCCTTAGAACTCTATGAAAGACCTTAGAAAAATTCTTACCTTTTTCCAGTTTGATAAACCATTAAGCTTATGAACAGTTTTGTCAGTCTTAATCCTCCATACATCACATGCAAAGAAATGGCTTGGAAGGCACACAAGGCAGTCTCTTTAAATATAGATTTACTTAGAAATGGATTAAAACATATGTAAAATGTAAACACAGAACCATATATCACAAAGCCTACAATCACTTAAAAGAACAAGGCCAAAATACAAACTTAAACTCCTACCACATTACACTTAGACTTCTCTATCTAACGTATACTTTCTTACAGTGCTTAAATTTTGGTGTTATTTCTTCTGGGTCCAAAAGGAATGTGTCTGATGAAACACAGAATACAATTTTAAAATGCTGTGTTTCAACCCCTTCCGTGAGGTCATCTAGCTCCTCCTCTCAGAATACAAAAAAATATATAAAACAGGATGTGATATCAAGAGGTAAATTAAATACCGTGACTTCAGAAAACCCTAATTTTGCCAAATTATGACAGTCTTTAAATTCACTCTTTGATCTTGAGCATTTCCTCTTCCCATGGCACATCTGAGGATTTTTATGACTTAGCACCAGAGTGATATAACATGTTTTCTTCTTCTTAACATCATAAACGTTTATGATCTCTATCCTGGCAGCTGGTCAGCTACAATGAAGTTAGATAAACAGGCAACCCTTAATTATGTCTCTCTCTTGTCTTTAATTATCTCCTGGCTTTCAGGTTAACATCTTGTAGCTGAAACCTTGGGGGGGTTATCCCACAGGCTGTCTCATAAGAGACACTCAATGACACATTTTTATATCACAAAATTCATAGAACAATCATAACCAGCTGGCCAACTTCACAATTCCTCCCCACCTTGACTGAATTTGGGGGATCTATCTCCTGCATGGGATGAGCTTCCAAAATCAGTTCACTCCTCATAAGCCCATGACAAGCCATCTGAGTTCTGATTGGTCACTCCAGCCCTATGTAGGATTGTCATGTCATACCCTTGCAAAGTAAGATTCCATCTTAACAATCTACCATTAATTTTTCCCATCTGCATCAGCCAAACCAGGGGATTGTGGTCAGTTTGTACCACAAAATGCTGCCCATACAAGTATGGCTCTAACTTCTTTATGGGCCACACTATGGCAAGACATTCTTTTTCCACAGTAGAGTATGCCTGTTTCCTGGGAAGTAACATTTTACTCAGGTGCACTACCGGGTGATCCTTCACTTGGTTGGATGTCTGACTCAGTACTGCCACAATACTCACATCTGAGGCGTCAGTCTGAACTATAAAGGGTTTGCTATAGTCAGGACTTGTCAATACAGGAGCACTGTACAGTGCCTCCTTCAGTCTGGTAAAGGATTCTTCACAGGCTGGCCCCCAGGTAATTTTCTTTGGCATCCTTTTCTTTACCAGGTCAGAAAACAGAGCAGCCAGGGCACTGTAATTGTGTACAAATTTCCTATAGTACCCTGCTGTCCCTAGAAAACTCCTGACCTGCTTCTGCATTTCTGGTCCGGGCCATGCCTGGATCACCTCTATTTTTATTTGGTTAGGACAGAGCTGTCCTCAGCCTACCACATGCCTGAGGTATGCCAATTCACCCATGGCCACCTGGCACTTCTCAGCTTTGACAGTGAGCCCAGCCCTCTGTATCCTTCCCAGCACTTCCCTAAGGTGGGACAGGTGTTCCTACCAGCTGGCACTAAAGATGGCAATGTCATCCAGGTATGCCACGGTGTACTCCTCAGCACCATTTAACATGTGGTTCACCAACCTTTGGAAAGTGGCCGGGGTGTTCCTCATTCCAAAAGGCATTACTTTAAATTCAAATAAGCCTATCAGAGTAATGAAGGCTGAACTCTCCCTAGCTCTGTTCATTAACTCTACCTGCCAATACCCCTTGGTCGGGTCAATGGTTGTAAGGTAGGCTGCTCCTCCCAACTTGTCCAGGAGTTCATCTGTCCAGGGCATTGGATGGGCGTCTGACTTTGTGACTGCATTCAGTCCATGACAGTCCACACAGAAACGAGTAGAGCCATCTGGCTTGGGCTCAAGGACTACAGGAGAGGCTCAGGGGCTGTGGGGTCTCTGGATTACCCCTAAATCCAGCATCTCCTCCACTTCCCTCCTAATGTCCTTTTGGACAGCCTCTGACACCCGATATGCTGTCCGCCATATGGGCGTCTGTGTCCTTGTCTCCACATCGTGCATCGCTAAGGGGGTTAGTCCAGGATTGGCACTAAACAGAGGGGCAAAGTCTGCTTAAACCTCCCTTACTTCCTGGATCTTGTCTGGGACCAGCTGGGGAGACAATTTAACTGCCTCCACAGAGGACACCCACTTGCTTTCTTCCAGCAAGTCCAGAAGGGAGTATCCTTCATCTGTCCCCTCCCTAGGACTACACACTGCAAACACCATGTCAGCCCTATTAGCATATGACTTTATCATGTTGACATGGTACATCTTTTCTCTCTGTCTTCTATCAGGTAACTCTACAATACAGTTCACGTCACTTACCTTCCTAACTACTTGGTATGGTCCTGCCCACTCAGCCTGCAGCTTGTCTTTCCAGACCGGAATAAGGACCATGACTTCTTGACCCACCATATACAAGTGAGCTCTGGCTCTGCGGTCATACCACACTTTTGTTTCCATTGGGCAGCTGCCAGGTTGCTTTGGGCTGTCCCCATGAGCTTCTTCAGCCTTTCAATAAACCTAAGGACATAATCCACAATGGGAGTTCTCTGGGTGGTGTACTTGCCTTCCCAGTCCTCCCTGATCAAGCCTAGGGGCCCATGTACCTGGCATCCACATAAGAATTGAAGGGGGAATCCAGTTGACTCTTGGGGCACCTCCTGTATGCAAACAACAGGTGGGGAAGGTATTTCTCCCAGTCCCTCCCATGCTGTTCAGCAAATGCCCAGAGTATTGACTTCAGGGTACCATTAAATCTTTCCACAAGCCCACTGGCTTGTGGGTGATATGGTGTCATGCATCTCTGCACCACCCCACTCTTCTCCCACAAACATTTCATCAGGTCCAACATGAAGGAACCCCCTCGATCGGTGATAACCTCCTGTGGAAACTCAACATGGGAGAAAATCCGAAGTAAGGCATCTGCCACTTTGTCTGTCCTCAGTGAGGATAGGATGACTAGCTCTGAGTACCGGGTGGCATAATCTACCACAGTCAGGATGAATCCCTTCCCTGAGGAGCTGGGGGTATTTAAAAGCCCCACAATATTCATTTCCACCCTCTGGAATGGCTCCTCCACTATAGACAATAGAATTAGGGTGGCTTGGGTTTTCTTGCCTGCCTTCCCTACTTCTTGGCACCAGTGACAAGACCTGCAATACTCCTTCACCAGCTGAGTGAATTTGGGCCAGTAGAAATTCTGGGCCAACCGCTGCATAGTGTGTGCAATTCCCAGATGACCAGACAAGGGAATATCATGTGCAAGCTTGAGCAACTGCTCACGATACCCCTGAGGAATGACAAGCTGCCTGCCTATCACCCCTCCCTCTGTCTGCACAGCCTGAGTATACATCAGTCCATTTTCCCAATAAACCTTATGTCTGCCGTTACCTCCCTGTGCTCCATCAGAGTCTTCCCAAGCCCTCAGCTTCTCTAGACTAGGGTCACTTCTCTGAGCAGCTGCATACGCCTCACACATTCCCAAGGCATGGTACAGGTCCCCTTCAGTTTCTGAACTAGGGTCCCTAGCACAAGTGTCAGGGCACTCAGGATCACTATCATTCCTAACCCTTTGACAACGGGTCACCCCTCCCTCTTCAGAGTAACCCTCTGTCGATGGGTGGTTAACTGCTACTGGGGAAATTTCCACCAATTTTTCATTAGTCTCCATATCAGGAGACACAGGCTGGGGAACCAGCCTCCCAGTAGTTTCCATAATGGCTTCTGTGGGGTTCAGGGAACTACAATTTTCCCTTGCTGCTTGGCTATGGGTAACTGCACACACCATCCCCTGTTTGAGATTGTTGCCAAGGATGACGTCCACTGCTAACATTTTGGCGACAGCCACCTGTTGCACAGTTTCCCCTGTTTCACCCCAGTCTAGGAGAACAGTAGCAAGGAGCAATGTTTTCTTCTCATCAGTAAAGTCCTGTACAGTGATGTATTTATTGGGTATAAGTTGACCAGGCTCTATTAGATCCCCTTTTACCAATGTCAGGGATGCCCCTGTGTCCCATAACCTTTGCATCTGTATACCATTCACCATGACTGGGTGCATATTTTCTCTCATGTTCACAGGCATGCTTCCAGGAACACACAAACAACCTACTTCTTTTCTAGTTCCATGTTGTGTATTGCTTGTACTTGTGGGACACTATCTGGCAATATGCCCAGTTTCTCTACACAGCCAACATTCATTTCTTTTCCCAGAAACCTGGGGCTAACTGGTTTTGGTAGAGGCAGTGAAGGTTTTACCTGCCCTGAAGGTGCCCTTTTCCCTTTCTGTGCTGCCATGCCTGCCCCATTCGCTCTCAGAGTAGGTCTGCTCTTGGCATAGCGGTCAGAGAGTTCAGAAGCCTCTTGCACTGTTTTGGGATCTCGGTCCTCCAGCCAGGTTTTCAGCTCGGATGGGCATGCCCCAAAAAATTGTTCTAACAATATAGCATTTCCAATTCTATCTACAGAGTTTGATTTAATTCTCTCTCCTACCAATGTTTTAAAAACTGACGTTTTGTGGTTAGCTCCTCGTAGCTAATATCAGGGCTTCTCCCAAGCTTACAGAATTTAGCTCTGTATGATTCAGCAGTTAAATCCAATTTTTTTAAATATGCAGCTTTAAGTTTGCTGTAATTATTATTTTCCTCATTGGCCATTTGACCCAATGCATCCCAAGCTTTCCCTGTAAGTAGTGGGGATAGCTGGAAGCTCTAGGACTCTCTAGAAATTTTAGCCTGAATACAAACTTTTTCAAAGGAATTTAAAAAGGCATCCATATCCTCCCCCTCTTTAAATTCAGCTATCAATTTAGAATTCAATTTGTAACCCAGTCCTGTAGTTCCAGTTACACACAAGCCACTTACCTGCTCTGGTGCGGGTGGTTGGAGTCGTAGCTTCTCCAGTTCATGTCGCCTCTGACGCTCATAGTCCTTACAGTCCACCTCTCACTGTTCATAGTCCACCTCTCACTGTTCATGGTCCGCCTCTCACTGTTCTTGCTCCCTCTTCTCCTCTGCAGCTCGCTGGCACTCATGCTCCTCATGGTCAGCCTCTTGCCATTCATGCTCTCTCTTCTCTTGGAACTCCAGCTCCATTCTGCACAACTCAATCTGCAGCCTGAGTACTTCTGGCTCTAGAATGCTGGTGACCTTCCCCTGCTGCTGTGGCCCTTCACTGGCACTGGCCCTGCTGTCATCCTCATTGGATCTGGACATTGCACTGGCTGCTAGCCCTTCCACACTCAAGGTTTGGTCCCTTACAGTCACAGTCTGTGACTTGATGCTCTGGGCATCTGCTGCCATCAGGGCATCCATGAGGTTCTGCTTGAGGGCTTTCACCTCATACAGGACTCCTCTGTCCTTGCACAACTGCCTCAAGTAGTCTACGGTGTGCCCACTGTAGTCGGAAGCCATCTTCTTCCCTAACTATGGCTACTCTGACTTGCACTTTAGAAAAAAAATTAAACATGTAGGAACTTGACTGTAAGCCAAATGATATAGCTCTGTTTCCTTTAAAAAAAATTACTGCTTTTTTTGCAAGTGAGCTGTATAGTATCGAGCTGACACACTGAACAGTTAAAAGCTTGTGTACCAAAATTATCTGCACCGCTGCCAACCAATCTTTCACAACCCCACTCAGCAGGTCAGGCCCTCTGCTCCCACAGTGCCAACCTCCAAGTGCAGTATTGTGAACAGTTAACAGAACAGGGTAACCCTCCTACCTGTTTTGTGGGTCCGAATCACCTTTGGTCTCAAATTCTGGGGTGATTCAAACTGTGACCCTTATGCTAGCATACCCAAACATACAGGCTCAGATAATTCTGCTCTTCGGGAAATGCCAGATATCTTTCACCTAAGGGCCCCTAAACAGGTATCCAAAATGAACTCTTAGAACTCTATGAAAGACCTTAGGAAAATTCTTACCTTTTTCCAGTTTGGTCAACCATTAAAATTATAAACAGTTTTGTCAGTCTTAATCTTCCATACATCACATGCAAAAGTAATGACTTGGAAGGCACACCAGGCAGTCTCTAAATATAGATTTACTTAGAAATGGATAAAAACATATGTAAAATGTAAACACAGAACCATATATCACAAAGCCTACAATCACTTAAAAGAACAAGGTCAAAACACAAATTTAAACTCCTACCACATTACACTCAGACTTCTCTATCTAATGAATACCTTCTTACAGTGCTTAAAGTTTGGTGTTATTTCTTCTGAGTCCAACAGGAATGTGTCTGATGAAACATAGAATACAATTTTAGAATGCTGTGTTTCAACCCCTTCCATGAGGTCATCTAGCGCCTCGTCTCAGAATATAAAAAATATATAACAGGATGTCCTATCAAGAGGTAAATTAAATGCTGTGACTTCAGCAAAAACCTAATTTTCCCAAATTATGACAGTCTTTAAATTTCTTCTTTGATCTTGAACATTTCCTCTTCCCATGGCACATCTGAGGATTTTTATGACTTAGCACCATAGTGATATAACATGTTTCCTTCCTCTAAACATCATAAAAGTTTATGATTTCTATCCTGGCAGCTGGTCAGCTACACTCTAGTCTTTAATTATCTCCTGGCTTTCAGCTTAACATCTTGTAGCTGAAACCTTGGGGAGGAGGGAGTCATCCCACAGGCTGTCTCATGAGAAACACTCAATAACATATTTTTATATTACAAAATTCATAGAATAATCATAACCAGCTGGCCAAGCATTACAGCAGGTAGTCTATTTATAAGGTCACCAGCAGAGATACTTACCAGACGTTGGTTATAGTTCTTGTATGTTCAGGTATGGCAGTACGTTTTTTGATATAGGAGCCCGTCAGCCCTCTAGATGGTACAGCATAAGGGAACTCATATCCTCTTGAATATTCATGAAGAGACATGACAGGTGGGCAGTCCAGTCCCATGCAGGCCAGTGTCAATGGAGGCTGAGACATAGTCTGTGATAAATGGTGTACGAGTATCATGCATGACAGCAGATGAGGCTGGTAAGCCTCTGTGTTCTGTAGCATACAATTCTTTATTTTGTAGTGATGCAGCCCCATAGTATCTTTTGATGCATGTTGTTGAAAGTATTCATGGAAGTCCATGGTAAACTTGTAATAAGGATCCTCCATAACTGTATTATATGCAGGTAAAGTTGCTGTTCTATGATGCAGGGGCTGCTCCATCGACAGTGGCAGCTGCCTCATCGATGGAAGAGGGACAGAAACATGCCTCATCAATGATGTACTATGTTTTATAGCTGAAGGGTAAGTAAAAGCATACTCCATCAATGGTGGAATATACTCCGTTGATGAGGAGGAAGACAGTACATACTCCGTCGATGGTGGGACATGCTCCATCGACGATGGAATAGTGAGTACATGCTCCGTCAATGCTGGAAATGCTGTCATCGATGATGAGAAGGTGAATGCATGCCCCATCGATGGTGGAGCTTTGGAGCATGTCCCGTCGATGGGGGAGGCATCCCCATCGACAAAGGAGCATGTAGAGTGTGCTCCATTGACAGAGGAGGCAGCCCCATCAACAATGGAGCATGTAGAGTGTGCTCCATTGACAGAGGAGGTGGGGGTCATCGATCAGAATGTCTTGTAGAGCCCTCCCGTCGATGGAGGAGCATACCCCATCGATGGGAAAAGTAGCAGGACCTCTGTCATCGATGGTGAGGGTAGCCTCGTCGACAGGGGAGCTGAAGAATGAAGCTTCATCAATGAGGAATGTTCCTTTAATGAAGAAGAGATTGCATGTCGATGGGAGTGAATGCACATCAATGCACTTTTGATGAAGTGTTGTCTGTCATCGACAGGGGTGAATGTCCATCGATGATGAATGTTTTCTGGATGATCTCAGTTTTGGAGGTATGACCGTTGAAAGGTGGTCAGGCAGGACTTTAGGTGAAGGGGTTTTCTTCCCTATTTTAGTCATTGAATGTTGACAGGAGACATCCATTGTAGTAGTCTTATCTAGCACAGGAGCCTGGTGTCTTGTATGAAGTCCAGGCACCCCAGGCAACACTGTCAATCCACTTCGTATACTGCAACAGAAGAGATGCTGCCAGAGCCGAAGCCGGTGGGAAAATGAACGGAGATTACCAGGAACCACCCACTTTTATAGGTACAGCCCAGGAAGTGAGGTCATGTGGGTGGTCACTGGTGTGGAGACTGCTGGAAGAAACTTCTGTGCTGGAGCGCCACCTATCGGGAACTCCCAGAAGTAATGACTTACTGCAAGAGACCATTCCGTGGAAGATCTACTGTTACAGGTGAGTAACCTGCTTTTCTAGGGATGTGGATATGTTGTTCTATCAACACTTGTTGGCAGACTCCTAGCAGTTCTCCAGGAGGAGGGAGGCAAGGCACACACACACACCCTACTTAGGGAACAGGGACTGGAGAACTGAGGTCCCAAAACCAGCATCCCGGTGTGACTCAAGATCAATGTGGTAATGGGAAATGAAGAAATGTGCTGACTTCCAGGTAGCAGCCCTGCAGATTTCCTGGATAGCTACATCCCTAGAAGCAGTCACCGACGCAGTGGTATGGCAAGTGGAATGAGCCCTTAGCCCTACGAGAGGCTCCCTACCCACCAACCTATAGCAGAGATCAATGCAGGAAGTGATCCACCTGCCAATTGTCCACTTGGCTGCATCTCTGTCAGGTGCAGCTTCAGCGTAGGTTTCAAATAGCTGGTGAACCTCTCCCCAAACTTCTGCCATATGCTCTTTGAAGTACGTGAGCGCTCATCTCGGGTCCAAGGTATGAAGCCTGTACTCAGCCTCGGAGGTGTATTTGGGGTAAAACACCAGCAGAGTCAACACCTGGTTAAGGTGAAACTCTGACGTCACCTTCGGAAGGAATTTTGGGTGGGAGCATAGGACAACCTTGTTCCTGTGGAAGACCAGGTAAGGAGACTCCACTGAGAGTGTCTGGAACTCCCCAGTCCTTCTGGCTAATGTGACTGCCACCAAGAAGGCGGTCTTCCATGACAAATGTGACATGTCACACTTGTGCAAGGGTTCATATGGCTTGCCCATGAGCTTTGCCAAAGCCAGCAGTAAATCCCATGGAGGTAGAGGTTCACGCACCGGAGGATATATGTGACTTAAGCCTTTGAAAAAGTGCCAGATCACTTTCTTCTGCACCACCGACTGCATACCGGCCCATGCCTCGTAGGCAGAAATGGCTGCCAGGAGCACCTTAAGGATCATCGACTGAAGTCCCTGCTGGGAGAGGGACCACAGCTAGTCCAAAATTCTAGCCACTGGACAGGATGAAGGGTCCAACCCCTTGCCCTGGCACCAAATGGAAAATCTCTTCCATTTGAAGGCATAGCGTTTTCTGATTGATTCCTTACTGTGAGGACCTTGTCGGAGAGACCCAAAGCATGGAACTCTAGCCGCTCAGGAACCAGGCTGTCAGGTGCAGGGACTGAAGGTCTGGATTGAGTACCTTTCCCTGATTGATAGACAGCAGGTCTAGGCATGCTGGAAGACACCTCGGGAGCCTAGAGCTGAGGCTGAAGAGATCTGGGTACCAAAACTGGTGTGGCCAGTCTGGGGCTACCAGGATCACCTGTGCCTTGTCTCTCCTGGCTTTGATGAGCACCTTGTATATCAAGGGAAATGGACGGAAGGCAAAGAGGAGGCCTGGAGTCCACGGCCTCGAGAAGGCATCCCCCTGCAGTGAGCCCTGCTGAGGGGGTGGGCATGAAACAGCCTCAGCTTTGTGTCCTCCCTGGAGGCAATCAGGTCCACCTGAGGAGTGCCCCAGTGGGAGAACAGATCTTGTATTACCTCCTGGTGGAGTGACCACTCATGAGATGCCTCGCCTATCCAGCTGAGAGCATCGGCCAGCTGATTCAAGGCTCCTGCCACATGAATGGCTTGGAGATCCACCTCCTCCAACCTGAGCATGAGGGTTCATGTGCGGAGAGCTTCCTTGCACAAAGGCAAGGAGTGTGTCCCACCCTGTTTGTTGATACAGTACATGGTCGTGGTATTGTCTGTCTGGACCTGGATCACGTGACACCAAATGAATGGAGCGAAGGCAGTCAAGGCTAGCTGAACAGCACTCCAATAGGTTGATGTAGCATCGGGACTCCTGAGGGCACCAGAGCCTGTGAGCTCTGTGCTCCCCCAAATGGGCACCCCAACACATCAGTGAGGCATCAGTCATCAGGATGACTGGTGGCTTGGGGAAAACATAAGGGATGCCTTCCTGAAAGTGATCTGGGACCAGCCACCACTGAAGGCCATCCCACATCCTCTAGGTCACAGTTAACCAGCTGGTCGAGGTGACCTGAGTGCTGAGACCACTGGCTGGCCAGTTCCCATTGAAGGGAATGCATATGCCAGTGGGCCCATCAGACCAAGCTGGTGCAGGCCACTAAGGAGTCCAGAAGGCACAGGAACTCCCAGGCAGGGCAAATGCCCAACCAAAAATGACTGGGTAAAAGAGGAGAGAACCTCCACCCGGTCAGTCGGGAGTAGAGCTCTGGCTTGGCAAGAGTAGAGCTCTGCCCCGATGAACTGAATCACCTATGAGGGAATGAGTTCCAACTTGGCCTCACTGATCAGAAGGCCAAGATCGAAGGAAGTCCAGAGGGCCAGATCCCTGGACTGCTCCACCTCCTGCTTTGAGGGACCTTTTATGAGCCACTCGTCCAGGTAAGGATAGACCCAGACTCCTCGGCGCCTCAGGAAGGCTTCCACCACTGCCATGCATTTGGGGAAGACCCTGTGGGCCAATGAAAGGCCAAAGAGCATAGCCTGGAAATTGAAGAGGGTTCCTTAGGCTCAGAAGCAGAGGAAACGTTGGAGGGACGGATGGATTGAGACATGAAAGAACACATCTTGAAGATCCAGCGAGCAAAACCACATGCCGTGCTCCAGGGAGGGTATGATCTGAGCCAGAGTTACCATCCGGAAGGTGTGAGACCAGAGGAACCTGTTCAGATCATGCAGATCGAGAATGGGGCACCAGCCCCCCATCCATTTTGGTACCAGGAAGTACCTGAAAATGAACCCTGGGTCTGAAGGAAGGTCCGCAATCCTGCACACCACATCCTTGTGGAGGAGCTGAGAGAGGTTGTCTCGGAGAGTCAACTGAGTGACAGCGGACACCAGATCCTCCCATTGGGCGTGGGCTCAGTTTGATGGGACCTGCTCGAATTCCAGAGGCAGGCCCCAGCTGACCACTTTCAGCACCCAATGGTCCATGGTGATAATGGACCAGGTGGAAGGGAAGTGGCATAGCCGGCCCCCAACAAGAGGACCCAGGGGAGGCATGACAGGGTTGAGGGTGGCACCCCTCAACCTGTCACTGAGCAGGCTTAGAGGAGGATCCAGCTGAGGGGCAACTGAGACCCTTCCCTCTGGGCTTTATGACCGATGAGGCCACTGACATGGCCCACGGTTGCCAGGCTTGCACCTGCTGGCCCTTCTGCTGGTGCTGCTGGGCTGGTCTGGCCACAGGAGTAGTACAGCAGAAAGGGCTTGTGCTTCTGGTGCTTAGGGCCCTTATCCTTCTGGGCAGATGTCACAGAGTCCAGGGTGGCACTGGATTTCTAGTACATTGGAGATGACCTCCATACCAGCCCGAACAAGTTGGTGCCCAAAAAGGGAACATCTGCCAACTGGTGTTGAGTGTCAGCCATGAAGGTCAAGATCCTCAACCAAGCCCTACAATTCATGGCTACAGCAGTGACTACTGAGCGAGCACAAGAGTCACCAATGTCCAGAGAAGTCTGGAGTTGTTGCTTTGCCACTGCCCTTCGTTAATCCCAGACCTGCTTGACTGTGGTCTGGAGGTCCACCGGAAGGTGAGGAATAACCTCATCCAGGAAGCCCAAAAGGGCATAGGAAAAATGTGCCATCAGCATGACTGAGCTAGCCTGACGAAGGCAGAGTGAGGAAGTAGCATAGACCTTCACCGAATGATCCAATTTCTTGGATTCTTTATCCGGCAGTCTGTCCATGTCACCTGTATTGCCCGAGCGCCGGAAGACAGAGTCAGCCACCAGATCCTCAGCTGAGGGATGCTCCAAAAATCCCAAAAAGGGACCAGGTTGGGACCGCATATTTGCAGGTCATCCGGGCCAAGGCAAGATGCAGGACGCTGTCACAGATCCACAGCCAGGCCAGCAATGGCCTTGACCACAGGGAAGGCCTCCACAGATGAGTCCCCTTTGTCCAGAATCTCTGTCAGGGGATATCTGGCCCATTTCTGGACCTGTTTGAGCTCCATCCCCATGGACTCGGAAATGAACCGAAGAATACCCATGAATGAGGTGGGTCCCTCATCCAGGAAAAGGCCTCAGAGGACACCACATCAATGGGACGTGAGTGCAACGTGGAGTCTTTGGACTCCAAAGAGTCCACATAAAATAGTCATCCACCTGAGTCTCCCTCGACCCACCTTGGGTGATCAGGAGTGAGGGTGACTGACAGCCAATGGGGCAACCCTTTTGCTGACCGCGAATCCTTGGTCAGTGCCCCAGACTGTGGCTGTTCAGGTGGAAGCTCCACCACAATCTGCAGAGAAGCCTGCTTTGGCTGGGCCGGCTAGGCCTGAGCTGGCACCCCCGTGGGAGTGACGGTGGCAGGAGCCGACGTCAGCCATTTAGGCAACAGCCACTTCATAGCTGGGGTAGAAACCAGGGTCAGCTTCCTACTGGTCAAGAGTAACTGTTGCCACATCAAATCTTTGTAGCACCAACACAACTTGAGACAGAGCCCTCCTCACCCAAGGAGGACAAAGAAGAATAGCACCACCGTCTCTTACCATGATGTTGGGAGCGAGATCACCGGTGACAGCGAGATCTGTCTGACCCAGTAGAGGAGGACCAAGACCTTGACCATCGGTGGGACCGATGGGAGACATCGGAAGGAGCTGGGGATCCCAGCGGATCATCCAGGTCAGGTTCCTGAGTGGTCGGGTTTGACTCAGCAGGCTGAGTCGACCCGTCCACAGACACCGGAAGCACCAGAATCAAAAATAGAGAGTTGTCAGCCTTATCTTTTGACAACCTGTTGATTGGTTTGAGAAAAATCTCATCCGCATTGACAGGTGTCTCAGCCAAATGGTCTGATGGGGTCTTCATGAAACCAGCGTCCTCGGCCGCAATTTCGACCAAAGTAAAAAATGGAGACTCCTGGGAGCAGGACTGCTCCCGATCCCAAGAGAGTCAACGCTAGTCTTTTCCTTCTTCAACTCCTTCTTGTGAGAGCACGAAATGTGCAACTCAGAAGGGCCTTCTCCCTTAGTTGAAAGAGACTCACACAGCTCCTTGAAGGAAGCCAAATAAGTGGAGCCTAGTTGGAGTGGAATGAAGGCTGAAGCCGAAGAGGAACTAGCCACAGCCTGGGCCACCTCCTCTTCAAAGGCCTTGAGCTGTTCAAGCTGCTCAGCAGACCCCACAGCCATGGAGATCACCCAATGAGCATCCTTGGATATTTTTTTTATTTGACATACTTTATTAAGTATAACCCAACACAAAATCATACAAAAACACATACAATAATAACAGCACATGCTACATAATGGGCTATAAGCATATTGATAAACAGAGAGAAATTAGCTTTCAGAGAAATTGATAGCAACACTACCTTGAAAATTAAAATCAAAAGAAAAGAAACCAGCCCCACCCCCACCCCGGGTGCACTTTCCTGTAGCTTATGACCTCAAAACTAAAAAGAAGACAAAAATGATAACCGTAAAAGTAAAAATTTTAGAAGTTTTTAGAAGGAAGAGAGGCTCGTAAACCCACCAAGACATCCCATCAAGACAATGAGAGGGCATATAATTTCCCCCAATTTTTTATTAAAAGATGAATGGCGATGGCGTATACTCACAATTAGATATTCAAGACAGAGCGCAAATGATATTTCATGCAACCATTCCGTATAAGAAATGGTCACTTGATCCTTCCAGTGTCTAAGCACTAGCTTTTTGACCGCCATTGAAATTAGGGCCATATGAAATCTTCTCTCCTTCACTAAAATTCCGGAATAATCTCCCAGAACACATATGAGGGGGGAGAAGAGGCCCTGCAGTCCCAGCAGTGGATCCAGAGCAGATTCAATTTGTTTCCATAAAGGGGATATTTTCTCACACGACCACAATATATGAAAGAGCGAGCCTTCCTCCTTGTTACACCTAGAGCATGTGTTAGAGGGAAGCTTCTTCATTTGAACCAATTTGATAGGAGTATAATACATGTTGTTTAAAATACAGTATTGTGTAAGCCTGTATCAGTCCTGGGTAAGGTATGTGTATAGGCCTGTCCATACTGAATGCCAGTTAATAACTTTGTTAGGGAAAAACGCCTGCCAAATCCGAGAACCGGCAATTGAAGGAGGTTGCGGGAATGCAAGGACCAATTTATATATGGTAGAAATGCTGTGGGATTTGCAAGCAAGAGTCTTAATTTGCTGGAGAAAGGTTCCAATATGGGAGGGGTTGAAATCTTTCCCAAACACCTTAGCAAGTAAGTGTTTAAGCTGAAAATTTTGAAAGGCAGCCCATGACGTTAATTCAAATTTAGTGAGAATCTCCTCAGTGGATAACATAACATCCTGAGAGTAAAAGTCAGCTACAGTAAGATCAGGAGGGAGAGATAACCAACACCGAGATATAGGAGCTTCACCTATTTTGAGATTCAAATGGGCATAGATTGGCTGAGAGAAATCAGAACTCCGGACTACCTTATAAAAACTGAACATTTGGGAGAGAACTCTTAATGAAATGCCAATCAGTAAAGACTGCAGAGCTTTTGGTAAATTTTTGAAGGGCGTGTAAAAAAGTGAGGAAGGAGCTAAATTATGTGCCGCAAGAATATCAGACTCAATATGCAACCAGATTGGAACATACTCATGATGAGTAAAGAATTCCGATAAGGAAAGTCACTTCCCACACTTATAGAGGTGACAAGCCCAGTAATAAAATAAGAAGTTAGGGAGACGCAAGCCTCCCAACTCTTTAGGTAGGGAGAGCTTAAGATAAGATCTTCTAATAGCTTTATCCTGCCAGATAAAGGAGTTAACATCAGAATGAATGCGCTGAAAAAAAGACAAGGGTAACCAAATGTCCAGCATGTTTAGTGGATAAAACAATCTGGGTAGAACGTTCATTTTGGCGGTATTAATTCTACCCCATAATGAAAGAGGAAGCTTTTTCCATGTTGATAAATCCTGCTGAATATTAAGCCACAAGTCCTCCAGGTTTAATTTGCGGAGTAAAGTTGGGTCTGAGGTAATATGGATACCCAGATACTTGATGGACCTGGGGGTCCATTTCATACAAAAATCCCTGAAAGCTGAGCTATATGTTAGACAATTGAGAGGGAAGACTTCTGTTTTGCTAATATTTAGTTTATAGTTCGAGAATTTCCCAAAAGTATCAATATCATGCAATGCTTCTGTTAAAGAAGAAACCGGATCTGAGAGATGAAGCAATATATCGTCCGCATAGACTGAAAGCACGGGGATTCTATCGCCTATTGGAATACCGGAGATTAAAGGGGAAGATTTCAGCTGCCTAAGCAGGGGTTGGAGATATATGTTGAAGAGAAAAGGAAAGAGTGGACAACCCTGTTGCATACCCGAAAAGAGAGGGAAAACCTCAGAGAGTACCCCATTGCAGTGTATTCTAGCCTGAGGGGAGGAGTATAAAGCCTGAATCCATTTAATAATGTTATTAAGGAAACCCATTGTCTGTAACGTAGCCCAAAAGAAATTCCAATCCCCCTGTCAAATGCTTTTTCTGCATCAAGGGATATCAAAGCCATGGGAGAAGGGGAAGTTTTGGCCACCTGAACCAGATACGACAATTTACGAAGATGATCAGCAGGGGTTCTACCTGACACAAATCCAATTTGCTCTGGGCTGAGAAGCTGAGTCCAGACTTGTTCGATTCTACTAGCGAGTATCTTGGCTAAAATTTTAATATCACAATTTAACAGAGAGATAGGATGGTAACTCGCAGGAGATTGGGGTGGCTTGTCTGGTTTAAGGAGAAGGATAATGGAGGCTTCCAACAGGGAAGGATCTTGAGTTTGCCCTGAGAGCATATACTGATACAGACGTAACAGATAGGGAGCGAGATCTTTAGCGAAAATCTTATAAAAATTCAAAGGGAAACCATCTGGACTGGGAGCCTTGTCCAACGCGAGATTATGTATAGCCAATAACACCTCTTGGAGGGATACTGGAGCAGATAAAAGGGATTGCTCCATAAGAGAGAGAGTAGGTAAGGATGAAGTGGAAAGATACTCTAATAAATCAGCTTGTGATGGAGATGCGGGACGTTGACTATAGATAGAGGAGTAGAACTGTCTGAAAACAGCAGTTATGCCTCTTGGATGTGTTTTTGTAATTCCGTCAGGATCATTGATGGAGGAGATGAATCTAGAGGCCTCTAATTTCCTCAGACGCAAGGCTAGGAGATGGCTCACCTTCTCACCTTGCTCTATATATTTTGCTTTAGTTCTTAATATGAGAAATTCTGCTTTTTCCTGTACTAGATGAGAATACTGATTCCTTAAATTCAACAATGATTTTAGCAAAACAGGGGAGGAAGAAGAGGTGAGAGATTGCTCAAGTGTACGGATCTGATCCAAAAGTGAGATGATGGTAGCCTCTCTCTTTCGTCTACGGGTGGAGGAGAGCCTAATAAACTTGCCACGCAAGAAGCTTTTCAAGGCACACCATTCATGATCCATTCTTGTAATGGAACCCTGATTATTTGCAATAAAAAGTTGAATCAAATCAGAGATCCTAGTAATAACATAGTCCTCCTTTAAGAGCTGCGTATTTAAACGCCATATTGAATCCCTTTGGATATTTTGGTTTAACATAACAGTGACCCAGGCCACAGCGTGGTCCGATATAACAATCGGTTCTATGGCAGAGTCATTAAGACTGTGAATAAGAGTGCAGCTGAGTAAAATATAGTCCAGCCGGGACCAGGTGGAGTGTACCATAGAGTGAAATGAGAAAGCGCAGGTCTTTGGATTTAGCAGGCGCCAAGGGTTGCACAGTCCAGCGGAATCGAGAAATTCAGCGAAAGCCCTCTGGACATTGGAGGGGGACTTGAACGAGGAGTTAGATCTATCTAAATCCTGGGTGGGTGGTAGGTTCCAATCCCCCCTGAGAATTAAGGGAAGTGCAGAAAATTTTTGTAGTTCATTCAGTAAATCCTGAAAAAAATTCAGAATTTCCCCCCACAGGCCCATACTCACTCCCAAGGACTAAATCAGTATAATCCAATAATCCTTGAACTAGTATATATCTCCCTTGAGGATCAGCAATTATTATTTTGGGTTGAAAGGCAATCGACTTGTGAATTAGGATGGCAGTGCCACCACTGGAGGATGAAGTACCAGAAGTGAAAACTTGCCCAATCTCCAATCTACGCAAGCTCATTGCTTCCCCAGAGAGAAGATGGGTTTCTTGAATGAAGGAGATATGGGCATGCAGGAATGATAAATGTTTTAAGACCTGGATTCTTTTGTTAAGATCACAAGCCCCTCTTACATTCCAGGTTACAAACTTTTTCAGTCCATTAGCCATTGGAGTCTATAATGCCCCATACATAGCCAGACCACTGTAGTGAGGAAGTGCACCAATAATCCCCCCAACCAATGCAGCAAGTAAACTATAGAACTGATGTTCCCACGAGATCCAGCAAAAAGATAAACTTTGAACATAATTCCACCCATTAAGACAAATGTAAAGTAAGGGGAAACCCCACTGTTAACAGTGGAGAACAGCTGAACACCAAGGTTATCAAGAACCCCCCCAATAACCCCAACCCCCTTATAACTATTTACAACTATCCCTCTACCCAACTTCCAAATTGACTGAAAGACCTCATTGCTCCTGAATGGTAGAGAGCCCATTAGTACCCTATTAAAACTACCCTCTAAGCTTCTATCTAGACATACAGACCTAAAGTTACCAGGCTCATGCAACAAGTAAACCACTGACACTAATTTAGGCATTGATGTGAACTGCCATAAGATACCAAAAATGATCCCCATAATGCCATGTGATATAAAACAATGACCGAGAGTAGTTAGGGTACATCCCCATACTCCAGGATGTGGTAGATTACTCCCAAGCCAATGTCTTCTCCCTCCCCCCCACAAACCTCAAAGAAAAGATGCTAAAAGTAGTTTAAATCCAAACACAGGGATGCCCCATATAGGCAATGAAAACCGCACCCTCATGAGCAAAGCTGTATTCCTGTTGGCATAACAAGAGAAGCAAAGTCAGCACCCGACACACTAAAAGAGATAGCACAGAGAAAGAGGTAGGCGCAGAACAAACAGGACTGCAGAGAGAGAGTTAGTTGCAAGCATTGAGATAGAGATACAAAAGAGAACGGTGATAAAGTAAAAAAAAAAAAAAACATGAACAAAAAACATAGAAAGAAGGACAAGAGTCTAATAGGGAAGTATTGAGAAAAGCGAGACACTTTGCGTTGAGATTAGGCATAGCCATCACTTTAAGTATAGCAAAGCCAGAGATGAATTATAGTCGAGAAGCAGCCAGAAGAGAGAGAATTAATAGTGAGCAGAGAGGGAGATATAAGGAGGTATTTCTAGACTTATTTGCATAATGCAAGATAGAGATATCGCAAGGAGGAATAAATGAATCAAGCAGTTCCTTGAATATGCGACTGTTCCTAGGGGGAACCAGATTGGTATCGGGCCAAGCTGCCCATGAAAACAATCCCCACTGGAAACAGCTAGTTGCACAAAAAAAAATCCGCAGGAAAATGGTTCCTCGCTGCAGCATGGGTTCACTCAGGCCTACAGGTCACTGCTCGCTTCCCTCTAGGTCCATCACCATCTTCTCCACAGTGGGAAAACTCCCTGCACAAAGACATCCCTTGGACCAGACACCTCAATGGTAAGCCAGCTGAGAAAAGATTTAGACAGTCAAAAACAGCAACGTTCTTTGGTAATTAGAAAACAGGACCACAGCCCTATGATTTAAATAATGAGGGCAGTTTCTTGCACAGATCAGCCTGGGCCTGGTCAGCCGAGTCAAAGGAAAGCCATACTCCATCCACCAAGACCTGCAAACGAGCTAGATATGCCATACGAAACTTAATGCTGGCAGCTATCAGCTTGCTGACTATTGAGTGAAAAGAGGCTCTCTTTCTGCCTGGTTTCAAGGGGCAGGTCCTGAGTTATCCTTAGTCGCTTGCCCTCCCAATGTATTGCTTGTAACCTCTGACTTTGCCAGGATGTGTTGCTTTTCCAAATAGTTAAGGAAGCGAATAATCATTGGACGAGGGGAGGTAGACTCCTCTGGCTTCGGGCGTAAGGACCTGTGCGCCCTTTCTATTAAATAGGTAGGGTTATGTGGGGAAGGGCCCACGATCTTAGAAAGAAATTTCTGGGGGGTCACGGATGGCAGCCTAGGGAGTAGCAGCGTCTTTTGGGAGCTCCGTTTTCGCCCGTCCATTCAGTCAAAACTTCATTCAAAGGGGCCAAGTATCACTGAAAAAATATCCAGATACAACAATCGCAATTGGCAGAAGGTAGTCAGATAAGCATCGGATGGAAGCTTATATGAGAAAAGCGTTACCGCGACGGTCTCCTCCACTAACGCTGGAAAAAGAGAAGGCCGCAAAATGGCCTAGGCAACAAACTCCGACCGTCCTTAAAATGGCAGCAGCGCTGACCGCACTCTCTGAGGAAAGATTCCTTGAAGTCATGCAGTCGCTACAAGTAGCAATTGCTACCATCACAGAGGACATGCAAGAAATCAAAAACTCTGTGGACTCTCTAATGAGGAGAGTTGGGGACTTGGAGGTCAGATTAACATCTTTGGAGAAAAGGCAGGATAAGACTGACCTAGGATCCACTGTAATGGGACGTAGGATGAAAAAGCTAGAGGATAAAATAGAGGACTTGGAGGGGCGCAGCAGGTGAAACAATTTGGTGGTTATTGGAATACCTGAAAAAGAAGAAGGGAATGCCCCAATTGTTTTTGCACAACGGTTTTGCGCCAAAATAGCTGGCCCCACCCCAAATGGAGGTGAATATATAATCAAGCGAGCCCACCGAGCCCTACATCCACCCCTGACTCCGGGTCAATCCCCCAGGGCTTTGATCTTTAAAGTACTAAACTATATGGATAAGCAGCATATCTTATTCAAAATAAAAGAAGCTCGTGAAGTGACATGGGAAGGCAAAAAAGTGCGGGTCGTACAGGATCTTCCTTACTCGGTAAGGTTGAGAAGGCAGGAGTTGCATCCACTAGTGTCCAAACTAATTGCTGCATCTAAACAATTTAGGGTAAAATATCCCGCAATTCTGGTGGTGAAGAATGAGGACAAGTGGATTTCCTACGATTCTCCGTCACAAGCACTGTCAGGTTTGAAGGAGCTTTTCCCGGACTTATTTAAGTGAATATGATGCGATTCAGTATTGAGAGATGGTCATATGTGGTGGATTTGGACTAACTTGTTGGTAGCTCCATCATGTTGTACATCTGCTGTTGGGGAGATCGAGGTGGTGCTGTTTGTGTTGCGGCTAATGGGGACGGCGACCCATGCCGAGTGGAGCAGGAACTTTCAAGCTGCAACGGCTGTATTGTGCTCGTCGGGTAATGTAATGGACCAAGCTGTGCATATGGTAGGGAAGGAAGAACCTACACCAGTATAAATCGAGGAGCAGCAGTTATTTTGCTTGGTCTTGACTATTTGAGAGCTGCATATTAGTTTCTGGACCAGCGCAATCGGGCACTCCACGCGGTATTTCATCACGAAATTCATAATGGAATGCGACTTGGAGCTAAAATAACTGAAGAATACTCAGTAATGTTCTTCATAAAAGTCAGATTACGCTAATTAAATGCCTATAATGTGCATGCCAGTTGTTTAAGTTAACTAGTGCTAGTTATAGAAGAACTAAAGTGCCATAACTGTTGATATAGTGAAAGGTCCAGTATAACAATGCAGAGAATTGAACATGGGATCTCTGGTTTTCTTTTAGGAAAGCACTAAGTTTTGTAAAGTGCTGACAAATATAACGCCCTAGTATATATGGGGCATGGTCTTAATAAATATATTTTGTGGGAAGCAAGGCTTATAACTGCCTGCTTTTTATAATATGTTATTTTGATTGCCTAGTTTCTAGTTATGCAAATGTTTAATTGTTGAAATTAGTAGTGTAGATTTGTTCTGGCATTTTGCTGTCAAATACAATTGGTGATGGGTGGGGGGCTCCGGGACATTGCTGTTTGACTTAGGACTGTTTTTTGTAAAATCATGTGGCATATAATGTTTGGAGTTGCAGTGTATGGGAACTGGGGGTGTTTTGTTAAGGATAGTTACAGATTAAGGAGATGGGAAGTTTCGGATGGGGGAGGGGCAGACTGCACTGGGTCCATTTTTAGTTGATGATGGCATCTATTATTCTATATTGGTATGCCTCTCAATAGTCTGGAGCATAAAATGAGGGGGGCATTCTACAAGGGTAAGCTTGCTCACTACTCCTGGGTACTCACTGAGTTTTGCTTAAAGTATGAGTGACAACTACCATGTTGTGAGTTGGAATATTAAAGGGGCTAAAGATAGGGTTAAAAGACAGATGATATTAAAGCACCTGCAGCTGTTACGAGCGCAAATAGCTTTTTTACAGGAAACACATCTTAGAAGGGAGGATGTGCTCCTTTTTAGGAAGTTATGGGTTGGCCAGGTTTTTGGAGCGGGTGCTTCAACAAATAAAGGAGGGGTAGCGATATTACTGGCCAGGAAGGTGCCGTTTAAACTGACTAAGGAAATTTGGGACCCTGAGGGAAGATATACAGTTATACATGGATCCTTGGAATCCAGCTCGGTCATTTTTGGATCGGTTTATGGTCCAAATAATGACTCTCCCTCTTTTTTTGTAGATCTATTAAATGTTATAACTGTAAACCCCCCTAAACTTATGATATTAGGAGGGGATTGGAATTTGGTTCTGCAGACGGAGTTAGATAGATCCGATCGAATACGAAAGGGCCTATCTCCAGCTCAAAGAGTACTGAAAGAATTTATAGACACGGCTGCATTAGTGGACATTTGGCGGTGTTTAACCCCACCGAAGACAATATAGTTTTTCTCGGTACACAAAACACACTCTAGAATTGATTATTTGCTTATAAGTTCACAGGCGGTCCCAGGGGTTACTCGTGTAGGAATTGCAACAAGGGTTATATCCGATCATGCACCGGTTGATATGGAGTTTTGTCTAGGGGCTGGGGTTAGACGCTCTCCACAATGGCGACTGAATAGCCAGCTATTAAAAGATCCTGCCTCCTCTGAATATATCATGGAATATATTAGTTTATTTCTCACCCTCAATTTAGGGACGGTGGAGAAATATGACCTAGTTTGGGCTGCCCTAAAATGTTCTGTGAGAGGTGAATTTATTAAAATGGCTTCTAATAGGGCTAAGCGTCAGAGGGTCCAAATGGAGGAGCTCCTAACTAGCATCAAAAGTATAGAAGATACCCTCTCCCGCACCTCTTCAGAGGAGTCGTGGTCCAGATTATATCAGTTGCAGGCACAATATGTAGGTCTACAAGCGCAGAGGGCTGAGTTATCGTTACATAGGGCCAAGCTCCAATATCTAGATATAGGAGAAAAAGCAAGCAGACATCTGGCGATGCGTCTCCGTCAAGTGGAGACTTCACAATTTATTACTGGAATCTACTCTGAGGAAGATGGCAAAGTTGTTACTGATTCTCAAAAAATGGTGGAAATGTTTGGATCTTTTTACCAAGGTTTATATTCAGCAACCCCGTCTTCCTCTTCTGCAGATTCAGATCCAAATGTCTACCTTAGATCTGTGACTTTGCCAAAGGTTACTGCGGAGGGTGCTGCGTGTTTGAGCGCTCCGATTGCTTTAGGGGAAATACAGGAAGCAATCCAGCAGTTACCTTTGGACAAGTCTCCTGTCCGATGGGTTGCCTAGCAATTTTACAAAGCATACCAAAGTGTCTTGGCACCCATATTGAAGGACCTCTTTGTTATTGGTTTGACAAGGGAAATGTCAGAGCCCAGTTTTTGAAGCTGTGATCTCTATTATTAAAACCAGGAAAGGACCTCAGAATCTCAGTAGTTACCGACCCATTTCACTATTAAATACCAATATAAAATTTTGGCCAAAGTTTTGGCAAATAGGCTTGCTAAAATTATAGATAAATTGATAGGGAATGAGCAAGTCGGGTTTATGGCTGGAAGGTCACCCCAAGATCATATAAGAAAACTAATGCATCTTATTGTGGTAGCCAGAGATTCTGATATTCCAATGGTGCTAACTTCGCTCGATGCCGAAAAGGCATTCGACAGAGTATCCTGGGATTTTCTTTTTGCCACTTTAACTTCTTTTGGTTTCCCGGGAGACTTTGTCAGATGGGTCAAAGTACTGTATTCCTGTCCCACGGCCAGAGTGAAGTGCAATGGGCTATTATCTTCTCCATTTAAACTAGCTCGAGGCACCAGACAGGGATGCCTCTGTCCCCTTACTTTTTAACATATACCTAGAACTATTGCTTCTTAGATTACCGCCAATTAGAGAGATTACCGAATCCAAGTTGGTGATGTCAGATATGCATTTTCAGTTTATGCGATGATATCTTATTACATTTGAGAACCCCAAAGTTTCAATTCCCGCAGTTTTAGAGGAAATTGAGGAGTATTCTAAATGTCCCATTATAAGTTAAATCGGGAAAAATGAAAGTAATCCCTTGAATCATAGAGTTATTAAGGAGGAGTTGGTCCCCTAGGCCTGGTATGGGAAACAAATTTATAGTTTACCTAGGAATAAAGATTTTTAGGGATTCTTTCGCTATTTGGCGAAACAACATAGATAGCCTTATGAAAATAATCTCTAAAGATCTTGAGAGGTGGCAATGCCTCCCTATTTCACTATGGGGTAGGTTAAATATAATTAAAATGAACCTCTTACCTAGGATTCTATATCCATTGAGTATGCTGAGTATGTACCTTCCTAAAATATGGTTCTCTAAGTTAAGAAAAATGCTGAGTTCCTTTCTGTGGAATAAAAAGAAGGTACGTAGGGCCTACCTCAAATTAACAGTGCCCAAAGTGAGGGGAGGACTGGCAGCTCCTTCTTTCTTTGTGTATTACATCACTCAACATTTAAGTAAGTTATATTATTGGCAGAAAGAAGTGGACCGCACTACATATCTCCCTCTGTGGGTAGCTATTGAAGAGTATTTGGCATCTCAAGAAAGGTGCTCGCTGCATGCCTTGCTGTACGTTTCTCCGTCACATATCCCCAAAAACCTCAGAAATAACCCTATGGGTTGGTCAATAAAAGCCTCGCATCAGGCCCAAGCTTATCTGGCGGTTAGGTGGAGCCAATCCTCTGACCAACCGATTGTGAACAACCCACATTTTAAAATTGGTGGTGTGCCGATAGCCGATGTTTTTTGGTCTCGGTTGAGACAGTGTAAAGTCTCAGAGTTATGGAGAGATGGTCACTCCGGTTCAATTGTGTGGCTCTGATAGTGCTGGGAATAAAGAATCCTTTAAATATTTACAAGTTAGTAAGGCCCTATCCAAGTTTCATAAGCTCTCTCCATTAATAGACATAGGGGAAAAGGGTCCCGTCACGCTCCTCCAGGTTGCTTCTCAGCCGCACAAAGTCTCAAATCTATACAAAGCTTTGCAAGGTTGGGATAATAGATCACCCTCGGGCGTTTGCTTCTATTGGGTAAGGGAGCTAGGTCTGCCTGAGTATGTTAATGTGTGGGAAAAACTTTGGATTTCTTTATATAAGCTTGTCAAGCAGGACAGACTCAGATTAGTACATTACAATATCATGCATAATTTGTACTTGACACCATCCAAGCTGTGTAGATTTGGACTGTCGCAAGTACCAACGTGTAATAGATGCAAGATGGATGTGGGGTCCCTTTATCATATACTACGGTTGGGTCCGCACATTAAAGTATTTTGGCAGGCTATCAACAACTCCCTGGACCCTATCCTTGGTTTGAGGGAGCTGTTTACTCCGGAAGTGTGCCTAGTAAATTCTTTCCCGGTAGGTACTCCAGATAGTAGGAAAGCGCATATGGCTTTGGTAGCAGCAACTGCCAAACTAACTATAGTGAGACATTGGATGGACGAGAAAGCACCCCTAGTAGTGGAATGGTACAGAGAGTGTGTTTTGGCTTTGCAGTTAGAGAGGCATATTGCACTTATGCGAAGCAGAGGCAAAACTTTTACCTCTCGGTGGGGAAGTTTAGAGGCCATCATGGCGATATGGGAATCACAATGTAAGTAGGATTGCAGTATTAAACTATAGTTACAATGTTGATAATAATCTGCAGTCTGCGAGGTGGGTGAGAGAGGGGTGGTTTTCTTTTTTTTTCTTCCTTTTTCTTCCTTTTATGTTTTCTTTTCTTTGATGTAAAAGATGCACCTAATATTCTCAAGTGTATATGTTTGCTTGATATTGATATTGTATATTGGTGCTGAAATCAATAAAGAGTCTAAATTAAAAAAAAAGAAAGAAATTTCTGCATGAACGGAATTGCAGAGTGGCCCTCTGCCCCTTCTGGAAGCCCAAAGATCAGGATGTTGTTCCTTCTACTGCGTCCCTCTAAGTCTTCGGTCTTAAGTTGTAATTTAGTAATTTGTTGCCTAAGTTTGCTAATCTCCGGTTCAGTCCTGTCTCTCCAGGCCTCTAGAGAATAGGTACGTCCCTCAGTATCTGCCATTCAAGTTCTAAGGTCCGCCATCTCAGAACGGATGTTTTTAAGATCGGTAGCAATATCCTGAAGGGTCTCTTTGAACAGTTGCAGTTCTTGCAAGAAGCACTCTTCTGAGAGTGGTACAGAAGCTGACAGCACACCCAGTTGCTTGGCAGAAGACTGCTGGAGAGGTTTTGCTTTCTTCGTCTGTTTATCGGGCGAGACCAGAGGCGTGTGTCTGGGCAAGGTCGTCTTCATTTCGGCCTCCATCACAGCATTTTAAAGTAGTAGCAAACACCAGAAAACGGCAAAAAAGCTCCGTTAGGTATACAGGAACAGTATTGTTGAGACAACCCCCAGCAGCATTAGCCAGAAAACGCCAGATTATAATAGATTTAAGATGGGGTGGGGGTGGGAGCCGAGAGAAGCAGCAGCTAGCAAGCCCAGACCATCACGTGGTCTCCGGGCATCCTTGGATTTAACCGGTGGGTAATGCTTTTCTGGTAGCCTCAGCTGGAGTCGGGTAGTGCGGTCTTCCTGAACCGATGGGTGAAAAGACTGACAGAGATCACAAATCTGTGGATCATGGTCATGTCCTAGGCAGTACACGCATGTGGTGTGGGGGGTCAGTGCGTGACATCTTCTACCCGCTGGGACACCAGCAGATCTCGGGAATGGTTTTCTCTTCCATCACGGAAGTGAGAGAAGCAGTAGACAAAACTCAAATGAGTTTTAAGGTAAGTTTAAGAAGCAAATCTGAAGATTCAAGAACAAGGGCCTACCACATGCGGGAGCGCTAAGGAGAGAACCTGAACCTCCCAGCGAAAAGGAAGATCTGGAGTCATGGGGTGGAACTGAGGGTTTTACCACCCGGTGGGTGGGAGGAGCCAGCTTGAAGATGTTCCAGAGACCCTTAAAGAGAAAGGTGATCTGCCAACAAGTGTGGATAGAACAACATATCCACATACCTAGAAATGTATTTTCTCTATACCATGTGTCGTTTACATTCATGGTAAACCACTTTTCTGTAGTCTAGCATGTGTTATTGCTGGGTTCTCTTGCAAACAGCTTACAGCTAATCTTTGATGTAAAGTGGGTCCAAGTGCCACAACTACACCAAAGACTTGAAAATCGAGTGCAGTTACAGAAATGGATTTAGCACAGTTGCGATGATGCACTGGATTGACACAAGGATTGACACAGGCACTGCATCATACTTTGAAAATCTGTCTGCAGAGGTCTGCAAATCATTGTGTTTTTTTGGGGTGGGAGGCTGACTTTATTTAACTAGAACTAAAATGTGCTTATGAAACTTGTTGAATAAACCTTTGTAGCTGTTCGCCTCTCTATTCCTCAAGAATACCACCCTGTAGTGATGCCGAAGGCAAAGAACCCTGGAAGAGAGTTCCACCCCTACAGGTGCCATGGTAAGGATCCCTTTAGGCTACAGTTACCTTAGGAAGGAGCCCCAAGGAGAGAGGAAAGCCGCTGGTGGAGGGGAGGATGGTGCGACAAAGGAAAAATGCTTCTGAGTGAAGCAAGAAGGATGGCTTTAAATAGATCAGCCAGGGTGCATGGCTGACTGCTTCAGCCTACTGAACAAAAGGCTAAGCCTTTCAATTCAATGTGCTTACACAACTTAGTATAGCATTGCACTTATCCTGGGTCATGAGGAACTGGCTTGCAGCGCTCACCACAAGGCTTCTGCAGATGACGGAGCTCTAACAAACACGCACAGCCCACGGATCCCTCCTGCTGCAGTCACCGGGTCATGAGGGCACCCACCTGCAGCCCTCCCCACAAGGCTCCCATGGATGGTGGAGCTCTGAAAAAAACACACAGCTCATGGATCCCTCCTGCTACAGCCCCTGGGTCATGAGGGCACCTGCCTACAGCCTTTCCAACAAGGCTCCCATGGACGATGGAGCTCTGAAAAAGACACACAGGTGGAGTCCAGGAGCACACATCTTTTGGAATTCAGCACCATCTTGAAATGGGTCACTTTGTAGCTCCTGACTCTGATCCATTACCCACGCTTGTGTCTGCATACTTCTACTGATTGTCTCTCACCAACACCCTGCTGCTCTGTATTCCCTGCACACAGTGGTGTGTGCATATTATGCCTGCTATGTGTATATTCCTATAATTTACGTGGGGTTAATTTTCCTGTAATTTACATGGGGTCGCTAGATTTCTGCTGTATTCATATGTAACCCCCTTACAAATGGGGGGGGTTCCCAGAAGTCTTCCTGGAGCTGGCTGGGTGCTCCAGGTCTGGATGGTGTTTGGTGTTTAAGCAGTTTTAAATGGCACTGCAGCGAGTGTTTTTAGAGCATCTGCATACTGTCTCTTTAACAGCTGCCTGCTTGTAGGCTCCAGTGACTGTGTAAGGGGGACTGTGTTTCCTTGCTCGAATCCCACCTGAGTTGCGGTGAAATTGCTCCAATTTTACAGTCACTGTAAGTGCAAAAGGGGAACCCTCCTGAAAGATGTAACTGCTTGATTATAATTGTTTAGAGTATTAGGAAATTACAGTTTGTCTAACCTGCTTCCATTGCAGCTGGGACTTTGTGTGCTTGGCCCCTCCATTTTGGACCTGGACTGGTTTGAGGGTCCAATGGGAACATGGGGGTACCTGAAATGGAGTAAGCAGCAGCCAACCAGAGTTAGGACTCTTAAGAGAGCTGGCTGACCAATGGGACACAGCTAGTAATTCTGGGAAGTGATATCTGGATTATGGCACCTTGTTTGCACCAATAGGGGCAGTATTAAGTGACTGGCATCTGCAGCCCACCTATGGGATCGGGTGGCACCTGAATAGTGAGGCTTGTCCTAACTGCCCAGGAACAGAGACGCTGTGGCTGTGAGCGAGAAATGAGCTCTGGGCTCCTGCACTGTTGAGTGTTCACACGGGAAGTGCGTGTGGAAGGCCAGAAGTTGGCAGTTTCATATGCCAGCAAGTGTCGGACTAAATCCGCTAGGCAGCAGTCAGAGGAGGCTGTGCAAAAAGCGTAGCTACCTACCCGGCTCACTCTGTAGAGAACTGGAGAATCTGCTTCAATCGTGCTTGGTCTGTCAGGACAAGTGAAGCTGCGTCGACTGGCCCGGTGTATGCAGTGAAAGCGATCGGGAGGTATACAGCAGCTGCCTGGTATGGTACCCCTCTGCCTTTCATATAAATGTGTGGAGAAGCATTGGAATTCCATGCTCAATCCTGTGAGTGGTGTGAGAGTGCTCTTTCTACTGGAGTAGTGAGTACTAAATCAGGGTAGCTCCCTGTCAAATGTTCCTAGTGAGGGCAAGATCTACTGTTTTTTACTGGCTACACTAACTGAGCCTGCTGGCTCTATCTCATCTTTGTAGGAATCAAATGCTCGTTTCTTTGTCAGGGCCCCAACCAGCTGCATCGAGGGACTAGCCTTTATTGCCTGGGTACCCAGAAACAGTGACTTATAGGTAAGGCCTGTGCACAGTGCCCTGGATAGCTACTTATATATTAGGGTGGTAAGCTAATTAACCTGATTTCCCCCCAGTCTTTGTTATTTTCCCCCTAAATAAATCCGATTGATTGTTTGCAAAGGTATACTGGCTAACTCGTGTGTTTATGGTGAATTACTGTACAGTGATTATTGTGTAACAGCATCTTACTATTCAGGGGGTCCCCAGAGCAAGCTGATTGGTTCAAGCCTGGGGGTCAGTGTATATAGTGAGGGTACTGTGATTGATTTGTGTGGGCCACTTGTGGGAAGAATGGGGGGTTGCAGTGACCCAGAGGGCTGCAACTAGGTCATACCAGACTGGCTCAACCCCGACCTCTGGGTAGAGGCACCCGCCATTGGATCCAGGCCCCTCAACCTATTAGTGGCAAATCAGGCAGGGGTAGTAGCCCTTGGGATAGCGCCCCCTTGGGGTTACATTTTGGAGGCACCACAGGGATTAGCGTCCCCTAGTGGTCGAGTGGACGAAGTACCTCAATATGGCTAAATTAAAGGAAAAGCTGGAAGGGATATCATGGCTAAGATTAGCTGGACCCTATTAAGACGATGGTACATAAACTGATGGGGCCGGGTGAAGCAGAAGATCGGGACTCCCAGAAAATTGTGTTACTACTAGATGTACCTCTGGGGACAACGAACGCTGACCTTATTTCTGCAGTGGAGCATGTTAAATGTTTAGGCAAGGTAGAGGTGAAGGGGCGTATGGCTGATCTACTAGATCAGACTTTGCAGATGTTACTCTTATGCAGTATAGTCATCGACTCTGAGAGGGTACCCCCAGTGATCTACCCGGAAGGTGTCCAATGGGGTGGAGTGTCATTCACATCCGGAGTGGGTCAGTCACCCCCGGGGGGTCTCCCCAGACTAACAGCTTCACAGATAAACTGCTTAAATTGCTAGCTGTAGAAGGGAGGACTACCCAGGAGTTACTGCAGGCGTTGGACCTTTCTAGTGAACTCACTCCCCAAGCCTCCCCAGGTACCTCTCCCGGGCCCCCCAAGAGTTCTATCTTGGCTTCACTGCCCCTAGTGGTTCCCCCTATACAGCTAGATTCCTACTGTAGGCTAAAACTTTTTTCCGGCACTGTGCTGATGATTTGGAGGCTGGATGGACTATGCTACCCCCCTAGTCCGAGAGTGGCAGTGCTCTGAGGGGGAGAACAGAAAGAGACTGATGGAGAGCCTGCAAGGCCCAGCTTTGGAAGCCATTCAGTTCTTGCGGGCTACTAGCCCGGAAGCTACCACGGTGGAGTACCTTTCTGCCTTAGAGGGAGTGTTTGGGAGTACAGTAACTGGGGAAGACTTATTATGGAAATTCAAGTCTGCCAAACAATGGAGGAATGAGAAACTATCCGCCTTTGTCACTAGGGTGGAAAGGACCTTGCAGAAAGCTTATCGCAAGGGGGGAATTACAGCCACAGCCTTGAACCAGGTCCGGCTGGAGCATATTTTGAAATCTGCTAGGTTTTCCAGTGTGATATTGTTAAAACTTAAGTTACATGACCGATGGTCTGCCCGTCTCAAGTATTGTCAATTGATGAGGGAGATTCGAGAAGTAGAGACTGATGAAGAGGGGTGGGAACACTGTGTGGGGGCTGTGAATCTGTGCTAAACCCCTGAGCCTAGTGAACCAGATGAGACCCACCCTTCAAGGGGGCTTGATGTTTCTCCTGTACTCCCAGAGGCCAACGGAGGGGTGGGGGTGCATGCTATTTCCTCTGATCCCCGGGTAGAAAGTGATTTGAGGGCTGAGATTAGAGATTTACGAGAGCTGGTGAGGGACTTGAAGCAAACTGCTACCCACCCTGTTAGGTTTGGGAACCAGAGTTATCTAGAAACAAATGCCCTAGCCAGGAGGAGCCCCCTCAACCCCAGGATGGCCCCCAGCCAGCGAGGTATTCCCCTCCCAATAAAGACCCCTGAGACCTTAAGTTCTGTTACCATTGTGGGGAGGATGGACACTTTCAGACTGAGTGCCAGTTACCGGAGAATTTAAGGAAGGTCAACAGCAGGCTGATTGCCTGGCACCGCAAGGCCTATACCCGACCCACTACGAAGAGTTTTGTGACCCGGGCCAATGCCCAAGCAACTTATAAAGTTGTGCCCCCCGAACGGTCTGATGTGGTGGAGCCTTCGATGGAGGCCCCTGTGAGAGTGAATGGGATACCCACCCAGGCTGTGTTGGACAGTGGCTCTCAGGTGACCATTATGTTCCAGGACTGGTATCAGAAACACTTGCCTGATGTGCCCTTGCAACCCTTGGATGGTCTACATGTTTGGGGGCTGAGTGATAAGGCCTACCCGTATTCTGGGTATATCCAGATCTGGTTGTCTTTTCCTACTTCTGTGGCTGGGGTGACCAAACAAGTGGAAACTCTGGCCCTAGTATCTCCCCCCACTGGGTTGTATGATGGGGTGCTCTTGTTGATTGGAACTAATGCTCACATGTTTGGTCGCTTAGCGCAGCTGTGTTCTGAAAAGCAGATGTCCAGGACTGGGCGAGCTCTTAGAATACCCGCCTTGATTCAGAAGGCCTATGAGACTCAGAGAAAGGCTGGCCAGGTGAAACCTGAAGGTCCATTGAGTGTTGTCTGGAGGCAGGATGCAGAACCGTTGCTACTAGCCCCAAATGCCCAGTGTGTTTTGCAAGGGAAAGTCTGAATTAAAAAAGACGTTAAGAATAAGATATTGATGCTGGATGCACTCGGTGAGGGAAAGTTGCCTGAGGGGTTGCTGGTTAAACCCAGTATCTTACCTGCCAGAGCCCATGCCTTTGCCAGAAGAGTGATGGTCCAAGTGCATAATGTGTCTGATCGAGAGATTCAAGTGAAACTGGGTTGCACCCTGGCTACGGTACATTGTGCTGATACTGCTGTTTTGCCCCACAACAAGACTCCCAGAGGAGGTGACCAAGTGACCCCGAGCTGTTGATTTTGGTGATTCTCCCCTACAAGCAGAATGGAAGAAAAGGGTCAGTGAATGGCTCACCCAGAGGGAACAGGTGCTTTCTTTGAAGGAGTGGGATGTGGGATGTGTGCAGGGGGCTGAGCATCACATCCGGCTGCAGAATGACCGACCTTTTCGTGAGCGATCTCTATGCCTAGCCCCTGCTGATATAGATGATGTAAGATGCCACCTGCAGGAGATGCTGGCAGCTGGAATGATACAAGAGTCCAGGAGCCCTAACGCATCCCCTATTGTAGTAGTGAGGAAAAAAGAATGGAGCTGTTCGGATGTGTGTGGATTACCATACTCTAAACCGACGGACCATCCTGGACCAGTATACCATGCCACGCATACAGGACGCCTTGGACTGTCTGAATGGCAGTAAGTGGTTCTCTGTGTTAGACCTCCACAGTGGGTACTATCAGATCCCAATGGCTCCGGAGGATCGAGAGAAGACTGCTTTCATTTGCCCCCTAGGCTTCTATGAGTTTATGCGGATGCCTCAAGGAATTTCAGGTGCCCCAGCTACTTTTCAGCATCTGATGGAGCGTGCTGTGGGGGACATGAATTTGCTCAAATGTTTGGTTTATTTAGACGATGTCATAGTGTCTGGCAGCTCCTTGGAAAAACATGAAAGTCGATTGTTCAAGGTCCTGGATCAGCTGGAAGACTTTGGTCTCAAATTATCTATAGACAAGTGCCAATTCTTTCAAACCTCTGTAAAATATGTGGGGCGCATAGTATCCACTGAAGGCATAGAGACTGATCCCAGCAAAGTAGAAGCTTTAACCACTTGGCCCCAAACAAAAAATTTGAAGGAGCTACAGCTGTTCCTGGGGTTTTGTGGGTATTACAGATGATTTATTAAAGACTACTCTCAGGTGATCCACCCTCTGCTTAACCTTATGCAAGGGTACCCCCAACCCATAAAAAGTATAAGAAGACTGTACAATCTGGGACTGAAAAAAAAATTATTTCCACCCAAATGATGTGTTTGGCACCCGCTGGACTGCCGATTATGAGGAAGCCTTCCATGACATTATATATCAACTTAGTCATGCCCCAGTGCTGGCCTATGCCGACCCTGCTAAACCATATGTTCTTCATACTGATGCCAGTCTGCAAGGATTGGGGGCTGTACTGTATCAGGAGCATCTGAATGGTCTGAGACCTGTAGCCTTTGCCAGCCGCAGCTTGACCCCTTCTGAAGAGAACTACCCAGTGCACAAACTTGAGTTCCTAGTTTTGAAGTGGGCCATTGTTGATCAATTCCATGACTATTTATATAGGGCTAAGATACTGGTGAAAACTGACAATAATCCTTTGATGTATGTTCAGACCTCAGCCAAGCTAGATGCCACTGGTCATAGGTGGCTCTCTGCATTGTCCACCTACAACTACGCTGTTGAATACAGAGCAGACCTAAACCATACAGATGCTGATGCTCTCTCCCGGAGGCCTGTGTCTCGAGCCGACTGGGTTAGGTTGTCAGAACCTGACATTAGAGCCCTTTGCCAGAAATTCGACAAGGAGGAACAGGTGTCTCCTAATGCTGTGGACTGCATGGTGGATTGCTTGGGGCCATCTGAGAACTGTATACCTGCTGCTTACTGCCATTTTTCTGCATTAGACACTAGTGCGCTGCCTCAGTTCAATAATGATAGTCTCCAGCTGGCTCAGTCCCAAGATCCCATGATAAAAACTTCTTTAGAGGCTCTGCAAGTAGGGAGAGATGTGTCACAACTGCGTTCCATTGACCTGAGAACTGCCCTGTTATGCAAAGAAGGTTCAAAGTTGAAGCTGATCAATAAACTATTAGACCGGGAGACCGCAGACAAAGAGGGGCGAGTAGACAAACAACAACTGGTGCTGCCCACTGCTTTTAGAGAACTGGTATTGTGGTCCCTGCATGACCACATGGGACATCTTGGCATAGACCAAACTCTTGACTTAGTGCGGACCCGATTTTACTGGCCCAAAATGAGTGCTGATGTAGAGCAGTATGTTAAGACCTGTGGCCGCTGTTTACAAAGAAAAGCCCTGCCTCAGAGAGCTGCCCCCCCCGTCAATATCACTACCAGCACCCCTATGGAACTGGTTTGCATTGATTTCCTGAGTTTAGAACCAGATCTGAAGAATATCAGCAACATATTGGTAGTTACTGACAATTTTACCCGATATGCCCAGGCCTTCCCCACCAAATATCAGAAAGCAACCACGGTGGCTAAAGTCCTTGTTGAGAATTTCTTTGTTCACTATGGAGCCCCCAGCGAATCCATTCCGATCAGGGGAAAGATTTCGAAAGCCATCTGATTAACGAAATGCTATCCTTGTGGTGGGTACAGAAGTCAAGAACCACCCCGTACCATCCCCAGGGTGATCCTCAACCTGAGAGATTCAATCACACCTTGCTCGATATGTTGGGCACCTTGCACCCTAAAGACAAACCTAGTTGGAGCCAGCAGATCAGTGCCTTAGTCCATGTATACAGCTGCACCAAAAGTGATGCTACTGGGTTTTCCTCATATTGACTGATGTTTGGAAGGGAAGCCAGATTGCCAGTAGATGTCTGTTTTGGGGTTTCTCCCAATGGGGTTCAAGCAGCTAATCATCTACAGTATGTGCAGAAGCTGAAGGCCCAACTCAATCATGCCTACCAACTAGCCCAGAATATGGCTGCTAAGCGGAATTTGGCCAATAAAGAAAGGTATGATAAGAAAGTGAAAGCAGTGGAACTGAAAGAAGTAGACAGAGTGCTATTGAGGAACCTGGGATTACATGGTAAACATAAGATTGCTGACAGATGGCATCACCTCCCTCATATTGTCATGGGAAAATTAAAAGATTTACCTGTGTATAAAGTGCGGCCTGAAAACAATTCAAAAGATGTGAAAATTTTACACAGGAATCACCTGCTGCCAATTTGACAAATTTTGATAGAGGCTGAACCTTCCAATGCTCCCCCCTCTGGGCCTATAACTAGAGCCGCTGCCAAAAAGAAATCCAGATGGGTCGACTCCTCAGAACTCAAACTCAAGAGGCCTTCTCCTCCCCTCTGATGAAGTTGATCCTCAGTCTGTGTCTGAAGACAGGAAATGATGTTGAGTATTACCCCTCTTATGAACTGAGTCAACTCTTTGGGGGCAATCCCCTAACTAACTCTGGGGATGAAGTTGGGTTTCCAGGACTGTCTGAGACTCCAGCTTTGTCCCTGGAGTCCATACTTCCAGAGGACGAAGTGGATAGCACCAAGGGCGAAGAAGTGGGATCTTTGAGCGTGGCTGAATTATCTGGGCTGGCTGAGCTGTCCGAATTTTCAGAAGAAGGAAGTGATGTGGGGGAACCCGTTAGTGATATGCCAGAGCAAGAAGAATACTTTGAGTGCCCCGATAGCCCCCCAGTAGTGCCAGAAATGTCCCTAGCTGAACCAAGCAGTGTGGGTCCTGATATAGAGGGTCCTGTTCTCAAAAGTACTATGGGCCCTGGGTCCCCTTCCCCTATGGAGGTTCCCCCTACTAATCTAAGTGAGGCTGAAATGGAATTAGGGCCTGTAGAAGGTTTTAATGAGACCCCAAATGTACCGGCCGAGAAGTATGGCCAGCAGTAAGGCTGAGTTATGAGTCCCTGGGTCAGCCTGTGGACCTGCTGTTAAATGTAGTCCATAAAGGGGTGTATGTGTCCCCAAGCTCCTTGCCCAAGTTAGTCTTGGGAAATGATGCCCAACTGTTAGTGTTACCCTCTGAGTATGGGACTACTGCCCCCATCAGCTCTAAGATAGCTAATAGGGAAGGACTACCTCTATCCAGGTGTCAGGGGCAAGAGGTAATGACCTTTTGAGACGAAGCCAGAAGGGGAAGGAAGGAAACATATTCAATTCAGTGCTTTAGAGTAACTGGTAATTGCTATTTTTCCTTTAAACTTAGATTGTGGGCTTTTAGTGACACTATACTTTCTTTGTTGTCTTTACTTATAATTGTTTTTGGGCTGTTGAAAATTTAAAACATAGTGGTGGTGTAATTCTGTGCTGTCTTTAATTGCTGCAAATTTTATCTTGGCTTGTCTGACTGCCCTGTAGTTGGGTGAAGGTGTTAATTGTCTGGCCTCTGACCTCAGCTACGTGATAACTGGAGGTGGGGCTTAGTCAGATTTGAAGTAGCAAGTAGAGTTTTAATTTCTCGAGAGAAGCCAGAAGGGAAGAAGGAAACATATTCAATTCAGTGCTTTAGAGTAACTGGTAATTGCTATTTTTCTTTTAAACTTAGATTGTGGGCTTTTAGTGACACTATACTTTTTTGTTGTCTTTACTTATAATTGTTTTGGGCTGTTGAAAATTTAAAACATAGTGGTGATGTAATTCTGTGCTGTCTTTAATTGCTGCAAATTTTCGCCCTCCCCTTCCCCCAACTCTTAATTATATGCCCTGTTAAATCTGATTGACAGGAGCTAAACACAGGGTATAGTAAGGGGTGTGAAGTAGGAGGGGCATAAGGGGGAAGAAGCCCACCCTCAGCACAAGTGTTTTGACTCATTTATTTATTTATTGGTTTCTTGGTTTCTTTTTTTTTTTTTAAAGAAAATTATCTGAGGATCAGTGGCAGGATTTTTAGGACAGTAAATTAATAAAAAGGGAACTAGGAGAGCTTCAGTAGCAGACAAGTAGTGGAATTGCAGTATAATGTGGGGAGTGGTGCAATGCAGTGGCTGTGGGGCAGCCATATTCAGGCAGACCTTCTGGACACTGAGGTGCTGCCCTATCTGCATGCATCTCTCTGGACTGCGGGATGAGGTAGCCAGACTCAGAGCGGAAGTAAACTGGGTCAGGAGTACCATCACCCCTATCCAGGGACCACCCAGTCCAATGTAACTGCCTCAAAGGATGCCGAACGAGGAGCACTTGGATGACAGTGGGCTCAGGGAGGGTTAGGCGGTCAGGCAGAGGCACATCCCAGATCCTATTCCACTCAAGAACTCATATGCCACACTGGCAAACGAGGACAACCAAATAGAGGTACCCAGAGAAGTGGAAGGAAAGGATGTGGAGGTTAGCCAAGGAGGTGACCTCAGCGGGGAAAGCGGTGGACCCCAGAGGAGGAGGAAGCAAATCCTGGTGGGGGACTCCATCATAAGAGGGATCCAGCTAGGAACACAGGAGGAGGAGGACAGGGAGGTGAGGTGCCTACCAGGTGCCACGGCATGGAGGGATGGAAGGAAGATCCTGGGGATCACTGGGAAGGCAAGACGGAGGGTGAGCTGGATGTCATTATCCACCTAGGTACTAATGACCTGGCAAATGGGGAGCCAAAGGAAGTTCAGGAAGAGTTTAGGAAACTGGGGAGGGTCTCAAGCAAGTAGCTACTTCTGTCACTTTCTCAAGTACTACCTGTGAGAGGCAAGGAGAACATAGAGTGCATGCACCAGGAACTTTAACTCATGGTTGAAGAACTGGTGCTGTGAGGAAGGGTTTGGATTCATTGGTGACTGGGGACCCACCTGGAGGATGGAGTTTGTTCAAGCCTGACGGCCTGCATCCATCCTGGAGGGAATCAAGCACTCAATGATAAGTTTAAATGCTACATTGACAAGCATTTATAAACTAGCAAAGGGGGTGGCAGGCCAGCAAAGAGGGTATCTACTTGCTCACCCCACAGCTAGCAGTGGAACCAGTGAACCAGAGGAGTGGCTATCTCTGCAAAGCAGTGTGCAAAGATGGAGATTAGTGCCCAAGAGGTGGATAAGCAGAAAAGGGCAAAATTCAGCAGAAGGGCAGACAGCAAGGAGAACCAGGATAAATGACAACCAAGGAAGGGGCTGGAGTAGAACAGTGAAACAGTTTAGGAGGTCAAATCATGAAGCCATGTGTACAAATGCCAGGAGCCTTAGTAACAAAATGGAAGATCTGGAGGCTGTCATGGTGCAGTCAGACCTGGACATTTAGGCCATCACTGAAACCTGGTGTAATGATAACCACGACTGGGAGATGGCCATACCTGGCTACAACATATTCAGAAGAGACAGAGCAGGCAGAGGGAGGAGGGTGGCACTCTATGTGAGAAATGACATAAGGGCCACAGAGATCCAGGAGGAACAAAATGGGGAAGTAGATACTGTGTGGTTAAGCTGGAAAGGGAAATGGGGACAGCCATCCGCACAGGTGTGGTCCATAGACCACCTCGCTAGGGAGGAAGAAACAGATAGGGGTGATTTGCTATCAAAGGATGGCAGAATGGTGAGGGTACTAGTTGGAGACTTTAATATTCCAGACGTGGACTGGAGCATCCCAGCAGCAGCAGCATCAACTAGGAGCAGATTTATCCTGGACTCCTTCAGGGTGCCTTCTCTCAAGCAACTGGTCATGGAACCAACTCGGCAGAAGGCAATACTGGACCTTGTGCTCACAAACAGGACAGTGTGATGGGGTAACAGGTGGGGAGCACCTGGGAAACAGTGACCACCAGTCATTGTGGTTTGAAATCACAGAAAGAGCAGAACCAAACACACAAAACACGTATCCTGGATTTTAGAGGGCAGACTTTGGGAAATGGGGAGATACTTGAAAGAGGCATTAAGGGAATGGGACAGGAATCAGGGGTTGAGGAACAGTGGGCAGTATTTAAAATGGGATTACAAGAACAACAGAATTATGTATTAAGCAGGTTAGCAAGAGGAAAAGGAAGAGAGACCATTATGGTTTTCCAAAGTGGTAGCAAAGAAAGTGAAAGCCAAAAAGATTGCATTCAGGCAATACAAAAAGACACAGGCAGAAGGGGATAGGGAGAAGTACCAGGAGAAGCAAAGGAGGCAGGAGGTCAGTAAGGAAGCCAAAGCTCAGACAGAAGAACACATTGCAAAATCAGTGGGTAGAGGGACAAACCTTTTACAGGTACATAAGTGAAAAAGAAAGACAAAGGGAGGGATAGTGAGACTGAAGGGGAGGATGGGGAGCCACGTGGAGGATGACAACAGTAAAGCTGACATATTGAACAGGTATTTCTGCTCAGTCTTTACTGAGGAAGAGAGAGAGGTAATGGGTCTGAAGGGAGTACAAGGGGTGAGAATGGTGCAGAAATGGACACAAGTCCCTTTACACGAAAGGGTCCTGAGGGAACTGGAAGTAATAAGAGTTGATAAAGCAATGGGGCCAGATGGGGTGCACCCAGGGTCCTTAAGAACTAAGAGGTGGTGGCTGAACCTCTGGCTATCCTGTTTAGCCATTCACTGGAAACAGGAGAGGTACCCAAAGACTGGAGGACAGCAGATGTAGTCCCTTATACAAAAGTGGGAACAAAAGAGGAAGCAGGGAACTACAGACCAGTCAGCCCCACCTCAGTAGTGGGGAAGATCATGGAAGCTACTGAAGGAGAGATTGTGGAACATCTGGTTGTCAATGGACTACAGGACCCAAGGCAGCATGGTTTCACCAGGGGAGGTCGTGTCAGACCAACCTCGTTGAATTTTTGACTGGGTGACTAGGGAGGTGGATCAGGGGAGGGCAGTGGACATGGCCTTTCTGGACTTCAGCAAGGCCTTTGACACTGTGCCACATACAAAACTATTACTCAAACTGGGGAATATGGGTGTGGGCAGGACAGTAGTGTGGTGGGTAGGTAACTGGCTGGGTGGCAGGACACAGAGGGTGGTGGTAAATGGCTGTCACTCAATAGAGGGAAGAGTGACCAGTGGGGTACCACAGGGATCAGTGCTGGGACCGGAACTATTCTACATCTTCATCAGTGACATTGCGCAGGACCTAGAAGGCAGAATTTCACTGTTCACTGATGACACAAAGCTCTGTAACAGAGTAGACACACCAGAGGGTGTAGACAGAATGAAAAGCGACCTGCAGAAACTTGAAGAATGGTCAGGGGTTTGGCAGTTGAAATTCAATGCAAAGAAGTGCAAGATCATGCATATGGGGCACAAAACCCTGGCACAATATATATCAGTTGGGGGTGAGGATATAGCATACCAAGCAGGAAAGAGATCTTGGGGTTATCATCTCTGATGACCTCAAGGTAGGGAAACAGTGTGACAAGGCAGCAGGTAAAGCAAATAGGATGCTGGGATGTATAGGCAGGGGCATCACCAGCAGGAAGAGGGAGGTCATAATTCTGCTTATACAAGACACTAGTGAGGCCCCACCTGGAGTACAGTGTACAGTTCTGGAGACCATACCTACGCAAGGACATAGACAGGGTAGAGAAGGTTCAGAGGAGGGCAACAAAGATGGTGCATGGATTGCATCACAAGTCCTATGAAGACAGGTTGAAGGAACTGGACATGTACTCCCTGGAGGAGAGGAGGGAGAGAGGGGATATGATAGAGACATACAAGTATCTTACAGGGAGGAACAGGGTGCAGGAAAACACTATTTTTAAGCAAAAAGATGTTCCAGGACTAGAGGCATGGGATGAAGTTGGAGGAGGACGAGTCAGAGGAAACATGAAAGAATTTCTTCACAGAATGGGTGGTGGACAAGTGGAACACCCTGCCAGAGGAAATGGTGGGGGCTGAAACAATCACGGATTTAAGAATGCATGGGATAGACATAAAGGAATTCTGGAGGTCAGGGGTAAGGGGCAACAGACTTCTAGGAAAACAAACTGAACTTACAAGCTCAAATGGGCAGACTAGGTGGGCCATAGGCCCTTATCTGCCGACACTGTCTATGTATCTATGTATCTGAGTTATAAACGAAAACAAGGTTGGCTGCATGTGTAATGTTGTATAAATAATCGTGAAACAGTGTATTACAGTATTTAATGTATGTAACCAAAGGTCTGATTTTCTGTCAGAGTAAACTGCTTGCCTTAAAGTGATTTAAGGGTAACTATTGATGGGGACGCCAAGTTTTTTCCAGGCCAGGAAGGGTGTAAGCCCCTTACAAATGGGGGGTTCCCAGAAGTCTTCCTGGAGCTGGCTGGGCGCTCCAAATCTGGATGGTGTTCGGTGTTTAAGCCGTTTTAAATGGCACTGCAGTGAGTGCTTTTAGAGCCTCTGCATACTGTCTCTTTAAGAGCTGCCTGCTTGCAGGCTCCAGTGACTGTGTAAGGGGGACTGTGCTTCCTTGCTCGAATCCCGCCTGAGTTGCGGTGAAATCACTCCAATTTTACAGTCGCTGTAAGCGCAAAAGGGGAACCTTCCCAAGAGATGTAACTGCTTGATTATAATTGTTTAGAGTATTAGGAAATTACAGTTTGTCTAACCTGCTTCCATTGCAGCTGGGACTCTGTGTGCTTGGCCCCTCCATTTTGGATCTGGACTGTTTGAGGGTCCAATGGGAACATGGGGGGTACCTGAAATGGAGTAAGCAGCAGCCAACCAGAGTTAGGACTCTTAAGAGAGCCGGCTGACCAATGGGACACAGCTAGTAATTCTGGGAAGTGAAGTCTGGATTAAGGTGCCTTGTTTGTACCAATAGGGGCAGTATTAAGTGACTGGCATCTGTAGTCCACCTATGGGATCGGGTGGCGCCCGAATTGTGAGGCTTGCCCTAACTGCCCAGGAACAGAGACGCTGTGGCTGTGAGTGAGGAAGGAGCTCTGGGCTCCTGTGCTGTTGAGTGTTCATGCGGGAAGCGCGTGTGGAAGGACAGAAGTCGGCAGTTTCACACGCCAACAAGTGTCGAACTAAATCCGCTGGGCAGTGGTCAGAGTAGGCTGCGCAGAAAGCACAGCTACCTACCAGGCTCACTCTGTAGAGAACTGGAGAATCTGCTTCAATCATGCTCGGTCTGTCAGGACAAGTGAAGCTGTGTTGATTGGCCTGGTGTATGCAGTGAAAGCGATCGGGAGGTATACAGCAGCTGCTTGGTTTGGCACCCCTCTGCCTTTCATATAAATGTGTGGAGAAGCGTTGGAATTCCAGGCTCGATCCTGCGAGTGATGTGAGAGCGCTCTTTCTACTGGAGTCGTGAGTACTAAATCAGGGTAGCTCCCTGTCAAATGCTCCTAGTGAGGGCAAGATCTTCTGGTTTTTATTGGCTACACTAACTGAGCCTGCTGGCTCTATCTCATCTTCGTAGGAATCAAATGCTCGTTTCTGTGTCAGGGCCCCATCCAGCTGCATCGAGGGACTAGCTTTTATTGCCTGGGTACCCAGAGACAGTGACTTATGGGTTAGACCTGTGCACAGTGCCCTGGGTAGTTACTTATATATTAGAGTGGTAAGCTAATTAACCTGATTTCCCCCAGTCCTTGTTATTTTCCCCCTAAATAAATCAGATTGATTGTTTGCAAAGGTATACTGGCTAACTTGTGTGTTTATGGTGAATTACTATACAGTGATTATTGTGTAACATCATTTTACTTTTCAGGGGGTCCCCAGAGCAAGCTGATTGGTTCAAGCCTGGGGGTCAGTGTATATAGTGAAGGTACTGTGATTGATTTGTGTGGGCCACTTGTGGGAAGAACGGGGGGTTGCAGTGGCCCAGAGGGCTGCGACCAAGTCATAGAGACTGGCTCAACCCCGACCTCTGGGTGGAGGCACCCACCATTGGATCCAGGCCCCTCAACCTGTTAGTGACAAATCAGGCAGGGGTAGTAGCCCTTGGGATAGCACCCCCTGGGGGTTACACATAGTTATGCCCATTTTGTATAGTTTTTCCTTATTTTATCTGGGCTGCTAATCTAGGCTGCACTCATACTTCTTCCTGTTTAGTTGATTTTAGGCTGCACTCATATTTATACTTGTTTAGTTGATCTTATTTTTTCTTTATTTAATTTGCCCAGGCCACTATATTATGGTGTATTCATATGTTTCCACCTACAGTGTATAGTTTTTAAACTGCATGCAATGCTCTTGCCTGCTGTTTTTTATTTCATGTTTTACCCATTTACCTTCCCCCTGCTTTTCGTAAACCAGTGCTTTATTTTCTGCATAGTCAGCTGCTCTGTCTCCTAATTCAATTGCTTTTCCTCCTCTCTAACTTGGCCTGTATACCATTCACCATAGGTTATTTTCTCCTGTGTCTGTTCTGCGCTTCTCTACTTTGTTTCCATTTCTGCTCCTTTTTTGGTTCCCCAGCCATGTCTTAGTTCACTTGCTCCAAATTTAGCTGGCTCCAGTTGCTGTTGTGCCTGTTCCACACATATTCAAATTATTTCCTGTCCCCCCCCCATTTCGATTCTCACTCTGCCTCTTTCCTCATATGATAGGAGTGTTTCTAACTCCTCTAAACTGTACAGTAATTTTATTTTTTCCTCCGCAGTCCACGGATCCCTCCTGCTACAGTACCTGAATTGTGGGGCACCCACCTGCAGCCCTTCCCTCAAGGCTCCCATGGATGATGGAGCTCTGAAAAACACACACATGTACAGTCCAGGAGCACGCTTCTTTTGTCATCCAGCGGCATCTTGAAACAGGTCACTTTGCAGCTCCTGATCCCACTCCTTTACCCACGCTGGTGATGTCATACTTCTGGCTGTCTCTCACTGACACCTGCTCCTCCATATTCCCTGCACACAGTGGTGCGTCTCACCCACCCATCCCCCCACCACTCCCACTCGGGTCTCGACAGTCTATGTTTAGACACTCTGACCATACCCTTTTGCCTCCCCATTGCTTCACCTGCCTCATCATTTAACATCTCGCAATCCCACATTCGTTTCCCCACCTGGACATTAATAGCTCATAATGAGCACACACAAACACTGGTGCTCCCTCTCCCTATTTGGTGACATTTCTATTGTGGCCTGAGACCTACAACTTCCATTTATCTTGACTTTCAATAATTCTCTCCCATACTAAAAGTAACTGTTTCACCTACCATCTATTACTCATATCACAGACTTGCATTTTCACTTCCACTCCTCCTTTCCTACCCTGACATCTCCCACAGGTATACCTATTCCCTATCAAATTCCACCTTCTGTCATCCACCAATTTACCCAGCCCTCCTGCATATTCACCATTGTTCTACCTGCCTGCTTCTGACATTCTCCACCCTGTCCCCTAGCTTGTACAGTTTATTGCTAACCCTACTATACTCATTCTAACCAAACAACACCTTTTCAATTGTGAACTAAACAGTGCACCTCCTCTTCATACAGCCATAAATTGCTCCTCATTGCCCCTTCTCATCAGACAATGCTGCTCCCTCTCTCCTTGTACACTTCCCTAATCCAAGTCTATTCACACACACTGATTTCAAAACACTTTTCTCCACATTGCCTGCACTTCAAGCTACAGATCCAATTTCACCAATTACCCCTCCACTGCTGTACTCCACAGCTCCCTAGATCTCTGCCCCACCTTAGTGCTCCAACACCAATCCCCAGCAAGCCCCCCCCCTCCAAAATGACTACCTTTCTACTCACTGAGGATAGCACTATGTCTTCTCTTCTACCATTCACTGAACTGCACCACTTGGACACCACAGACACACTTCCAGCTTCTGATCTCAACACTGCTCACTTCAAAAAGCCCTTCCTACCTGGACTCCCTTGCACTATTATTTCCCATCTGTTTACTCCTCAACCCACCCATGGGACACCCAACCACTTTACATCAGCACTAGCTTCAGGTCCCTTCTCGAATGACTTTGTCAACTACATCTGTTTTCTACAAGGTTGTTACTCCCTGTGGGGACGCTACCACACAAACCATCATCTGCTAACCATCGTCGCCCACACTCCCCCTAAAAAACTCTTTCCCCTTATTAAGAGACACCGATGTTTAATGTTTCTCCTACTATTCCTCTCCTGCTCCATTCACCCCAACCCAGGACCCCCACCAACAACTCTGACAGCACTATCAATCCCCCTCAGGAATGCAACATGATCAAAATTGTCCATTTAAACATTCAGAGCCATATGGCAAAAAAAAAAACTCGTTCAAATCTTGGGTCTCTGCCAACAGCTTCAACATTATAGCCCTCACTAAGACTTGGCTCGCCAATAAAATTCCCACAAATGAAATTAATCTCGATATTTACTCCATTGCCAGAAGAGACAGAACTGGCAAGAATGGTGAAGGCTGCCTCTTTTTCATCTCCAATCAACTCACATTCCTTGAGCTCGAAACCCAAACTGATACTAAGACATGTGCATTTGAACATGAATGTCAGGAACGATGCTGGCCAAAACTGTAATACTGCTACAGGAAGCATAGAAATAAGGTAGGATAAGTGTGGAAGATACTGCTAAGGGTGTTTGAACATACTAAAGACTTGATAGACTGTAGGGACACATAGTACATAAGGACTGAGTGCATGTGTCTGAAGGGTTAACTCAGGGTTTTATTTAACTCTAAAAATTGATTAGCGTTTTGCTCATAAAGGTTCTAAAACATTGTGAAAATGCATAGCACTTGCTTCACTGTGTTTAACAAATATAACACTTCTAGAAAACCTATATAAATGCTTTCTGTACAGTTAGTATTGTCCCAAGAAAAAAACTGCTAATCAATTATTTAAAACCCTGTAACTACAGCCAAGTGAAGCACTGTTTGTATGTAAGAGGACTTTACAGCCTTCCCTGCTTACATAAAAGTGCCATAAATCAGCATAGAACCCACCTGGTTAAAATAACCTGCAAGTACACAAAGCATATAGTAAACACACTCCCTACATTATACAGAAAAAAACCCTGATAATGGATAATGTCAATGTCTCAGATATGCTGGGCTTACTGGTACATGAGGGTTCTATCAAACAGTGCTCACAGTGTATGATGTATGCACCAATAGATGCTAATGTATTCACCACTGAATCATGTAACAAATGTCAGACAATAGCCACAGTACAGATTGAAACTATTAAATTAAGGGAATATCTAAAACAGGCAATTGATATAGCAAAAATTCAGCAGTTTGTGAATTCAGTAAATACAGCAGAATCACTTTTTGAACACCATAAATATAACTAAAAGAAAAAGAACTGAAGATGATAATAATAAAAGCTCTGATTCAATAGAAGTATGCAACAGAAGACAAGTAGACACGAGGACCACACACAAGTTACAACATGGACTACTTTCACTTATAGAAGAAAACAAAAGAGTAAAACAGTTCCCTTCCAGATTCAAGCAGGTCCCTCACAGATTACAGAAGCCCCCTTCCTCAACACAAAATAAATTCACATGCCTAGATCATCAGGAATCTACCAATGAGAAATTTAGTGATCTACTGCTCCCTGAGAGGCTGGTAATAAGAGACTCTGTTATCAGGTTAACAGATACCCACATTTGTAGAAATGCCAAAGAGACCACCACTGTAACATATCTCCTGGGGGCAAGAATTAAAGATGTGGGGTATGTATTAGGAAATATACGCCTACCAGAAAAATCAGTAGTAGTCCTTCATGCAGGAACTAATGATGTTGGTCGGGCATATGAAAAGGATATCTGTTCAGAACTAGTAGACCTGGGTAACAAAATGAAAAACATGGGGCACCAGACAACTATATTAGGAATATTGCCAATCCCCAGTGCACACCCTCGGAAAAACAACATTATACAAAGAATCAACATAAGGGAACAGAACTGGTGTAGGAATAATGGCCTGATATTTATTGATAATTGGGAACTTTTTTACAAAAATAATGAATTATATGCATGTGATGGTCTGCACTTAAAAATGGTGCAAGGTTACTGGTGGAGATCTTAGAAGAAACTTTAAATGCACTATGCATAAATAGACTAAAAGTGGGGAAATCAGTTAAACAACCTAACAAGAATATAACATAAAAACCTCGAAAACCATGTAATGCTAAATTAAAACTACAAAATAATATAGCTGTTCTCTCATTTAATGCTAGATGCATGACCAAACAAAATGGATGAACTACGTGCACATATAGCCATTAACCCATGTGACATAATCGCAGTTTGCGAAACATGGTATACAGAAAAAAGCAACATCTGGGGTGCTAAATTAGAAGGGTACACATTATACAACCATGTAAGAGAAAATAAACAAGGAGGTGAAGTGGCACTGTATGTAAAACAAAATCATATCAACGCTGTAGACATTTCCCACAAAATTAGGTCTCACAATTCTCCTACTGAATCTGTCTGGGTGAGGATACATGCGGGGGACACTCAGTCCATTATAATAGGTAACATATACAAACCACCATCAGCAACCATAGAACTTGCTGAAAAAATACTAGCAGAAATAGAAACAGATGGAGAAATGGCAGAGATAGTGGTCTTGGGAGATATGAATCTGCCAGGTATCAAATGGTCACAAAATCTGGCAATTGGCACTGCAGGGAAGAAATTTCTGGACTGCTGTAATAAAATAAACCTTGCCCAACTTGTAACCATGCCAGCCCAAGATAAACACATTTTAGATATACAGTAGTGCTATGCACTAGTCAACTTAAAAGTAATTAACTGTAAAAATGGACCCCACATAGGGAATAGCGATCATAATTCGATATGCTTCTCATTAAAATATGATAGCACAAAATGGAATGACAAAAATCTTTTTATATAATAAGGCTGACATTCAAAAAACTAATCAATCTTTATTACATCTTGACTGGACCTCCCTAATGGAACACAAAACTGTGGACCAGATGTGGGACTTAATTAAAAACACAATTATCGGCACATGTGAAGAATGTATCCCTCAAGTGAGGAAGAACAAGAATAGTGCCAAAAGACCAATGTGGCTTAATAAAAAAATATGAAAATTGATTAAAAGAAAAAACAGATGTTATAATAAACATTGAATCATTGAGCGCGTAATATTTATAGTAGTACGCACTCATGCAGAGCTCAGTTGGCGGCTGGCTGTAGTGGTGAGAGATTGGCTTTGCCAATCGCCAGCTGGGGAAGGGTATGGGGTGGACTGGTACTGGGGGGCCACTAGACTACCAGGGGGATCGGGAGCTAAGGTCCATTTTCACTGCGCATATTGCAATACTAGAGTTCATGGAGTGGAGGCACTAGCCCTATGGGGCATTTATCATACATGTGGGGAAGAGACATGGGGGGTTACTAGCCCTGCAGGGCATTTATCATACATGTGAGGAATGGGCATGGGGGGGTGCTAGCCCTGCGGGGCATTTATCAGTCATGTGGGGAACAGGCATGGGGCTGCTAGCTCTGTGGGGCATTTCAACTGGTATGGGTCTTGGGGTTGCAGATATTGGGGAATTGGGCTGGCGGCACATTGATGCAACCCCCGGTGGATGCAAAGTACTGTATACTTACACCAGCTATTTGCTGGTGTAACTGTACTTTGATGGATGTCCTCCAGGGGTTGTTCTAGAATAGCACAATTGGAGATTTTGCTGCTGCCCTTCCAGAATACAGTGCAACAGCTGCCATAAACCCCCTAGTGCCATGTCACAGGGGGTTTAGGGCATAACTGGTGGCGTAAGTCCACTTTTAGCACAAGCAGCCCGCCGATATGTCATAGGCTGCTTTACAGAATACCGACCAAACATAACTGCTGGCATAACTTACTACTTGCACCATTTTTTGTGGTGCAAGTCAAGTTACGCCAGATGTAATCTTTGAGAATCGGGCCCCATGACTCTATTAGAAACCATAACGCACTTTTCTGCAACTGGTCAGCAAAAGTCTCAAATCTAAACCAAAATAATTTTTTTCAGACATTTAAAAAAATAAACATAAAGAATTTGGCAATACCATCTCCTCAGCTGACTGGTCCTTCCTTCAACATTATCAGTACTGATGATGCCCTGGATTCCTTGTAGTAAAACCTTTCTCACTATCTGTGACTCCCTTATGCCCTTAAAAAACTCAGTCAAGAACAAAAAATCTGACTGCATAACTCCTGATCTGCTTCACGTTATGCATCACAGGCATAAGGTTTGGTCCTCATGCAAGAAATGTAAACTCCCCAGTCTTCTGCAGCAATACAAGATACTCCGCAACAAATGCAAATCAGCCGTTCATGCGGCCAAGGTAAAATTTCTCAAAGACAAACAGCTCACTGGTTTGGGTAGCTCCAAACACTCCTAGAACACAATAAATGATCTTCTTGGCAAGGGTAAAAAGGATGAGCAATTCTCCCTTGCCAAAGACAGTCAACTTTGCCAGGACCCAATGGATGTTGCCAACCTGCTCAACTTCCACTTTGGAGACCTAGAGAAATATAAGCCCTCACTCATTCAGTCCAACATCTCAAACCCTACCAAGACCTCTGACTCTCTAATAACCACCACCAGCCCCAGTTTTCACTTTCATTACATCTCCTCTGCACAGGTTATCTGTTACCTAAAAAAGAATGACCCCAGGTCCAGTCTGGGTGCCGATGCCATCAACTGCCACATTCTTAAACTTGTGTGTGAACACATCTCCCTCTCTCTTACCAAAATCTTCAATCACTCACTTTGCACCAGTGTCCTTTCCAGCAAATGGAAAATTGTCACCACCAAACCCCTCCACAAATCTGTTTCAAAAACTGATGTGGGTAACTTCATGCCAATTTCTCTCCTTGCTCCGCTCTCCAAAATCCTGCAAAAGATTGTCCTTGATCAAACCATGGAATACTTGGAACCTATAACCTGCTCACAGATTCACAACATGGTTTCAGGTCCGGCCACAATAAAGAAACCGCTCTAGTGAAACTGATCAACCTCATCAAGGCCAGTGATGAAGGTCTCTATAGCAGCTCCATTTTTGAAGACCTCACCAAGGATCTAGCTGACCACTTCATTCTCCTCAAGACTCTACCCCACCTTAATTTCTCAGATGAAGTTCTAGACTGGTTCCAGCACTACCTATGTAATACATTACACACTACCTTGATCAAAGGAATTTACTCAGATATCCATCCCATTAATTATGGAATCCCCCAAGGCTCCATTTTAGGCTCATTACTTGTTTCCTCATCATTAATCCCCTCCCCGAGATCTGCAAGCACAAAGAGTTAATCCTGTATGCCGATAATGCAGCTCTTTTCTGTAAACACTAGTGTCCCACAACTGTCCTCTGCAATCTCCAATATGATCTCCATAAGCTGCACTCTTGGTTCTCCTCCCATGGAATGGTCCTGGATGCCTATAAAACAATCTAGAAACATAAAAGTATAGAATTTGATGGCAGATAAGGACCGCTTGGCCCACCTAGTCTGCCCATTTCCCTCTCTGATGGATAAGCTGCAGATTCTAGTTAATCAATAGCTTACTTCCTCCTACCCCCCACTAGAATTGCCGTATGCCTGTCCCATGCATTCTTGAATTCTCCCACTGTTCCTGACTCCACAACTTCCTCAGAAAGGCTGTTCCATTCATCCACAACCCTCTCTGTGAAAAAATACATTCTTACATTACCTCTGAGCCTTCCGCCATCTTCAAATTGTGCCCCCTTGTTCTTGCACATCTCTTCTTCTGAAAGATGCTACCCTCTTGTACTTTGTTAACTCCCTTGAGATACTTGAAAGCTTCTACCATGTCCCCCCTCTGCCTCCTTTCCTCAAGGGTATACATATTAGGCTGCTTTAGTCTCTCCTCGTATGTCTCCTGGTGCAGACCCTGCACCATTTTGGTTGCCATCTTCTGAACAGCTTCCACTCTGTCTGTGTCTTTACGGAGATGAGGTCTCCAGAATTGCATGCAGTACTCCAGATGGGGTCTCACTAACTGTCTGTACAGAGGGATAACAACTTCCTATTCTATGATCAATCTATGGTCTTTTCTGGTTCTAGAAAACCTACCGATTTTGATTTTACTCTCGCTGATAACAATGGCAACAACACTGAAAGAGTCTCAGAATTTAAATACTTTGGTATCCACATTGACAGCCACCTTTCCTATGAATTCTACGTTACCCAACTGATCAAAAAAAATACACCAAAGACTCGGGATGTTATACTGAGTTAATCAATTCCTCATTCCTGAAACGAGGACACTGGTCGCAAACATCTTCCTGCTTCCACTCTTCGATTATGGATCTATTATTTACTCCTCCTCTCTGTCCCAAAAGACTCAAAATAAGTTAAGATTCACCTACCACAACATTATCAGATTCACAACTGGCCTCTCTAGAAGCATACACCAGTGCGAGCTTTATAAAACTGCTAATTGGCTATCACTAGAACACAGATTTAACCATAAGATCCAGATCGTTTTCTTCACAGGAAATTGCTCCCTAGCTCCATCGTGTCTAGCTTCCCGTAGCTCACCAGGGCTCATAACACTAGATCCTCCCTCCACCACTTCTTCTCATTACCTTTCTTTCACACCACCCAAGGACTCAACTCCTTAGCCTACAGAGGCACCACTCTTTTACAGGCCCCCCAATCCCTCTCGTTTAATGTGCATCCTGAGGAAAGTACAGTTATGTAAGAACTTACCGTAACAGTAGATCTTCGAGAGAGGCTCTTGCAGTAGGTAATTACATATAGGACTGATGCCGGCCGGCGGCAGGACCCCACGGAAAAATTTCTAACTAGCAGTCCCTGCCGAGGGACTGCCCCCTCATCAGGTGACCAGTGTCGGACGACGTCGGTATAAAGGGGCGGTCCCGGACACCTGCCTTCCAGTTCTTTCCCACCACAGGCCCAGAAGGCCCGGACGAGAGAGAAGCAGATATTTCCCTCAATGGAAAAGGAGTTGAAGAAGCCTAGGGGGATGGAGGGCGGGATGGTATTACCTACTGCAAGAGCCTCTCTCGAAGATCTACTGTTACGGTAAGTTCTTACGTAACTGTACTATCTTACTTCGAGAGGGCTCTGCAGGTAATTACATATAGAACAGAATCCCAAGCAGTCTGGAACAAATGAAAGGCACCGGGAGGAGGAACTACTCCAAGAAGTAGCAAAAAACCTTGCAAACCTCAAGACAGGAGGCCTTGCAAGACAGCTAACCTGAAGCCTGCTCTACGGTGAGAGGCAATGTCCAAACTGTAATGTTTCGTAAAGGTACGGACCGAAGTCCAGGTGGCGGCAGCACAGATAACTGCCACAGACACATTCTTGAAACAAGCTGCAGAGGCTGCTACTCCCCGAGTGGAGTGACCTTTGACTTGACCCGGAAGGGTCTTGCTGTACTTGTCGTAACAGAAAGTGATGCAATGAGCCAACCATTTTGACAGGCATTGCTTAGAAACAGCATTGCCTTCCCTTTTGTGAGCAAAAGAGATGAACAGCTGGTCAGTTTTTCTGAGATCCTTTGTCCTATCACGGTAGTATCTCAGAATCCGGTGAACGTCCATGGTATGGAGTAAATATTCTCCTTGGTTGGAGTACTGCGTGAAAAAGGCAGGTAACTCTATAGACTGATTTAAGGTAGACTCCGCTACCACTTTAGGTAGAAACTTAGGGTCCGTGTGAAGAGCTACTCATTCTTTGTGAAAAATCAAATAAGGGATTTTACACATGAGGGCCTGGAGCTTGGAAATTCTTCAAGCGGAGGTAATGGCCACCAAGAATAGCATCTTCCACGATAGAAACTTCAAGTCTGCAGAGGCCACAGGCTCGAAGGGAGGAAGGGTAAGTTTCTCGAGAACAAAGTTCAAATCCCAAGGGGGAGCAGAGGTCTGGACAGGGGGCCTGAGATGAAGGACCCCTCTAAGAAAAGTCTTGGATACCTCTAATTGGGCAAAGGTTTTATCAGCTAAAGGAACATGGGTAAGCTGAAATAGCGCATGTACTTTCAAGGAGGAATGACTGAGACCCAGGTCAAGAGGTGACGTAAATATTCAAGCAGAATGGCCACAGGACAGGAGAAAGGCTCCACATTCCTGGAGGCAGCCCAAATGGAAAATCTCTTCCATTTCATGGCGTGTGACCTAGTGGAGGGTTTTCTAGCCTCCACCAGAATCTCGGCCACCTTTGGAGAAACACCAAAGTGAGATTGGGCTAGGTCTGCAGGAGCCATGCATGAAGTTGCAGGGACTTGAGTCCCGGATGGACCAGGGTCCCCTGATCCTGGGTCAGCAATCCTCGAGATAAAGGAAGAGGAAGAGGAGGAACCTCTGAGTATTGTTGTAGAAGAGAGAACCAGATTTGCCTGGGCCAGAAAGGAGAGATCAGAATCATTCTCGCTCCTTCTGTTGATAGTTTCTGCAGTACACGAGGTACCAGAGGAATTGGGGGAAAAGCAGAGATGAATCTGCCTTTCCAGTTTAGAGACAGAGCATCACTCCAGAAAGCGCCTCGCTCTGAAGCGAGCGAGCAAAAGGTGGGAAGTTTTGCGTTTTGGTAAGAGGCGAACAGGTCTACCTGTGGAGTCCCTCAAAGCTGGAAGATGTCGTCTAGAACCTTTTGGTCCAAATCCCACTCATGTGGAAGAGCCGAGGAGCGACTTAGCTTGTCTGCCAGGGTATTGTCGACTCCTGGAACATGGATCGCCATGAGGTAAAGGTTGTGAAGCGTAGCCCAGTCCCAAACCCTCATTGCTTCCCTGCACAGTGGGTAGGATCAAGTCCCTCCCTGCTTGTTGATGTACCACACCACGCACATGTTGTCCGTCTGGACAGCTAGGTGACTGGGAAGGATGCATTGGTGAAGGGCTTGGAGAGCATATAGAACTGCTCGTAGCTCGAGCACACTGATGTGGAGAGCTAGCTCCAGTCTGGACCATAAACCCTGGGTTCTGTGAGGGCCCAGATGGTCTCCCCAACCTTCGCCTGATGCGTCCGTGGTCAGAGTCTGGGAGGGGGGAGGATGACAGAAGGGGACCCCCCGAAACAGGTTCTCTCGAACCATCCACCATTGCAAGTCTCTTGTCATCGGCGAGGAGATCAACACCAGATGATCTAGGTCATCTACGAGTTGATCCCACTGAGACCGGAGAGTCCACTGAGAGATCCTCATGAGGAGCCGCGCACGGGGAACCGTCGGGATGGCAGCCGCCATGAGCCCCAAGAGACGGAGAACTGACCTCGTCAGAACCTTCCTGCATTCTGACAGCAGGGAAATCTGTGACTGGAGGGAGGCTGCCCTGTCTGGAGGGAGGAAGGAAGGCCTTGCTCACTGTGGTGTCGAGGATAGCCCAGATGAACTGAAGTCTCTGGGAGGGGTCCAGATGAGACTTGGAATGGTTGATGGTGATACCCAGGCAAGTAAAAACCTGCTGGGTGAGGGAGAGAAAATGCAGGAGCTCCTCCCTGGATGAGGCCACCAGGAGCCAGTCATCCAGGTAGGGAAACACCTGAACTCCCATAGTATGCAGGTGGGCCGCTACCACCACCAGGCATTTGGTAAAAACTCGGGGAGCCGAGGAAAGACCAAACGGTAGTGCCCAGAATTGGTAATGGTCCCCCTGGAAAGCAAACCGGAGGTACTTGCGATGCGAGGGATGAATGGGGATATGCAGATATGCGTCCTGCATATCCAGCGTACAAAGCCATTGACCCGGCCAAAGAAGGGGCAGAAGGGTTTGAAGGGAGAGCATCCTGAACTTTTTGTATTCCACGTAGAAGTTCAGGGAGCTGAGATCGAGAATGGGTCTGAGATCTCCCGTCTTCTTTGGGACCAGGAAGAAATGGGAATAGTAACCCGTCCCCTGAAGGTGAGGAGGAGGAATGGGTTCTATGGCCTGCTTCACGAGAAGGGCAGATATTTCTTCCCTGACCAAAGGAAGATGGTCCCTCATGTAAGAGGACTTCAGAAGGGGGTGGCATGGAGGTTTCTGTAGAAACTCTATTGAGTGCCCCTCCACGATAATCTGAAGCACCCATGAATCCTTTGTTATCCTCTCCCAACCCGGAAGGTGGAGGGAGAATCTCCCTCCTACTGGTTCCTCCGGGAAGTCCGGAGGCGTGGAGAGGGGAGGAGTCAGGTGGTGTGGGGCAGCGCCGCAGCTGGGGCACCCACTGCTTTTTGGGTGGCGGGAGCCCGGCAGCTGCGGGGGCCCGGCGTTTAGTGGCCCGCCTTCCTTGGGTTTTCGCTTGAGGCCGGCTGCGTCTACGAAAAGGATGGCGCTGCGGGGGATGGGGACGGTACATGGAATCCATAGATTTCAGAGCCGTCCCCTTCTCCTGCAAATCGGTGATGATGTCCTTGACATCACCGCCGAAAAGCACTGAACCCCTGAAAGGTGCTTCCTGGATTGCTGACTGCACCTCCGAGACCAAACCTGACACGCGGAGCCAGGTGTGACGCCGAAGACTTACGGCAAACATGGAGCTCCGCCCAGCAGTGTCCACTGCATCGTAAGTCATCCTCAGGATGTGACGACTGGCCGAACGAGCAGAATGGACTAGGTCAGCTAACTCCTGCTTGACTTCGGAGTCAGGTAAGGAGTCAATCTTAGATTCCACCTGGGTAAGGATAGCCTTCTGGCAATCCCCCATATGTGCTACATAATTCAGGGCCCGAATTCCCAGTGTGGAAGAAGCATATATTTTTCTTCCGTACTGGTCCAGGAGGCAAGATTCCTTATCCGGAGGAGACGAGCTTAAATGTTTGGGATGTGCTGACCGGCCATGAGCGGCGCTAATCATGAACGAGTCTGCATGGGGGTGAGAATACAAAACATCTACACCCTCCGGAGCCTGGTATAGCCTGTTGGACTTCCTAGGAAGCGGGGCTAAAGCCGACGGTTGTTTCCAAATAGTGGAAACAAGGTGGGCATGAGGCTCGATCCAGGGAGGCACTAAAGCAGGAGCCATAAGGGGCAGGTCCAGATGTTCGGCGAGTTTGACCCGCTGAGGATCTGGTTCCAGAGAACGCCACTGATGAACTTCCTGGATCTTCCTGAGCAACTCTGTGAAGGAAGGATCCTCTGGAGGAGACTTTGGAGGAGTCCTCGGCCGGGGCTTGGATGGACAGCAAGGCGTTGCCTCTCTCCTGAGCATCTGTCAGAGGAATCCAAGGAATCCGAGAGTGAAGAAGAAGAAGAATTAGAAGCAGGGTAAGACTCCCTGACCCGTCTAGAGGGAGGAACGGGTTCCTTAGGGGGATCCCTGGACGCGTGTCCTGCCCCTCTCTGGATCCAGAGGGAAGAGCTCTGGAATCCGGAGGCGGAGAGGGAGTGTGCCGTCTCAGGCGTACGGGGGCCCGGGGTGGCACCATCGCCGTAAGGCAGCTCTCAACTTCCTTGGTGAGCTGAGCCTTGGCCTCAGCCCACCAGGAAGCTAGAGTCTCCTGCAGATCCACCGGCAGCCTGGGGGGTGGTGGAGGAGGAGGAGGAGGGGGATAACTATACAGATTATATCCATAAGGCGAGTATCCGTAACCCAGCTGCGGGAAAACTGGTGCTGGGTATTGCGGCGTCGGGTACTACGGCGTCGGCGGAGCCAGCATTGGGTACTGCGGCGCCGGATACTGTGGACCCAGGTAAGACAGCGTCAGATAGGACGGCGGATACCTGGGTACCAGAGGAGCTGCCGGAGCAGACGGCTCAGTAGGAAGCCCCACGTGGCGGTTGACATTGAGAGGCCGTGGGGGGGTCGGGGTTCGGCGGAGGGGAACATCCCCGCCAGCGCCGTGTGGGGCAGCCATAACCGGGCGCCGGTGGGGCCGCGGCCAGAGCCAGCATCTGGGGGCCAGCATCAGATCCGGTTCCGTAGGAGGGTCTGACAGTGGAGGAATATCCCCAGTATCGCCCAGGGATGGAGAAGAAAAGTCCCCGGGGTCAGGCTGGGGCGACTCGGGCTCCCCGGATGGCAGCGAAGGCTGCGGGGAACCTGGGACGACAGAAGATAGAGGGTCTGTTGTAGATTCCGACGCCCGGCGCATGTCAGAGGAGCCGACGTGCGACTTAGGGGCTGGATCTCGGCGGGTGCCAGAGGAGCCGGCGTCCGGCTTAGGGGGTCCCTTGTCAGAGGCAGGCCAAGTGTGGGAAGTGGTCCGGTCCGAGGGGGACGCGACCGTGCGCCTCCCCGAAGGGTCGGGCGTCTTATTGGTCTTCTCCAGGCGGACGTCGGAGACGCCGACGTCCGACTTATTGGAGGTGCCCGTGCCAGTGGCCACAAGCCTGCGGTGGTACTGGGGCAGAGGCCTCTTAGCCCGGAGGCTACTGCAGGGCCCGAGCGTGAGCTCGATTGGTGGGTCGGTACACCTCCTCCAAAACCTTGAGGCTGTGCCGGACGATCTCTCGGAGGGGATGTTACCTGAACCACGACCCGGCCGGAGTCGTGGATGAGGAGGCCTTCTCCCTGTGCCTTTCTTTGTCCCGCTTCTTGTGGTGTCCTTCAGGAGAGGTTGACGCCTGCCTGAGCTTCTTCAATTCCTTCTCCATTGAAGACATCTTCTTTTTGAGCAGATGGGCTTCCAGGGACTGTTGGTGTCGTCTGCGGATAGTCGCGTTGAAGTGCAGGCAATGCAGGCACTTGTCGACCGGGTGGTCGGGCCCTAGACAAAAAAGGCAGAGAGAATGGCCATCCTTGTGTGGCAGTTGGGCGCCGCACAAGTCGCACTTATTTTTGGAAGGGGACGACATACACCGATGTTAACCTGACGATGTGAAGACAAATACTGAAAACTTTTCAGTAAAAAACGACGAAAGAACAGGGCTTTGCTAAGCACGAACTTTACCGCGAGGAGCTGCACCAGTTAACGGGCGGAAAGAACTGAAGGCGGGTGTCCGACCGCTTTTATACCGGACGATCGTCGACGCGGTCACCTGACGATAAGGGCAGTCCTCACCAGGGACTGCAAGCTATAAATTTTTCCGTGAGTCCTGCGCCAGCCGGCGTCAGTCCTATATGTAATTACCGACTGCAAGAGCCCTCTCAAAGTAAGATCGTTCATGCATAAACTGAAACTTCACCTCTTGGCTAAATCTGTGTGCACCTGCTCTTAACAATACCCACCTTTCCAATTCATTTTCATTCCCTTCACTTCTACTCTTAAAAATACACCCCTTCCCAATTCATTTTTGTCCGCTCCGCTTCTACTCTGACTGTATTTTAAAACTGCTCTGTAAACCATTTTTATTGATTGAATGCATCTCCCCCACCACTATGTCTACAAGTTCCCATGTTTCCCTACTTGTAATGTATTTTACAGTTGTTGTTGTAATCATATACATATTTTGATTGCTTTTCCACACAGCTATGTATATTTTAACTCTTGCTTTATGTGTGCCTACCTCTTTGTATATCTATTTCTATGCTTTGTTGTCCATGACTGGATGCTTGTCAAAATGGGCAGATTTGCTCTGATGCCTTCCAGTATAAAAAATAAAAATGAAATAATTAAATGAGCATTCCTTTAAACAGTGCTGATCCCAAGTTTTTATCACTATTCTCAGCAGTGTGTGAAGAACAGTGTCCCATACGGTCAGGGACCAGTGTCTGTTACATGCTACTGTGGTTTACTTTAGTCACAAGAAAAGTTAGGTTAAACATTGGGGTGTTCAGGGACAGATAAAAACACGAATGAAAACCCGAGTGTAGTCCTATTTAAAGGAGCGCTCCTTTAATTTTTCTGAATCTTTCAAAACAATTCTAAGGCAGACTCATATATTGTAACACACAATTTTTTTGAAGTACTGTACCCAAAATGGGGATAAGTGCTACAGTCATAGGGTAAATATTCTGGGGTAAATCTTTATTACTTTTCTACAGTAACTTTATTCACTTTAAAATGTTGTTTTTCTTTACTTTCTTTATTTGCTTTTAAAATATGAGGTGATTTTTAGATTGTGTGGAGGTAGTCTTGGTGTAAGCACTCAAACCTTCTTCTGCTTGGCTAAAAGTGCCCAGTGTGGTGCAACCTCCCTCTGCTGTTCCATGGCTCTGCAGAGACAAAGAAACACAGCTTGTCCAAGCTGTCTGCATTCATGACGCTTGGGGCTTCAAGCTCCTGTTCTTTACTTCCTGCTTCCTCAAACTCATCTGTGCTTGCTGTCATGAGCAGGACATCCATAACACTGCTGATGTAATCGGCATTTTGACTAGGCTCTACCTCATCATCCTTCCCCTCTCATTTCCTCTTTCTCTGGTGGTTTTGGTTGCTACAGTATGCCACTCCTGTAGCAACTTACTCTTGCCATGTAACAGATCGGAGACCTTGGACTTGAGGAGTGAGAGATGCACTGCCAGATCTCAAACACTCATTTTTGGCAATGCATCTATCTGTTGCAAAATATCTGTTCTTTTAGCAAGAGGAAAACCAAGCATTTAGAAGAGGGCATGGTGGATGATACTGATAAAGGATGCAGGACAACACCCAGGGATGAGGTAATGACTGCTCAGGAGCCTTTACAAGACAGTCAATTAGATGTTAATCAGTGATTAACACCACCTGTTGCTAACAGATCGACTACTCTGACAGCTCTGCTGACAGCCTGAAACATCTGCTTAAAGCAGTGGCTGATGTCCGCACAAACCAAAAGAAAAAATGACTTACCATAGTAATATTGTTTTGTCCAAGGTATCCTTCAGTATGCTTGACTAATGCAGTATGCCAGCTGGGTTCAGCTGCCCTGGATGTGGAGTAAATGCTAATGATTTGTGGCATCAGCTTATCAGAGAGCAGGAAAAGAAGTGCTGCCTGTAGCTTGGAGAGGAGGTCAGTAAGATTAACTTCAAAGCTAAAGGGGCAAAAGGCCCCAACAGTATATGCTATGCAAAAACTAAACGTTATTGGAAAAAAACAAAGCATAAAATTTATAGAACATCTATAATTGTGAAAAATCTGCAATGAAATGCAAACAGTAAAAATTTGACTCAATGTATGGACTGCAGAACTACTCTCAGGTTATATAGAGAAGGCTTGGAAGGAGGTCAATCATACTGAAGGATACCTTGGAAGAAATAATATTACTATGATAAGTAATTTTTTCTTCTCACCCCAGGAATCCTTCAGTATGCTTGACTAATGTAGATTACAAAGCAGTGCAGTTGGGAGGAGGGTACAGAACCTACTTTGGAAACAGGTTCTGCAGGACTGCTGAGCCAAATTTGGCATCCAACCTGGACTGCACATCCAAACAGTAGTACTTTGTGAAAGTGTGTACAGTCTTCCAAGTAGCTATTTTGCAGATATCCAGCAAGGGGATGTCCCTTGTGGCTACCACTGAAGCTGATGTGCCCCTAGTGGAGTGGCCCAGCCTTAGTGTAGCAAAACTGAATGCAAGAAACTACCCAGCAAGAGATAGTCCTCTTAGAGGCTCTTCTGCCCTTGCATACCTTGCCATAGGTGAGGAACAGCGGGGTATGGGAGGTCCTGAGCTGTTTAGTGTGTTCCAGTTAGTAGGTCAGTGCCCTTTTGACATCTAAACTGTGTAGCTTTCACTCACCAGGAGTGGATTAATCTGTGAAGAAGACAGGGGGCCCAATTCCAAAAGGTGTTATGCATGGCACAAGGTGATTTACGCCATACCTGATGGCGCAAATCGCACCTTGTGCCAGGCATTACTGCTAGATTCCAAGTCATGGCCTGCACCATGCCATATGCGGGTAAGCGCCAAAGGTGGCTATGCCACCCACTACACCCGCAACCCACAGCAGCATGGTAGTGTGCAGCAACTGTGCCCTATTCCAAAGTGCTGGCGGCTGCCATAACCCACCTACATGATTCCAAGAGCCACTATGGTGCAGTGGAGTTAGACCAGCTGGGAGATGGTCTAAGAGGCATCTGTCCATGCCAATTGATGGATGCCCATGCTGCAATGCCATGGCACGTACATAGCCTGTCTCCCCGTAGCCCTCCAACACAGACATGCCCCCCACCCTCCAAATGTTGGGGACCATTTTACAAAGTGCCCCCCAACTGCCAATGCCACCAAGCCAGTCCCCCCAATACCCCCTGGTGCTTGCGGCAGTGTTCTGGGGTGAGGGGACTTCAGGGGGGGCAGTTATTTGTGGGCTGTGACTTGCAGCACCCACTTCCAGTGCACTGTTCCTGTAGCACTAGCCTGCAGCTGCTGCAGATCACAGGACGTAGGTGCCAGGGGCCCTGCCTGTCTTGGAATATGGCACAGGGTCCCCGGCATGGCGCTGAATGGCGTAACTTGCATATGCCCGCGAGTTGCACCACGTGTTTTGGAATTGAGCCCAGAAAGTGTTATGGACTGGTTCAAGTGGAATTCTGAGACTACCTTGGAAAGGAATTTCCTATTTGTTCTGAGAACTACTTTATCTTTGTGGAAGATAATGTAGTTAGGTTCCATGCAGAGTGCCTGCAGCTCTGAAATCTTTCTGGCTGAGGTGACAGCTATTAAAAGACAGTTTTCCAGGTAACGTATTTTAACTCTGCTGTAACCATAAGTTCATAAGGGGGCTCCATGATTTTGGCTATGCAGAGGTTCAAGTCTCTGGGAGAGACAGGTTCCCAAAATAGGGGTTGAAGGTGTAACAGGCCTTTGAAAATTTCTTAAAAATAGAATGAGAAATTGTGGATTTCTCCTTTCCAGCAGAAATATAGGCCAAAATGGTTGCTAGTTGAACCTTCAGGGATGAGGCTCTTAGGCCTGAAATTTGTAAGTACACAAAATAGTCCAGCACTGAAGACAGGCTAGCTTTCAATGAGTAGATAGGTCTGTCTCTGCACCATAAAGAAAATATTTTCCATTTGAAAGCATAGGTTATTTTGGTACGGTTTCTTATCTAGGCCATGTATTCTCAGGACCTGTTCTGAATACTGAGAGTCTGAGTACTCTAGCTCTTCAAGTACCAGACTTTGAGGCAAATAGACTCTATGCTGGGGTACGTTATCCACATCTGAGGTAGAGTCAGGAGACTGTGGCTGGGGGGGCAGTCAAATTGGTGGCTTAACTAACAGGGCAAGGGGCAGAGAGTACTAGGGCTGTCTTGCCCAGTCTAGGGCTACTAGAATCATGGTAGCTGGCTAGCCTCTGAGTTTCATAAGGACTTTGAGAATCAATGGAAATGGGGGGAAGGCGAATAGAACTTCCCTTCCAGTTCAGATTCAAGGCATGCACTGGTACTGTGCCCAGGGCCAGAAGCCTGCAACTGTACAGAGGGAGCTGATAATTGAGGCTGGAGGCAAAGAGATCTACCTCTGGAGTGCCCCATCTGTTGAAGACTGTGGCAGTACTTGTCTGTTTAGGGTCCACTCATGGTGGCCCTGACTGATGCGACTTAGATGCCAGGACACTGTCAGCCTGGCAAGTGAATGGCAGAAAGTTGTTTGTCCAAGGAGTAGGCCAGAGACCAAATTTTCATGGCACCTGTGCAAAGCTTTATGGATCTTGTTCCCCCTTGCTTTTTGATGTAAAACATAGCTGTGGTGTTGTCTGTTCTGACTTGGAAAGACTCGCCTTTTAGCTGGTGGGCAAAGGCTTTGATAGCCAGATACACAGCTCCAAGTTCGAGAAGGTTTACGTGGCAACTGGATTCCTTGGGGGACCACATTCCACTTATGGACTGCTCTGCCAGGTATCCCCCCCCCCCCCATCGTAGAAGAGAAGCATCCGTGGTGAACACTCTGGATGGCTCCCTTTGCTGGAACTTCCTCCGTGAGATTTTCTATGCCCTTCCACCAGTCCAGGGCCTGGAGCAGTGTCCTTGTGACTGGTATGAGTTTTGGCAGTGAATCTTTTTTCTGAGACCAGTGAGCCCTTAAGTGATACTGGATGTCCCTCACTTGAAATCTGGTGCTTGGGACCACAGCTATAGTGGAGGCCATGTTGCCCAGAAGTCTGAGGAAATGTCTGGCTGGTCTGGGCTGGCCCAGAACAAAGGATTTTGCTATATTTCAAAGGTCGTGCACCCTGTTGAGAGGGAGCAATGCTTTTTCCTTCTGTGGGTCCAGTTCTGCTCCCATGAATTCCAGTAATTGAATTGGTTCTAAGTGTGACTTTTGAGGATTGATGAGAAAGCCCAAGGACTCCAGAGTGCACTGTGGTAGGCTGAGGGAGTCTCTGACCTTCTGTGGGGACTTGTCCACTACTAACCAATCATCCTGGTAAGGGAAGACAGACACCTGATGTCTCCTGAGGTAAGCTGCAACTCTTGCCAGGCACTTTTTGAAGACTCAGGGCACTAAAGAAAGGCCGAAGGGCAGTGCTGTAAACTGAAAATGGCCTGAAGGTAGTTTGAATCTAAGGAATTTTCTGTGGGACAGCCTGACTGGAATGTGAAAATAGGCTTCATTGAGATCTAGGGAGGCAAGTCAGTCTCCCTTTTGTAAGGATGGAATCACCACAGCCAGGGTTACCATCCTGAATTTGGGATTGAGTAGGTGTTTGTTCAGATAACTGAGATCTGAAACGGGCCACCAATCCCCAATTTTCTTCTGAGTGACAAAATACCTCCCCATTGGTGGCAAGGGACTCTCTCCAATGCTATTGCAGACAGGAGTGACTTCACCTCTAGCTCCAACAATGGTTTTTTCTGTTAGAGTTGGAGATTTTAATTATGTGTGAGTGCAGAGTTGGAAACTTTCTGAGTGGCAGAGAAAGCCCTTGACCCACCATCTCCAGCACCCACTCATCTGTGGTAATGAGGAGCCAGTGGTGGAGGTAGTGGGTCAGCCTTCCACCTACTGGGGGAGGGGAGGTGGCCTGGCTTCTGTAATCAGGAGATCTGTTTAGACTGAGTTTTTGAGGAAAGAGAGGGATCAGTTTGTCTCTGCACCCTCCTTCCTCTTCCCCTGTAAAACCCTTCTTCTGAGAATAGGCAAGGGGTATAGGCATTGGCATACGGTAGAAGACCCTGGGATAGTAACCTCCACTTCTGTTCCCTCTGCCTTGGAATCTCTGGGAAGTAGAGACTTTTTATTTGGTAGCATTGCTTTGGTAGGCAATTTTGCACTTCTCCACCTTTTTCATATAAGCTTCTGTTTCATCTCCAAACAGAGAATTATTCTCACACGGGAAATCCATGGCTTTAGCCTGAGTGTCCTGTGAGAGACTGGTTGTTCTTAGCCAGGCATAGTGCCTAAGAGATATGGCCTGTGCCATGGCTCTGGAGCCAGTGTCGTTAGTGTCCACGGCCATGTGAAACTGGTATGTTGTGGCTTCTAAGGCAGTCTTTACAGTTTTCTGCCAAGTCTTGAGCCACTTTGTCTGGGGCCTGTTGACTGACAGCCAATAGCCAGAACAGAGATCCAGAGAGCCTTTTGATATTGAGCTACATAGGCCATGTAGGTGGAAAGGCGAAGCAGCAGAGTCTGTGGTGCAAGATTCTTTTTACAAATGGTATCCATCCTTCTAGATTCTTTTTCAGGAGGCTGGGATGATAGAGGCACTTTAGCTTTGTCACATGCAGCAGCCTGCACCACCCCCCTCATGGTCTGGGTGTGTGTAAAGAAATTCTGCATTAGTTTTCTGCAGTTGATATTTTTTTCAATTTTCTTGTCCACTCCTGGAGTGGAAGTGGAGTTCTGGAGTAATTTAAAAGTACCTCTATCAAATGATTTATGTATAGGCAGAAGCAACTTCTTAGAGGGAGGGAGATCCATCATATCTAGAAAGTTTTCCTCCTCATCTTGATCAGTGGTTTCCTGGATAGTGAGATTCATAGTATCTGCATGAACCTCTCTAGGTTGAGGGTGGAGGTTGCTTGTCTCCAAGCAGAGTTGTCTATGATTCAGGTAACCTCCTCCCCCAACCAGGGACTACTGAAGCCACCCCCACTGCCTCAAACGATGCCAGTAAGGAGGGGCGGGTGGACAAGGGTGGGCTCAGGGAGGGTAAGGGAAGTTGGGAAGAGGTACTAGAGCTCTGGATTGTGCCCGAGTACGCAGTCTAAATACTGGCAGCATACCGGGAAGGAAGACCGCGGCTTTTTAGATTTTGCCCTTGATTCGGGCCACACCACCCTCTGCAAGCATGGCCGCGGCTCGGGACTCCAGCTGCCCAGTCGTACACCTCCTGTCCGCTCCCAGGATCCAGAAAGCCGGGTAAGACCACCAGACTAGCCAGGGTAGCAGAGAGCTACCACCATTGGCCGGACGCTCGCTGTACTGCACCTTGATTGGACACTGTTTGTCCTCCTGCTCTGAGATTGGCTAACTGTGCCTGCTGAAACTGTCCTTGTCTTGGGGCTGTTGCGCCCATTGATTACAAGTGAAAGCGGCTGAAATTTTTGGCCTGCTCCAATTCTGGGACTGCTGTTATAGTCATTGTCTTGCCTAGCATCTAGAAGTGATTTTCATTCCTGTATCTGTGTTGATTCTGAGGAATTTGTTTAAAGTTTGAGGAAAAGAAAACGTTGTTTCTGCTCTCCTGTGCTTTCTGTGCCCTGACTTTTTTCCCTGGGCTTGAACCGCCCCTCTCCTATTCACTGTACCTCCCTCTCTACTAATTTCTGCCCTTTCTCCTGTTTCTTTACCTCCCCTCTGTGGCGCCAAGGCTAGTCTTTTGTTTTTGCTGAAGAACTTGTCTCTGGTTGCTGCCCCCCCACCCTGCACTGTTCTTCTCTGTCTGCCATCTCCAGCACTTCTGCTCCCCACCCCCCAATTAAGTCCCCATGTCACCTCTTGTTGTTTTAGCTCCCCTCCCACTGCTATCCCCTCTATCTTCTCCCCTCTTCCAGATTTTGCCCTTGATTCGGGCCACACAGCCCTCCACTGGCACAGCCGTGGCTCGGGACTTCAGCCGCCCAGCCGCACACCTCCTGGCCACTCCCGGATCCAGAAAGCCTGGGAAGACTGCCAGACTAGCCAGGGTAGCAGAGAGCTGCCACCATTGGCCCGACACTCGTTGTACTGCACCTTGATTGGACACTGGTTTTCCTCCTGCTCTGAGATTGGCTAACTGTGCCTGCTGAAACTATCCTTGTCTCAGGGCTGTTGTGCCCATTGATTACAAGTGGAAGCGGCCCAATTTTACACCCATGCACCCCACCTCGCAACTTAATTAAACAGACCATTCCCATGCCCCCTGGTGGCCCCTCCTCTTTGCTCTTACGCTACTGGGTGCCTTGCTAGGTCATCTTCCCTATCCATTCTACCTAGCCCGCTCTCACTTTTAACCCCTGTCACACTGTGACTCTGTGCTCTCTGGCCTCTTACCCTTTGCAGTGTAACTGCCTTTCTCAATGCTCCACTTCCCCTCTCACCTGCCATCCTTAATTTTCTAGCTCTACCTTTCCTGTCTCTATGCCTGCTTTCCTCAAGCCACCTTGCTGTCATCTTACCATGTGCTACACCTATTCTCTGCTCCCCTTTCTCCTCTTTCTTGCTCCTCTCCTTCTCCTACTCCACCCCCCAGGAGCCTGTTTCCCCTCTCTGCCCTGCAACTACCAACTTGAAATAGCACTCTGCCACCTTGGTGCCCTACACATTGGGCTTAACCCACCGCCCAGAGCCCCCCCCCTTCCTCTCAGGAACTGTCCTCTCCTAGGACTGGAGGAAGGCAAATATGATACCCCTTCATAAAAGTAGAAGCAAGGTAGAAGCGGGAAACCATAGACTGATCAGTTTAACCTCAGTGGTGGGAAAGATGATGGAATCACTGTTAAAGGAAAGGATTGTGGAATATCTAGAAGCCAGTGGGGCACTGGACCCAAGGCAACATGAATTCACAACAGGAAGGTCTTGTCTAACGAATCTGATAGATTTTTTTTGACTGGGTGACAAGGGTAGTAGATCGAAGAGGGGTGGTGGACATGGCCTACCTAGATTTTAGCAAGGCATTTGACACAGTTCCACACAAGAGGTTAGTAAACAAGTTGAGCAGTCTGGGAGGGAATCACAAGGTGGTAAACTGGGTCGGAAATTGGCTTAGCAACAGGGTACAGAGGGTGGTGGTAAACGGAGTTCAATATGAAGAAAGGGGGGTAACCAGCAGGGTGCCACAAGGTCCAGTGCTGGGGTCAGTCATCTTTAATGTCTTTATTAGCAACATTGCGTAGGGACTCAAAGTAAAGGTATGCCTCTTTGCAGATGACACCAAGATCTGTAATAGGGCTGACACTCCATGGGATAGAGAAGATGAGGAGAGACTTAGCCAAGTTGGAAGAGTGGTTAAGAGTGTGGCAGCTTGGATTCTATGCCAAGAAGTGCAAATCATGCGCTTGGGGAACAAAAACCCAGGGGAGGAATTTACGATTGGGGGGGAGATACTAACAACAACCAAACTGGAAAGGGACCTGGGTGTAGTCATAACAGATGATCTAAAAGCAGCCAAACAATGTGAGAAGGCAGTGAGGAAAGCCGGGGGAATGATGGGGTCCATAGGGAGAAGTGTCACCAGCAGAAAACAGGAGGTGGTGATGCCTCTGTAAAGGCACTTAATGAGGCTTCATCTGGAGTACTGCATGCAGTTCTGGAGACCTCACCTCTGAAAGGACACTAACAGGGTGGAGGCAGTAAAGAGATGGGCAATGTAAATAGTGCAGGGGCTACACCAGAAACCATACAAGGAGAGATTCAGGGAACTCAATATATATACACTGGAGGAAAGGAGGGAGAGGGAGGATATAATTGACATTCAAATACCTCAAGGGGATCAATAGAGTTCAAGAGGGCAGCATCTTTCAGAGAAGATGTGCAAACACAAGGGGTTACAATATGAGGCTGGAGGAAGACTCAGGGGCAACATGAGGAAGTATTTTTTTAACGAAAGGGTGGTGGATGCATGGAACAGCCTCCCTGAGGAGGTTGTAGGGGCAACAATGGTAGGTGAATTCAAGAATTCATGGGACAGGCAGAAGGCAACACTAGGGGTGGGAAAGAGGAGGTAGGCTGCAGATCAAGTAGGATCTGGAGTTTATATAGTGAGTAGGGAAATGGGCAGACTAGGTGGGTCAGGCGGTCCATATCTGCTGTCAAATTCTAAGTTTGTATGTATTCTCCATGTGCTGACTATAAATAAAATGAGAGGAAAAATTCTCCTGGCCATTAAAAGGAGAGCTAAACTCTTGGTCAGGGGAGATATCTGGTTCTAAAGGTTCATCCTCTGCTTCCTTTTCCTCTTCCTCGTGCACATAATAAAAGCTCTGGCCAAGCCCAGGGTCTGAGGGGTGAGGGGTGTTAGTGTCGGGAGAGGCACCATAGAGTTTGCCCATAGCCTGAAAAGTCTGATACAATTGCCAAGCCTTAGCCATTTCTTCATCAGAGAGTGTATCTTTCTGTGTCACTCGCGTATCCCTTTGATTTTCAGTGGGAAGGGCAGTGATATGCTTTTCTTTTTGTTTCTTTTTAGCTGGCACTGAATCAGAGACCTGCTTAATATGTCTCTTTTTGGCTTGGTCCCCATTATTTTTTTTATCAGACTTACTTTCTAGGAAGTCCTTGCTAGACTTTTCTTTAGATTTGTGAGAGGATGACCCCCCTCAGGAATTTTGTTAGAGGAGAAGGCAGACTGAGAGACCATAATTTCCAACATTTTAGCCTTCTTTTTAACCTTTTTAGAACACAATTTTGAAGAAAGCACACAGTTATGGTGTGGACCTAAACAGCTTAAGCAAAGATTGTGGCCATCAGCCCTGGCCACTATCTTAGAACACTTAATATAATTATAATTAATGGGTCCCCCCTTTCTCCCATAGGGGAACTGTGTCATAATTTGCTGTAATAAAGGAGTATTTATTACAGCAAACACGTGCATGGTTTCCGTCACTCTGCCAAGTGCTCGAGGCAGATCCTCGCTTCCCGACCACTCACTTGCCATCTTGACTGCAACTGAACCGCCAGAAGAACTCGGCAGTAAGTAATTTCAAAAATAAAAAAACAGTCATTTTCCACATATAGGGGATAAACAAAACATTTAAATATATTTTAAAAACTTGGGCAACAAAAACCTGAGGATGGTCAAAAATGGAATCGGAGTGCGGCTGCACTGGAATGCCTATTATTTTATATAATTGCTGGGGCAAAAAATGAGAAACCCAGCAATTAAATAAAATAAAATATGGGGTGTAGTATATAAACTCAAAGTTTATACATACCCTCAGTGTTAGATGCTTTGATAAACCCCTTGAGCTTCACTCTTGGGGTTTATGTTGCATCTAACACCGGGGTGGTAAACTTCTCATTACACACACCACCCCTTTCTTTATTCTATTTTTAAAACCTGTAGGTGTAGTTCTTTTCTTAGGTCTATCTGACATGCCTGTTCATCAGAAGACCTCTGAATAATGTTCTCAATAGGCAAATATAAAGGAATCTGTCCAGTTCCCATGTGCAATGGAACCGTAAAAAACAGTTGCAAAAGCACTAAAAATATTAAGTTTACATGAAAAAAATGCAGTTCCAATGCGTAAAAGTGAACTGCTATGCAAATAAAGTAAAAGAAATATACAGCGTCGTTATTTGGTAAAAAGCGCTAAATATTTAACCTCAGAAAAAGAGGGGCACTGCGGCAGAAACTGCTGAAGAGAACTAAATTCACGGTTCTGGGAACTGAGAGGAACCACTAAAAATAGAAAAAATAAAGAAAAATATTTCAAGAAACCCTAAAGGCAGCACAAATAATTAAATACAACTGACTTTGAAATAAATAAACTTCTTCAAGCAAAGTTTTGAAGAGAGGACTCCGGGGCAGTGTTGCTCCAGTCAGCAGAGAAATGAATCTAACTGTCCTCCTCCTCAAGCTACAGGCAGCACTCCTTTTTCTGCTCTCTGATTGGCTGATGCCTCAAATCATTATCATTGACTCCACCTCTGGGGCACATGAACCCAGCTGGCATACTGTGTTAGTCAAGCATACTGAAGAATTCCTGGGGTGAAACCAAATACTGCGGCCTATTCAACGTGATTGGGCAAGCCGGTTTTGTCCAATTTAAGTGACTCTCCAAAATAATTGTGACTGCTATAATCAGTGGTGACTGTATTTTACAAGACACAAGAACAATATTAATTTAAATAGAATTAAGAAAATAACAGGCACATCATTTTCACCTTAACATGCACTGCTGTGCTAACAGTCTTTTATAACTGATCTAGCGCAGACGAAGAATGAAAAAACTACACACATTTATTGTCCTCCAAAGAAATGGCAAGTTGTTAATCAGTAGCTAGCTAGCCTGACCAGCACTCTGTCCAAAGAACATTTTTGCTTCACATACAGTTCTGTAGCTTACTGTAGAGACTCAATACATTTATTCCCATTCACATCACACTCAAACAGAGCAGCAGGGATCATATCTTTAGGGATGGAAGAACTGGTTCGGATAAGTTTAGAACCACCCAGAACCTATGCCTTTTTCTGTAAACAAACCTTATCACAACATTTTTTCTTAGGCTCTAATAAGGTTCTGATAATATCTGAAACATTAATTATGGAGCTTAACAAGCTCCCTAGCAGGTCTTTATCTAGTATAAAAGTCAGTGATGGTGACGGTGGTAAAAAGAACCAAAAGGAAGCTGGAGGTAGTGTAGTACCACTCCAAGGCCCTGTCCACACTGGCATTCTTAGAATGTTACCAGTAGTCTGTAACATCATACGAATGCCAAACACAGGTCACATCCATATGAAACATGTTTGCAAACCATGTATCAAAACCGTGTTTAAACCCCTAGGAAATAAGGGTTTTAGCTGGGTTTTGAAAATGTGATGCAGCGTAGCATGACTAAGTTACCTGTATGGATGGGAGTTCATACCATGCTTGTACTTGCTTGTCCTCCTATGGCCCAGAATGCATTGCACATCTATCCCATAATTCTGTACCTGTAACTCACATGCCCAGAAAACTGCAGAAACAGCAAAACAGGAAGTGAGCCTGCAGTAAATGAGGATGAACAGCTCTTGTTCCAAAGATTTATATATATGTTAGTGGTTATTTAACTACACTGAAGTCGATTGGCAGCCTAGCTGGGTGGTTTTCTGCATATAATGAAGCACAGGAGCCCCCATGTTATTTCCTTTGTTTGCAAACCAAACCCCCATTGCTTCATGGGAAACCCCTTGCATGCATCCCAACATCCCAATGTCATGGATGATGTCACACTGGGCATTGCTAGATTGGGGAAAGAATGGACAGCAGCACAGAAGACGTGCAGTCTGTGAATGTGTTCCCAGCACATAAGAAATGGAGCAAGTCTGGATGGCTGGCTACCGTGTTTAAACACGATTCTGACATAATGTGGATGTAGTAGCATGGTAAGTGCAGTAACAGCTTTAGAACCATTACTTACTTATTTATTTATCTTATTAGCTGTTGAAAATTTAAAAAATAGTGGTGGTGTAGTTCTGTGCTGTCTTTAATTGCTGCAAATTTTAGCCCCCCACCCTTCCCCCAACTCTTAATTATATGCCCTGATAAATCTGATTGACAGGAGCTAAACACAGGGTATAGTAAGAGGTGTGAAGTAGGAGGGGCATAAGGGGGAAGAAGACCACCCTCAGCACAACAAGTGTTTTGACTCATTTATTTATTTATTGGTTTCTTTTTCCTTAAAAAAATATATATCTGAGGATCAGTTACAGGATTTTTAATACTGTAAATAAATAAAAAGAGAACTAAGAGAGCTTCAGTAGCAGATAAGTAGTGGAATTGCAGTATAATGTGGGGAGTGGTGCAATGTAGTGGCTGTAGGGCAGCATATTCAGGCGAGACCTTCTGGACACTGAGGTGCTGCCCTATCTGCATGCATCTCTCGGGACTGAGGGATGAGGTAGCCAGACTCAAGCGGAAGTAAACTGGGTCAGGAGTACCATCACCCCTGTCCAGGAACCACCCAGTCCAATGCAGCTGCCTCAAAGGATGCCGAGAACGAGGAGCACTTGGATGACAGTGGGCTCAGGGAGGGTTAGAGCAGTCAGGCAGAGGCACATCCCAGATCCTATTCCTCTCAAGAACTCATATGCCACACTGGCAAATGAGGACAACCAAATAGAGGTACCCAGGGAAGTGGAAGGAAAGGATGTGGAGGTTAGGCAAGGAGGTGACCTCAGTGGGGAAAGCAGTGGACCCCAGAGGGAGGAAGGGGATCCTGGTGGGGACTCCATCATAAGAGGGATCCAGCTAGGAACACAGGAGGGGAGGACAGGGAGGTGAGGTGCCTACCAGGTGCCACAGGCATGGAGGGATGGAAGGAAGATACTGGGGATCACTGGGAAGGCAAGACAGGAGGGTGAGCTGGATGTCATTATCCACCTACGTACTAATGACTTGGCAAATGGGGAGCCAAAGGAAGTTCAGGAAGAGTTTAGGAAACTGGGGAGGGGTCTCAAGCAAGTAGCTACTTCTGTCACTTTCTCAGAGTACTACCTGTGAGAGGCAAGGGAGAACATAGGAGTGCATGCACCAGGAACTTTAACTCATGGTTGAAGAACTGGTGCTGTGAGGAAGGTTTGGATTCATTGGTGACTGGGGACCCATCTGGAGGATGGAGGTTTGTTCAAGCCAACAGCCTGCATCCATCCTGGAGGAATCAAGCACTCAATGATAAGTTTAAATGCTACATTGACAAGCATTTAAACTAGCAAAGGGGGTGGCAGGCCAGCAAGGATGGTACCTACTTGCTCACCCCACAGCTAGTAATGGAACCAGTGAACCAGAGGAGTGGCTATCTCTGCAAAGCAGTGTGCAAAAGTTGAGATTAGTGTCCAAAAGGTGGATAAGCAGAAAAGGGCAGAATTCAGCAGAAGGGCAGACAGCAAGGAGAACCAGGGATAAATGACAACCAAGGAAGGGGCTGGAGTAGAACAGTGAAGCAGTCTAGGAGGTCAAATCATGGAAAGCCATGTGTGCAAATGCCAGGAGCCTTAGCAACAAGATGGAAGATCTGGAGGCTGTCATGGTACAGTCAGACCTGGACATTGTGGCCATCACTGAAACCTGGTGTAATGATAACCATGACTGGGAGATGGCCATACCTGGCTACAACATATTCAGAAGAGACAGAGCAGGCAGGAAGGGAGGAGGAGTGGCACTGTATGTGAAAAATGACATAAGGGCCACACAGATCCAGGAGGAACAAAATGGGGGAGAGATACTGTGGGTTAAGCTGGAAAGGAAAATGGGGCCAGCCATCCGCACAGGTGTGGTCTATAGACCACCAGCCCAGGAGGAAGAAACAGATAGGGAGCTGATGCTAGCCATCCAAAGGATGGCTGACAAGGGTGAGGTAGTACTGGTTGGAGACTTCACTATACCAGATGTGGACTGGAGCATCCCAGCAGCAGCATCAACTAGGAGCAGATTTATCCTGGACTCCCTTCAGGGTACCTTCCTCAAGCAACTGGTCATGGAACCAACTCGGCAGAAGGCAATACTGGACCTTGTGCTCACAAACAGGGACAGTGTGATGGGGGTAACAGTGGGGGAGCACCTGGGTAACAGTGACCACCAGTCATTGTGGTTTGAAATCACAGAAATAGCAGAACCAAACCACACAAAAACACGTATCCTGGATTTTAGGGGGGCAGACTTTGGGAAAATGGGGAGATGCTTGAAAGAGGCATTAAGGGGAATGGGACAGGAATCAGGATTGAGGAACAGTGGGCAGTATTTAAAATGGGGATTATAAGAACAACAGAATTATGCATTAAGCAGGTTAGCAAGAGGAAAAGAAAGAGGAGACCATTATGGTTTCCAAAGAGGTAGCAAAGAAAGTGAAAGCCAAAAGACTGCATTCAGGCAATACAAAAAGACACAGGCAGAAGGGGATAGGGGAAGTACCAGGAGAAACAAAGGGAGGCAGGAAGTCGTAAGGAAGCCAAAGCTCAGACAGAAGAACACATTGCAAAATCAGTGGTTAAAGGGACAAAACCTTTACAGGTACATAAGTGAAAAAAGAAGGACAAGGAGGGATAGTTAGACTGAAGGGGAGGATGGGAGCAGCGTGGAGGATGACAACAGTAAAGCTGACATATTGAACAGGTATTTCTGCTCAGTCTTTACTAAGGAAGAGGGGTAATGGGTCTGAAGGGAGTACAAGGGTGAGAATGGTGCAGAAATGGACACAAGTCCTTTACACGAAAGGGTCCTGAAGGAACTGGAAGTAATAAGAGTTGACAAAGCAATGGGGCCAGATGGGGTGCACCCCAGGGTCCTTAAAGAACTAAGAGAGGTGGTGGCTGAACCTCTGGCTATCCTGTTCAGCCAATCACTGGAAACAGGGAGGTACCCAAAGACTGGAGGACAGCAGATGTAGTCCCCTTATACAAAAGTGGGAACAAAGAGGAAGCAGGGAACTACAGACCAGTCAGCCTCACCTCGGTAGTGGGAAAGATCATGGAAGCACTACTGAAGGAGAGATTGGTGGAACATCTGATTGTCAATGGACTACAGGACCCAAGGCAGCATGGTTTCACCAGGGGGAGGTCATGTCAGACCAACCTCATTGAATTTTTTGACTGGGTGACTAGGGAGGTGGATCAGGGAGGGCAGTGGACATGGCCTATCTGGACTTCAACAAGGCCTTTGACACTGTGCCACATAGAAGACTATTACACAAACTGGGGAATATGGGTGTGGGCAGGACAGTAGTGTGGTGGGTAGGTAACTGGCTGCGTGGCAGGACACAGAGGGTGGTGGTAAATGGCTGTCACTCCACAGAGGAAGAGTGACCAGTGGGGTCACACAGGGATCAGTGCTGGGACCGGTCCTATTCAACATCTTCATCAGTGACATTGCACAGGATATAGAAGGCAGAATTTCACTGTTCGCTGATGACACAAAGCTCTGTAACAGAGTAGACACACCAGAGGGTGTAGACAGAATGAGAAGGACCTGCAGAAACTTGAAGAATGGTCAAGGGTTTGGCAGTTGAAATTCAATGCAAAGAAGTGCAAGATAATGCATATGGGGCACAAAACCCTGGCACAATATATCAGTTGGGGGGTGAGGATATAGCATGCACCAAGCAGGAAAGGGATCTTGGGGTTGTCATCTCTGATGACCTCAAGGTAGGGAAACAGTGTGACAAGGCAGCAGGTAAAGCAAATAGGATGCTGGGATGTATAGGCAGGGGCATCACCAGCAGGAAAAGGGAGGTCATAATTCCGCTATACAAGACACTAGTGAGGCCCCACCTGGAGTACAGTGTACAGTTCTGGAGACCATACCTACGTAAGGACATAGACAGGGTGAGAAGGAGTTCAGAGGAGGGCAACAAAGATGGTGCATGGGTTGCATCACACAAATCCTATGAAGACAGGTTGAAGGAACTGAACATGTACTCCCTGGAGGAGAGGAGGAGGAGGGGATATGATAGAGACATACAAGTATCTTACAGGGGAACAGGGTGCAGGAAAACACTATTTTAAGCGAAAAAGATGTTTCAGGACTAGAGGGCATGGGATGAAGTTGGAGGGAGGGCGATTCAGAGGAAACATGAGAAAGAATTTCTTCACAGAACGGGTGGTGGACAAGTGGAACACCCTGTCAGAGGAAGTGGTGGGGGCTGAAACAATCACGGGATTTAAGAATGCATGGGATAGACATAAAGCAATTCTAGAGGTCAGGGGTAAGGGGAAATAGACTTCTAGGAAAACAAACTGAACTTACAAGCTCAAATGGGCAGACTAGGTGGGCCATAGGCCCTTATCTGCCGACACTGTCTATGTATCTATGTATCTATGTATCTGTGTATCACCTATCTGGACAGGGACCAAGTTGCTCTTAGATTCTTTTACCGACAATAGCGTAAGGGTGGACAATTTTGAGTGAAACAGTTGTGCGTTCACCTAAAAGGTTCTGAAAGTTCTGATCAGATTCTGATAACTATCAGAACCTTTTATGGCTTATTAGAACCTTTTAGAACATCAGAACCATTTGTGGTTCTCCCATCCCTACATATTATACATTCATACAATATATATTAGTGTTTTTTCACTAAGATAGCAAGCATTTCGCGATGCTAAATGTTTGCTTGCAGTGTAACAAGACTATAAAAAGCCCCTGATGTTGCTGGGACAACTCTGATAAATGTAATATCTAGACACAGTTTAGCTTATAGTTCGCCCTTTTTTGTAACTGTTGCCTTTATTTGTTCATTACTAAAGATATTTTCATGGAAACAGGATCTCTGCCATATTTGCTCTGTCTGATTGTCTACTTCTGCAGTCACAATTCTGTTTATAAGATCCTCTTCTGTTTCTGCGGAGATAACCCAGGTGAATTGGTAAATCATCAGTCATGTTTTTTGAAGGTCAGTTATGACTGATCCTTGTTAATCATCGAAAGTTACCATAAGATCATCAAGACAGATCGTGATCCAAGATCACCATCTATAGCATGATTTACTTATCAAACATGTAACTTTTAAATCAACTGATTATTGATTACTTTAGTAAGATTAAATCAGCATGATGATTTTTTGATGATCTGTGGATGCTCAAGATATTACAATGATGATCATTGATGATATTAGTTCTGTATTATACAACTGTAAGTCACATTCGTAGTACTTAAAGTTTTGTTACTGATATGAAAATATGAATGTCAACTATCAGCAGAAGCACATTATATTGTAAACCATCTGAAGTTAAGTTTTAATCCCTTTAGGAAGTGTACATGAGATGTTAGGTATAGTATATATATTTGTATAACTAATTTGCATATTTCGTACAAATTTCAAAAGCACAGTTCATGGACTAATACAGTAATCTCTATTGCTGAAATATTTTTGCCTTGACAGTATTAGTTTGTAGACTGTTAGGAAAGGTTGTGAGCACAAACCAGGTACTTGTTAACTCACCACAACTCTAAAGGGAATCACTGAATGGAGCTACTGTACCGTTATATAAACCAAACTGAGCCTTTGCAACACAAGTAAGAAGTGAGGAGTCAGAGTACATATAATTGAAAATGGTGTGTTTGTGCAATGAGTCAGAGTAAGTATAATTAAAAGCGATGTGTTTGTGTAGAAGATGTGTCATAACTAATGATTCCAATGAACATGCCTACTTAGAAGGCAAAATGCATTCTGTGAGCATAGAAGAAGGATAAATTGTTATTCTTTTGCTTTATTGCAGCAATCATGAAAAATCATGATAATATGAGATAGACATGAGATAATTAAGCACAATCTTTATTTCTATAACATTGTGGTTTTTGACTGGAGGCCATTTTTTGTTCATGTTTAACCATTAGTCATGATCACAGTGATGTTTTTTGAAGTTTGAACATGGTCTTTGAACATAATTGATAATCATTCATGATGCATCATTTTCAAATCATCTTTTTGGCTGGGAATTATCATGTCATAAACATGGCATTATGATGGCATGTGTAGACAAACTGCCAAAGCAAATATAGTCCAAGGGACAGTAATCTTGTTTTTATGTCACTTCCCCGAGTAATAAAGAAAAGGGGAAAGAAATGCATAAAATATAGTTCTGCCTGTGTGGTACAGAGGATGATAAAAGCAAAGAACTGTAAAATAGTGTATTGCAGATTCAGCCCCCTTCAGGGACGCTACAGTAAATGTATAGCCAGGCCAGTAACGTGGGAGCTGAGGGGCTGGACGCCTCACCTTTCACAACACCGGTGACCTGGGTCTGGGAATGGGGGGAAAAAGGATTTAGTATCCATTAATGGATCTCCTCCTCTGAGGTGGGGGGCAGTGTGTACTGCTACTTGGCTGCCACCTAGTAGAGGGTACATGACACAGCTGTGGTCACCAGAATTGAAAGCATGCACCATCCTCACGGTCTGCATTGCACCACTGCATGCCACCAGCTCTGACTGAAGGGAAATAATGGGCAGACAAGAACTCCTGTCTGCAGGATGATGCTGCAATACTAAATCACCACAACCCCACCATCCACGGCACCCACTCACACAACAAGGTAAACAGTAGATGGGGTAAGTCCTGTAGGTGAGGTGAAGGGACTGGGATTCAACAGCAGGAAAGGGCTGATGTGGAGAGGCAGGAGGGTAAAGTCCACATAAAAAAAAAGGGCTGCAAAAATATTTAAAGGAACATTGTCAACCTTTTTTGCATCATATTATTTTTTAGGTAAAACCCCACATTTTATGATTGCTTACTATCTCTAAAATTCATTGATGTTGCTCAGTGTTTCATCTACCTCTTTGAAAATTAGAACTGAAATGCATGATAATGTATAGCTATACCCAGCCTTGTTTTGCTTCAAATCATTTAACTACTTTTATCATACTTCCTGAACATTATAACACCTTCAAACAGTGCAGCCACTGATGATACAATAGTCTCATTTACTTCCACTGCATAACGAGTGGCTAGATTGTGTTGGGGGAGTTCCTGAGTCCAGGAAAGATTCAGTGGGAGCTGGTCAAGAAATGAAAACAAACATGTTTGGGTGTGGTAACACTAATGTGGTGGGCACTCAGATTTTTACCTTTTAAAAGACAAAAAGGGATCTGAAGCAAACTACCAACTGCATCAACAGTCTCTACAGAATGTGAACAATAATAAAAAAAAACTTTGCTTGCGTGTGCAGTGCACAAGAAACATATTGAGATAGTACAGCATTGCAGAGGTGTTTCTGTGTTGTGGCCAATGCAGCAGATGCTCTAATGGACACATCCCTTGGCCCTCAATCAACCAGGAAGCTACCGATGATGGCAGTTTCAGACTGTGAGCTGCACTTGAAAGAAATTGGCCACTGCAATCAGGGACAGTTTCGTCATTGCAGCGTCAGTCTCTCCCCTCCCTCTCAACCAGGTACACAGACATCCAGCTAACAAAAATCTGTTCATGCATATTATGTGCACAGTAATGCGCATGGGCAGAGTTTCAGCTCTTGTCGGCTCCTGTCCCCAGTTTGTTCAGTGTGCCTTTCCTGGTGACACAGTTAAATAAATAAATGAGCCGTGGCATGGCTTACCACATTGGTGACTCCTGCCACTCCCCACCCAGACACACTCTCCAGAAAATCGACATCAGTGTGCCCAATCCAAGTGTCAGCATGTATCCCCCCCAATTAATGTGACACACCGGGAGCATCCTCCAGTGTGCCAATAGACTTCTTTATGTTTTAAACACTGAATACCCACCCCCACCATCGGATAAGCCAGACCCCTCACCCCTATTTTGTCAGCTGACCTCAGATTGCCCAATCCCCAGGTCAGCATTGATCTCCCCCCCCCCACTAGTCTGGCACACTGGAAGCCCACCCCAGTGTGCCAAAATGTTTTAATAATATTTCACCTGTGAAAAAGAAAACCGTCCCCCAAGGTATTTTTTTGTAAACCTGAAAAAAAAAAAGTCTCTCGTAGTCCCCGCCGCCCCCATCCCAACCCTTCCTCTGCAGACCCTCCTCACTGCACCCCCCATCCCATACTTACCTGTGGAAGTCAGCAGCAGCGATCTTTGGTGGACTGGGAACACATCTGCACTCTTCAAAGTCGAACCGGGAAATGAAAAAATCACAGTAAGTCCTATAATAGCACTCAGTGGGGGGTCAACTTAGTTTGATATCTCAGCCACTTTTTGGAGTTCTGGTCCCAAATTTTCAACATGAGGTTCTTGGGACCCCGCCTCATGAACACTGGCATTGTCATTTAGTTTCTCAGTCCTGAAAGGTGATTTTGCGGTCGCTGCACAGAATCACCTTTTTGGGACAATTGGCATCAAATGTCAGTGCCACTGTTCATGAGGTGGGGTCCCAAAAAGCTCATGTTGCAAATTTGGTGAAAACTCAAAATGATCATACATAAGTGTGCATTGCACAGTTTCATGCATGCTCCTACCTTCATCAATTTTTAATATTTTCACTCCACATTTCCAACATTACCAATTTTTCACACACCCTTATGAACAGTACAGCTATCATTTTTTGCATCCTGCCCAAAATGTGTTTTTGTACCTGTGGTGCAGAATGGCATGGTTGCTGTGCAAAATCAACTTTCAGGACAGTTTAACAACATCACAGTACCACTGTTCATGAGGGGAGGTCCGAAAAAGATCATGTTGAACATTTGGTGAAAGCATTCCAAACAAACATTTGTCAATGCTGAATGTTTGCTTGCTGGTATTAGCATTGGAAATGCAGGAGTTAGATGCAGAATAGAAATGGCAGTGAAGTATTGAACTTCATGCCAACCCCACCTCCATCCTGTAGAGATAGACAGGCATTGAGGCAAGTGCTTAGGTCGTTGCCCATGACGGTCATGCCATGTCACCTCACCCTATTCTGCAGACACCGACAGGTGTTGAGGTGTGCCTTGGGGTGTTTGGCTTTACAGTCACCCCATTCCATAAGGACATACACTGAGATGGGTGCGGTGCAACATAGGACAATGGGGTGAAGTCTGGGGCTGAAGACTCCAAGGTACACCTCGATGCCTGTCAGTGGGGGCGGGGGGATGGCATGAGCAGTACAGTCAGCAATGCAAAGACAAACCCGAATGCTTGTCAGTCTGTACAGGGTGGGACGTTATGGTTACAAACCCTAACGCCCCAGGTATTTGTTGGTATTTGCACTACAAATTTCAACATGGCCTTTTTGTGACCCCATCTCATGAAAGCATTTGGGACCTCTTCTCATGAAGAGTGGCAGCGTGATTTTGTCAATGTGTCCAGAACTTTGAGTTCCAAGAGCAACCATGCCATTCTGCACCACATGTGCGAAAACATAGATTGGGCAGGATGTGAAGAATGACAGCTGTACTATCCATAGGGAGGTGTGAACAGATGGCAATGTTGAAAATCTGTAGTGGGAATATTAAAAATGCTCGCACGTCCGAGCATACGTGGAAACTGTGCAATGCATGCGCATAACACAGTCATTTTATGGACTTTCATCTCCAAATTTTCAACATAGGCATTGTAGGACCTCTGCTCATGAACAGTGTCACTGTGATTTTCTTAATGTGTCCCGAACACTGATTTCCCACAGCGACCACGCTATTCTGCACTGGAAGTGCGAAAACACATTTTGTCCATGATGTGAAAAATGACAGCTATACTGTTCATAAGGAGGTGTGGAAAAATGGCAATGTTAAAAATCTGGAGTGAAAATATTATAAATGTGCGAAGTTACAAGCGTGCACGGAAACTGCGCAACGCACGCTCATAACACACTCATTTTATGGACTTTCATCACAATATTTTCAACATAGACATTTTAGGACCTCTGCTCATGAACAGTGTCACTGTGATTTTCTTCATGTATCCCGAACACTGATTTCCCACAGTGACCACACTATTCTGCGCCAGAAGTGCGAAAACACATTTCGGCCAGGATGTGAAAAATGACAGCTGTACTGTTCATAAGGAGGTGCAGAAAAATGGCAATGTTGAAAATCTGCAGTGAAAATATTGCAAATTTGCGAAGTTATGAGTGTGCATAGCAACTGCACAATGCATGCTCGTAAAACAGTAATTTTTTGGATTTTTCCCACCAGATTTGCAACATAGACTTTTTGAAAGCCCACCTCATGAACACTGGCACTGTCATTTCATTAATTGGTCCCAAAAGGCAATTCCACACAGTGACTGCAAACTCACCTTTTGGGACCAAATAATGCCATGACAGTGGCATTCATGAGGAAGGGTCCCAAAAAACCCATGTTGAAAATTTGGTGCCAAAATTCCAAAAAATGCCTGAGATATGCATCAAAGTAAAAAAAAAAAAAAACCTATTTATGCCATTATGCAGCTTATCGGCATTTCCTCAGCTCGCGGTCAGCTTTGAAGAGTGCAGACATGTTCCCGGTCCACCGCAGATCGTCCTCAGACTCCAGAGGTAAGTATGTGGTGAGGGTGTGTGTGTGGGGAGGCAGGGTGTGCAGAGGTGGGCATGGGTTGTGGGAGGGGCAGGAGACCATGAGGACCGTTTCTTTTTGCAGGTTTAAAAAAAAAAAAAAACATTGGCAGGCTCCCCGGTGTGTGCCAGCCGACTGTTTTATAGGGGGTGCGGCTGTAGCCAATGGGGATTAGGTGCCCCATCGGCACAAAGGGGGGCACAAGAGCTGAGGGGATTGCCCCTTGGCACAAATCTAGTTTTTTTTGTGGGGTAGGACATTATGCCAATGGGGAGTGAGCTCCCCCATCAGCAAATCAAACTGGGAGGGGCACATAATGCCGATGGGGAGCGGGGTCCCCCATCTGCAATGTGAACTGGGACAGGGACTCAAGCCTATGGGGATTGTGGCCCCCATCAGCAAACACTTTTGTGGGGGGGCACATGCTGCTGAGGGGGACTGGGCACCCCCTCAGCAGTGGGGGTTGAGAAATATTGTGTGTGAACACGGCAACAAGCCACCGCCATGTTCACAAACAATATTACAGTACTCAACATTCTGCCCAGCAATGACGGGTCGCTCCCTCATTGCAGCGAATGGCTGATGCTGCAATGATGAGGCAGCCCCTAATTGCTGCAGCGAAAACATTACAAGTTGGTGGCACTTTTGGAAACCAGTGTCATCAGCAGACTATGCCTCCATTGGCCCACCACTGCCAAGCCCCCAAATGCAGTGCCTCTTTTGACTGTGACACTGCCATGCCTCCATCACCCGTTTCTCTCCTAAGCTGCCACATCATGTTTCTTGCGCATGTACGCAAGCAAACATAAAAAGGGAGTTGGGGGCCCTTGACTCCCCCTGCTAACCAAAATAAAAAAAAAGGAGAGTCTTTTTCTTTTTTCCTTTCATGGAGTGGGTAGGTGGCTGCCTTCCCTCCATCTTTTCTCCCTCCTTGTCCCTGTCCAGGGTATATCCCCTATAGGGTATATAGTGTTACTTGCTATACAAAACATGTGTCTCTGGCACTGTCTAGTCTGATGTCACTGAGCAGATGCTCTGTCCATGAAGGGGCGCAATGCACTTGCCAGGATTAATGTACTAGCCACACACAGGGTACATCCCTGGGGTTGTGGGGAGAAGCATGCATGTTCTTCCTCATGTTCAGATTTTTTGGTTAGTATCCCCTCCTCTTCTGTCTGAGTTAGTGTTACCGCTCTGCCTGGAGCATTCCAGAGGAGAGATGCCAATATCTTGACTTGACAGGGCTGCTAATCCTGCAACTCCTATTCTACTTCCCTTCTTCTTTGTTCTAAAGAATACAGGGTTAGGGGCTTACTCTTGAGTTTAAACAACTTATCCTGTGGCATAGAGTTATTACCTTTTTGGAAGCCCATATGTCATTTTACTATTGTTTGGCATGTTTTGCCATCTCAGTTGCACAAGGATCCCAGTTTGAACTACCCCGTCTGTTACTCTGCCAGAGCCTTTTGCTCAGAGTTGCTGCTCTTTCTTTTCTATCACTGCCCAGACTCTGTCTGGCTAATGATAAGAGTCTCTGGCTAATTTTAAAGACCCACTACCCTTGTGCCTCCTTGTAGACCCAACCCTTAGTCTCTAAGTTGGTATTTGGGTTCTATTTATTTGTTTGTTTTATATCCTATATCATTTTACTATCCCTTTGGGCTAGAAAGTCTCAAATCTTCTTTTTCATTTTCTCTGCATTTTGATTTTCTCCTGGCAAACAGAACTGAGGTGCATGAGAGAGCTGACAATGGTTACTGGCAGGCACGCAGCACCACGTGGGTATGTGCTGCATGCAAGCAGCATCAGTAGCCAATGTTGGCTCCCTACATAGAGGGAAAAAACCTCAGGTGGGGTCCTAGTGCCTCTGGCCCTAGACCCATAATGGTAGAGGTATCGAGGAAGATCAACAATTACAGTGAGTACCTAATTTTCATTTTTGGACGTGGCTTGGGCCCGGACCTTCCTTCCAAACATCAGTGTGTGCACAGTCTGGCAGATGATATGCTTTATCATAGAACACAGGTTGGTGCTGCACATAACATGCAGCTCATGCTGGGACTCATGGCATCTTTGATGTTCACACTTCCCCTAGCAAAGCTGCACATGAGGACAACTCAGTGGATGCTAAGTGCCCAGTGGTCTCAAGCATCACACTCTCAAATCTACCCAGTTCAGGTGACAAAACCCCTGGTGAGATCTTTGTCATAGAATTTGTTGGCAGATAAGGACTACTTAGCCCACCTTCTCTGCCCAGTCTTTCTCTGCCTATCCTGTCACCGCAGACCCTACCTGATCTCTGACTACTTCCAGACCCCCTGATCTTCTGCTAAGATTCCGTTGTGCTATCCCATACCTGCTTGAAGCCCACCTCTGTTTTCACTCCCCCCCTCCACTGGTAGACTGTTCCAGGCATTTACCACTCTTTCAGTTGAAGAAGTACTTCTTCAGCTCGTTCCTAAACTTTCCCCTTCTGGCTTCATCGTATGCCCTCTCATCCTGGTGCACCTTCTCCTCTGAAAAATACTCCTCTCCTGCACCTTGTTCACCCTTCTGAGGTACCTTTAGGTCTCAGTCATGTCCTCTGTCTCCCTCCTGTCTTCCAGGGTGTACATATCAAGATCTCTCAGTCGCACCTCATAGAGCTTTTGATGCAACCCTTGCACCATTTTAGTTAGCCTCCTCTGGACAGCCTTTACCTTGTCTATGTCCTTCCTGAGATGTGGTTTCCAGAACTGGACTCAGTACTCCAGGTGGGGTCTCATCAATGATTGCTACAGTGGCAACACCACCTCTCTTCCTCTGCTGGTAATTCCCCTTCCTATGCATCCCAAAATCCCACTAGCCCTGCCTACTGCCTTGACACACTGCCCAGCCACTTAAGTCATCAGATATGATAACCCCAAGGTCTCTTTCTTGCTTTATAACCATCAATATCCCCCTCCCCATTTTATACTCCACCCTTGGGGTTCTATGTCCTAGGTGCATGATTGTGTTCTTTTTGGCCGTGACACCTAGCAGCCATACATTTGACAACTCCTCTAGTTTTCTCAGATCTCTATTCATTCTCTCCACCCAGAGTATCTTTCCTATTACATATTTTGGTATCATCTGCAAAGAGGCATACCTTCCATTCCAGCTTTTCTGCAGTGTCATTTATAAAGTTATTGAAGAGGACTGGTCACAGTTCTGAGGCCTGAGGTACCTCGGAGGTCACTCTCCCCTCATTAGAATGAGTGACATTTACCACCACCCTCTGTTGCCTATCCATCAGCTAGTTCCTTACCCAGTTTACCACCTTGAGTCCCACCTGTAAACTGCCCAGTTTCCTTATAAACCCCCTATGTTGTATGCTATTGAAGGCCTTGCTGAAGTCTAAGTAGGTCACATCCACCTCCCTACCCTGATCTATTTCCCTGGTCACCCATTCAAGGAAATCAGTCAGGTTCATCTGACATGACCTTCCCCCCTCTGAATCCATGCTGCCTGGGGTCTTGTAACCCACTGGATTCAAGATACTCCACTAGCCTTTCTTTTAATAGTGTTTCCATTAACTTCACCACTGACGTTAGTCTGACTGGCCTTGCTAGCCTCCTCCCTGCTGCTGCTCTTATGGAGCAGGACTACATCTGCCCTCCTCCAGTCCTCTGGAACCACTCCTGTTTCTAGTAAGTTGTTGAATAGGGCTGTCAGAGGTTCAGCTGGTACTTCTCTGAGCTCCCTCAGCACCCTTATTTGTATCCCATCTGGCCCCATAGCCTTGTCCACTGTCATGGTGATCAGTGGTCCTCCAGGGTTTTCCCTTCATCCCACCAGAGTCAGAGGTGACTTTACCACTGATGCCTCCTTGGCAGGGTGGGAGCCCACTATTAGGGTCTCTAGACACAAGGGCTGTGGGACACTTCAGAGATGCAGCACTACAGAAATGTTGTGGAGATGCCTATAGTTCTTTACAGCCTGCAAGACCTATCTGTCTCAATTGGCCAAAAGACAGTCACCTTCCAGACAGAGAACAAATCTGTCATTTACTATGTCAACAGAAGGAGGAGCTTACTCTTACCCTGTCTACAGGTGTACAATGAGTGCAGGAATGGTGCCTAGAGCAGGGGTTCCAGCTTCAACCATCTATGTGCCCAGAGTCCAGAATACTCTGGTAGACTAACTCATTTGAACAGCTGTAGATCCTCATGAGTGGCTGCTAGAACCATAGATACATAGATACATAGACAGTGTCGGCAGATAAGGGCCTATGGCCCACCCAGTCTGCCCATTTGAGCTTGTAAGTTCAGTTTGTTTTCCTAGAAGTCTGTTGCCCCTTACCCTTGACCTCCAGAATTCCTTTATGTCTATCCCATGCATTCTTAAATCCCGTGATTGTTTCAGCCCCCACCACTTTCTCTGGCAGGGTGTTCCACTTGTCCACCACCCGTTCTGTGAAGAAATTCTTTCTCATGTTTCCTCTGAATCGTCCTCCCTCCAACTTCATCCCATGCCCTCTAGTCCTGGAACATCTTTTTCGCTTAAAAATAGTGTTTTCCTGCACCCTGTTCCTCCCTGTAAGATACTTGTATGTCTCTATCATATCGCCTCTCTCCCTCCTCTCCTCCAGGGAGTACATGTTCAGTTCCTTCAACCTGTCTTCATAGGACTTGTGATGCAATCCATGCACCATCTTTGTTGCCCTCCTCTGAACCTTCTCTACCCTGTCTATGTCCTCACGTAGGTATGGTCTCCAGAACTGTACACTGTACTCCAGGTGGGGCCTCACTAGTGTCTTGTATAGCGGAATTATGACCTCCCTTTTCCTGCTGGTGATGCCCCTGCCTATACATCCCAGCATCCTATTTGCTTTACCTGCTGCCTTGTCACACTGTTTCCCTACCTTGAGGTCATCAGAGATGATAACCCCAAGATCCCTTTCCTGCTTGGTGCATGCTATATCCTCACCCCCAACTGATATATTGTGCCAGGGTTTTTGTGCCCCATATGCATTATCTTGCACTTCTTTGCATTGAATTTCAACTGCCAAACCCCTGACCATTCTTCAAGTTTCTGCAGGTCGCTTCTCATTCTGTCTACACCCTCTGGTGTGTCTACTCTGTTACAGAGCTTTGTGTCATCAGCGAACAGTGAAATTCTGCCTTCTAGGTCCTCGCGCAATGTCACTGATGAAGATGTTGAATAGGACCGGTCCCAGCACTGATTCCTGTGGTACCCCACTGGTCACTCTTCCCTCTGTGGAGTGACAGCCATTTACCACCACCCTCTGTGTCCTGCCACCCAGCCAGTTACCTACCCACCACACTACTGTCCTGCCCACACCCATATTCCCAGTTTGTGTAATAGTCTTCTATGTGGCACAGTGTCAAAGGCCTTGCTGAAGTCCAGATAGGCCATGTCCACTGCCCTCCCCTGATCCACCTCCCTAGTCACCCAGTCAAAAAATTCAATGAGGTTGGTCTGACATGACCTCCCCCTGGTGAAACCATGCTGCCTTGGTTCCTGTAGTCCATTGACAACCAGATGTTCCACCAATCTCTCCTTCAGTAGTGCTTCCATGATCTTCCCACTACTGAGGTGAGGCTGACTGGTCTGTAGTTCCCTGCTTCCTCTTTGTTCCCATTTTGTATAAGGGACTACATCTGCTGTCCTCCAGTCTTTGGGTACCTCCCTGTTTCAAGTGATCGGCTAAACAGGATAGCCAGAGGTTCAGCCACCACCTCTCTTAGTTCTTTAAGGACCCTGGGGTGAACCCATCTGGCCCATAGCTATCAACTCTTATTACTTCCAGTTCCTTCAGGACCCTTTCTCGTGTAAAGGGACTTGTGTCCATTTCTGCACCATTCTCACCCCTTGTACTCCCTTCAGACCCATTATCCTCCTCTTCCTCAGTAAAGACTGAGCAGAAATACCTGTTCAATATGTCAGCTTTACTGTTGTCATCCTCCACGCGGCCCCCATCCTCCCCCTTCAGTCTCACTATCCCTCCCTTTGTCTTTCTTTTTTCACTTATGTACCTGTAAAAGGTTTTGTCCCCTCTACCCACTGATTTTGCAATGTGTTCTTCTGTCTGAGCTTTGGCTTCCCTTACTGACCTCCCTGCCTCCCTTTGCTTCTCCTGGTACTTCTCCCTATCCCCTTCTGCCTGTGTCTTTTTGTATTGCCTGAATGCAATCTTTTTGGCTTTCAAAACATTCCAGACATTGTGAAATCACTCTTTTACAAGTGGGGAACTGCATATGTGAACTTTTTGTGTTCCCACTTGTGTCAGGTTTGAATAAGACCCTGTCCCATTTGTTATGCTGAAGGAGTTAAAAGCAAGGATCTAATCTGTCCTCTCCTTTTTTGCTACTTGTCTGTGCCTTGCCGGTCTGACTGTGCAATCAAATTTTCTTATGGCACCTAGGAACTAACCACTCTGGCAATCCCACAATTTCCCACTGCTATCTCCATTTCTTCACTTGCTATTTCTATTCTTTCTTTTCCTCTTTGCTTCTCTGTGGTTAAAGGTGGTATATATGAGTCTTTATGTGAAACTGAGATCCCTTGGTTTGCAAATGTATATAAGTATGTTGTTGAAATGTTGCAGACAGCTGTTTCAGTTTATTAGAAAAGATAGCAAACTGCAATACAGGAGAGTTGACCTTGAGAAACCTTTTGACCTCCACAAACACATTAACATAATTGCCAAGAGGAGAGCAGCCCAAGACAGAATGTTCTATTTTGTTGCAGCTTAGGAGCCTGGATGTACTCTGGTCACAGGAATGAAACTGACAAAGTCATATTACATTTTTTGTGAAAAACAGGATGCAAAGTTAAACTGCCAGGCAAAGACATCTTATAAAGGGAACAATGTTTTGGTTTCCCCGATTTTAATTTAGAGATACTATGACTTTGTCTGTTTGAACTGCCTGTATCAAAAGCTATCCTGTAGAATTTTTTAGTTTTTATTTTAGTAATAATAATAAAACGTTACCTGCGAGTTTTACAACTGCTCCTGGTTTGCCTATGCTTCTTAACATATGCCCCTATGACACCACTAAAAAGGCCAAACTGCCTCAATTTTGATCCAGAAATCCAGGACCTGGCATTTTCTATCAGGATGCAATCAGATTCCAGTGGCATAATCTGTTTCTGTATGCATTCCCTAAGGTGGCTTAAAAAGCAAGATAATGCTGACAGAAGCATACCTGCTTCTGCATTGAGCAGCAATCTAGAGTCCCTGTCAGTGGTTCATCTGGTGGGACAGCTCAAATCACAAGTAGACTGGCTCAGTTGCCTATGGGCTCATCTGTGAGATGATCTCTAAAGCAAGAAGTGTTTCAGCATCTGTGTCACAGATTTGGATCCCCAGAGATTTCTTCTTTACCTCCCCAAACAATGCCCAGGTGACAAGATTTTACAGTTAGTACAATTGTCCAGTGATGGAGTTGTAGGATGTTCCATCTCTGCCATGGTTTTTCAGAAGGGCTTATCTGTTCCCTCCATTGATTCTGGTGGTTCACAGAAAGATTCTTCATTCACATGGCTGATTCATCCTTGATGTGCCACAGTGGCCAGGATGACCATGGTTCTCAGACCTGGTCAGTCTATCATTTCTAGAACCCTCCGGGTCCATCAGTTGCATAATCTGCTGCACCAATTCTCCAACCCAGTGTGGTTTAGCTGCAGCCGATGGCTTGGCGCCTGATAGGTGGAAGCTTCTTAGGCTAGGATATTCACAAAAATGTTATGGGTACTCATTTTCCCTCAAGGAGATAGTCTACAGTTGTGGTATATGACAGTTTGGGTAGCTTTCTCCCATTGGGCCAGTCAGGCAGGTAGTAGGTCAAGAAAACCATCTGTTTCCGAGATTTGGGATTTTTCTGTAGTGGACAGGTTAGACAAGGGTCTGGTCCTCTGTACTTTGCAAGTGCACATCTTGGCATTGGGAGCAGTGCTAATCACTTGCAAGAGACACTCCTTAAGTTGACATATTGTCAACAACCAGTTCTTTCAAGCAATCAGTCAAACCAAGCTGGTCTATAGAACTCCCACCCTACCTTGGGACCTCAATGCAGTGCTTAATGTACTCTGTGAGCCTCCATAGCAAATATCAGAGGACATCCTTTCCATCAAGACATGTATCCTAGTCTCAGTTTGCACAGTTGTGTGGCTAGGAAAGCTTCACGTGCTTTTGTGCAAGGGGCCATACCTGCTTTTCCAACAGGATATCGCAGAGTTGCATACAAGACCTTCTTTCCTCCTGAAGGTACCTATAAAGTTCCATGTTAACCAAGAGGTGAGCCTGCCTTCCTTTTGTCCTAATCCGGTGAAAGGCAAGGAGAAGCAGTTACATGGGCTAGGCATTTGTAGAGCATTTAAGACATATCTTAAACTAACGCAATCTTTCTGGAAGTCAGATATCTTTTTTGTATTGTTCAGCCCAGCTAAAAAAGGGCCGAAAAGTTTCAAAGGTGACCTTGGCTAGACAGGTCAGAACATGCATAGTCCTTTGTGGAAATGAAATTGAAGCTGCCAGATTTGATCAACATGCAGTCTACCAGGATAATGGCAGCCTCCTGTACAGAAAGAGCAAAGGCCTCTGTACCAACTTGTGCACAGCAGGGACTGGATCTTCCTTGCACACATTCCCAAACATTACAGATTGGAAACTCAGGGTTCAGGTGATGTGGCCTTCAGATGTAATGTCCTTCTAGTGTCTGTGAGATGAATGGCAGGTCATGAGAAAAACATTCTCTCCATCCTTTATACTGTTTGGGAGGAGGGGTTCTGCTTATTAAATCCCAGCAGCAGGTCTGGCCCGGTGGTGCTGAGGGTTGAGGTACAGGACACCACACCTTGTGCCACGCCAGTGACCTGAGTTCGAAGCAGACTTGTGTTGCCATGGGTTGGCCGGGGAGGGAGAGAACTGAGCATCTGGAGGACTGCTCTCCTCTCCTGGGGAGGGAGGGTTTCTGTGCTGGAATTTGCCTTGCCCCTAGCATTGGCTGAGGGTAAAGTAATCTGGGAATGACAGCATAGGGGCAGGAAGTGGCAGCTGCCGACACTTCACACACGGAAGCATGCATGGAAATGTCCAGCAGGGGTCTAAATCCGTACCATTCCACTAGCTAAATAGTGGTAGAGTTTGTATCAGGCTTGTAAGAGTCTCCTTTATCTAGCCATGTGGGCTTTTACTGGAGAAGGTACAATTTTAATAAGTACACTAGCTGGGCCAATGGAAAAGTTTGTGGGGCTGGTGGATTTTCCCAGTTGCTAGCCTTGCTGGCTAATGGCTGCAAAATTTGATTGCAACCCCTGATCCAGGTGGCATTGCACTATGCCCCTCGGGAAGAAAAGGGAAAATGGTTTCATAAGCTGCTGCTGACCCTAGCCATCCGGTAGCCCTGCACCTCGATGAGCACCCAGGCCATACTGCAATAGCCCAATGATAAGTACTGGAGGAAAAATCAGGGGCGCAGGGCTGGGATGGCCAGCGTCTTGTGGGTGGGTTGGGTCCATGGAAGAAACATTACTAACTGCAAAACATTATATCCCACCAATAAATGAATGCCCAGTGACAACATGTCACGACACATAAAAGTAGAAATTATATCAAACTTACTCTAATTTATTTTTCGGTAAGCTCCAGTGTAGTCAAAGGAACCCACCCTATAGTATGTTACTCTATAGAGTATACTCTCCAGCAGAGATTTTGACTGAGTTCATGTAATGTCTGTCAGTAAAGCCTGATGTTGTTTTAAGGCACATATTTTATAAGTGCATTGTTCACACATTCAGAGATTCTTTGAAATGAGTCAGCCTATTCAAGCTGCCACTACAGAAGTTATGACTGACAAAGTTACATCGGCATCAGACTGGTGGACACAGATTCTTTCATTAGAATACAGAGGAAGAAAGAGACAGACAATAGCTGCCACAGATCTCCACAAGGTAGGGCTGTAATTTCATTTGATCTTTTATGGAATGTATATGTTATGTTGCTGTATGGTCCTAAGAAGAATTGAGGATTTTAAACAGCTATCACAACATACGAACATATGGAGAAGCCAGCAGAATTAGGCCTTTTGGTCTATTTAGTCTGCTCAGTGTGCAGGGTTCTCAGCTCAGGCAGGTGTCTCTGCTCCTCCCTATCCTACCTATCCATTCCTTTCCTCCGCCCTTCCATGACCTTTATCTTACCCCTATATGTATCCCAGCCTCTCTTGAAGCTGCCAACTGTCCTTGATAAGACCACCTCTTCTGGCAGTGAGTTCCATTTGCTCACCACCCTTTCTGTGAAGAAGTGTCTTCTAACCTCCCTCTTAACCCCCAATTTTAGGCTGTGCCTCCTTGTGGTTTTGTCACATCGTAGCCTGAAGAGACCCTCCCTGTTCACCTTATTAATCCTTTTCAAGTACTTGAAGGTCCCAATCATGTCTCTCCTCTCCCTCCTGTCCTCCAGGGAGTACATGTTTAGGGCCCTCAGTCTGTCCTTGTACGATTTACTCCACTGCCCCACAATCATCTTCACAGACATCCTCTGGACTGTCTCCATCAGGTTGATGTCCTTTTTAAGGTGAGGCTCCAGAACTGCACCGCATACTCCAGATGCATTCTCATCAATGACCTCTACAAGGGCAGTACAATCTACTGTTGCCCTACTGCTGATCCCCCTGGCTATGCATCCCAACATCCTGTTTGCCCTTGCCACTGCCTTCTTGCACAGTGCAGAATGCTTCAGGTCACTAGTTATCGTCATTCCCAGATCCTTCTCCTCCTCTGCAGGAGATACCTGGACCCTGCCCAAGTAATACTCCGTCATGAGGTTTAGGGCTCCAATGTGCATAACCATGCACTTCTTGGCAGTGAAGCTTAGTTGCCATATCCTGGACAACTTTTCAAGTCTTCTTAGCTCCTGTTTAAGGTCTTTTGTCCCCACAGCTGAGCCCACCCTCCTGCAGAGCTTGGTGTAGTCCATGCACAGACACATTTTGCCATCCCAAATATCGTTAATGAAAGCGTTGAACAACTCCAGCCCTAGCACCATGCCCTGGGGGATGACACTTGTGAACACCCTGGTGCTAGACCGCCCCCCCATCACCTTTTGGGTCCTGCTCCCCAGTGAGTTTTCCACTCATCTAATCCTCTTCTCTACTACGCTGAAGTCCTCCAAGTTCCTGATCATTCTCTTGTGGGGTACAGAGTCAAAGGCCTTGCTGAAATCCAGGTAGAGGATGTCCACTGCTTGGTCCCTGTTCACTGTTTTGGTTACCCACTCAAAGACATTGATCAAATTCATTGGACAAGACCTCCCTCCCATAAATCCATGCTGCTTTGAATCCTGGAGACTATGTTCCTCTAGATGCTCTAAAGTGAGACTGCTGAGACCGGTCTGTAGTTCCCCGGGGTTGTCCTTGGGGCTGCTTTTGTGGAGGGACACCACATGTTCTGTTCTCCAGTCCTGCAGTATCACGCCCAACTCAAATCAACAACTGAATCGATCTGCCAGTGGCTCCATCCTTAATAACAGCCCATTTTTGGTCCACCTCCATAGTCGCAGTAATTATTGCTAGGTGCCTTTTTAGCACTTCTCCCATTCTGCTAAAGTCCGCCTTCCTAAAGTCCAGTATTTTGGTCATAGTGGGGACACTTTCTCTGCCCATGTCCAGCTGGTACAACACCAAGCAATGATCATTTCCACCTAATGGCTCCCTAACTGTTATATCCTGTATAGGCTCTCTGTTCGTGAGCACCAGGTCAAGGACTGCCTCTTCCTGGGTGGGTTCAGTGGCACCTTGAGTCAGGAACTCACTTTGAATTGCTTCTAGAATTTTCTGACTCCCGACACATGTCGTGGTCAGTACACTCCAGTCCACCCTGGGAAGGTTGAAGTCTCCCACTATTACCACTTCACCCTTCTTTGTGGCCTTTAGAAGTTGCAAACTTAGGTCCTTGTCCAATTCTTCATCCTGACTGGGTGGTCTGTACACTAACCCCAACCTCACCTTCCTTGTTCTAGTAATCTGTAACTGGATCCACATTGCTTCCATCCTTCCCTCTTCTGCCTCCTTCCTTGTGCTTGTTATACCCTCCCTAATGAATACTGCCAGCCCTCCTCCTTTACCTATCACTCTGCCCCTCTTGTAAAGTTTATAGCCCAGAATTGGGAGGTCCCAATTGTGGTTAGGTGCGTCCCAAGTCTCAGTTATCGCTGTAAAGGTCACTGTCCCCTCTGCAAGTAGCACTTGCAGGTAATCCATCTTGCTTCCAAGACTGCATGTGTTCGAGGCTATCATCCTCCACTTTGAGTCTGAGCCCTCATCATTCCTCCACTTTCAGCATCCTCTTTCTCTCCCTATGCATCCCCTCCCCCAATTTTAAACTGACCTACCTCCTTGTCACCCTTCTGTTCACAAAGGGGAAAAACAGGGTTCTTTGAGGATGTCAAAGCTTTGTACTGTAGGTGTGTTGGACCCTAGTTGATAAGTATATGTATCCTAGCAGTAAATGAATGCCCAGTGACAATGATGGGACAAACAGGAAAATAAATTATGGTAAATCTGATAGGAATTTCTTTTTTAATAAATATGTTTTAACATCATAAATAAATAACTTAGTACAAGGAATACAGATAAACCCAATGATAAACATTGTACTCCTATGTTGTGAGACACAAGAACATTGTGAATGGCTCTGTAGGGCCATATGTGCAGCACACTACAAACCCAGGGCAATGTGTATGACACTGCAGCTGCTTCGCGACTGGCTGGCAAGGCTATTCACAAAGCAGCAAAGTCCTTTGCACTCCATATCTGCTCTAATAGTTCTTGCTTGTATCAAATTTGTTGACCTCCTTTCTAAGCAATAGGAAGAAATACCTTGCAGCTTCAGGTCAACCTGATAGACTTGGTGAGGTCTTTCTTGCTCTCAGTTTCTTAGACATTCTGCTCCTTCTCAGAGAGTTCAGACTATGTAGCGAATCACCCTCTGCACATTCTTGTGGCTATTTATAGTTTTTCTGATCCGACCTCCCTGTGACCTTTTGAACTTCCAAGAATTAATCTTCTCCATAGATTACCACAAATGGATCTGTACCAGAGGCAGTATGACTCCATGGGAGCCAGAACTGTTCTGGAGGAGGCCCCGCACGTGCATCTCCACACTGGCTGGTGTACAGCAGTGCCAGACCCCAACCACCTCAGTTTCTTTTTCCCCACCATTGAGTGTGCTGCAGCAGTGTCACTGCTCTCCATGTCAGGACCAGCACTTCACCATCTGCACAACTGTACAACATTGTTAAGTTCTCTAGTTACAGGGAACTTCTGAAAAGGAGCTGTTACCACTCAGTATGTCTTTCCTTAATGAAACTTTTTTTAAGAAAAAAACGTTTCATTACAAAATTCATACAACAGACTAAAACGAGGAAATTACATGTTACAGTCATGACAGACAAATTTGATGTGCACACCAACAGTTCTATAAGATGAGGCATAATTAAAGTCACCTAGGTCTTGTACAGGTTCACCCAACATGTGAGTTGGCAGAAAACACACCATGCATATAAATAACTTGGTTATACTAGACCTAGATCCGGGCTCAGAAGCTTTGACCCAGTTGGGTCATATAGGGAAGATACCCAAATCCAGTACTGCTATTAGAGGCTCCCACATAGTTCAGAATTTGCTTTCCTGGTCATTGGACATATACTGGGCTTTTCCAGTTCTAAAGCATTCTAAGAGATTATTGGACCACTGAGATATACTGGGCAGGGAGGAGGCCATCCAGTGTTGATCTGTTTTCTTTCTATTAGCACTAGTCCTCACAGTGGTTGCTCCTTAGAGGCCTGTATAGGTGTATATGTCCCAATAACAGCTCATGTGCTGAGAAGGGAAGCATTTTCCCCATGAACTGCTCCATTATTCTACATACGTTCCTCCAGAAGCTTTCAACTGTAGGACAAGTTAATGCCAGGTGCACAAAGATGCCTTTTTCTACATTACATTTATGACAGGTAGGTCCCACATCCTGTTTCATCACATGGAGCCTGCTCAGGGTATAATATGTTCTGTACAAGAAACTGTATTGAATTTGCCTGATGAGACTTTTGAATTAACTAAATAAATTAAAGTTTAAAATACATTAGTGTTTGTTATTTTTGTGTAACTGTAGTTAGTCTAACACACAAAAATTGACAGTTTCCTCTCAGATCTACCTTGTGCTAATGGTCGACCACCATGGAAGAAGGTAGGGAGCTGAACAGGCGAGTTGCTCCAGCAACGGGGCTGTGTCTCATCACCACCTCTCCCTGGGCAAGTGCTCTGGCAATGGGCAGTCTGGTTCCTGGGAGGATTGACAGTCCTCCCAGAGTCACAAGATGAAATGGTCCAGATATTGCACATGCTGTGTGATGGGGACTTTGCACCGCTCAGCCTCAGCCTCTTCTCACAAACATAAGGAGAAGAAACGGCAATTGTCAAGGTCATCCTCTGGTCATTCCGCTTTGATACATGTGACTTTTGCATGCCTGGGTTCCACACCATCATTACTGATGGCACTGGGAATGCCTGGGCCTGTGAATCAAACGTCTCCATCTCGGAGCCCCTCTCTGTCCAATAGAGGGGACCCCAGTAGGCAATTTAACCATTGGTCAGCTCTTATGGAGCAGTAAATGCAGTGGTTCAGTGAAGCAGTGCTATTTGTGGTGCCAGCTTCTGACTCCTTGCAGTTGGATGAGCTAGCAACATCTTCAGTGTTGCTAAACTTAAGCACGTAGCTGACTCAGACTCTAGCCTCCAGGCTGGGGCCGTTACTGGCTCTGCCAATGCCTGCCTTATTTGTGGCATCACCATCATTTCCCTCTGGGGACTGGGGCAACCACAGTGTCATTGGTTCCTTTGGAGCCAGCGAGGTGGTCAACACCATTAGCAGTTCTGCATCCAGTGCCGGGATTAGGCCCTTCAGGGCTGACTCTGTTGTTGGCACTGGTGCGTCGGCCTTTGGTGTCAAGAGTGTTCCCTTCGGGGATAGTCTGAGGGTCATCCATGGTGCTACCTCCATTCCACAGACCCCTTCCTGGGCCAGGTTCAGTATCACCAGGGCTGCCAAGGCTGTGGTCTGCACTGTAGCCTTTTGACCCCCTCCATTATACAACCCTCCAGATGTGGAAGGAGTAGGAGGAGATGAGTCAGATCCTGACCTCATCATGTTCTGAAGTGAGGAAAATGACTCATACTGTGGTAAATATGACCCAGAGTTGGTTCCTGTCATCATACCTCAGGAGGATCTCTCCTTCCAATCTCTGCTTGGAAATATGCATGCCACGCTGAATTTTGAGCTAGCAGACAAAGATAAGTATAGATGGCTCCAACTTTTGTTTATAAATGTGACTAATATCCCTATTTCTCTAGTTCCTCCTATCCAACTGGCTCTGGAGATACTCTCTGAGGGGGCTTAGAGGAGCCCACTACTGTGGCAGCTGTCTCCAAGCAGGCAGACAAGAAATACGCATTACCTAAATCCAAGCCCATGTGCCCATGTATTTCACTCAGCCAATAGTGGATGCCATTGTTATTCTGGCTAAGAATGACAAAGCCATAGGGCCTAAGGTGGTCACCATGCACCCCACTAACAAGGAGTTGCACAAGGTAGACACCATGGATATGTGGGTCTGTGCCTTGGCTACTCTTGGCTTGAGGATTGCTAGCTAACAGGGCCACTTCTCAAAGTATGAGTATGCTCTCTGGTGTCAGTTTAAGTCTCTGGAAAAGCCCCTGCCAGACACAGAGATTAATCAAGAGATGCTACTAGCTGTCAGATAAGATAATGAATTCAACAGCCACCAGCATAAAGCCTCTATGGATGCCTTTGATGCAGCAGTTCGCTGCATAATTGCAGGTATTTGCATCAGCTGGCACTCTTCGCTGCAGATTACTGGCTTCATTCCAGACATCCAATAACAGATCATGAATGTGCCCTTCAATGCCACTTATTTGTTTGGACAGCTGGTGGAGCAGTTTCTTAAAGAGTCTAACAAAAAGAGAATCACTTTTAAGACCTACAGGCCATCTCCCCATAACCTACAAAGGAGTAGAGGACATAGCTCTTTTCACAACAAGCAGTCCTTTTGTGGTTGGGGCAAGGGAGTCCAAAAACAATAAATCCCTTCCTGCCCAGGCCCAGAAGAAAGCACAGCCGAAGGCACAGGCACCAGAAGCTCTCAATGCTGCCATCTGAAGCTCTGCCCAGGTCCACTTCAGCTGCTGAGACAGACCACTTTTAACTAGTATGGGGATACCTAACCCAGTTTTATTGTCAGTGGGAATCCATTTCAGTGGACAAGGAGGTACTAAGGATCATCTGACAGGATATTCCTTGGAATTTTTGGAAACCCTCCCCTGGACAATCCTCCCAGAAAGCAAATCCCCTTATTAGCTCACATGTCAGAGCTTCTGACATAGAAAATTGTGGGCCTTCTGAGAAACAGGGCAGTGGAAATATTGCCATAGTCAGAACAGAACAGAGGGTTTTATTCCCACAACTTCCTGGTACCAAAGAAATCAGGGGACATAAGCCCCATCCTCAAGCTCAGAAATCTTAACAAATACATGGATTGTGAAATATTCAAAATGATTTCTCGGGGGTCCTTGCTTCCTTACCTGAAACATCAGGACTGGCTAGCATCATTGGATATGCAGGACACATACCTGCACAAACTGGTGTAACCCAAACAGCACAATTACCTCCAGTTCTGCATGGAAGGGCATTACTACCAGTTCACAGTCCTACCCTTTGGGCTTTTTCAATGCCAGGAGTCTTTACAAAGTGTTTTGCAGTACTTGCAGCCCACTTCAGAAAGCTAGGACTCCAAGTCTTCCTATATCTAAATGATTGGCTAATTTCAAGCCTGTCCAAACAGGAGACAGCAAGCTGTGGCCACTGCTTCTCAGTTCTTAGCATCCATGAAAGTCCTACCGAAACCCTCAAAGCGTCAGCTAGAGCTCTTCTAGGAGTTGCTGTTCATAGGAGCTGTTCTGGACATGACCTGGGCTGGGGACTTTTTCCCAGACAGAAGACTACAGACAATCTTGCAAATGGTATGCTACATCATGGAACGCAAGACTATGCTAGCCAACTCCATGAAATGCATGTTGGTTCTTATAGCCTCCTCAGTGTTCACATTGCATCTAGCAAGACTGCACATGAGGACAGCTTGGTGGATACTCAGTGCCCAGTGGTTACAAGTGTTGCACACCTGAAACTCCTCATGTTCATGTGACCAAACCCTTGGTGAGGTCCCTGATGTGGTGGTCAATGGAGTACAGCTTTCTAAAGGGCTTTCCCTGTTCCTCACCAGAGCAAGAGGGGACTCTCACCCAGATGTCTTCCTGCCGGGGTGGGGAGCCCACTACTGGGGTCTTCAGACACAAGGTGCCTGAGATTTATCAGAAACACATTTACTCATCAATGGACTGAAGATGTGGTCAGTTCTTTATGGTCTGAAAACCCTAGTAGACTTGTTCAGCTGAAAAACAGTTCTCCAGATAGACAACAAGTCTGTCATGTACTATATCAGCAAGAAAGGAGGAGCATACTCTTACCCTCTCTGCAAGGAGGTAATGAGAGTGTGGGAATGGAGCCTTGAGCAGGGGATCTTGCTCCAAGCAATCTATCTGCCAGGAGTCCAGAACACTCTGGCAGATGAATTAAGTGGAACAGAGGCAGACCCTCACAAGTGGTCACTAGCACCAGACATTATGAGATCACTGTTCGACAAAGTGGAGCACTCCAGATGTGGACCTTTTAGTGTCCTCACTCAGTGCTAAACTGCCTCGGTAATGCTGCAGAAATCCAAGATATGGCGTTTTCTGCCAGGAAAAAATCTGTCTGTATGCATTCCAATCCAATCCCGATCATCCAGAGAGTTATTCAAGTTGGAGATACATGAAGGCAAGATGATCCTAGTACCTCTATGCTGGCCTCTGCAGATATGGTTTCCTCTACTGAATCAACTTTCAGTCAGCAAACTGAGGGTTCTGCCACTCTGGGTGTATGTACTGATCCAGGGTCAACCAGTCCATCCCATCATGCTCTCCCTTCACCTTCAGGCTTGGCTCTTGAAAAGACAGAAGTAAACAGATTCAAGGTATCACAGAAGGTATCTAAAATACCTTTGACTGCATGCAAACCTTCCACCAGGAAAGCATAACCAGCCAAGTGGAAAACATTTTCCATCTTTCAGGTGTCCACGTACTGCACCTTTCTGATGCTGGCCTGCAGTATTCCACAGTTAAGGTCTACCTATGTGCTATATTAGTATGCCATAAAACTCTCTTTGGCACAGCTGCCACTGTTTAAGAGGTTCCTCAGGGGTATTCTCAAGGCCCCCTGTTTTCTGCGGCTCTACAGCATGTGGTGACTAGTGCACAAATCAAGATCAGCCACAGAATTTGAGTCTGGCTGCAGAAATTACACAGCAACCGCCCTAGTAAGTTAGACAAAGACTGCCCCCACTCCGTTCTGACCACTACTCTGCCCACATGTAGCTTTACAAGAAGTAAAATTCACCTCTTGCTCTCTTAGCCCCTCAAAACCTCCCCACCCTGTCCTGAGTGCCCACATGTCACCCTATTTTTCATAATGGCACCCTTTTCTGGTCGAAGGCAGCGTAATGGTCCACTGCCTTTTCCTATCGCTGCTAATTGGGTCAGAATGGAATGCTTGTTTCTCATCCCAGTAGTGCTTTCTGGGGCCCACACAAAACTGCACTAGGGCATGACTCCAACATTTGAGCCCAGCAGTAACAGGAAGCAGTAGAGGTTCATTCTATAGTGTTGAACCAAAAAAGTGTGCTATTATTAACAATCATTTGCCAATGCTGAACGTTTGCTTGCTGACATTGGCATTGGTAGGGTAGGAGTTACAGAGCTGCAGAATAGGAATGGCAGTGAAGTACTGAACTGAAGCCAACCCCACCACCACCCTGCAGAAACTGACAGGCATTGGGGTGTGCCTTTGGGTCATCAGGCATAATGGCCACGCCATTTCACCACACCCTACCCTGCAGACACCGACAAGTGTCACGGTGTGCCTTGGGGTCTTTGGCCCTTATTTTCACCCCATTCCATCAGGAAATATGGTGAGATGGGTGCTGTATAGGAGAATGGGGTGAACTTTGGGGCCGAAGAGTCCAAGGCACACCTCGATGCCTCTCACTGGCTGCAGGGTGTGTGTGGGGGTGGAATGCTATGAGCATTACAGGCGACAGTCCCAAGTCACACCCCTGATGCCTGTCATTCTCTACAGGGTGGGGCATTATGGTTGGATACGCTAAAGCCTCAGGCGTTCATTGGTATTTTCACTCCAAATTTTCAACATGTGTTTTTTTGTGACCCCCACCTCATGAACAGTGGCAATATCAGTTTGTTAGCCGAAAGCTGCTTTTGCACAGCAACTACGCCATTTGGCACCACAGGTGCGAAAACACATTTCAAACAAGATGTGAAAAATGACAGCTGTACTGTTCATGGGAGGTGTAAAAAATGGCAATGTTGAAAATCTGCAGTGAAAATATTAAAAAAACTGGTGAAGTCATGAGCGTGCATGGAAACTGTGCAACGCACACCCGTAATGTAATTAGTTTGGGGAATTTTTACAGCAGATTGTCAACGCAGGCATTTTGGGACCTGCTCATGAACAGTGTCACTGTGATTTTCTTAATCTGTCCCAAACAGTGATTTCCCACAACGACCACGCATTTCTGCACTGGAAGTGCAAAAACACATTTTGGCCATTGTGTGAAAAATGACAGCTATACTGTTCATAAGAAAGGGTGGAAAAATGCCAGTGGTGAAAATCTGGACTGAAAATATTACAGATTCATGAACTTACGAGGGTGCGTGGAAACTGCGCAATGCTCGCTCGTAAACACAGTCATTTTATGAACTTTTGTCACCAAATTTTTAACATAGCCATTTTAAGACCACTGCTCATGAACAGTGTCACTGTGATTTTCTTAATCTGTCCCGAACATTGATTTCTCACACTGACTGCGCCATTGTGCGCTACATGCATGGAAACACATTTTGGGCGAGATGTGAAAAGTGACAGCTGCACTGCTCGTAAGGAGGTGTGGTAAAATGGCAATGTTGAAAATCTGGAGTGAAAATATTAAAAATTTGTGAACTTACAAGCGTGCGTAGGATCTGCGCAACACACGCTCGTGAATCAGTCATTTTGGGGAATTTTTCCACCAAATTTTCAACATAGGGTTTCTGGGGACCTACCTCATGAACTGTGACACTGTCATTTCATAAATTGGACCCAAAAGGTGGTTCTGCACAGTGACCTCATAATCACCTTTCAGGGCCGATTAACACCATGAGAGTGCCAGAATTCATGAGGAGGCATCCCAAAAACACCATGTTGAAAATTCGGTGAGAAAATTCCAAAAAAAACCTGAGATATGCATCAAAGTTGAAAAAACCCTATTTATTCCATTACACAGCTTACCGGCATTTCTTCAGTTCGCGGTTGGCTTTGAAGAGTGCAGATGTGTTCCCGGTCCACCGAAGATCGTCTCCCGGCCTCCGGAGGTAAGTATGGGATGAGGTGGGGGGTGGGAGGTGGATCAGAGAGGGTGGGTGGGGTTGGGGGCAAGACAATGAGCGAGGACCTTTTTCCTTTTCAGGTGTTTCTTTTCTTTTTAGGAGAGACGGCCAGCAGGACTTGTGCCATGTTGGGTAGGCCCCAGCATGGCAGCTAAAGATTTTTTGGGGTGCAGAAGCGGCGATGATGATGGGACTTGTGCCATGTTGGGGTGGGCCCCAGTGTGGCAGCTGGAAGATTTTTTGGGGCGGAGCCGACGGGGATTGAGCACACCGCCGGCCACAGACGCAGTGTACGCTGGGGTGGACTCCCAGCATGGCAAATGGAAGTCTGTTTCTTTTGGATGGGTTTAATTGAGCCGATGGGGGATTGGGCACCAATGAAGAAAAAGAAAGAAAAGAAAGGAAGAGAAAGCAGAGACATATACAAGCAGGATTGCCGGCAATATGCTAATCAACACTATCTTATCGCTGCTCACTGAAGCGGAGCTCTCCCTTTCAACTGTACGGTACTGCATTTTCAACTGCTGCCATAGACAGCTGCAGCATTCATTGGTGAACTGTGGCCACGCCTGCAAACACACCGACTGAATTGGAAGACAGGGTGCCACACCTACAAAAACTTGGAGATGGCACTATGTTTCTTGCACATGCATGCAAGCAAACATAAAATCGACTGTGTTACAAGCGTGTGTTGTGCAGTTTCTACACATGCTTGCAATTTTGCCAATTTTTCATATTTTCACACCAGATTTTCAACATTGCCATTTTTCACACCTCCTCATGAACAGTATAGCTGTCATTTTTCACATCCTGCCTGAAATGTGTTTTTGCACCTGTGGTGCTGAATGGCACCGTGCTAAATCACCTTTCAGGATTAACAAAATGATAGTGTCATCGTTCATGAGGTGCGGTCCCAAAAAGCCCATGTTGAAAATCTGGAGCAAAAATACCAACAAACACCCAGGGTGTTAAGGTTTCCAACTGTAATGTCCACCTGTACAGACTGACAGGCATTGGGTGTGACTTGTGGTCGTCAGCCATATTGCTGATGCCATTCCACCCCACACTGCAGCCAGTGACAGACATCGAGGTGTGCGTTGGGGTCTTCAGCCCTAATGTTCACCCCATTCTCCTATACTGCACCCACCTCAGCTTATTTCCTTATGGAAGTGAGGGTGAGCGTATGGGTCGAAGACCCCAAGGCACACCGTGACACTTGTCAGTCTCTGCAGGGTGGGGGTTGGGGTTGGCGTCACTTCAATACTTCACTGCCATTCCTATTATGCATCTATCTAACTCCTGCACTACCAATGCCAATACCAGCAAGTAAACATTCAGCATTGACAAATGCTTGTTAAACTAGGGACACTTTGAGGCCTAAGGAGGTTGACAGTGTCCCTTTTAAGCAGCAGTACTGGATAATCAGAAAGTGATTATCCAAATTCTGCTTTTCGGCTGGAAGTATGCAGCCATAGTTACAGTTTCTATATCTATAAATATTTTTTTCTGGCGAGCTTCAGTTTTTTAGATATTTAAAATGTATTTCCATTGTTGAGGATCCACAGAAAATATGGCCGGTGCCTAATTTGCAACTGATCTCCACCCCTCAAGTCACATTATGTCTTTTGTTTACTTCTGTGTGACCCTGAGCTGCGTGTACTCATTGTCTCTGTGTAGTACTGTGAATCATGCGCATGCATGGCTGGCAGCAGAGGGTTCCAGTTTAACATGGTGTGTAGGAGAAATGTAAACACAAGCAAAGAAAAATGGAGCAAATTATGGGGCGATAGTACGGCGAAAAGAAAGATTACCAGGTAAGTGCTCAACAGAGCACAGGGAACAAACTGTTTCAAAAGACCCATTTTTATGTTTGCTTGCACGCATGTGCAAGAAACATAGTGCCATCATCTGAGTTTTCGGAGGTGTGTCAGCCCTCTTCCAATTCAGTCAGTGTGTTTGCAGGCACGGCCACAGTTCTCCAATGCCTGCTGGAGCTGTCTATGACAGCTCCAAAATGCAGTGGTTTACAGTTGAAAGGGGGAGCTACGCTTCAGTGAGCAGCGATAAGATATCGCCTGCTCGCGCGCGCCTCCCCACACACACACACACACACACACACACACAGACACACACACACATGCTGCATGCTGCCCCCCAGCAAACACTGTATAGCCAATGGGGGTGCCCAATCCTCCGTCGGCTGCGCTGCACCCCCAAACACAGTTCTATATGCCACGCTGGGTGCCCACCCCAGCGTGGCGGTTAGGTCGCATAGCCGCCGGGGCTGCCCAACTCCCCATCGGCTCCACTGTCTCCCCGGTCGTATAGCCGACAGGGGTGCCCAATCCTCTGTCGGCTCCACTGTCTCCCCCCCACCAGTACAGGATTCCACGTTGGGAGCCCACCCCAGAGTAGCAACAGATGCTATGGCCAATGGGGGTGCCCAATCCCCCATCGGCTCCACGTCCCCCCCAACCAGCTGTCCTTCTGCCACACTGGGAGCCCACCCCAGCGTGGCAAACGTCCCACGTCATCGTCATAAAAAAACCCCAAAAAAAACTGAAACTCAAAAACGGTCCCTCGTAGTCTCGCTGCCACCCCACAACCCGCACCCACCCACTGTGCACCCTGCCTCCCCACACCCCCCTCACCCTATACTTACCTCCGGAGCTCGGCGCGATGATCTTCGGTGGACCAGGAACACGTCTGCACTCTTCAAACCCGACCGCGAACTGAGGAAATGCCAGTAAGCTGTATAATGGGATAGATAGGGTTTTAACTTTGTTGCATATCTCAGGCATTTTGGAAATTTTTGGGCCCAAATTTTCAACATGGGGTTTGGGACCCCTCCTCATGAATTATTGCACTGTGGCGGCAAGATGTTCGCTCAAGGATGATTTCAATGGTCACCGCGGAAATCATCTTTCTCGGGATTGAGTAATGAAATGACACTGCCACTGTTCATAAGGTGGGCTCTCAAAAGCCTATGTTGAAATTTTGGAAAAATTCCTAAAAATGACTATTTTACAAGGGTGCTTTGTGCAGTTCCTACGCACGCTCGTAAGTTCACAAATTTTCAATATTTTCACTCCAGATTTTCAATTGCCATTTTACCACATCTCCTTATGAGCAGTACAGCTGTCATTTTTCACATCTTGCCCAAAACGTGTTTCCGCCCATGTAGCGCACAATGGCACAGTCAGTGTGCAAAATCAATGTATAGGACACATTAAGAAAATCACAGTGACACTTTTAATGAGCAGAGGTCTTAAAATGGCTATGTTGAAAATTTGGTGAAAAAATTCCTAAAAATGACTGTTTTACGAGCGTGCGTTGCGCAGTTCCTACGCACGCTCGTAAGTTTGCGAATTTTCTATATTTTCACTCCAGATTTTCCACATTGCCATTTTATTACACTTCCTTATGAACAGTACAGCTGCCATTTTTCACATGTCGCCCAAAATGTGCTTCCACACATGTAGCGCACATTGGTGCAGTCAGTGTGCAAAAGCAATGTTTGGGACAGATTAAGAAAATCACAGTTACATTGTTCATGAGCAGAGGTCTTAAAATGGCTATGTTGAAAATTTGGTGACAAAAGTCCATAAAATGACTGTGTTATGAGTCAGCATTGCGCAGTTTCCACGCACCCTCGTAAGTTCATGACTTTGTAATATTTTCAGTCCAGATTTTCACCAGTGCCATTTTTCCACACTTCCTTATGAACAGTACAGCTGTCATTTTTCACAACATGGCCGAAATGTGTTTTCACACTTTCAGCACAGAGATGCGTGGTCGCTGTGGGAAATCATTGTTTGGGACAGATAAAGAAAATCACAGTGACACTGTTAATGATCGGAGGTCCCAAAATGCCTGAGTTAACAATCTGCTATAAAAAATCCCCAAACTAATTACATTACAGGTGTGCATTGCACAGTTTCTATGCACGCTCGTGACTTCACCAGTTTTTTTAATATTTTTACTGCAGATTTGCAACATTGCCATTTTTTACACCTCCCCATGAACAGTACAGCTGTCATTTTTCACATCCTGTTCAGAATGTGTTTTTGCACCTGTGGTGCTAAATGCCGTAGTCGCTGTGCATAAGCAGCTTTCCGCTAACAAACTGATATTGCCACTGTTCATGAGGTGGGGGTCTCAAAAAAAACATGTTGAAAATTTGGAGTGAAAATACCAACAAATGCCTGAGCTGTTAGGGTTTCCAATCATAACACACCATCCTGTAGAGAATGACAGGCATCAGGGGTGTGACTTGGGATTCTTGCCTGTAATGCTCATACCATTCCACACCCTGCAGCCAGTGAGAGGCATCGAGGTATGCCTTGGACTGTTTGGCCCCAAAGTTCACCCCATTCTCCTATACAGCACCCATCTCACCATATTTTCTGATGGAATGGGGTGCGCATAAGGGCCAAAGACCCCAAGGCACACCGTGACACTTGTCAGTTTCTGCAGGGTAGGGTGTGGTGAAATGGCGTGGCCGTTATGCCTGACGACCCAAAGGCACATCCCAATGCCTGTCACTATCTGCAGGATGGTGGTGGGATTGGCTTCAGTTCAATACTTCACTGCCATTCCTATTATGCAGCTCTGTAACTTCTACATTACCAATGCCAATGCCAGCAAGCAAATATTCGGCATTGACAAATGCTTGTTTTTAATCTAGTACTGCTGCTTTAAATGACAAAACTGAATTGTTTCTAATTCTTATATTTTTCAAATTATCCAAATGGTATGAGGTGCTCTTTAAAGGGAGCATACACAGTACTGGAATTTAAACGAACTATTGCTGGTGTTTCCTGTGCATTATTGGCATGTTGTTAACATATTCAGAACTATTATATTTGTATTCTGCATGCTGTTTTTTTCCCCAGCTATTTAGTGCTTTCAGATAGGTGCTTCCTGTTTGTAACTAGGGGGAAACACATACATACACATACACACACACACAGTGAGGCTTGATGTTTATCTTCAACACCTGATGATGTCTGCTAGCTGGCTAATGAGCCAAAACCAGTGCGAACTGGTGAGGCTTCTTTGAACTACAAGACGTTTTCACCCATCAGTCAGCCAGACACTGTCATCATCAGCCTTCTCTGACTTGACTGTTGAGAGATAAGACTCCTGCATTTTTGCATCGATTGGCTAATACTGTACACACCTACACAGCCCCCTACACTACAATAATAATGCACAGAAGCAAACATAAAAAATGCTATCACAGGCACAGAACCCTACCTAGCTAGATAAACTATCTTATCTGGCTAGTAGAGTATGTCATTCTATGTATCTTGTTGGTGGGGTATGTCATTGGCATACGCTCTGCCTCACTGTTCTCTCCTGCACTGCTCTAAACTATGGTTAGCATGAGCAATGTACTCATAGAACTGTGTGGTGTCTTCCATTAGTGTAAAAGCTTCCAGCGGTTTTACATTTACTTTTCCCAGTCTCTTCTCAAAGCGCAGTTTTTAAAATGTGACTAGGTATTGCATATACTCGAGATGTGATATGAGTCCATGAGATATGGTATTTTTCTTCATTTGAGATCAGTGATCTCTTGTTCCCTCACTCGTTGGTTTGCCACTCGTGATGGTCATGAGGTCACTGACCACTCATGAAGATACATTCCATATCTCATGGATGCACATCACATATCTCTATATATTTTTGCACTGTAGGTATTTTTTTTTTACTTCCCCGGGATATAATGTACCAGGTGGTGAAAGGGGAGGAACAAGTACTTAAAATGCTCTCTGTACTTATTTTGTTTAAATGCACAAGTTTGCCAGTTTCCTTGTGAGTCTATCAGATGTTGTCATTTGCTCACAGGTAATCACTTGTCTTAAAGCTGAGCAAAATAGCCATGCTTATATACTGGTATCTTTCTTAATTCAACTCCACTATCTTAGAATCTCAGCATATGCAAAAAATAAAATATAGTACAGAACACCAAAGGTGCAGTACACAGTCCTGGTGATGAATTACAGCTTTTCAGTTTGTTTTGGGTGTTCTTTGATGTAGATATACTTCAGCTGTCATTACTGTGGTTTTATTGTACTGCTCCAAGTTCTTACCATGTTAAAAAAGCATAATGTTCAGAAAACAAAAGGCTATGATTCATATATTTTAATTCAGTAGTTAGTTTTGGGTGCTTCTCTGGGTCTGTGCTATCCAGCCTGTTGCTTTGCTGTATAGGTTAAGTAGTGATACATATGTCAGGATTCACACATAGTGCTAATACAAAATGCTTTAAAACTAGTCCCATACATTTTACTATTACAAAGAGGAATGGACTTACTCTGATGACTGCAGATTACCTGGGGCTCAATATTCAAATATGCGCAAAGTGCAGCACAAACATTTGCACTGCACTTTGTGACTGCCCAGGTGCCTAAACATACTATATTCAGTTGAACAGTGCACCCACACTACCTGACTGAATACATGGCCATGACAGCCCAGCAGTAAGCCACTTAGTGCTGCCCTAACAGGGCCCCTGAAGTACGCCACCAGTAATGATAGTGCTGGAGTGCTATTTCCAATATTCAAAGGGACCAATACAAAATGAATCCATTGGGCATGCAAGACGCTAAGGGTCCATTTGCATGCCCATTTTGGTCATTTGCATGGGTAGTACATCCCTGGTGCTAGTGCCCCCCCCCCACTGATTGCCGGCTTTTCTTAACATAAATATTATTCCTGGTGCTAGTAGTCCCCCCTCCTCGACAATCTGTTCTGTAATATAAAAACCATCCCTGGTGCCAACGGTAACCCCCTCTCTCCAATTGCCAGTCCCAGCTGACATAAATGTATCCCTGGCACTAGTAGCAACCCTCCTCCCTCCCTTCTTCCCTCCAATTGCCAGCCCTGGCTGAAATAAAATTATCCCTGGTGCTAGAGATAACCCCCTTCCTCCGTTGCCAGCCCCAGCAGAAAAAACTATCCCTGGTGCTACAGGAAACCTCACTCCTGCTGACCGCCATCCTGGAAGTAAAAGGAAAAACTCCCTGGCATCCAGTGTCCCCCCCCCCCACAGTACCAGGCATCCCCCCATCACTTCTGCAAAATCCCCAGTGCCAGCAGCATATGGTGACTGGCACAGCCCTCCTCACATCTCCTTGGCTGGCCACCATATGGCCAGGCAGAGTGTGCTCTTATTTATAGGACAAGGTGACGCTCTCTGTCCTATAAATAAGAGGTGCACTCCCTGCCTGTACAGATGACAGCTGGCAAAGAAGGTGTGAGGAGGGCTTTGCCAGTCACCGTATGGTCCTGCAGCACTGTGGATATTGCAAAGGTGAGTGAGGGGGTATGTCCGGTGTCAAGAGTGGGGGGACCACTGGACGCTAGGGAGTTTATTTTGTTTTATGTCCAGGCTGGGAATCGGTGGGAGTGGGGCTTACCACTAGCACTAGGGATCATATTATTTCAGCCAAGGCTGGCAATCAGAGGGACAGGGGGTAACCACCAGACTAAAGACACATTTATTTCAGCCAAGGCTGGCAACTGGAGGGAGGTGGGGTTACCACTAGCACCAAGGATAATATTTATCTTAAGAAGGGGGGGGACCAGTAGCATCAGGGATATTTATTCTTTTTATTGCGCTTCCTGCACCCTCAGCCAGCCACTCCTTCAGGCTGCCAATGGACCCCCATCTGCCACATCATCCGCAGTGTCATCTGTCATCTGTCATCTGTCATCCCCCCATCTCATGCCTCAGTCGATCTAATGTATCCCTTTGGTGGGAGGCCCCCCTCCCTGGGACCATGGGAGGGAAAAAAGGGTCCAAATCTGTATTGGGCACATGACAGGGGATCGGCTCTTGAAGGCTACTCCAGGGCTTTGTGTTGTGAGGGGATCTGGGCAACCATCATCTGGTTGGCTGAGTGGCAATTTTCTGTTTTCTCCCCAGCCCATCCACAGCCCTCACACATTGGGCATCCTGGGGGTGGGGCTGTTCAACAGCATGTCAAGGTTGCACACCACCAAGAACACCTTACCACAAGCCACCACAAGGAGCCACCTAGCAAGCAGTCTGGTGTGTCCCAACCCCCGGCTCTTAACTTCCTGCCCTCCAGTTACCTCTCCTAACATTTGGGTTTGAGTCATGAATCCAGGTTGCCAGCATGCCAAATGAACTCCCATCACTCAGCACCATGGAGCCAGTAATATTTATTTTAAGAATGGGTCAGCAATCATTTGGGGGTGATAGGGACCTCAGGGGGCAGTTCTGCCACCCAGCAGTCAACCGGCTCAGTGGCTGCATTACCTGTGGCAGCCACTAGAGTTGCCTGGAATTATGCCGGGGTTTTGCTCGGAGGTATTTGTGCTGCGCAAAAGGACCATGCTACACCCTTTTACATAGGGAAATGCCACTGAATATGGTGTAGTGCAACTATTCATGGCCACACCCCTCCCCTTGCCTGCATGCATACATTATGTTTTGCATGGGCAATCACCCTCTTTGCCCATGCAACTGCCCCCTTTGAATACAGGGCTCAGCACAAATCCTGGTTTGCAAGGGCAAAGACCCGATAGCACCTGCGCAAACTTTTGAATATCAGGCCCCTGATGTCATAGCTGGAACTGATGCTTGGTGGCACAATCCTCACTAAGTTTTATATTCTACAACACAGGTTTAACTAGGAGAACTAAGGTAAATACTGTACATCGCCTGTTACAACTGTCCTTACAGCTGTCCTTAGACTCTGTTTCTGGGCTACATGAACTGTGATCTGCTAGTTCTGCTTTGTTGTGGATTGCTATGGACTGCCTGGCCCCTGGACATTAACTGACATCCAAATTGCAGAAATGCAGGGTGATTTTCTCCTGTGAGAGAGGAGAGGAACTGTTTGGGGGTTACTGAAATTTAAAGACCTAAACAGGTTTATTGGAGACTGCCTCACAGACTTGGATATTTCTCTCCCCTTCCCTACTAAATTTGAGCTAACTGTAGGGTTTTAGAGGTGGGAGGGTTTGGGTCAGAGGGGTTTCTTTTGGTTGGAGTTTATTGTGGAATAGGGTGAGTTATGTTTTCTTTTTCTGGCTGTGTGGTTTGAATGGTTGTATGAATGGTTGGTTGTGAGTGTGATTATTTGGGTATTTATAAATTGGATTGGTTTAATTGGATAACTTTAGTATGTGCCTGGGGAATAAACCCATAAGGTGCAGCTACTCGGTGACCTGCCTTTGTGACCTCCATCCATTTGAGCTCCCCTCGCTTTCTGCAGAAACCTATAGAAGGTGCAGGGCATTGAGAATTGCTCGGAGAGGGGTGGTTGGGGGGTGGGTTTTCTCGAGTGGCTGCCGGGGAGTCACGGATTCAGTTGGTGAGGCAAAGGAGATGCCCTGCAGCAAAATGGGTATTGGAGGGGGGGTCACCCTGCCCGATTCCCATACCCAAGGGTTACACTGTGGAAAGTGGGCATGTAGCTGATCCAGCAATCTCCCCTCATCCTACTCAGGCTGTATTTTGCAATGCTAGGTCAATGAGGAACAAGACTGCCATAATTGTGGACTTGATATCCTTGGTAGACCTGGCCTGCATCACAGAGAACTGGTTGGATGAGAATGCTGCCCCCATTCTGGAGGCAGCAGTGCTGGCTGAGTACTCCATGATACACACCCTAAGGAAGGACTGCAGAGGCAGGGGAATGGCCATTTGTTTAAATCCAGCCTGGGCCTCACTGTGCTGCCTATGGGCCGTACTGGGTCATTTGAGTGTGTTGCCACATGGGAGGTCCTGGCATGGCTTACAAGATGCTCCTGCTCTATGCCCACCAGGCAGGGGGAGAGAGAGAATTTCTGCAGGAGACTGGAGACTTCATCATTGGCCTGTTGTTGGAGTCCCCCAGATGGCAAATTCTGGGGGACTTCAATGCCTGGGTCGACAAGAGACTTTCATCATTTTGGCATGATCTCCTGCAGAACATGGAGACACTGGGCCTGGTGCAGAGTGTCACCTCAGCAACCTATTCGTGCGGCCACACACTACACCTGGTGTTTACTTTGGACTTTGAGGTTGATGACCTCATTGTAGATCCAGTAGTTTGGTCGGATAGTAGCACCATGGGGTTCACGTTTGGGGCCCCCCCTCAGGGTCCATCCTCTGTGGAGATGGTCCGGTACTGCCCTTTACGGGGTTTGTCCCTAAAAGGAATACAGGTGGTACTGGACCTATTGAGTGAAGAGGCTGCATGTGTGATTGGAACAGAGGAGGCAATGGCAGGCTATAATGGGGCTGTCACTGCTGCCTTTGACTCTGTCGCACTCATTTGTGTCTGACCCTTATCTACTTGCCGGAGACCTCCCTGGTTTGATGGGGAACATAGAAGTTAAGTATTAAGTGTCAAAGGCTGGAGAGATGTTATAGGGGATCTGGCCTGATGGAGGACAAATTGGCTCTGAGGTCGCATTATAATGACTATCGGGGGCAATCTTCTGAAAGAAGGCACATTTTTTGTCAAGGGGGATTGCTGCAGCAAGGAACAGATTAGCTCAGCTCTTCTGCATGGTAGATGGGCTATTACATCCTGCCTGTTTCTGAGCTGGAGGAGCAAGTTCTAGAACAAGGTGCAAGGAGTTTGCTCTGTTCTTTGCCAACAAAGTGTCCTCTATCAGAGCAGAGATTTCCTAGTGTCATTCAAAGGGATGGCTGGGTTCACCCTGAAGCTTGTCAGAACACTTTTCCTGTGTGGACTGAGTTCAATCCGGTTGGAGTGAAGAGGTGGTGGAGATTGTCTCGAGGCTGCGACCAACACACTGTAATCTGGACCCAGGCCCAACCCGACTTTTGGTCAGATGCTTGCACCTGATTGTATCTGTGGTGGCTGAGATCGCCTGGAGTTCCTTGAGGAGTGGGGTCTTTCCACTGGCCCTGAAAGAGGCCTTGATCAGACCCCTATTAAAGAAACCCTCATTGGACCTGGAGTATCTCAGCCACTAACCTCCCATTCTTAGGGATGATTATAGACAGGGCCCCTAATTTTCTGAGGCACAGTGGGACCAAGTTCTGCGGCAAGACTTCCATTTGCCGCAGAACTTCTGCGGCGGTGGTTTGTAATTTCTGTGGAAATTCTGAGGCACTAACAAACTACCACATCACAGTGTCAGTTTGTCATCCTGACTTCACTTTCATAGCAGTGGTTATAGCAATCAGGATAGTGGAAAGCACAGTAACATTACTTCAAAAAATAACAGACTTATAAAAATAATTTTATGCCTAAAAAAGCAAAATAAATGTCTCTCCCTTAAGGTCCTGTTCTGTTGCATAAATGACATATGCAGAAGGGATCTTATGTGATAAATAAGATATTTCTATATGCATGCTATCTATCCCACTAATGAGGTTTCCACTGTCTATCACTTATATATTTGTATGTGCTTTCTACACCACTCATGAGGTTCCCACTGTGTATCACTTGTATATTTATATGCAATCTGTAACATACATACAAATATGCGTGTGTGTATGTGGTGAGAGAGACAGATATACTGCATATGTGTGTGTGTGTATATATATATATATATTTTTTTTTTATTTCCATGAAGTTGCATCCTCATTCATACAGGTCCCATTGGAAATGGAATAGAGGAGTTATTGCAAAACTCATTTTTCATGTCAACCTGCTTTCTCTGACACACTGCATAACACCATCAGGCCATGACACGCATGTGAACCAATTGTGAGATACAGCTCTCCGGCCCATCACAATGTGTCCACAGAACATTGCACTATACCTTTCCAGGCTCTGAGCAGTGATGTGTTCCACCAATCCTTGTGCTGCCCAGCCAGCTCCCAGAGCTAATCTCTGAACCTGAGTTGCCGGCACGGAAACATAGCATGGTACCCTCTGGCCCAACAGCTATCCCTGCACACAACATTTCTCAATAACTTTTAGGTGATTCTATCAACCAATGACAATATGTAATCAATAACCCTGGCAAAAATGCGTACAGTGCAATTATTTATTTAACAGGTCTATTCTTTCAACAGGTCTACACATTATTATATTTCACTTTTCTGGGCATAATTACTTTATTTTTCTTAAAAATTTAAACAGTTAAATTAATTTTACCAGTTATTCGTTTCAGATAGCGTCTCTATACCTTAAAGGCACAAATAGGTTTGTACAAAGTAAAGTATGGACTTAACAAGTCTGTGCTATTGACAAGGTTTTGTTTAAGTTGGCCATAGTGCAACAATGTAAGACTGAAAATTGTATTAGGCTGTAGTGCAGGTTGAGCAAATATCACCATGCATGATGTGCTGTGCCACCATATCTGGCAGTGGGAGCTGTGGTAGATAAGTGACTGTTGATTTCTGTTGCAGAATGCAGCCATTTCATTAGCTAATGTATGATGTTATAGCAATGATAACATCACATTCTGAACATATGGGGGGGTTTGGATATAAAAAGAGGGGAAGGGAATCAGATTTTATGTATAAACAGAAATATTAATAAAAAATCACCAAGAAGAGTGAATTCTGCGGCACCGCAGAAGTTCTGAGGTAGATTGCAAGTTCTGCGCAAAATTCTGTGGCCGCAGAATTCTAGGGGCCTTGATTATAGAAAAAGTGGTGGCCATCCAGCTTGAGACCCATCTTACCTCCTCCTCTACTTATGAGTCTTTCCAGTCTGGATTTCGAGCTGTGCATAGTACTGAGACTGCCCTGGTGAAGGTGCTTAATGACCTCCTAATGGCAAGAGACAGGAGACAGCGTACCATCCTGGTCTTCCTGGATCTCTCGGCAGCATTTTGACACCGTGGACCATAAGGTGCTGCTCGATCGCCTGCAGTACTGGTGTGGCCTGTATGGTAATGTCATCAACTAGTTCAGGTAATACTTGACAGGCAGAGTGCAGAGGGTGATGATGGGGTTATCCTCATCTAACTCAAAGCCTCTGCTTTGTGGAGTTCTGCAGGGGTCGGTCTTGTCGTCCTTGTTGTTCACGGTGTACATGCTACCATTAAGAGACATTATCAGGCAGTATAGGCTGGGTTTTCATTGCTATGCTGATGTTACCCTGCAATACCTGCCCTGTGCATCTGTTAACCAGATGGCAGCCTCCGTGTTTAACAACTGCATGGAGAAGATCCAGACCTGGATGACTCAAGACTGGCTACGACTCAGCCCCGACAAGACTGAGGTGCTAGTGGTGGATCCAGGTCATCGATGGGGGGGGCAGGTTGGAAGATCCCCCTGGTCTAGTACTGGGAGGGGGCCCACTGACCCCCTCCACACAGGTTAAGGATCTGTGCGTAATCCTCGATGACAGCTTGACACTTGATGCTCAGGTGTCAGCTGTCATCAAAAGTGGATTCTACTATCTGAGAAATATCGTTCAGACCCAGGCCCTTATATCAACTGAGGACCACACTGGTACATGCTTTTGTCACGTCCAGGTTGGACTACTGCAATGTCCTGTACAGTACCTAGGGCTATCCAGAGGCAATCTCCGCCAGCTGCAGTTAGTGCAGAATGCGGTGGCAAGATTATTGACAGGCACATGGAGTTTTGATCATATTACGCCTGTCCTCCATGGACTGCACTGGCTGCCAGTTAGGTGGAGAATTGTCGTCAGGGTCAGGTTACTGACATATAATGCCCTACATGAAGGGGGACCAGTCTACCTGCAAGCATGTGCCCCACTGTCCATCCCAGGCTCTCCATTTCTCTAAGAGTTGCCTCCTTGAGGTTGCCAGGGTTAGGTTGTGGCATTCAGGTGATCGTGCATTTTCTGTTGCTGCACCTACCCTGTGGAACTCAATACCTAACCATCTTCTGGAGGCACCCTCAGTGGAAACCTTTAAAAAGGGATTAAAGGCATTTCTGTTTAACCAGGCTTTTAATTTTTAGATATTAAATTTCAGAATTATTTATTATTTTATAATAGATAGATTTTAAGCCTTCTGTTGCCTGTTTCACCTGATTTTGAGTATTATATTGTGTGTGTTTTTATGTTGTTCTTAATTTGTTAATGTTAAGCGCTCTGAGTCTCCAGAAAGGGGCGCTATATAAATAATGTTTTTATCTTCCATCTATCTATCTATCTATCTATCTATCTATCTATCTATCTATCTATCTATCTATGTGTCTATCGATCTGAGGGCTTGTAGAATGACAGGCCCCACATACCCCTGCTAAGTTTGTAGTTTATATGATTCCACGCTGGGGGATGTCCAAGGCTTCCTCTGTGTAATCCGAGCCCAAACTGAAGCAACTTCCCCTGACATCTCTGCAGTGCTCTACTGAAGTAGCCATCCATACATCCCCTCTCACTGTACTGTTAAGTGCTGTAGCTTATCCTTTTCTACTACTAACCACCTTGATTTCCAGGTGACCTAGATTCTTCAAATTCAAAGACGTGGGCAAACCCTTTTCAGCTTAGTGCACATTATATCTGGAAGAAATCTATCCATACAGACCCATTACGGTAGGGTTGTACCTTAAAATAGGCATCTCTATCCCTTATGCATCTTACCAGATAATCAAAAACAAATGCACAAATAGGTACATTTTACATTGGTGAATTTTGTGTTGCAGTCTAAGAATAGGTGCAGTGATGTTTGTTCCTGAACGAACTCTGTTTATTTGTCTACGTTTCTAACATTCAAATCCTGGGACTGGCACTGCCTACCTTACCAGTATCCCAATATATGTTTCTCAGTACCTCAGTCTGAACCTTCCCACTCAGATGCTGTTTAGTACCTTTTAATGGGTTTTTCCAACTTTTAAATGGTGCTCCAAGTGTCTATTCTGCTTTAACCTGCCAGCAATGCTCTTAGGCTCCCCTTTGCTGGTGCTCCCTCAGTCCTCTAACTGATAATATCATATTTATTTTGTTTATTTCTGCTCCTGTGTTTGTGGGCTGGTCCCCTTGGGAAATAATTTTAATTAAACAGAGGATCCCTGCTTAAGAGCATTATGCAGGCCAAAGCAGTTTATTTCTTAGTTTGTAAGTTCCCACAAGGTTAAGCAATTTGAGTTGGCCAACCACCAACTCCTGACTCAGACACTCGCACAGCTACTCACCGCAATTTCTCTCTCTCTCTCAGCACAACCACTGTTGCAAATTACAGGCTGCAAAGAAAATCTTCACTCCTTTATTTTATTTTAGCAAAGTGCAATAGTACTTTTAACACAGCTGCACCTGCAATTTTACACAACCCTGTCAGGGCATTCTGTGTGTGGCATGTTATAAAATACACTGGTCTGGTGCAGTTCACTACTGTTGGGTGGGTGTTCGGCACCAATGTCTCTCTGGAGTGTGTGCCCCCAACCCTTTTACTAGTACCTACTGCTCTCCAAAGGGTACTAACATACACTGCATCTTAATTTATTTGGGGTCCCAGATTTCTATGTCTCATGTCAAACCTGCACCAGCATCAAATACTCCTATGGCTGGCAGTATAGACTAGAGATTAGAGTAACAAGCTGTGAATGAGCTTATACATCCAGCAGACAGACATGGGTTTGATTCCCACAACTTCCACTTGCATACTGTGTGGCTCTGAGCAAGTCATTTAACATCCCCATTGCTCTCGGGTCCCCCCTGAAAACAGGCACCTGTGCCTAGTGGGCCTTACCCAGTTACCAAAGAACAAAAGAAATAAAAAATAAATATGGGTGATAAGCGAACAGGTTTTACTTATATTTACATGTGCCTGTACAGTGAACTGACTTGTAGCATTAACAGTAATAGAACTACGGTTAAAATTGAGTCATCTTTTCTTCTAATTCATAAATTGAATTCACCATCTACACTAAGGCAGGCTCCAGGCAATCCTTCACGAGGTGCATCCTAAGTGCATCCCAGGGCTTTAAGCCAAAAAGTAAACTGCACAGCAGGGGAGAAAAAAGCAGCTTCTCTGTGACTCTGCAACTCGATGCTGTAGTGCAAAATAAAAGTGTGTACACTGAACCAGGTCGAAGCCCTAAATAATTCCAAGATGGGAATGTACCCAGCAGCAGTATGTCTGGTGGACTGAGCCCAAACTCTTTAGGCAGGTTCTTCCCAGTCAACTGATTACAGCGTAATAATGCAGGATGTGTTTTACCTGCCAGTAGTCTGTCTGGCTTCGGTCTGCACTGCGCAGCTTCAACATATGTGACATACAACTGTTGAGCTTCATAGCCGAAGTCTGCCATGGATTCCTCATAGAAGAGCAGATCTCTTTGTATGTCTAGTGTGTGGAGTGTTCACTGACTGCCCAAAGCATAAGGCTTATGGGAAAAAAAATAATATTATCATTATCAAGGCATGGTTTAGAGGGAACTCAGAAACTACCCTGGAAAGGAATTTCACATGGGTTTGTAAGCACCCTATGGGAGCTTATCAGTAGTGCCCCAGTGTTATGTTGCCATGAGATCTGGCACAGCCTGCTGACAGGTGGGGCCTGGCCCCCAGGTAGCATAAATAGGGCAGGGTTGGTGCCAAAAAGAGAGAGGGAGGAAGAGGCCCATGGAATCAGAGTGCCCAGGGAGTGATCAGCCAATTTCAGCCATGAGGGTCAAGGTTCAGGGATGGGGTGGGGCATTTGCCGTCGTGGCCCACCACCCTTAAAGTTTCAGTGTGTGGCAGGGTCATTATGGCCATGTTAGTGTTTTCCTTGGTCACAGCAGTGGTCAGGAACTCCACGCCATGGGAGGATGGGAGCAGAGGCCTGAGGAGTAGAGGAGCCTGCATCAGTGATCCCTGTCATTGGGGCAGGTAGGCATGGAGGTTCCATGCATTGTTGGGCTGGCTGGCTGCCACAGGGTCCTGGGTGCATGAGTTGGTGGCGGGACCACAATTCATTGGGGGTGCAGTGGTGGCAGTCTGTGTCTCGGTCACTGGTTTGGAACTTGTCCTGTGTCCAGTTAGGCGGCAGCAGTTCAACAGCCCAGAGGGTACTAGTGCACTGAGGAGTCAAGATCACCATGGAGCAGCTGGTTTTCAGGTGCTAATTCCATGAGTTGCTCATAATGTCAGCATGGTACTGGAGTGAGCTGCGATCCGCCTTATCAAATGAATTAAAGTGTGTGCAGGAGGGGGAATGTAAGCGTCTTGTTCATCTTCGGCCTCAGTAAGACTGCTGGCACGTTCAGTAGGAGCCTGATTCAGCTCCTAGGGAGAATTTAGAAGTGAAGATCTCTGGATCAAATATTTGATGCCAAAATGTAAGCATGGCCTGTGTTATGTGGAATGTCCACTGGATGAACAGGTGTGAGATACTGAAAAATGCTTGTACCAGAGGTCAGCCTGATGGTGGCATTTTGCATCAGCTGGAGACAAAACACCAAACCTCCAGAAAGACCTAGACATAGATCATCACAGCAGTCAGGATTGAAGTTCATGAAGGCATGAATCAGAATCCCCAGATCATCAAGTTTAAGAAAGGGCCTTATCTACTGTAGGCGATATGTCTGAGAAGAAAAAAAAAAACACAGCAGACGATAGCTAACATCTGAGATTCAAGTGACAGTTTGTCATCAGCTGTGACCTTCAGATGTTTTAGCCTTATCCACAGCCCTGAGGAAGTTTCACTCCAAAGAGAGCATGATGATATAATTTCTCTATATAACTGTTTTTTGAGAACCTGGTTCTATGAGTAACAACCTCATCTTTCTGTGATTCAGGCTGAGCCAGCTGACAGTCTTCAGTCACTCAACTCAGACAAACCTCGATTAATCATAGTCACTGAGTTACTCTGGTTTGGTGCAGAGCGGTAGAACTGAATATCATTTGCACTGCAGTGAAAACCTAATTGTACCATCTCATAATCTCCTCCAAGTGCATCATGTACACTGCAAACAACACAGGGGACAAGATCAAGCCTTAAAGGACAATGGACGGAATAGCAGCAACACTAGAGAAAAATGTCCTCAATGCTACGCACTACTCCCTACTAGCCAGGAAGGACTTAAACTAATGTAACACTCTGCTGTACAGTCCCCATATTTACTCAGGTGACTAGTCAACACCCCATGGTCCACAGTGTCAAATGCCAAAGAGAGAGATCAAGAATAATGGACCATCAAGTATTCCCCTTGATCCCTCACCAGTAAGAATTCAGTCATCACCTTCACCTTTGTAGTCTCAATGGTGTGCCGAGATCTGAATCCTGACTGAAATGACTCATAAATTTCATGCTGCATCACACGTGCTCCAACTGTGATGCAACCACCTTTTCGCTATCCCTAAAAAGGTAAGGGCTTGAGACAGGTCTTTAATTGACCAAGATCTCTGGGTTTGGAGATGATTTAATTGGGGGGAGGGTCATCATCACAGTTTTTTAGTGTGTCTGGGAAACAACCCACTCCCAGGGAATTCCAGACAATCCTAGACACAACTGGAACCAAGACCTCCCAGAAATCCACCAACAGCCAGGTAGGCTCAGGGTCCAGGCAATATTACATAAGTCGCAAAGTAGACAGCACCTGATAAATCTCCTCCAAGACATGCTGATGCTCCATCCAGAGCATTGCAGCATCTTTGTGGCCCCAGACTCTGCCACTGCTGGGAGTCACCCCAGCCTGAGAGATCACTGCTCTGATTGAGGACACCCTATTGAGGAGGAAAGCACCAAATTCCTCGCACCTAACTGCGGAAACCACTCCTCCGGACTGCAGACATTCAGCATGTAGAAGTCTGTCTGCAGTGTGGAAAATGTCTATTCTTCCCTGTTATAATCACTCCAGACAGAAATCTGCCTGCTTTGGTGTGAGTGCCCTGTGATACACCCCATCTCATGATCACTCAGAGCCAGCTTGTCCTTTATCAAGTGCAATCTCAAATAAGCCAATCCAATTCCTGCACTTGTGTCTTCAACCACCACAGCCCATTGTTATACCATGGCAAGTTGTGATGGTGGACTAATGGATGGGCATAAAAGGGTATAATGTTGTTGACTGCAGTCAAAACAGCCATATTATAGCCCTTCATTGCTGCATCAATCACATCTTTGAAGGTGGTCAACATACCCGAGATGTCCAGTACATCACAGAGCATGTCAAAAGTCAGGTCCCATTAAAGGCAGTACTAGATCTTCTCCCCAGGGGGAAGGGAAAGAGATTCTCAGGGGTCCCAAACTAGATTTTGATCGCAAAGTAATCTGAACAAACTACTGGAGCCATCTTAATGTTGGAAATATTGAGTCCCAGAGTAAAGAATATGTCCAATGGGTGTCCATGCTCATGGATTGTGGAGGAAATGAACTTCAAAAAGTTCACAGTGGACACAGTCTGGAAAAACTGGGTAGCAAAATGAGTGGTCTCATTGTTGACTCAAGCACTGAAGCCCTCGGCACAAGTAAGCTGGAGGAGGTCTGCAACACTGCAATGGCAATGAAGTCTGGTAATTCATGTGAAAATACCTCCTTGTCCCTTGGAGGCTGATAAACAAAGAGGATTTTGCAATCCCTGTCTGACTTACACTGAACCACCACACATTCAAACAGTCTGAAATGTTTAGTGAGTCTCTGAGCACAGGAGAGGTCCTAGAAGACTGAAGAAGGGCTAATGTGATCCCGCTCCAACAAGAGCGGTAGCAGGGGAGGCAGGGAAGTACAGACCAGTCAGTCTTACCTCAGTAGTGGGCAAGATTATGGAGGAACTACTTAAGTAAAGGATTATGCAACACCTGGAATCCATAGGAGCACAGGATCCAAGACTGCATGTATTTACAACAGGAAGGTCCTGTCAAACTAATCTCATAGATTTCTTTGACTGGGTAACCAGAGTTGTGGACCAAGGGGGAGCAGTTGATGTTGCCTACCTTGACTTCAGCAAAGCTTTCAATACTGTTCCACATAGAGGATTAATAAGCTGGGTAGGCTCAGGGTGGGTCAGAAGTTGGTCAACTGGGTGTCAAATTGGCTGGCGGGCAGAAAACAGAGAGTGGTGGTAAACGGTATACAGTCAGAAGAGATGCAAGTCACAAGTGGGGTACCTCAGGGATCAGTCCTGAGTCCAGTCATCTTCAATATCTTCATCAGTGACATTGCAGATGGACTGGAGGGTAAGGTTTGTCTGTTTGCAGATGACACCAAGATCTGCAACAGAGTAGATGATCCAGATGGGGTGGGCAGAATAAGAAGGGATCTGGATAAACTGGAAAAATGGTCGGAGGAGTGGCAACTGGGGTTTAACGCAAAGAAACACAAGATCATGCACATATGGAAAAGAAACCCTGAAGTTACCTATAGGTTGGGAGGGGAGTTGCTTGCAATCACAAGGGAAGAAAGCAAACTTGAGCATCATCATCACAGAAGCCCTGAAATCATCCAAGCAGACCACTAAAGCAGTTGGTAAGGCTAGAGAGATGTTGGAGTGTATTAGTAGGGGTATCACAAGTCATAAGAGGGAGGTAATAATTCCTCTTTACAAGACACTGGTTAGGCCCCATCTGGAGTACTGCATGCAGTAATGGAGGCCCCACCTGCAAAAAGACATTAACAATATGAGGCAGTTCAGAGAAGGGTAACCAAAATGGTGCAGGGATCACATCAGAAAACACCTGTTCCAGCAGTCCTGAATGGTTCTATTAACCATTTGGAAGCAAGTCTCTTCTGCAAAGTCTACAGAAAGGAGGACAAGCCACACAATTATCTGGCCCCCATCTGGGGGCCTAGCCAACAGCTCTTTTATCAGTGGCCCCCAGCCAGCAGTATTCAAGGAAAAACACAGGAAATGTAGCAGCAAAGTGGCTCAAGGTCCAATCACGACCCATACTAGGAAAAAGTATTGAAGAAATTACCTCTTCTTGCCAGGTCAAAAGGCAGCACCTGAGCCACACTGCAGTGAGAAATTAAACAAAACTCCAGCAGTCAATGTCAAGCATGTGGCCATGTGTCAACAGATGACATCCTCAGGACTGAACCACTGCCAACTAGGTCTCCTAAGTATATCTTCAGGGATCCCCAATGTGTGGTCCACTAGTCCACTAAAATGTAAACCCACCTGTAAGGTTCCATGTCAAACTGGGCTCTAAATTATAGAGCCACTCAGTGTGCAACAGACAAATAGGGCTTAATAAGCCCACCAAAGTCATCTGACTCCAAAACAGTGAGTGAATGCCAGCACACAGTCTGCCCAAGCCGCAACATCCAAAATTGGTCTTCCCACTCATCTCACGGCAGGACACTATATACACGGACTGAAAATGCCATGCTAACCCTATAGAATGTAGACCATGAAACAGCGAATACAGCTAACAGCAATATGACTCCAGCCACAACAGCTGGAGCTAGATACACAGAAGCCTCTAAGCCATTTGCCTGATTAACAAAATGACCACACTGGTTGGAAAGTCCAGAACATTCGCAGTAAGAAAAATAAACAAAAACTATACCAAACATACCTTCCGGCAGAAAAATTAACCAGCAGCACGTTAAGCCCCAGAATACAACAAAAAGCACGGTTAAATGGAAAATAGCAGCAAAAATGAGGTTACAAAATCACAGAGCTCACACTCTCCCCACAAACAGCTTGACCAGTACGACAGCAATCTTGGGAGATTTTTCATCAGGGACCAGAGGTAGTTGCGAATTCAATGAGCAGGAAAGTGGAGACTGCTCATACTCATACCAGCATGCGAACCTCTTCCATGTAAACCCGAATGTTTTGCAATCCAACTCCTTCTGAGATGCCTCTAGCACTCTGAGAATATCCTTGGAAAATCCCAAGGCCAGAAACACTAGCCACTCAAGAACCAGGTTGTCCGGTGCAGGGACTGCAGGTCTGGGTGCCTGATCATGCCTTTGAACCTCCTCAAGAGGTCTGACCAGAATGGGAGCAGCTGAAACTCAATTCACTAGCAGGAGCTGTAAAGGAGATAACCTAATCATTCCAGTAGAAAGAAAGATTAGAGGGCAGAAAGGTGGAGTCAGATGACACCTGATTAGTAACAAGGAGGAGTCAAGCCTGAAGACTGTGACTGAGCATGATCAGTGAGTACTGCATAAGTGTGCATAGTGAGCTGAATCTAGGTAGATAAAAACAACATTTTTAGACAAAGTTCATCTTTATTTTCACATATGTTCTCTTCCTTCACAAAGGAGTAAGGAGCATAAGGGCTACATGCCCATAATTGCTCCTGTTTACAAGTAGTACTCCTTGCAAATAACTATGTTATTACATCTGTTATGGTCATAAATCAAAAGTACAGAAATGCAGTATAAGGGTTATCAGTCCTAATTCTCGTCCCCATCCTCTGTCCTTATGACCCAAGACCAAGCTACAGGTCCAGAGCTGTACCCTACAGGTGTGTTGTCTAATATAGGGCCATAAGCAAAGTAGCAGAGTTATAGGGTATGGTCCCAGACCTGTAACTTGCTTTGCACATAGCCTTGCAGTAAGTGTGAGTGAATCTGTAAACTGAAAACTTTGGTTTGACTTTGATGCAAACCCCTGTCTCCAGTTTGGCCTCAACACTTAGCCAGAGACATTTTGGACCCTTGGCATTGGGGGCTTAGAAGGCTGGAAATACAGGTAAGTGACACCCCTTATCCACCCCTCACCCACCCCAGTCAATCCCAACCTCTTCCTCTCTCCCTTGTCCTCCAGTCAGGTTTTAAAAAAGCACCAGGAGTAGAATTTTTTTAAATGCCTGGAGAGGGAGGGGGAGGGGGGGAGGAAAAGATCAGGGTGACCATGGAACTAGCCCTGGCCATCTGGTGGGAGCTGAAGTTTTTTTTTTTTTTGTAAATAACTGACTGAAGGTCAAAGTGATCCAAAGTAGCCCAAAGGTTCGTAGAATTGAAGGTAAAACTGCTGAATTTTGGCATAATCTTCTAATGCAAATTCAGCTTCAGCTCATCTTTACCCTGAGGACTGTACAGGAAGCAACATAGTCTTGGTGCATTGTTCTGGATGTGTAGCTTGCTTGGCACAGGGCTCTGTGGACTGGACATAAAGCAGCATACCTGTGGTAATGACTTTATTGATTTATTACCCTAACTATGTATTAACACAGTTTTTTGCAATGAATTTCCTTATGTTTGGAAAAAGATATAGAACAACTGCCATCTACAGCTTTCTTTGCTCAGGGTCAGAAGCAGCACAGCTGTTGGGCAGGTCCTCAGACCAGTAACTTTGATTGCACAGGGACCTTGGGCCCTAGGTGAAGCAGCAGAACTATTTGGCATGGGGTCAGACCAGGAGCTTGCTTCACGCAGGAGCCTATGTGAAGAGGCAGACCCTAATGAAGAAGCAGACCCTAGTGAACAGCACCAGTTCTACAGCATGCTTTGTGCAGGGCCGTGCAGGCCCTACACAAAGGGAAAATAAGGCAGGTCTGAAAGCTGACACTTGGGTCATCATGAGGAGGTGATAAGTATCTCATCTCTAAAATCTGGGTTAAAATGTTTAAAAATTTAAAAATTACATGTGATGGACAAAACAAAATGGAGAAAAGCTATGATCCATACATTCATGGTTCTTTTGGGTGAGCTTAGTTTTTCTTTTTTTTTTTTTTTCAGTCATCCATAAGTTTTCAATTTCTTAATATTTTTCATTTCAAGGACAGGGTTGTTACCACCGGACTTCATGACCACCCAATTGGCACTCTTCAATTTGGCCCCAATATAAATTTTTGGGGAGATCAAATTGAACCCCTTTTTTAGCTAAAATAAAAACTCAGTACATGTAGATGCCCACTGTATTATTTTTTTTTGGGGGGGGAGGGACTTTTTTTTTTTTTTTTTTTTACAGTTTTTTCTCCTCAGTCAGTGCACCGGATTAGAAGATGGTGGCCAGCCAAGATGGCAAGAGGGCTATGCTGATCACCACTCTAAAAAGGTGAGTACTGCGGGCCAGATATTCAAAAGGGTTGCGCCTGTGCAAGTCCGAAATTGCTCCATCCTGCAATATTCAGCAGGAGGCTGTTGCGCCACTGAAAACATGCTGAGCAACAGCGCAATGCAAATGAATGCATGCTGAGTTGGAGGGGGAGGAACCATGCATAAACTGCATAGCCTGATATTCAGCCGGGCTGTGCAGAGTTGTGCAGGCGCAACCCCCAACCTGCGCCTGCACAACTTTGAGCCAAAAAAAAAAGGATCAAGTCGAGGGCCACCCACAGGTGAGCTGTTGCAGTGCAGGGCGCAACACAGCAGCTGCCACCTGTGTCTGGCCCTCAACCCACTCCCTGTACCCTCTCGCAGCCCGATCAAGGGCAAAAGAGTAAAACATCCCCCCACCCCCCACCGGCCTGATCGCCGGAAGCAATGTGTTCCCCCAACACATCCCTGGTGGTCCAGTGGACCGCTAATCGATCGCGGCTGGAGTAGTAAACACCCCTCCTCCCGAACATATCAATGGTGGTCCAGTGGACCGATAAGCCCGATCCTGGCTGGGTAGTAAACACCCCCGAACATATGCTTGGTAGTCCAGTGGACCGATAAGCCTGATTGCAGGCTGGGTAGTAAAACACCGCCCCTCCTCCCGAGACATATCCCTGGTGGTCCAGTGGACCGATAAGCCCAATGTGGGCTGGAGTAGTAAACACTCCCCCTCCTCCTGAACATATCCCTGGTGACCTAGTGTCCCCCATCCCACCCACCCACGAAGCCCCACCACCCCCCGCGGCCAGCGGGCGGCAGCATCCACCGCCTGCTGCCCGCCGTCTACCGACTGACTGGCCAGTAGGGCTGCTGATGGTGCAGAGCAAAAGCCAATGGGCGTGCAGCCTATAACGCAAGACAGTCCAGTTTTGTGAATGGTTCATTCACAAACTGGACTGTCTTTGTATGGTATGGGCTGCATGCCCATTGGCCTCTTGCTCTGCACCTTTGGTCGCAGCCCTACCGCCAGTCACGTCGGCAGGTGGCGGGATGGCAGGCGGTGGATGCTGCTGCCCGCCGCTGCAGGGGGAGCGGGTGGTGGGGCTCGTGGGTGAGTGGTGGGGACACTAGGTCACCAGGATATGTTCGGGAGGAGGGGGTGTTTTATTACCCAGCCCAGCATCGGGCTTTATCGTCCACGGACCACCAGGGATATATTCAGGAGGGGTGTTTAAACTACTCCCCCCGCGATCGGGCTTAGTGGTCCACTGGACCACCAGGGATGTGTTGGGGGGGAACACATTGCTGCTGGCGATCGGGCCAGTGGGGGGGATGTTTTACTCTTTTGTCCGCAATCAGGCTGCAAGGGGCGTCGGTCCCCGACAGCTGCTGCCTGGCATGGCACCAGGTGCAAGTCCTCGGGGATCGGCGCACCTGCATGCTAATGGCATGCAAATGGGGCCATAATCAGATGCAAATGGCCCCCCTGCGCCTTGCATTAATTATGGCCCCATTTGCATGTCACCTTTTGAATATCGAAAATTGTGCATGGCGCAATGGTACTTGCGCCACCACAAGTTGACTGCACCACTCTGACCACTTGCTGGTGGCGCAGGTTCCACTGCGCCATGCACAGTGGCTGTGGCCGGGGGGTGATATTCAAAGGAGTTGCTCAAGGGTGCAACTCCTTTGAATATCACTCTGGACACACCCCTGCGTAACTGTTTTGTGCGGCACAAGGGCTTGTTCCACAAGATAGCACAGTTTGAATATCTGGCCCTTCGAGTCCAATAAAGGGCAAGTGTAGTAGAAAGCATAGGAAGCCTATAAAACACAACATTTCCAACTTATACTGCACTTAATGGATCAAAAACACTCCAAACAAGAATAAAGGTATTTAAGGCTTTATTGCCTGAATAAATATGGAATGTGCACAGACAGACACACCGCACTAAGCCCCTGTGCTGATCACCCACTGTGAGACCAAATTAAAAGTTTGCAGTAGGTTTGTTGTGAGGGTTAATTTTATGTAATGGGCTAGGTGGGGGAAAGAGGGAGGAGCTTTGTATCAGTGGGTGGGAGAAGGGTAATTGTGGGCTGGTTGACCAAAGCAAGCCACCGGGGTTGGGCACTCAGTAGCCTAATATACTGGAAGGGTTTAAAAAAAACACACTGGGATTCAGCACCCAATGCTGGATGAGGTGGAGAGGCTGGTCTGGCATTGAGATTGGCCATCTAGTGTCAGAAAATCAAAAGAGGGAGTGAGTCCAGCCCTTTAAAAACTCAAGGCTTTTTTCCACTGGGAATTGACTTTTTGGTTAGTCAATCACGAATGAAAAAAGGCCTTGTATTTTGTACAGTTGTTTTCAGCTTTTATTTTGTTTGCCCATGCATCTGTTCCACACTACAAAAATCATTATAACTTTTTAATCTGGCCCTTTTTTGTCACAAAAGTAAAATCTTACCCTTTTATGTCCTAATAGCTGATCCAGTATTCTCCCCTCATCCTGCTCAGACTGTGTTATGCAATGTCAGGTCCATGAGGATTCAGACTGCCATAATAGGGGACTTGATATCATTGGTAGACCTGGCTTGCATCACAGAAACCTGGCTGGATGAGAATGCCACTCCCATTCTGGAGGCAGCAGTGCCAGCTGGGTACTCTGTGATACACAAGCCAATGAAGGATTGCAGGGGGTGGACAATTTGTTTTAAATCCAGCCTGGGCCTCACAGTACTTCCTACGGGTTCTACTGGGTCCTTTGAGTGTGTTACCACATGGAGGGGTCCTTGCATGGGCTTCAGGGTCCTCCTGCTCTACCACCCTCCAGGTGGGGTGGGAGAGTTCTTGTGGGAGACTGGAGACTTCATCATCAGCCTGGTGTTGGGAGTCCTTCAGATGGTTATTTCTGAGGGACTGCAACACCTGGGTCGACAACAAACTCATCATTTGGGTGTGATCTCCTGAGGAATATGGAAGTCCTGTCACAGAATGTCACTTCAGTGATCCACTTGCGCAGCCACACACTGGATCTTGTGTTTACTTTGAGCCTGGAGGTCAATGACCTCTATATAGATCTGGTAATTTGGTTGGATCATAGCACCATGGGGTTCACGTTTGGGCACAGCCCCCGATGGTCCATCCTCTGTGGAGATGGTCCGGTACCGCCCTTTATGGGGATTATCCCCAGTACGACTACAGGTGGTACTGGACTGATTGAGTGTGAAGCCTGTGTGTGTGATTGTAATGGAGGAGACAGTGGTGGCCTATAATCAGGCCATCACTGCAGCCTTTGATTCAATCACATCTGTTCATGTCAGACCCCTCTCTACTTGCTGGAGATCTCCCTGGTTTGATGGGGAACTCAGGAAGTTAAAGATTAGGGTCCGGAGGTTAGAGAAATGTTGGAGGAGATCTGGCCTGATGGAGGACAGATTAGCCCTGAGGCTACGTTACAGCAATTATCAGGGGGAAATCTCCCGAAAGAAGGCAGATTTTTTGTCAAGGGAGGTTGCTGCAGCAAGGAATAGATCATCTCAGGTCTTCCACATGGTAGATGGGCTATTACATCCTACCTGTCTCCGAGATGGAGGAGGGTTCAAGAACAAGATATGAAGAGTTTGATCTATTTTTTGTCGACAAAGTGTCCTCAATCAGAGCAGAGATCTCCTCCAGCATCACTCAAAAGGAGTGTGGGGTCCATCCTGAGGTGTGTCGGAACACTCCTCCTATGTGGGCAGAGTTCGATCCAGCTGGAATGGAGGAGGTGGCAGAGATTGTCTCCAGGCTGTGACCAACACAGTGTGATCTGGACCCAAATCCAACCCAATTTTTGATCGGATGTTTGGATCTGATTGGATTTGTGGTGGCAGAGACTGTCCGGCGCTCCTTGAGGAGTGAGGTCTTTCCACTGGCCTTGAAAGAGGCCCTGGGTAGACCACTACTAAAGAAACCCTCACTGGACCCAGAGCATCTCAGCAATTGCCACCATTTTTAGGTAGGGTTATAGAAAAAGTAGTGGCTATCCAGCTTGAGGAGCATCTTACCTCCTCCTCCTTCATTTATGAGTCTTTCCAATCTGGGTTTTGAGCTGGGCACAGTATGGAGACCACCCTGAAGAAGGTACTTCTTCATCTCCTGATGGCTAGGGACAGGAGAGAGTGCACCATCTTAGTCCTCCTGGACCTCTCAGCAGCTTTTGACACCATGAATCATGAGGTGCTGCTTGATCGACTGTGGTACTGGTTCGGCCTGTCCGGTAACATCATCAACTGACTCGAGTCATACCTGACAGGCAGAGTGCAGAGGGTGATGATGGGGTTAGCCTCATTTAACCTGAAGCTTCTGCTCATGGAGTTCCACAGGGATTGGTCCTATCGCCCTTGTTGTTCATGGTGTACATGCTGCCACTGGGAGACATTATCAGGTGGTATGGGCTGGGTTTTCATTGCTATGCTGCGGATACCCAGCTATACCTGTCCTGTGCACCTGGAAACCAGATGGTGGCCTCTGTATTTAACAACTGCCTAGAAGAGATCCAGACTTGGATGACCCAAAACTGGTTATGACTCAACCCCAACAAGACTGAGGTGCTAGTGGTGGATCCAGGTAGTAATCATGGGGAAGAGAGGTTGGGAGACCCCCTTGCCCAATACTGGGGGGGGGGGTCCCCACTTTTCCCATCCACACAGGTGAAGGATCTGGGCTTGATCCTTGATGATGGCCTGATACTTGAGGCTCAGGTGTTGGCCATTGTCAAAAGTGGGTTTTACCATCTGAAGAATATTGCCCAGATCTGGGCCCTGATACCACCTGAGGACCTGACCACACTAGTACATGCTTTCATCATGTCCAGGTTGGCTTACTGCGATGCTTTGTACATAGGGCTATCTGGAGGCAGTCCCTTCCAGCTACATCTGGTGCAGAATGCTGCAGCGAGATTATTGACAGGTGTGTGAAGATGCAATCATATTACGCCTGTCCTACATGAACTGCACTAGTTGCCAGTCAAGTGGAGGATTGTCTTCAAGGTCGGACTTCTGACCTATAATGCCCTGCATGAGGGGGCACCAGTCTGTCTGCAAGATCTCCTTGTGCCCCATAGGTCATCCCGGGCACTCTGTTTCGCCGAGGGTTGCCTCCTAGGAGTTCCCAGGGCTAGGCTGCGGCATTCAGGTGATCATGCATTTTCTATTGCTGCGCCTACCCTGTGGAACTCAGTGCCTAGCCATCTTCAGGAGGCACCCTCAGTGGAAACCTTTAAAAATGGCCTAAAGACTTTTTTGTATAATCAGGCTTTTGATCTATAAATATATTAGTTTGATTCAGTTTTAGACAGTTTTAATAAACTGTTTATTGCCTCCACTTGAACTGCTTTGATTAATGTTTTTAATTGGTATGTTATGTGTTTGTATATTGATTCTGAAATGAGAATGTGAAGCACTTTGACTCTGAGGAATGGGGCGCTATACAAATAAAGTATCTACTATCTATTTATCTTCTATATAGCTATCTAACTATCTATCTAATAGCTAACAAACTTTAAAGTTTCATTTTTTTAATCAGTTCATTTCTTTTTTTTATCTCTGTTTCAAAAAAGTCTTAATTGGGGGTATTTATATGTATTTGTGATGCTCAATAGCACCTAAACAACTGAAATGAAAGTTATGTACTTATCCTAACTGTTGATCTTTCTGAATATCTTCTCCACAGATTACCACTCAAGGGTCTGTGCCAGAGGTGCAAAGACCCCACGGGAGACTGAAAGTTTCTGGAGGAGTGGTGGCATGAGTAGGCCCCGTGCACACATGACTGTACACACCTGCTGGTATACAGCAGTGCAAGCTCTTAACTGCATCAGTACCTTTTTTAACTGAGGAGGTGAGTAGCATGAACCTAACAAGTAACCTATGTGCTTAATCTAAGGGCATACGATAGCCATGGTGGCCCATGTAGGAAGGACCACCAAACCTAGTAACACAGTTTCCTGACAGCCAAAATCAAGTACAAAAGGGGTGAAGACCAACAAAACAATACTAGAGTGAGTCCTGGTGGTGATGGACAAGTTTGGTATTCTATGGAGAAGATATTCAGGAAGATCAACAGTTACACTAAGTATGTAACTTTTATATCTTCCAAGAATCAATCATCTTCATAGATTCCCACTAATGGGTCAAAATACCAAGCTCAGAGAAAATCCCACAGATTAGGGAGGCTGGAGCTCAGGGCTCACTCAGGATAGTATTCCATTTTGAACTGTCCTGCCAAATGTGACATGCTTCCTGGCATGGGCACCCAGGGCATAGTGGTTGGTAAAGTATGCGCTGTGCTCCAAGTTGCAGCTTTGCGAATTTCTCCAACAGGCACAGAGCATATTTCTGCCAGGGAAGTGGCAACTGCTCCAGTGGAGTGGGCATGTACAGTACCTTACCTCCAGTTTAACCTGAGCCATAGCACAGCAGTGGCAAAGGGCATTTACAATCCAGGCTGAAGTGCACTTGAACATGAAAGACTGTCCCTTTCAATTAGGGTGAAAAAAGACAATTAACTGTTTTGACTGTCTTAAGTCCTTGGTTCTGTCCAGTCAAAACCTAAGGACACTCTTAACATCCAATGAACGAAGAGTCCTTTCTCCCTCTTTCTAGAAGTTGGCAAAGTAGGTGGGTGGGATTATGGCCTAATCAAGATGGAACTCCAGTACCACCTTAGGTAGAACTCGGGGTGTGTGTAGACATCATAGTATCATAGTAAAAGCCAGCAGAATAGGCCCCATGGTCTATCATGTCTGCTGGAAAGCTAGCCCCCTACTGGGAGCTCACTCCTCCACCCGCCCAAGCCCCAGAGATGGCCCTTCCTGGCCTCAGCTTCCCCTTCTACCTGTCCCAACACTTCTTGAATCCTTCCACTGTGGTCTCTTCCACCAGACTCCTGGGCAGTGCGTTCCATGGTTCCACCACCCTCACTGTGAAGAAGTGTCTCCTGCGCTCCCCTCTGTACTTCCCCCCTTTCCAGCTTCCACTCATGCCCCCTGGTAGTTCTCTCTCCCCTTCTTAAGCCTGAACATTTCCTGGCTCTGCCCTTATTTATCCCCTTTACATACTTGAAAGTCTCTATCATGTCCCCCTCTCTCCCTCCTCCTCTCTCCAATGCGTACAGACTGAGTTCATCCAGTCTCTCCTCATAGGTCCTACTCTCCATGCCCTGAATCATCCTGGTCACCCTCCTCTGGACCCTCTCCAGCAGCACTATGTCCCTCTTAAGATGGGGTCTCCAGAACTGCACACAGTACTCAAGATACGACCTAGCCAGGGCATTATACAGAGGGAGGATAACCTCCCTCCTCCTGGAGGTAATCCCCCTGGTTATGCAGCCCAGTATCCTGTTTGCTTTTGCTGAAGCTCTTTGACAATTCTCTGTGTTATTCATTTTGCTGTCCACCACTATCCCTAAGTCCCTCTCGCCTGTTGTGACTTGCAGTGTGGTCCCCCCAAGGGTGTATGCATGTCACAGGTTTTTGACCCCCAGATGCAGCACCCTACATTTCCCTGCATTGAACTTCAACCCCCACTTCCTTGCCCATCCCCCCAGGGTATCCAGATTCCCCTGCAGGGCCTCTCTCCTCTCCTCTCCTGTCCATCTGCTAGTGCTCCCAGTTTTGAGTCATCCGCAAAGAGACTCAACCTACTCCTAACACCCCAGTCTATGTCCGAGACATAGGAATTGAACAGGAGTGGACCAAGGACCGAATCCTGGGGGATCCCACTGATGACTCTCCTGGGGAAGGAGGCTATCCCTCTAACCACCACTCGCTGTATGTGCCCCGTAAGCCAGTTTTCCACTCACCTGAGCAACTGCTCCCCACCCCATCCCTGCAGCTTTGTTAGTAGGCCGTTGTGGGGTACCAAATTGAACACCTTACTGAAATCCAGATAGAGGACGTCCACCGGTCTATGTCAGTCCTGGGCACCAGTCACCCACTCATAAAACTCCACCAGGTTAGTCTGGCATGACCTCTCCGGAACAAAACCATACTGCCTGTCATCCAGGTGCCTCAACCTTTCCAGCTGCCCCCCCCAGCCTCTCCTCGATGATGCCCTCCATAACCTTGCCTACCACAGATGTTAGGCTAACGGGCCTATAATTCCCTGTCTCCTCTCTGGATCCCTTTTGTGGATCGGCACCACATGAGCCACCTTCCAATCTTGAGGTACCCACCCTGTCATCAGGGAGATGTTAAAGAGTGAGGCCAGTGGAGCTGCCAGCACATCCGCCAGTTCCTTCAGCACCCTTGGATGCAGCCCATCTGGCCCCGGCACCTTCTCAGTCTTTAGCGACCGGAGGGCCTCTCTCACCCTATGTGCTGTGATTTCGCCCTCCCATCCCCCCTCCTCATGCATCCTCTCCTCCCCTTCTAGATACGACCCATCCCCTGCCCTAATCTCATCCAGTCATTCAGTCTCCAACTGACCTCCTGGTTCAGTGGGATCCTCTACCCTCCCATCGGGTTGGAAAGATCCCCCACCTCCCCTGGTAAAGACAGAAGCAAAGTACTCATTTAGCACCTCTGCTTGTTCCCCAACTTTCTGCACCCATCTCCCCCAGTTCTAATCCTGCTGATCTGTGCCCTCACTTTTCTTTTCTCCCCTATGTATGTATAGAACCCCTTCCCCCCCATGGATATCCCTGGCCAGGTTAAGCTCCTTCTTCACCTTGGCCCCCCTTACCACCCTGGTGACCCTCTTACCCAGGAAATCATAATATCCTCCTCTCCTAGCCCCCCGAGCTTTTAAGCACATAGGCAACTCTTTATCCTTACCGCCTCCTGTGCCTCCCGGGTCCACAGCATGACTTACTGGCCCTACATTGCTTGTGCCTTACCTTTGCACAGGCTCTCAAAGCCTCCTGCACCCCCTTCTTAATGGTCTTCCACAAGCTACCAGCATACATGTCTGGCCTTATCTCATCTAAGCACCCTTTAAGAATCCTTCCCATGCCCTCAAAGTCTGCCCCCCTGAAATCTATTACTTCTGTGTGTTAGTGCAAATTTCCTCTCCCCCTAGAACATAAGAAACCAGACCGTGACATGGTCACTGCCTGCCAATGGGCTGCTCACCTCCAAGCCCCTTATCTGGTCATTATCTGCTAGGACAATGTCCAGGATCTGATCCTGCCTAGTAGGCTCCCCCACATGCTGGACTAGGAAGGCATCCTGGAAGACATCTATCAACCTCTGCTCCCTGGCCACGGAGGATGTCATAGTGTCCCAGTCTTCCTCTGGCATGTTCAGATCGCCCATGATCACCACCCTGCTCTTTCCGAGGCCACAGTGAGCCCTGATGTTCTCAGCCAGATCACCTTCCAGTTCTGCTTCCATTGTGGGAGGTCTGTACACCACCCCTATTTTTAATATTTACCCCCTCTAATTTGTAGGATTACCCAAATTGCCTGCACATCTCCTTCTGCCTCCTCGATTCCACCAACTACCATGTCATTTTTGACTATCAATGCCACTCCCTCTTCCCAACCCCCTATCCTTCCTAAACATTGTGTATCCCTCTAAATTTAGGTCCCAATCATGCCTCTGGGTGGCCCACGTCTCAGTAATTGCCACCAAGTCTGCTGCACCCTCAACTAGCATTGCCTGGAGTTCTGGCATTGTATTGTCCATGATCCTGGCATTGAACAGGACCATCCTCCACCCGACCCCCCCCCCTCTCCAGTCTTCTCAGCCCAGCGCAATCTCCCATCTCCCCCAGTTTCCCCTGGTCTTTTAACGCTACCTGCAACCCACTTTGCATGATCTAGTCCTGAACCCTCAAGCTTCCTCGCTGGGGCTATCAGTCTTTCTATCCCTCCCACCTTTATAAGTTTAAAGACAACCTATCACCAATGAATCCAAAAGGTTTTAGTTTAAGGATGTCCCTCCCCTCCAGGATGAGGTGCAGCTTATCCCTGGCATATAGCCCCTTGTCTTCCCATGTATCACCCCAGTCCCCCATCAATCCATACCCTTCTGACTTGCACCACTCCCTGAGCCACTGGTTCACCCCCCTTAGTTGTTGTTTATTTTTCCTGCTTGCCTTTGGTGCTGGCAGTATCTCAGAAAAGGAGACTGAGCATCCTATAGAGTGGCAAACCCTGGCCAATTCCTTGAATCTTGCCTGTATCTCCAGTTCACTGTTCCCTTCTAAATCGTTTGTTCCCAGGTGAACTAGAAAGTCTGGGGATCCTACGCATTCCCTTGCCATTGAGTAAAGTTGGAATTTGGCCTTATTTACTGATAGGCCTGGGATACATTTAACCTTGACTGGGCTGCCTTTTCCCTCCCCAACCCCTCCACTGGATGCCTCTAATCATGGAGTCACCCAGCAAGCACCTTCACCTCTCCCCCAAGTTACTAAGAGAGTTTTGTGCTTTTTCCACTTTCTTCGGTCTGTCCTCTGCTTGCTGCTTGCACCCCACAGCCTGGTGTCTCTATTTTATGCATGCCCTTCCAGGCTCCCTCTTCTGCCTATGTCCCCCAGTTTTCTACTCTCACCCCCTGCAACTTGGGGGTCACAGATCTGTATGTGCCTTTCCAGACTCTTTCTCCTGACTATGGCCCCCTGCTTGCTCCTCACCCCCTCCCATAGCCTGGGCATCACTAGTTTGATTGTGCCCTTCCAGGCTCCCTCTTCTGTCTCCCTCTCTCAGCTTGCTCCTTGCACCCCTCACAGCCTGAATATCACTAATCGCTCCCCTTAACTCTTCCCCGGTTGGTCTGTTGCCATTGACTTCTCCACCCAGGCCTCCTACTCCTGCTTTCCTTCTCCCCTCCCTCACCCCCTCAGGTTCTGCAGTAATGGACCCTTGTGCCCTAGTGCTCTCTACACCCCCCTCTTCTGGCCATTCCAGTCTCAGAGCTGGCCTACCCAGAGTGCTCCCCTCCTCACTCCCCCTCCTTGTCCACTTTACCCTTCCTCAACTCTGCCCTGTCCTGGGTCCTGGCCTCATCCCCCTGACTCTGTTCTGTGCATCCCCCTTTTCCTTTACTCCCTCAGACCTGGGCCCTTGCCCCCCCTCCCTGCTGGTCTGGTGCCCTGGTCTCATGTTCCCCATGCCCTCCCCTCCTTTGGATCAGGCCCCCCTCGACACCTGACCAATCCCTCCCCATCATCCTGCACCCCCTGCCCACCAGCCTCTTCCACTTCATCATCCGGGTACAGAAGGGTGAAGCAATTAGTAAGTGTGATGCCTGCCCCAAGCTCACCCAGTTCTATCCCCCTCCCTCCCCCTTCCTTGGCTCTCTCTGGGCCACCCCTTCCTTTCTGAGTGAAGACCGTAGACTGGTATTTTCATGTCTCTCCCCCCCCGGAGTGACCATGTGGTTCTAGTCCTCTCACTCCCACCCCATACCCTGGGGTATGCCATTTTGTCCTCACCTATCATCATATGGGTTCTGCCCCCTTCCCTCTCCAACCTACCCCCTCCCTCCCTCCAACTGCTTTTTGATCCCCTTGACCTCCCACCTGAGGCCTACCAACTGCTAACACACTGGGCATCCCCCAAACCTCCATGCCCAATTCAATATTATGGCCGCCCCACACCCCGTACACCCAATCACTCTCCCATAGATATTGGCTCTTGCATCATTCAATCCCATCCTCACTGTTAGGTGTGGGCACTATGGGTCCCCCCTTGGCAATAAAAGTACCCTCCAATCCATATGCATTCAATCAATCTACCCTTTTCCCAGCAGTAGCCAGCATATGCCCGAGCAATCGATACAAACAGTACCCAAGATGCACTACCCAAGCATCACCCTAATAGGATTAGGATGTTGCAAGGCCTTATGGGACTGACCCAAGAAATGTAGGGTGAGTCTTGGGGTGGTGGTAGGGGTGGGAGGAGGGACACAGGCTGTGTCAAAACACAATCAGCCAAGGAGTCCTCTGGCAGTGACACCTCACACAATCACCAACTTGTTAGCTATGATCCCTTACTCCTGCTCAAACTAAATGTAAAAGCAGAATAAATGGCAGTTAAGACCAGCCTTCAAATACAATTACAAACACACAGAAATGCCAACTAAGAAAATATTTCAGATCTACTTACACTCACAGCCACCAGCTAAAGGCTTCTTCTCCCCCTTTACTAACTGAAGACTAACTGAGATGGCAGTTACACCTCACATTCAAACAGCACTAATCCCCTGTAATATGATGCCTGCACTTACAGGCCAGACAGCAACTTTTAAACACACAAACACCAATTTGTCTGCTAGAATCCCTTACTCCTGCCCAAACTAAATGTAAAAGCACAATAAATGGCAGCTAAGACCAGCCCTCAAATACAATAACAAACACACAGAAATACCAGCTAAGAAAATCTTTCAGATCTACTTACATTCACAGCCACCAGCTAAAGGCTATATCTTATCTAAAGGCTCTAGCTTATCTATCTATCAACTATCTTATCTTTATGGAAAACAGCATGCAGAGATCTGTGACCAAAGAATGGATTTCAGATAAGTGCAGAGGTGACAGCTACCAGAAATGCTGCCTTCCAAGTTAGAAACTTCAAGTCATAAGTTGCAATAGGCTTCAAGGGCTTAAGAGTGAGCATATCCACAGGGGTACTGGAATACCAGATGGAAAATCTTTTCCACTTGGCTGTGTATGTCTTCCTGGTGGAGGGTTTATGCACAGCCAAAACTATTTCAGAGACCCTCTGAGAAATCTTGAACATGTTCACGTTTATCTCTTCAGGAGTCAGGCCTGAAAGTGAAGGGAGTGCAAGTTGGGAAGGACTAGCTGACCCTGGGTCAACAAGTCCATCTGGAGTTCAGAACCCTCGGTCTGCTGACTGAAGCTTGATTCAACACAGAAAACCATATCTGCTGAGGTGAGCAGGGGGCCACTAGGGTCACGCTGTCCCTGTGTACCACCAGAACACCACTCTCTGGATGAGAGGGACTGGAGATAATGCACACAGAAACAGATTTTGCATGGCAGTCTGAATACATCCAGATAGAAAACACCATGTCCTGGATTTCTGGAACAGAATCAAGGTAGTCTGGCATTGAATGTGGATGCAAAAAGGTCCACATCTAGAGTGCCCCACTCACTAAGTAACACTCTCATGATGTCTGGTGCTAGTGACTACTCATGAGGATCTGCCTCTGTTCAACTTAATGCATCTTCTAGAGTGTTCTGGACCCCGGCAGATAGATTGCTTGGAGAAAAATATATGGTGGCCCTGAAGTGCAAAACACACACAAAAAAGAAATAAACACAGACACAAATGAAAGCACAAAAAAGCACAGCAACACCAAAAAAAAAAACTTAATGAAAACAAAAAAAATTAAAGCAACCAAAAATGCTGTAAAATACAACTCCCCTACAAACAAAAACTCAGTAAATCAGAAAACAAAGAGTTGACACAACAAAAAAGAATCACAACCACAAAAGTAATGAAACAAAACAAACAGATGTATGCAACCACAAAAAAGTAAAACACAAGCCCACAATGTTAATAGAACAAAAAAGTAACCTACAATCAAAAAATGCATACAACTAAAAAGTTATATCACAAACTAAAAAAAACAAACAAAAACAAAACAGAAATGCAAAGTGCAACCCCCCCCCAAAAAAAACACAACAAAAATGTAATGAAACTAAGGCACAATAAAAAATATATAAAAAAAAAGAAAGTTATAAATCCCCAAAAGTAATTGAACCAAAAACAGTAAAATGCAAACCAAAATGCACAATACAATGCAAACAAGAACAGGAAAAATTAATTGAAAAACAAAATTATTTCAGAGTGGAAAACGACAAGCAAAAGGAAAACCATAGTAAATTTACAAACAACCATTAACATTTAAAGCACAAGCTAAAATATAAAGTGCAAAAGATACACACACACACAGAAAAAATACACACCGATACATATGATAGTACAAAAAAGCACAGCAACAACAAAAAAAACCTTAATGAAAAAAAAATTAGAGCAACAAAAAAGCTGTAAAATACAACTCCCCTACAAAAACTCAGTAAATCCGAAAACAAAAAGTTGACACAACAAAAAAAAGAATCACAACCGCAAAAGTAATGAAACAAAACAAAAAGATGTATTTTGTTTATATTTTGACTTTGTATAACTCTGTACTTCACTGTTTGCTAATTTGTCTGTATTTTCTGCCCACCTACGCATTGTCTAACCTATTCTATGTGCTGCATCATATTGTTGTCTTGCTCATGTATTTGAATTGTATCCTCCCGAGTCATGCCTGAAAATAGGCATCTCTATGCCTAGTGCACCCACCTGGTTACCAAAAGCAAATAAATAAATATCAATAACAGAAAGGTAAGCCCAGCAAAATATAATAAAACATCCTATTAATGTGAGGCACAAATAAAATGATAAGCATGCAAATATGTGTACTGCCAAGTACTAGAGGAAAGCAGCAATGACCACAAATGTAAACATTAAAGCAAACAGTAAATCAACTTCTAAATCAGTAGACATGCCTAAAAAGTGCAAACAAAAAAACTGTAGATGGAAGTTGTTTTGAAAATGGAAATGCCCCCACAGGGCAGGGAGGAGTCAACCAATATACACAGGGGACAGAACCCATCCTGCTCTGGCTGTCATAGTCTTTAGGGTGAAAAATGAGGATGTATTTTGTACACTGGTACCAAGGGGCAGAAAGAGCTTTCTGTAGGTACAGCAATACCCCCTCGTTTAAACCAACCAACCATGCAATTATGTTACCTTGTAGTTCCATTTTACCTTGTGTCTAATGTAGGGATAGGCAAATCGGTTTGTCAAAAATACGAACCGACCCGAACATGCCAAAGTGTTCGTAAATGAACGGCTTCTGAACACTTTCAGCTGTTCGGATCAGTTTGGGCAGCTGCATTATGGGAATCTAGTGCAAGAAGCATAAGAGCACAGGAGAAACCACAGGAGGGACCAGAGACAAGACTTTGATTCCTGATTGGATGGGCAAGCTGCCTGCCTTCCTAAAGTGGCAACTGATTGGGTTTGCTCTAGCAACCCACGTGGTCCACCTTAGAAGGTGGTGCAGAGGAATACAGGATGGAGAGGAGCAGCAGCTTTTAATGGCTGCTCTGTGTCTGGACTCTGCATGGCTATTACTTGCTTTTGCCCTTTGGGCAACTCATCTTCTTCTAGTGCAACTCATCAGACTCTGAAAAAAAAAAAAGGAATTTACAATTATTTTATATTTTAATTATAAAAAAGAAGAAAACAGAACAACTTAGAAAACTTGGGGGTGGGGACAGGATTAGGGGACTGGGTGTGGGAGTCAGGGAGTGGAGATTGGGGAGTTGACTCGGGGGGGTGAGAAGACTGGGGGTGAGTGAGTGAGTGAAGTGCCAGACTGCCAGTTTTTTTTTTTTTGTATTTTGGCAGAAGAGGGGTTGAACTGCTCCACCACCCTTTACCACTCCCAGCCAAGTTAACCTTTTTTGCTGTTTTCCCCCCACCAACAAATCAGCTCTCATCTTCTGCCTGTGTTCAGTAGGGAAGGGATTTATTTTTTTATTTATTATGCTACAAGCTTTGGCTCAGTGGACATTCTGGTTCCTGGAATAATCCTTGAAGGAAAAGTACTGTCTCACAGAGGGTTAGGCCAGGGTCACTGAATCTCTGTGGGTAGCAGCGCCTGCAACATCAGCTCTTATTGCCTAGGTGCAGTGTGTGAACTAGTGTGTGTGTGTATGTGTGTGTAATAAAATCTGCCAGCCACCAGTGCCATGTCTTGCATACTGTCTGTGTGCCCCCCTCCCAATCAAATCAGCTCTCATCTTCCTTCCTGTACTCCATGGGTAAATCGACTAGCTTTGGCTCAGTGAGCAGGGCATTCTGTCACATCCGGTGGAATAAATTTAAAAAAAAATTCCTCAAGGGAAAAGTACTGTCTCTCAGAGGGTTAGGCCAGGGTCCCTGAACCTCTGTCAGTAGCAGTGCCTGCAGCAACAGCCCTTATAGCCTAGGTGCAGTCAGTGTGTGAACTACTGTGTGTGTGTAATAAAATATGATAGCCAGCCAAGAAAGCCACTTCTTGCATACTTTCTGTGTGACCCCCCAACAAGTCAGTCAGCTCTCATCTTCCTCCCTATACTCTGTGGAGTGAATTGGCAAGCTTTGATTCTGTGGGTAGGGCATTCCGTCACCTCACGTGGAATAAATAAAAAAATAATCCTTGAAGGAAAAGTACTGTGTCAGAGAGTGTTAGGTCAGGGTCCCTGAATCTCTGGGTGGCAGCTGCATCACCAGCCCTTGTAGCCTAGGTCCAGAGTGTGTGTGAACTACTGTATGTGTGTGTGACAGACCTGTGTGTGAATTAATCTGACAGCCACCACCACTTGATTTTGACCCTGAACAAGCTACAGCAGACTGGCATTATGAGTACTCCAAAAAACAGTAAAGCAAAAGCCAGGGGCAAAGGAAGTAAATGTAAAAGTGTATTCAAGAGCCCAGAAAGAAGTGACCCAAAAAGTAAAGTAAAAGCACCCTAATCTGTTGAAGTGACTGAGCTAAATCCTACTACTATTGATGTGCAGGCTAACTCTCAAAATTCTGAAAACATGGCGGGGGGGTGTACTGTCTATGTTAGAAGGGCCCAGAAGTACAGCAAACAAAGTTTCGAAAGATAGTAGCAAGTCATCTGAGAAAAGTGCAAAAACAAAGTATTTCAATTGTACATAAAGTTAAAGCACTTAAAGGTACAGCTCAGTGGCATTGCTTGATTTGCTACACATGCATATCAAATAACTCAATCTAAGACTGCAAGTGTTAGCTCTACTGAATCTAATGATGATGACGGTGATGACCCTGGTCATGGTGACACTGATGATAAGTTGTGACTCTACCTTTAGCTATGTCTCATTCTGGTTCTGACAGTGACAATGTGGATAAAGATAAAGACAGTAGTAGAGTGTCAAAAGGGAAAAAGTCAAAGTCACAAGCCCCACACCGTATCCCATCAGAACATCAACATTTTGTCAGCGAAGTCTACCACAGCGACGAATCTCACCAGGTCGCTGTGGTGGATCGCTGAACAGCGCCACTCACACTCTGGGTGTTCTGCTCCCATCCCCAATATAACTCTGAGCTGAGTTGTATATTTAGAGATGAGGGTTCTGGGGGGCCAAGCCTCCTGCAGAAAAAAGACAGTTTCCCAATGGGAGCAATGAGGACAGTCGGCATTGTTCTTGTCGCTGTCTTGGATGTTGAGGACATCCCCATCGATGTTAAGTGGTGGAACCGCCACACACACAGTGAAACAATGTCTGATAGTAGTGATGATGATGAAGGCAATGGTGCTGCAGAGGATTCTATGATTGTCTCACCTGATGAACCTGGATCCTCTGCTGATGTGTCATCCCCACATAAACCCAGTCACTTGACTCCTACTGAGATCATTATTTTTACGTAAACCCCAAGGATGCTTGCCAAGCTATATGTGTGCATTGCAACACTTGTGTTAGTAGAGGCAAAAAATAAAGGGCATCTTGGAATAACAACAATGATGTGACACCTTTTGCGACTTCACCCCAGCGTTATATATGGTTCAAATGAACAGTCTAACATTGGTGCCTGGAAATCTAGCAGGGCTCTCTGAGAACAGGAACATTCGGATGAAACAGTGGGAGACAAACACCAGGCAAGATCTAAAAGTTCACTTTTGCCCCAAGATAATTCTTTAAGGTCCTCTGTTTAACCAGGCATGGCATGTAGTCATACAACACCCCCAGCCAAATATAACTATCACTGATGAGAAGGAATTGAAGTTAAAATAATTTTTTTTTTTTAAAGAAAGTCTAAATATTCATGATACCGTCTCATAGCACTGGCAATAAATCGTAAAACAGCAGAAATGATTGTATTTGATTTGCAGCCATACTCTATTGTGGAAGACATGGATTTCAGAAGGCTTCTAGAATACTTAGAGCCATGATATTTAATGCCAAGTAGAAAATACATTTCAGTAACTGTTGTGCCCAGGACACATGACAGCTTAGTAGTTCAAGTAAGACATGCTCTCCAAGAGGCTGAGGATAAGGTAGCTCACTTTACTACTGAAATGTGGACTGGTAGCCAAACTATTGCCTGTCTTTCTCTTACTGCACACTGGGTCACTTTTGTGGGCAACTCATCATCATCCTCACATACTAGTCTGTCTGCTACCCCTACCACTTCAACCAGTACTACTATGACCACTACTACCTCTCAGAGCTCAAAACAAATGGCAGTTCTCCATGTATCTCAATTTCAAAACACACACATCACAGCACATTAAGCAAGTACTGAAAAGACTAGTTACTGCTTGGGTCACTTCACAGGGTTTGAAAGTTATTTTTTGTTGCCGTCAATGGTTTAAATATTAAAAAAAGCACTTCAGGATGGCAACTATGCACATATATGCAATTTTTCACATTGTCTTAACCTAATCGCTGGAAGCTTCCAGGATAATGACCGGCAAGTATCAACCACTATGGGTACAGTGCGCAAAGTGTGTGGCCACTTCAACCATTCGGTAAAAGCCTGTGACATCCTCGCTGATATCAAAAAGGACAAAGGTCTTCCTTGTCTTCAGCTTCTTCAGGATGTAGCAACAAGGTGGAATTCAACTTACTTTATGACTGAACTCATCCTTGAACAAAAGGTAGCTATCATTGAGTATATCATGTACGATGATATCGGGGAGGGCACTGTACTCCATTCTACTCAGTGGTCTCAGCTGGACCAGCTGTGTCACATTCTGAAACCATTCATGAGTGTTGCAGAAGAGGTCAGTGCAGAAAAGGCATCCCTTAGCCAAGTTATTCCACTCATTCTACTTCTCAAAAAAAGGTTGGAGAAAATGAGGAAACACTTAGATATGAACCAATCTCCAGGCAATAACATGCTCACCAGACTTAGCAATGATGAGAAATTATCAGCCATGACACGGAGCAAGGAGTATCTCTTCACAACACTGCTAGATCTATGTTTCCAGAACAAACACCTTCCTGATGTGGTTTCTGAGGATATGGAGGAGTTGAACTACAGACAACTTTTGATTGATGCAGTACATGAGGTTTCATTTGGGGGATTAGGAAGCAGTACTACAATGGCACCACCTCAACTTCAAAAGACTGCTCCAAAAGCCAGTACAGAAGCAGACAATGAGGAGGATGACATTTGGTGCCAGCTTCAGGACACTGAAATTCCACAAGGAGAAAATACATACTCATTATTAAGCATGGTAGATGCATATCTGTCTGAGCCCAACGTTAGTATTAAGGATGACCCTTTAGCTTACTGGCAACAAAAAAAATCATGCTGGCTAAAGCTAACTGCCCTGGCTTGTAAGTATATTGGATGTCCACCCTCCAGTGTCTGTTCCAAACATTTATTTGGCTCTGCTGGGGATTTTGTGACTGACAAATGAACAAGATTAACACCAGATAATGTGGAGAAACAAACATTCTTGAAGGCTAACTTGTCAAAGTTTGGCTACATATGTGATGCTAATCTAGAAAATAATGACACTGACAGCAATACTCGTGCTGCATCAGTGGATTAAGTGACACATCAACTTTCAATTTTGAGACTGGACTGGATAAAAGTAAATATTTATCATCATTCTGGGGTTGGGTGGGAGGTACAGCCAGCCCAGTACATCACCTGATTGTACTGGTAGCAACTGTGGCAGACAAGTCCCTGATCTCACATACAGTTGCTTTCTCATTCTGAGGAGATCATTTAGCTAAATGCACCTAAGAATAATTATAACTATACTGGCAATTTGATACATGTTGCTAGCTCTGTTTTTCCCCGATAGTAGTAGTAGCAATGATGAAGTGGTCACTTTGAACTGCCTGGTGCTCTTCTTTCATCTTGCTTCACATTGCATTGCATACTGAGAGCCATTGATAAACATAATTGCTTGCAAACAAACACACTGTTCCCTTTTACAAAACATCAGACTCGGGGAGACTGGTTAAAAAAAAAAGAGATCTGGGATCATTTAGCTAAATAACCATATTGGCAATTTGATACATGCTGCTAGCTCTGTTTGCCCCCCCCCCCAACAGTAGTGGTAGCAGTAGTGGTGAAGTGGTCACTTTGAACTGCCTGGTGCACTTCTGTCACATTGCTTCACATTGCGTTCCATACCAAAAGCCATGGTAAACATAACTGCTGGCAAACAAACACACTGTCCCCTTCTACAAAAAGTCAGACTCAGGAGACTGGTTTTTATAAAAAAAATAGAGATCTGGGACTTGCCTACCTTTGGACCGCATTATCATCATCCTGGGGGTGGGTGGGAGGTGCAGCCAGTACATCACCTGATTGCACTGGTAGCAGTTGCTGCAGACAAGTTCCTGTTCTCAAACACACAGTCATTTTCTCATTCTGAGGAGATCATTTAGCTAAATGCACCTAAGAATAACTGTATTAACTGATACATGCTGCTAGCTCTGTTTTTTCCCCCTGATAGTAGTAGTAATGGCAGTGGTGAAGTGGTCACTGTGGACTGCCCGGTGCTGTTCTTTCACATTGCTTTTTATTTTGTTCCATACCAAGAGCCACTGCTAAACATAATTGCTGGCAAGCAAACACACTGTCCCCTTTTACAAAAAGTCAGACTCGGAACACTGGTTTAAAAACAAAAATAAAGATCTGGGACTTACTTACCTGCCTTGGACCGCGTTATCATCATCCTGGGGATGGGTGGGAGGTGCAGCCAGTACATCACATGACTGTACTGGTAGCAACTGCGGCAGACAAGTCCCTGATCTCACACATACAGTTGCTTTCTCATTCTGAGGAGATCATTTAGCTAAATGCACCTAAGAATAATTATGACAGCACTATTTGATACATTCTACTAGCTCTGTTTGTCTCCCTCAGTAGTGGTAGTAGCAGTGGTGAATTGGTCACTTTGAACTGCCTGGTGCTCTTCTATCTCATTGCTTCACATTGTGTGCCATACCGACAGCCCTACCTAAACATAATTGCTGACAAACAAACACACTGTCCCTTTCTACAACAAACTCTGGTCAGAGTCAGTATGGCTGCTTAGAGCTTTATGGGCAATAGTGTGGAATACTAGTGGAGTTACAACACAGCTGAGCTTTATGGTGCCAGTGAAGCACCAGTGGAGCTGCGTCAGAGTGGTGGAGAGCGACCAGTAAGGGAGTATGCAATCTGCAAGATGCAACAACAGACCTGCGCATGTGCTATACTCATGTATGCACAGACTGATTAATACCGCCATCTTGCACACTGGTAGTCACTTCCGCAACTGTGAAAAAAAAAGGGAAAGTTGTGTGCCTGGGGAAGGAGGGGCAGCACAGCGTGAAGGGGAGCTCTGTTGGTGGAGGAAGCAAGACACAGAGACACCACAAGTGGACTGCAGACTGCATCACTGTAGGAGAAGACAGGGACCATTTCAGCTGATAGTCCCATCTCTCCTACAGTGATCCCAAAACATCTGCAGAACTCCGCCCATGCAGCTGTAAAAAGTCAGACTCAGGAGACTGGTTTTAAAATAAAAAAGAAAGATCTGGGACTTGCCTGCCTTTGGACAGCATCATTGCCATCCTGGGGGTGGGTGGGAGGTGCAGTCAGTATATCACATGATTGTACTGGTAGCAAATAGCAATTGTGGCAGACAAGTCCCTGATCTCACACACACACAGTCACTTTCTCACTCTGAGGAGATCATTTAGCTAAATGCACCTGTAACCCCTTTGTTCCCAGGGTTTACTAGAATCCCACTTAGAATCAGTGGCAGGCAGGGAGAGGCAGCTAGTGAAATGCCAGTTAAATGGATTTCACTGTGTCCCACTCTATTTTCAGTCTCAGCTGAGCTGCAGTGATGATGTCATTTTAGAATTGTCGCATCAGCATAAGCCAAATTGGAAAGCTAGCTGCAGGGAGTTAGACAGAATGTTGAGTTACAGTAGAGTAGTCTGTAGAGTGGAGAGTGAGGAGGAGGCTACTCCATGGGCAGCTCCTCAGTTTTAGCTCTGACAGAGAGCTACCTCCGTAGTTTGGGTAGTTTGTTCTCACCCTAGAAGAACATAGAAGACCAGAGAGTGAAGTGATAGAGACCGTTCCTAGAGGGTTTTCCAGTGCCTCATCCCCGGAGGGATGGGGGGGGGGATTCCAGGATTCAGGGGCAATCCCCTGGTCAATGCCTGGACTGTGTAGAAGCTGCTTGAGATTCATAAGCTCTGCAAGTACCCGAGACTTTTGTGTGGAAAAAGCCCTGGGGCACCTGCATTCCTGTGGTGAGTTTTTCTCTGACAAAGGGACTCTGTCACCGACACTGTTTCTGATTTAAAAGTGTCTGCCTACTATAGGGTCCAGAGAGAGACTTGCCAAGTACAAAACTTTTAGTTTGTGTCTGATTTAAAATTGTCTGCTAAAGTGGGGGTCTAGTGAAGAGACATTGCCAATTACAGAACTTTTAACTTCATGACACCTCAGAGGTGTGTAATGTAGTATGTTAAATGTGAAAGACATTTCAAGACAGCATCAACAAGTTTTCTGAGAAGGGTGTTATTAACCAGATGAATGGCTGAGTATAAATTTGGAAGCAAAAGGTGGGAGACTCCCCCAACTGGAGTAACAATGTTTACCTCTCTGGGTTCAGTTTGGGCACCTTTGTTTTCTCTCAGTGCATTTGGCCAGTGCCTGAAGAAAACAGTTTACCCAGATGTGGGTTTTGGATTTTCTGTTAGCCTGAGTGGGCTCATTGGTGGTCGAGGGTGCCACCAGTAACTCCTCATGAAATATGGGAAAGTCTCCTAGTACTGGCCGAGGGTGCCTAGTCAAGGGAAGTGTATCAGTCCTGGCCGTGTGTGCCAGTCTCCATTCAGAACCAGAGTGTGTTCACTGTTTCCATTCAGAACCTGAGAGGTTGCTGTGTGTGTGCTCTGTACCTCAGTAATCTGCATTACCAGTGGGAGTATCCCTGTGGGGGGCCATCTTCGCTTTGTGATTATTCTCTGTGTGTGTGTGTGAATAAAAGCCACACTCTAGAATCCCAACCTGGTTTGGACAGTACTGTTATTGCTTCCACTGTGTCTGGATTTACTTGGGTGCCCCTGACCAGAAGTAAAAACCTAGCATAACTGTGAGCAAATGTTTTCTCCCAGGGACCCAGGTTGATAGCCATGATAAATGGTCCCCCCCAGGTGTGAGCGAGGTAGTTGCCACACTTGGTTTGCCTGTCTGAGGATGGCAGGCTCCGAAGTAGAAGTATTGGTAAACAGAACTGTTCGTAGTGACAACCCTCATCCCTCTCATTGGTGCCATGTGTGAGAGGAGCAGCCCTGCTAGTTGAACAAGGGGGAGGTTACACACCCAAGAATAATTATAACCATATTAACTGATACATGCTGCTAGCTCTGTTTTTTCCCCGATAGTAGTGGTAGTGGCAGTAGTAAAGTGGTCACTTTGGACAGCCTTGTGCTCTGCTTTTACATTGCTTCGTGTTGCGTTCCATACAAAGAGCCACTGCTAAAGATAACTGCTGGCAAACAAATACACTGTCCCCTTCTACAAAAAGTCAGACTCAGGAGACTGGTTTAAAAAAAAATTGAGATCTGGGACTTGCCTGCCTTTGGACCACATCATCATCATCATCATCATCCTGGGGGTTGGTAGGAGGTACAGCCAGTACATGACATGACTGTACTGGTAGCAACTGTGGCAGACAAATCCCTCTTCTCACACAGTAGCTTTCTCATTCTGAAGACATCATTTAGCTAAATGTCTTCTACCAGATTGACTAAAATTAAAAATGTTGCTTAGCTCTGTTTTTCACCCTGATAGTAGTGGCACTGGTAGCAATACTGAACTGTTGACTTTCTGAGTGCCTGGTGCTCTGTCTTCTCCCACATTGCTTCACATCGCATTCCATGCCGAGAGCCGTTGCTAAACAAAAGTGATGACAAACATATCCCCTTCTACCAAAAGTCAGACTCAGGATACTGGTTAAAAAAAATAGAGATCTGGGTGGGACTTGCCAGCCTTTGGACCAAATCTCACCATCCTCCAGCAGGCACGTCCACAGTCACATTATTCACTCCTCATCTCGTGTCACTGATCATGCTGTTTATTACTGCTAAACAGCAGTTTAATTACTTTTTTCTATAGATATGTTGATCAAAAGCTGTTTAAAATGATTTTTTCACATACAGTTACCATAAAACAATAAAGGTTATGAAAGGTTCAGATAAGCATCCAAACCTTTTTTTGCTTATCAGAACCTTTTAGAACCTCAGAACCTTTTAAGGTTTTCCCATCCCTAGTCTAATGCCTGACCTTGCCTATCGATTAGTGGCTGTAGTGGGAAGGCAAAGATAGTGTTGTAACAACCTTTTTGGAAACACCACCACAGAAAAGAGACCACCCCCTATTAGTAAGCTCACATAGTAAAAGACTTCATTGATTTTACATGCCTTTGTAATGTGCCAGTAGGTACCATATGGATGTGTGCATGTGTTTGATCTCAGGCAGCATACCATTTCCCTTTTATCTGAACCAGTACTGCTTTCGCTGGGCTGGAATATATCAGTGGCAGCAGAGGAGCTGGTCCACTGGCTGCAACAGGCTGAACTTCATGCTGGACTACAGCAACCTCATCCTGGATGTGAAGTGCAGGCTGCAGCTCCATATCAACAAGATGAGAGGACCCAAAACAAAGAGAGTGCACCAGGGAGTGAGGGAAGGTTGCGAGTGTCCACAGAGACTGGCACACACATGCATGGTATGGTACCGGGTGGGAAGGGGCCCACCTGCAAGTCACAGCAGTGCCAGCAACCATCGAAGTTTGTGTGTGAGACTCAGAGAAGTCTTGAGACATGGGTGGGTCAGCCTCTGTTGAACAGGTCATAACTTTAAAAAAAAAAATAAGTCAATATATTGCAGTAGCATGCTAACTGCAGAATACGATCCTGTACAGGATGGAGCAGCACTGATAATAAATGGTTTTGCTTGTGAGTTTTGTATACGTTTCAAGTTTTCTGCATTTTGTGGGTGTCTCCATCATTTTAATATGTGATTCAGACATCCAGCTACCATAAATAATTGTTACATTCTGAGTGGGAGGTCAATAGTAGATCTCCAGACAGATTTAACATTATTCTAGTTGGGAACTGCTAATTCCACCTCCTGACTCTGGCGGCATCTCCAGCCGCCGTCCCCTCAGAAGACCTCAAGATGCACTCCTGGTCCCAGCGCCCAGCCAAGCCTCACAGAGTGAAACCGCGCCCTGAACAGCACCTCCCGACTCCGGCGGCATCTCCAGCCGCTGCTGCTGACCCCTCAGATGACCTCAAGCTGTCCTCCTGGTCCCAGCGCCCAGCCAAGCCTCACAGAGTGAAACCACACCCCAAGCGGTGCCTCCTGACTCTGGCGGCATCTCCGCCGCCGACCCCTTGGACGACCTCAAGTCACCCTCCTGGTCTCAGCGCCTGGCCAAGCCTCACAGAGTGAAACCATGCCCCGAGCAGCGCCTCTCGACCGCAGCATCTCCAGCCGCTGCCGCCGACCCCTCGGATGACCTCAAGCCACCATCCTGGTCCCAACACTCGGCCAAGCCTCACAGAGTGAAACCATGCCCCGAGCAGCGCCTCTCAACTCCGGCGGTATCTCCAGCCACTGCCACCGAACCCTTGGACGAACTCAAGCCGCCCTCCTGGTCCCAGCACCCAGCCAAGCCTCACAGGTACTGCTGCCAAAACTCCCGGAGATGCTCAGCTTCCAGCGGCTCTCCCATTGGTCCGCCTGCCACCTAGGTGACTCCTGATTGGCCTGGCAGGTAGCCCTAAGCTCCCGATCGGTGCGCCTTGTGACCAAGGTATTTCAAGCTGCTGCACGGCTTCCTGAAGCCCTGAAACCGAATTGCCTTAGTTGTTGCTACCCGAGGTTAACAAAGCGCACAGCCAGCCTGCTTTTTTGGTCTAATGCATGATTTTAGGGATTAACTCAGAAACATCGAGTCTCTTGATCTATATAGTCAATTTACTGGCACGCTACTTCAGACTTAAAAGTGCTGTAACCTTGTTATTTATGTGTTGGTCGTAGTTATATTGCCTGTTTAAACTTATTGCTCTAACTAAGTGATTACAGCCCTGTTTTTGCTGTTTGTATTCCTCTGCTGCTTTGTTTTCTCACCACCCATGGTCTGTGGGAGCCTGCCTTTCAGTATTTCTCTAAATCCCGCTGAACTGGCGACTTTTCCCAGACCCCCCTGCTGTTTTTTCCTTTCTTCACCTAACTCCTGCACTAAGCTAACTCTCGGCAGTCAGCCCCCCTTCCCCTGCATCTTAATTTCTCTAACTCCTCTTAATTACCCTGCCTTTCTAAATCCCCTCCACTCCCACCTCAATTGCTAATTTTTCCTTTTGTTTAAAATCGCACATACACCCATTCCTCAAGCTCCCGTCTGACCCACGCCTAACTTTAGCTCCAACTTTCTGCCTTTATCTAACGCTGTTCTCCCTCTTTCCCTGCAGAGTGAAACTGTGCCCTGAGCGGCTCGTCCCGACTCCGGCGGCATCTCCAGCTGCTGCCACTGACCCCTCAGATGACCTCAAGCCGCCCTCCTGGACCCAGCACCCGGCCAAGCCTCACAGGTACTGCCGCCAAAACTCCTGGAGATGCCCAGCTTCCAGCAGCTCTCCCATTGGTCCGCCTGCTGCCTAGATGACTCCTGATTGGCCCGGCGGGTAGCCCTAAGCTCCTGAATGGTGCGCCTTTGGACCGAGGTATTTCAAGCTGCTGTACAGCTTCCTGAAACCCTGCAACCGAACTGCCTTAGCGGTCGCTACCTGAAGCTAACAAAGCGCACAGCCAGCCTGCTTTTTTCTCCCACCCCCACCACCCCCTCCCAGGCTTCCTATTAAATACACTCCTTGCCCCACCCCTTATACTTAGTCTACCGTTATTGGCTTCTAGCTTCCTCCCAGTGACTATCGCCCTCCAGTCAGCTGCAAACAACTGCCCTTCTCCCCCCAACGTGTAACGGGTTTCATTTTGCACCCCCTGCACTCCTTCATCCATGGCACAGTATTCAAGGAACTTACTACTCATCAACTCCTTCCTATCCTACGTACCCACTTTAATTCCTCCTCTAACCTGCTACCCCACCCCTCCCACTCCTCTATCAATCGAACTTACTTTTCCATCCCATGTCCCCCACACTGCCACCTCACCCCTTCCAGTCACCACTTGGACCTACTTTCCAATGAGCCCCCCACTTTCACCCTGTCCAGCTCGTTATCGTCCATCCACTAAATTACCCTCTGTGCTTCAAATGCTGGGTATCCAATCCACCTACTAGAAGGCACTCTCCCAAATCAAAATGGTTGTGCATCCTTTCTCACCAGTTAACTATTGCCTTACTGCTCCTTGCCACAGGGGATGTACACCCAAACCCCGGCCCAACGCCCTCAACTTCAATGTCTCTCCCCCCTGCCAAGGCCTCCACAAATAACCTGTCCAGCTCTCTCCCCCGGGGTCTACATAAACTCCACCTCAACATTTGTAGCTTAGCCCATGTGGTAGGACGCAGGTGTAGGTGGGCAATCAGGTAACGTGACACCATAGTAGCTGTTAGATGCTTCAAAGATTTATTAAATAACAAAAAAAAAATTCTTCATATTAGCAGAGTGCATTTTCTACAAAGATCATCAGAGGCGCTCCAGTTTGAAGGTAGTCAATATAAAGCACATTTCTTCATCAATTAATAGTGCTTTCCAAGTCACTGTCACATTTTATAAAGCACATTTCTTCATCAAATAATAGTGCTTTCCAAGTCACTGTCACATTTTATCTCATAACATTAGAACCTGCATTTTTAGTCTTCCATCAGGTAATACGTTCATTCTCACTCCTCAGAGCACCTTAATCAGCAGTTTAATAACATTCCCCGGAGTTCACCTCCAGACCCAAAGTTAATCTGACTAACTAAACCAAATGTTCAACCTTTTATACCCTAAAAAGGGTCAGGTGACCTTAAATCTCCACCCCTACCTAAGATCTTTAACTATATTTCTTTATACTCTACTCGTTTATTCTATTAAAATAAGTTATACCCATTTAAACTCATATAATAACCTATTCTCCCATTCAAAAGCAATTTATATCCTTTCTGAACATTATTCATTTCATTTCTAATGACAGGGAAGCACCACCCCTTCCCAATAATATTTAAGAATGAAATCAATGGCCGGCCGACTCTTAAGAGCGAGCTACAGCCCAAAGCGTCGAAACTCCAAAGCTCCACAATGCTCATCATCCCCTCGTTTCAGGACCAACAACAAATTAACACCAAGCCCAATAAATTCACCTCCAGAGGGTAAGAAGACAAGTCCTCCATATTTTAAGTAAAGAATAATTAAAGTCACTAAAACTTAAAGAACTAAATGCCTCCCCTGCAGTATGCACTAATAAGCCGGCACAGCTACTCATATACCTATACTGACACTTTCAAGCGACAGCTGAAAATCAGCGCTCACAGCCGAACAGTCCCAACCCACGCATCCTACAACTACGCTACAGCACAGCTCCTCTAACAACCCGAGGACACAAAATACATATATGTTTTATATTTTATATAAGGCTCCACCACAACTCCAAACTCTGCAGTGAATCAGGACAGCCATAAGAAGGAATACCCCCTTAGCATTACCGCTCGGAACCTTAATAGCACAATGTTCAAAATATGTTTCCAAAAGTACACGCTAACAAAACACTACATTTGCTATAAAGAAAAACCATCGACTGAACGTTTTTCCCTTTAAACTAAAACTACTTTCAGAGTGTAACTGCACTCTCCTTAACAGAAGGACAACCGCAATTTTAAGAGCAAACGTAATTAGAGGCAGTTTAAAAGAAACGACTGCTCTTAGACATTGAAGTTGGAATCTGATTATAAGCTGCGAGCGTACTTTAATCGCACAGTCGTGCCGCTTTACCGATCGTTCAAGCAGTAACCGTAAACATGACAAAGCTACTCACAGGAGCCAAACAACTTGGAATCTTTCCCTTACACCCCTTCAAATATGACTTTCTTTCTTAAAGGGGGAGCTTCCCAATACTCCAACACCAAAAAGAAAACTAAACACTAGCCTCATATATTATTATAACAATGATCACAGAGCCACTCTGTGACAGCCCATAAGGTTGATCTCCTCCAAGTCTTAGCCAAACAGCACATCCCCGATATTACTATCCTGTCTGAGACCTGGCTAAACCCTAACCTTCCAGACCCAGACATTGCCATCCCGGGTTTTAATATCACTCAGCAAGACAGACCCTCACGTGGAGGCGGAGTGGCTATCTATACCAAATCTGACCTGCACTTTTAGATCATGCTCACAAAATCTGAGCCCAAAGCTTATGAACTACTCATGCTAAAACTGGCCCTGCCCTTCTACCTATCTATGTGGCTGGTATCTATTGCCACCCTGGTACCCCGGCCGTGACTGCTACTGACCTCCTAACCCACCTAGCATCTTTAGCCCTTGCAGGTGAGCTCTATATCATGGGTGACCTAAATCACAACTGGCCATCCCCTGTGTTCAACAAAGCTTGCGCTGAGATTACCACCCTCAATCTAGCCAAAACCATCTCCGAACCCACACGCTCAAACCCAAATGCACAAAGCATCAAATGCGACTTCTGTTGGATTACATCTTTTTTCAGAGACCAGTTAATAGACCTGTCTTAGCTGTAAACAGATTTGGGGGGGTACATTTCTTGCATTCCTGGAATCTGGACTGCCAAAATGAATAATTTGTTCAGGCAGTATACTAATCAGGTGGCGACTGATTGTGTTCACTTGCGCTTGTGCAAGGAATGTCTTGCATCTTATACAGCATGAGAGGTGTGTCACTGCACAAGCCAATTACAGCTGACACTACAATGGGCTTGGGCGTGTACATCAATGACCAGGCACTCTGGTCATGACACTAATTCTGCTTTGCTGATGTGGCATATTCTCCAGTTCAAAGAAATGATCCACACCAATGAGAGTGCGCTTCATTTCTTTCTGTAGCCATAAGTTCAGTCATGTGCATTACAGTTCACACTAATGCACATAACTGGAGTTAGGCTACAACTTTTAACCCTCCCACTCCCTCCCTCCCTCTGTATGCTGTCTTCCCCGCACCCTCCGTTCCCCCACCAGACCCGGAATCCAATTAAACCCTCCTGTTCCCTTCCTTTGTCTGCTGTCTGCTAAGCACCATATGTTTCCTGTCCCACAGCAACACACTCTGTTTTTCTCTTTCAGTGAGCCACTGCCACATCACGGGACAAAAGGCAACAGGGCTGCATATCGGGAGTCCCTTACAGACTGAGAAATGCTGTCTTGTATTTGCAGTCCATCTCGTAAGTCAGCAGTCCCTCTCCGTAGGTTGATGTCAGTGAGAGAAAGTACCCCCATGACAAGAGTGCAGAAATGTGGTGCCCTCCGCAATCCCACATCTGCCTGTCAGCCTGTTCACCACGAGTTGTGATAATTCGCCTCCTGCTTCAGTGAAATGAAGAGAGCGCTGCAAACCTCTTTATGTATGTGTGTCAAAGACACAGAGAGACAGCAAGCAGCAGTACGCATTCCTATCGGGGGTGGGGGGGAGAGAGAGAGACAGACGAGGCACTCATGTTGTTGTGCGCTCCTAGCAGAGGCACACACAGAGACAATGAAGTAAGTTGTCATCTTGCTGTACATTACAGAAGAACAGGCAGGCAGGTGGGAATATAGGCAGGTACTATAAAATTGTCAGTGCCTAGGAACAGTAACAAAAGTCATTGTACCACTCACTTCACAGTACAGGAAAGGCAATTAGTTTATGAACTATGGCAATGTACAACTGAGTGGTACGCAAAATCTTCCAACAGACTGGGTATGCAAGGGTTGAGATTCTGTAGTAAACATGTGAAAGTGGCTCCCTGCTGCTATATATGTTCATGCCTTGGCTGACTTTAGAGGACTCTTTCTCTCAATTTGTATCGGGTGACATTCCGATTCATAGCAGCTGGCCCCCTGTACTATCACCATATGATCCCTTAAATTACCATGAGATTCAGCTAACCAATGTCAAGTTTGATAATCCTTTAGTACGGCATGGCAGTCCACAAATTAAATGGCATCTGCACTTTGGATCTTGTTATTTTACAGGCAGGTAATTATATACTGTAGCTTACCATATTAAATATCTATTCATCTAGACTTCTGGCATGCAGTTTCTTTCGGATGCTGGAAAGATACATTGACCGGCAACTGGTTGCTGATTCTGAAAGCTATTATCAGCAAAATTAGTAGTGATATCTGATTCTTGGCTCATACCTCTAGGAGATACAAGTTTCTGACTGCACTTAGAAAAATCACAGTGCATACCAAAATATGTTTCCCTTTTATTTACAATAGAACTGAAGCCAGAGTACAGATTCCAGATATTATCCGTTGGTATGTCCTTAACCTTCATAGTGTTATCTGACTTCATCCAAAAGATAATTAAGTGCCTGTCACCATCTTCCTGGTGCTTGACCATCTGAAATGGTACAAACAGGGCCTTCCAATTGGGACACAATGTCATGCAGGCTACCAAAATGATGTACCTCTCTCTGCTATTATCCCAGCTGTATTTGTTGACTGGCAAGAGAGTTGGGGCCTGTAAGCCTCAAAGAAATGTAACAACTCCCACAGGTAACACAGTTTCAACTGACAGTAGACAGGAAGGTGGGAACTCAAAGGTGCTAAAAAATGTATTTCTCTGCATATGCCCTGCCTTTATCTACCAATGGGGAAGAAGGAAGATAAGGTACACAGATCCCAAATACTAGTATGTTTTCTGTCCCTCTGCTAAACTTTTCATAGGTGGGCATAAAACAGGAAAAAGCCACTGTCAAAAAGTTATGTTACAACAGTGGAAAATCAACATGTGAGCAATAATGCAGTCCGAGGTGTGCAATTATGGGTCAATAATCACATACTCTAGACTGCCTTAATACAACAACATGAATAGAAAAATTGTTTAAGAAAAAATGAAACTTTTCTTTTTTTGGCTCAGAAAGTGACATTTTACTGTCTGAACAGTGTGAAATATAAAATAATTCCCATGAAAACTAACTAGAAAAGCTTAAAACTAGTATTTAGTTATCACTTCCTAATTTCCACTGCCCCCTTTCTGTGTAGAGTGACTCATGACTGCTTTCCTGCACTCCAGATGGCCTCGGTCGGTCCAACATCAAGTGTTACTTTTCCAGCCCAAGCTCATCTTGAGCACACACCTTCCTGGCTGTGACTCTAAAATGGTGTTTCAAGCTCTGCCTTCTCTCTCCCTCTCTCTCGCTTCCCTACAGCCATAGTTCTAACATGTACACTGGCAGCGTTAGAGTTTCCATTCCTCTATGCCACTAATTGTGACCTCTCAGCTTGCTTTTGTAAAGGGCTGCATGAAACAGTTCCATTTGGGGGAAACTTGTGAGTAGTGGAGAAGCAGTGGAACTCACTCATCCTGTGAGGCCACATAGCAGCTGCTATTTGGGGGGTTGGTTGTAGGCAAAGCAGTGGTACCCGCTCATCCTATGTGGCCGCACTACAGCTGCCATTTAGTACAGCTGGTTGCAGGTGGAGTGGCAGGCAGGTGTATAAGCAGTCAGATCTGTTAAAACTTCTCCTGATTTTCATGGTTGCAGGCAGTGTGGCAAGTAGGCAGATAGGCAGCAGGATTTATGATGCAGGTGTTATGTGGTTTGAATGTCTGTAAATAGTTCAGCCAAGTAATTATGAGCCAATAATTACACGAGAGAAGTACCTTCAGCCAATCAAATCACCTGAAATTTTCTATAAATGATAAACTCTGTTCTTTGCTACATCACAATATAGATAAAATATAAATACAGATGCTTTTTTTCCATGATTTATAGTATGCACAAAAGAGTATTACTGCAAAATTAAAGGTGACTGGAAATGATTAGTTATGTGCAGCTGTTTGAAATGTCTCTGTTTTCATAAATCATTTTGAACCGATGTGAATTTTTTCTGGTTTTTTTCCTGCATGATCTGGGTGTTAAAAGTATGGGATTTTCTAAATAACTGTCATTAAGCTTCCGAGGAAGGACTTGTTGGTCCAAAAGTTAAAGCACTTTGTTCTTTTTGTTACATCTATGTTGGTCCAATAAAAGGTATCAAATATAGAGGATTGTGTATGAGCAAGCATACACAACAAGGCAGTTGTGATTGAGAGATTTCCATGGTAACCAGACGCTCTCGGGGTCTGTTACCACGAAACCTCGAGATCCTACAACTACTTTGTTCATGTCTTGCTCACCTATACTATAAGCGTATGGGCAAGCATAATCAGCACTCTGTGATCCCCAAACAAGTCTACCACTTCAAATAAGGCTTAGCGGGATAATGGCAGCATGCGCCGACTTCTGCATCACCATGGGCTGCTCAATTGCGCGTAATGCCAGATGCCATTCGATCTTGTTTTGCTGCACCGGTGGCGCACTGCGCAGCACAACAAGATAGTGACACACTGAGGCAAGCACAACAACGCTGTTGGCAGCATGGATTTCCATGGTCAACAACGTTCTACCATACACTATAATTTGCTTCTGGTTCTGTTCTTACAATGACCAATAAGACAAAGACTAAATCTGTATGTTCATAAATTATATTCATATGTCTAAAGGATCCCTATTTTAACTGTGCCTGAATAAAAGCTAAAGCTGTCAATTGTGTTTTCTATTTTTTTTCCTATGGACACCATTCTGTGAAGTTCATTTCATGGAACCAAGAACTAGGAGTTTGACTATGTCACTCCATGGTTTCAGAAATGTGAGCATGAACTTATCAGTACATTGCCCACGGTTCTGAAACCGTGAAGTGACATAGTCAAAACTCCAAATTTTTGTTTCCATGAAAGGAACTGCACAGAATGTTGTCCATAAAAAGAAAACAATACAAAACACAACTGACAGCTTCAGCTTTTATTCAGACAGTTAAATAGGGATCCTTTAGTAATATGAATATCATTTATGAAAATAGAGACATTTCAAACAGCTGCACATAAGTAATCTGTTCCTGTCCCCTTTTGGAAGGTAGCAATTAAAAATGAAATAGTGAACTGTAAATTTGATGTATCTCAGTTTTCATTTTCAACTTGGCTTATAAGTCTTTGGGACTGCCAGGCAAGATTTTGTTTAAAAGTCACAGGGGCAAGTCAATTTCACTTAAATCAACTTCACATTTGGCCCATTACATATTGTAGTAGCTGATGGGGAGACTAATGGTGTCTTCTCCTTGCTAGGATCATGGTACTTCTCCTGTGGGTAAGTGACAGGTGCTAACTAAAAAGCTGTACCACGCAATTAATTTGCCACCACTAATCATGCCCCCTTCCCCTACCCCCTTGCTCTTCTAGCTCTGCTTTTCACTGATTCATCTGCTTAACATTCAAAGTAACCAAATGTGTTAACACTGTACGCTGCCCACAAGCCCCTTCTCACCTCCTAGTTGTGTCTTCTGAGCCTCATCCCACTGTGCAACTTGGAGTTCCTCGACTGCCGAAGTGGATTTCCCTGGACTTGCACTCTCCACTAATAAATCTTAATCGGATTGCCGCAGTCACTATGAATATCTCCTTTATTTTTCTTTTCAACATTTCCAGTTAAACCCTCCCGCTCCCTCCCTCTGTGTGCTGTCTGTCCCTCACCCTCTGTTCCCCTACTGGACCCAACATCCAGTTAAATCCTCCCGCTCCCTCCATCTGTGTGCTGTCTGCACCCTCCATTCCTCCACAGATCTAGCATCCAATTAAATCCTCTCACTGTCTCCCTCTGTGTGCTGTCTTCCCCCACCAGATCCAGCATCCAAATAAACACTCCCACTCCATCCCTCTGTGTGCTGTTCACCCTGCACCCTCTGTTACCCATCCCTGCACAAACCTGCAAGTGAACATTTGGCATTAACAAATGCTGTTTTTTTGTTACTGGCTGCTAAGTAGTAGTAGTGTTTACAGTTGACCAAAGTTAGCACTCAAATTACCCACCGCTACCTTTCCCAGTGTGTCAGCTGTTTGTTTTTCCATATTAGCATGTCCTCTCTTTTACACACAAAATAGGTTTGTGTGTATAGATTTGCTATCCAAGGTTTCATTTCTACTTATATTTTTTCTTTGAAATGCAAAACAGTTGTTAGGTGATGTATTGAGATGGGGCACAGTATGTGTACATGATGATACAGTGGCGGATGGGTTATAATAACATCATCACCCATCCACTATTAAGTATTCTCATGAATACATACCCCCATGGTTGCTCATCTTTTCTTTTGTCTGCGTAGAGATTTCATGTCTCATTTGTGTAGTACAGAAGCTCCTGTTGAGTATAATTGTGTGTCCTGCCATGATAATATTGTAACTGGCTACTGGGGTTTTGTATATATGCCGAAGGGTTTACTATTTGATTTTATGATTTTGATGTAATAGGGCCCAGCTCAGACTCATTTTTAAAGCGTGAAGCCAGGTAGTGGCCTGAGGCCATAATACTTTCTCAAGGTTCACAGTGGACCAGTTACAGGGAAAGGATATGAACCCTTAATTTCATATCTATGACTTCCACAAACTGAACCCCTGCTGCAGTGGGTGTGATTACAGTGACACTGATGTGCATGTTTTGGCATGCAATGCTGCAGAGTATGTGCAGTTGTGGTGAGAAACTGCTTGTGTGAGGGGTGATACCTATCATGCAATAATGCAGAACAGGGTGTGTGATTATGGGTCAGTAACCACACACGTCTTGAGTGTGTTGCTAGGCACGAGGCACTAGCCTTAAACACATGAGGGAGAAGTGCGATTATTGACCATAATCATGCATCACTGAAGTGCCTTACTGCACTTACGACATGTGTAGACACATTTCTCTGTAAAACAATGACATAAAGCACCTTAAAACTTGCTGAAAACAGGAACCTTTATTGACTTAACTGGTGGAACATAATGTAGTCCCTACTTTTACAGCATAGTTGTATCGTAGCGTTTTGCATATACAGTATACTGTATTTATGAGTATATTGCAGATTTTTTTTATATGTGCAGTATGCTGTATTTACCAGTCTATTGCAGAACTTTTATATACAGTATACTGTATTTATTAGTGTATTGCAGAAAGAATGGGGAGTCTGCAAGACCTGGTAGAATATTAGTGAACATGCAGGGATAGATGCCAACAGGAAGCAGGACCACTGAGGTCTGGGGTCAGGAAACACCACTTGGTTTCACCATTTAAGTTTGAGGAAGTTAGCATCAGGGATCAGCATTTTCAGCTTTGCCTTTTTTTTTTAAGATATATTTTTAAGAAAGGGAGAAGCAAAGGAGAGCTGTGCCTGTAAGTCCAGGTAGGAGAGGAGAGGCTTAGTGCAGAAACACTGAAGAGTTAAACATAGGCATGCTACAAAAAGTCTGATGCTGGAGAGGAGTGGGTTCATGTACTGTAGCTCTACAGCTTGCAGCATTAATCGGAGGAGCATGGGTATATACAATACTTATACAACAGGCAGCCCAGTGGTGTGGATGGTTGAGCCATCGGAAACCACAAATGCCATCAAACCAGTGAACCAGAAGTCAGAATGAGCTCAGCTTGCTGGGAGTCGGCTAGGGGGAAGGAAGATTAAGCATTTGATGACAGCTCTCCTTTCCCAGGGAGGGGGGTCTATGCTGCACTCCTAGAGTACTGCCACTGCATGGAGATGCAGTGGCAGGGCAAATTCTGTGAGTCAGTGAGGTTGGTCGATGGCAGGCACATAGTGTGTGAATGCCTCCATGCACTTGCATCATTGTGTCCTTGCATGCTGCCTGGCCATGGAAGAAAAGAGGAAAAAGTAGCAGCCACAAGATGATCCCTTGGTTATCGCAGACCTTATACCAGCTACAGGGCCCTGGGTGCCTATCTGGATTTGGGAAAGGGAAGATGGCCCTCCCTCATTGACCCCACTAGAGTGGGAATATCCATGGGGGATGTTAGTGACGGGGTGGACAACCAGGAAGGAAAGGGGCAGCTGCTAGTGGAAGAAACAGCTAGATAGACAGACAGACAGACAGACAGACAGACTGACTAATGCAGATATAGATAAATGTAGCTATACTGTAGATATATATAGATACAGCTATAGATATACTTCTACAGTCTGATTACATGTTTATTGATTTGTCAGGTCCTACTTTACATCTTTCAAAACTCTATTTGTTGAACCCTGAGCTACCCTTACACCCACTAGTAGACCTGACAGCAAGTCCAAACAGAAACAGCATACAAAATATAAAAGAAACTCATGGTTTTAACGTTACAAATACCCATTTTTTACTTATGAGTGCTCTGCTATATCTTACTGTTCCTGTCTCCCACTGAGTTCCCTTCAGTCAATGTTGATGGTATGTCTCCTTATTTCACTGGACCTGGTAGTATGCTGTCATTTACAAATACACTGAAGATACAATTTCAATAAACTGATGCCTGCAGAATATCTTTACTTATCATGCTGCAGGACATTTTTTTTTATTGTACAAGCAATAAATATTTCGGTCTCAGTGCTGAGCATACCAACAGTGCATCACAGCAACGTGCACCTGTTCACCTCAAGTCCTGTGCACCTGCTTCTCACACTTCAACACCATTGAGGACCTCATTCCTGGCAACAGTCTTAGCGAATGTGCCACTTCACATTCTTCAATATTGCAATAGTTCTGATGTGTCTGTCCATTCCTGTTTCCATTTGAGATTTATTTTTTAACAATTAAAAAAAAAATTAGGCTGGTGAGACTGTCATGGCACTGCTAAGCTAAGCATACAAGACATCAAAACTGAGCACTAAGGCAGCATGTGGATACTTGGCTGCAACACTGTCAGCACTATATAATAGCAGAGGAACTTTCTCACTTTAAATGGAGCTTAGATTCAAAAGAAGGCAAAAATACAGTCAGGTAAATTAACTGTTGAACCCATTTTTACAGTTGCCTAGCAATAGCTATGAAACCTATTGCTAATAAAGTAGGAGAAGGAGCAGGGTCAGGAAGTAAACAGCAAGAAATGTACTGCCAACTGACAGCCCTTCCCATGGAGGATTTTCATGGGAGAACAAGGAAAGTAAGGCAAGTCACAGAGATGGGGGGTGATGGGGTGGGCAGGGTGGCAGAGCAAAGTGGGCTGGTTTGCACTGAAGAAAAAAGTAATGAAAAAGTGAAAGGAAAAAAAAACAGGTTTGACCATTTCTAAATGTGGTTAAACATAGTACTATGATCAGATCCTTGCTAGGGCTTTTATTGAGGGTAGTGAGGAGAGTGAGTGAATAAGTGAGTAGGTCTGTGATTATGCGAGTAGGATGGTCAGCGAGTGGGGCAGTCAGCAGGTAACTGAGTCAGCCAGTGATTGAGTGAGTGTAGACAGTCTGAGACTTTATGCCATACAATAAAAAATGCTGGTGGCTGTCACTTCAGGCCTATGCTAGAGTGAAGTTCAAATATTAACAAGTGACATTTTCTAAGATATTTTTTGAATGACTAATTGTAATGACTTGTTTAGTAGCTGTCCTGTGTATGAGATGTTCAAGAGTGAAACATATTCATGCTAATTGTGTTTGCATATCATCTGTGCCAGTATATTGTGTGTAAGAGGGAGGGAGCCACTGGACACTAAGTAGCGTGTGGCATGCAATAAGGTGAGAAGCACTGTATGCCAAACAACACCAGGGTGTTCTTGGCAAAGGAGTGGATGAGAAAGGGGTGCCCCTGGGCATAGGAATTACTTGGCTTGAGACAGGGTGAGCAAGGTGGGCCAATGGATACCATGGGGAAAGGTCTGGGGTGCTACTGGACAACAGGGAGTGCTTGAAATGGGCTGGGAGGGTGACCCCGGACACCAGGGAGAGTTTAGCATGGGACAGCATGAGCATGTGGTGCCATTGGTTACATGGGAATGCTTGACATGGATCAGAGTAACAAGGTGCCACTGGATATCAGAGAGGATTTGGCATGGGATGGGGAAAGGCAGGGGGTGCCATTGGACACTAGACAGTACTTGGAATGGGCTGTGGGAAAGGTGATCCTGGATACCAGGGAGTGTTTGGCATAGGACAGGCTAAGCAAGGGGTGCCATTCAATACCTGGGAGAACTTAACACTGGATGAGGTGAAGAAAGGGTTGCCACTAGGCACCAGAGAGTTCATAGCTAGGGGCAATGTGAGGGATAGGGTGCTAGATACCAGGGACTGCTTGGTTCAGGAAAGGGTGAGAGACGGCACCCTAATGAAGAGTCATTTCAGTGAAGCACTGGGGTACCTGATATTAGTGCTTCTGTATTTGTGTCCTCATTGTGCCTTCCTATTTGTTATGTACTTACAGTGATGTTTGATTTCTACATGCTAGCAGACATATTCAAATAAATTTTTATTTGGAAGTATTGAATTATCAGGAATTCTGCTTTAACCAGAAGGTACCAGTGATTGTTTGAGTATGGAGTGCAGTGACGACTTGTTTCTACTGTGTCCTGGATTGGCAAGCAACCCTGTGTCACAGTACCCAGGTTCTGCATCACAGTGAGTGCATTCTACTGCTGTTTACCCAGGGAAGTGTGTTTGGTATGGAACAAAGTGAGGGAGGAGCTCTTGGACCATGGAGAATGCTTGGCAGAGAATGCAAAGAGGGTGGTGCTACTGGACACCAGGGACAGGTTGATAAAGGATGGAGAAGGTTGAAGGTGGATGCCACTGGGAACCAGGAATTGCTTGGCATGGAGTAAAGGTGATGAAGGAATAATACCAGGTAATGTTTGGCTTGGGACAGGAACAGATTGCCTCTGGACACTAGGAGGGTGCCAATGAACAACAGGGAATGCTTGCCGCAGGATACATTCATCTGCAATTACTTTTTAGATCAGCTGTTTGGGGTGCCAGACAACTCTCGGATTTTAAGTTCTTCACTTTCTTGTTTGCAGTATTTCTTTACTTTTGCTTTGCTTTTTGTTTCCATTCACTTTTTAGTTGTGCTGTGCGTTTTTTGCTTGCATTCACTTTTTAGCTATGCTGTGCTTTTTGTTTGCATTCACTTTTTTGTTGTGTTGTTTTTTTGTTTGCATTTACTTTTTAGTTGTGCTGTGCTTTTTTGTTTGCTTTCACTTTTTTGTTGTGTTGTCATTTTTTGTTTGCATTCAGTTTGTAGTTGTGCTGTGCTTTTTTGTTTGTATTCACTTTTTCATTGTGTTGTAATTTTTTGTTTGCATTCACTTTTTAGTTATGTAGTTTTTTGTTTGCATCCACTTTTTAGTTGTGTTGTGCTTTTTTGTTTGCATTTAGTTTTTAGTTCTGCTGTATGTTTTTGTTTGCATTCTCTTTTTAGTTGTGTTGTGGTTTTTGTCTGCCTTCACATTTTATTTGTGCTGTGCTGTTTGTTTGAATTCACTCTTAAATTTTAGTCCTGCCGAGCTTTTATTTTGCTCTCACTCTTAAATTCTTTACATTTCTTTTTGTTTTGCTACTTTATTTTTTTTTTGTGGCACAACACTTTACGTTTTCTTTTGTTGCTTTATTTTTTGTTTACATTTCATTGTTTTAGTTGTTGCTCTACTTACTAGACTGAATTTCATTTGGTATGTGTTTTGCACATCCGAGCCACCCTAAAAATCTCCTGCTCCAGGCACCACTCCCACATTCTCACTGCCTCCTTGCAGACAGGGTAAGAGTGTGCTCCTTCTTGTTTGTTGACATAGTTCATGACCAACTTATTGTCTATCTTGAGAACTGTCTTTTGGCTAACCAAGTTCACTAGGGTTTTCAGATCGTACATAACTGTACACATCTCCAGTGCACTGATGTGGAGAGCTGTTGCCGATGGGTCCCAGACACATCGTGTCTGAAGACCCTGGCAGTGGACTTCTCACTGCAGCAGGGAGGCATCCATGGTGACAGTCACCTGTGGATCTGATGGGGAGAAGGGGAAGCAATGGAAGAGGCTGGCTTTGTCCTTCACTGACCACCACATCAGGGACTTCCATGGGGTTTGGTCAATGAATGGGATAGTTTAGTGGCTGCGATGCCTGTGACCATCTAAGTACTAAGCATCCACTGAGCTGTCCTCATGTGCAGCCTTGCCAGAGGCATTGTGAAAACTGAGGAGGCTATTGGGCCCTACATGCATTGCATGGAGTGGGCTAGCACGGTCTTACATTCCATGGGTAGCATGCCATCTGCAAGACTACCCATATTCTGCTGTCTGAGAGGAAGCTCCGAGCCTGGGTCATGTCCAGAACAGCTCCTATGAACAGCACTTCCTGGGAGGGCTCCAGCTGAAACTCTGAAGCACTCAGCAGAACTTCCATGGATGCTAGAAAAGGAAAGGCAGTGGCCACTGCCTGCTCGGTCTCCTGTCTGGATGGGCTTGAAATTAGCCAGTCGTCGAGATACAGGAAGACTTGAAGATTCTAAGATGTGAGTGCTGTAAAGCACTTTGTAAAGACTTGTGGCACTGAAGAAAGCCTAAAGGGTAAGACTCTGAACTGGCAGAGTTGCCCCTCCACACAGAACCAGAGGTATTTGTGGTAGTTGGGGTACACCAATATGTGTTGATATTCATCCTGTATTTCTAATGATGCTAGTCAATCCTGATGCTTCAGGTAAGTTAGCAAGGACTCCAGAGAAATAATTTTAAATTGTTCTCAATCCATGCATTTGTTCGGATTTCTGAGGTCAAGAATGGGGCACATACCACAGGATTTCTTTGGTACCAGGAAGCAGTGGGAGTAGAACCGTGTGTTTTTTTTCAGACTCTAGCACTATTTCCACTGCCCTGTTTTTCAGATGGCCCACAATCTCCTGTGCCAGAAACTCTGACATGTGAGCTGACAGGGGAAGTTGCCTTCCGTGAGGACTGACTAGAGAGGTTTCCAACAATTCTAGGTAGTACCCTTCTCAGATGATCAATAGAATTCACTTGTCTGTCAAGATGGATTCCAACTGATGGTAAAACTGGGTTAGGCATCCCCCTACTGAAGAAGCGATCAGCCTCAGGCAGATGAAGCAGACCTGTGTCTAGAGCTTTAGATGCTGGCACTGAGCATTTTTGGCATCTGTGTCTTCAGCTGTGCTTTCTTCTGGGCCTAGGGAGACCGAGATTTAGTGTTTTGGGCTCCTTTACCCCCCTACCATGAATGGACTGCTTGCCATGAAAATAGCCGCATCATCTGCCTCTTTGACAGCTGGGGTGAAGCCAGGAGTGCTGCCTGATACAAATACCTGCAGCTACAGAGTGAGCTGCGGCATCAAAAGCATCCGTAAAGGGTTTGTGCTGATGGCTGTTAGAGTCTATACCTTGTTTAACAGCAAGCAACCTTTCTTGTTTTGTCTCTGTGTCTGGCAGAGCCTCTGCCAGACACTTAAGCTTGCACCAAAGGGTATACTTCTACTTAGAGAAATTGGCCTTGGTAGCTACTGCTTTTTTGTTTGCATTCAAGTTTTCAGTTGTGCTGTGCTTTTTTGCTTGCATTCACTTTTTCGTTGTGTTGTAATTTTTTAATGCCAAGGGGAACTACGGCATAGACCTGCATGCCCATGGTGTCTACCTTGCTCAACTCATTATTAATGGGGTGCATGGTGACCTCCTTGGGCACTATGGCTTTGTCATTCTCAGCAAAAATAACAATGGCATCCACTATTGGCTGATTGAAACACATGGGCTAAGATTTAGGCAGCATGTATTTCTTGTCTGACTGCTTGGAGACAGCTGCCACAATAGCAAGGATCCTCCAAGTCTCCTCAGACTGTGTCTACATGGTTGGCTGGATTGAAGGAATTAGAACAGGACATTAGGCACATTTAGAATATCCAGTCCCAGGTGAATCAGTAAATTATCAAGGGTTTTTGATGATCTGTGGATGAGCAAAAGATTATCATTGACGATTACTGAGGATCATATTAGTTCTGTCTTACACAACTATAAGTCACATTAGTAATACTAAAAAGTGTTGTTACTGACATGAAAATATGAATGTTAACTATCAACAGAAGCACATTATAATGCAAACCATCTTTAGTTAAGTTTTAGTCCCGTTAAGAAGAGCACATGAGATGTTAGGTATAGTACATATACGTGGTGATTTGCATATGCAGCCCATGATGCTTTGCATTGTGAGGGCATGTGTGACTTTGTATTTTCTTGAAACTTGGCTTCCCAGCCAAATGCCCTTTGGGGTAACCCTTGCCTCAGTGTTTACGCACAGAGGTTCTTTGTCTTTTAAAAGGTTTTTTATTTTAATGGGTTCACCACAATATATCCCAGGCACACTGCCTTAGGGGTAGCTGGTCCAGTCCACTGGGGTGTTAAACAGACGAGGCATACTGATGAGTCCTGGTAGGACGAAACACGTGTCTATGTCTTCTGTTAGCACCCTTTGCAAACTGTGTGAGAGGCCTCTCGGCACCATGCAATTCTGCTTAAAGTTGGACCAGCATAACATTCTGTGGTGATTTGCATATGCAGCCCATGATGCTTTGCATTGTGGGGGCATGTGTGACTTTGTATTTTCTTGAAACTTGGCTTCCCAGCCAAATGCCCTTTGGGGTAACCCTTGCCTCAGTGTTTACGCACAGAGGTTCTTTGTCTTTTAAATGTTTTTTTTATTTTAATGGGTTCACCACAATATATCCCAGGCACACTGCCTAGGGGTAGCTGGTCCAGTCCACTGGGGTGTTAAACAGGCGAGGCATACTGATGAGTCCTGGTGGGAACGAACAAATGTCTATGTCTTCTGTTAGCACCCTTTGCAAGCTGTGAGAGGCCTTCGGCACCATGCAATTCTGCTTAAAGTTGGACCAGCATAACATTCTGTGGTGATTTTCATATGCAGCCCATGATGCTTTGCATTGTGGGGCATGTGTGACTTTGTATTTTCTTGAAACTTGGCTTCCCAGCCAAATGCCCTTAAGGTAACCCTTGCCTCAGTGTTTACGCACAGAGGTTCTTTGTCTTTAAATGTTTTTATTTTAATGGGTTCACCACAATATATCCCAGGCACACTGCCTTAGGGGTAGCTGGTCCAGTCCACTGGGGTGTTAAACAGGCGAGGGCATACTGATGAGTCCTGGTAGGACGAAACACGTGTCTATGTCTTCTGTTAGCACCCTTTGCAAACTGTGTGAGAGGCCTTTCGGCACCATGCAATTCTGCTTAAAGTTGGACCAGCATAACATTCTGTGGTGATTTGCATATGCAGCCCATGATGCTTTGCATTGTGGGGGCATGTGTGACTTTGTATTTTCATAGTACATATACATTTGCATAACTAATTTGCATATTTCTTGCAAATTATAAAAGCACAGTTTATGGACTGTGGTAATTTCTATTGTTAAAATATTTTTGCCTTAACAGAATTAGTTTGCAGACTTAGGAAAGTTTCTGAATATAAACCAGGTACTTGTAGGAACTCACCACAGCTCTAAAGGAAACCACTGAGTGGAGCTATATAAACCAATCTGAGCTTTTCCAACACTTCTATGAAGTGAGGAGTTAGAGTAAGTATAACTCAAAGCAATGTGACTGTGTAGAAGATGTGTAATGGCTGATGATTCCAATGAACTTGTCTAGTTAGAAGGCAAGATGCTTTCCATGAGTATAGAAGAAAGACAAATTATTTTTCTCTTAATTTATTGTAGTAATCTTGACAATGGTCAATCATGAAAAATTGTGATACTATGAGGTCATCATTAAGCACAATCATTATTTCCATAACATTGTGGTTTTTGATTGGTGGCCATTTAACGTTCATGTTTAATCACTGTTTGATATGAACACAGTGATGGTTTTTGAAGTTTGAACATGATCTTTGAATATACGAACATATGAAATCACCAGCAGAAACAGGCCATAGCAGACTTTGAAGTCTGCTTGACTGTGCAGCTCAGTCTATATTACTGGAGCTTCCCCCTTCCCGAGACTGCCCACCCTCACACTCCATTTCCCCCTCCCCTTTCTTCCTCCAGTTGTAACACTCCCTTGTACTCTGTCCCACCCCCTTTTAAAGCTTCCCAACATTTTCAGTGTTACCACCTCCTCTTGCAGATCATTCCACTCTGACACCTCCCTTTCTGTGAAAACGTTCCTACTCATTCCTTTTTAAATCTACCCCCACCAGCTTCAGACTATTCACTCTTGTGGTCCCCTCCCTTTTCAAATGGAAAAAGCCCACCATTTTAACCTTGTTTAAACCTTTTAGATTCTTTAAGGTTTCTATCATATCCCACTTTCCATCCTGTCCTCCAGGGAATACATATTGATCGCCTGTAGTCTCTCCTCATATGGTTTGTCCCCCATGCCCTGGATCATCTTGGTCACCCTGTATTGTACCACCTCCAGTAGCCTGATGTCCTTCTTCAAATAAGGGCACCAAAACTGCACACAGTACTCAAGGTGTGGTCTCACCAATGACCTGTATAAAGGCAGAATGACTTCCTCTCTCCTGGATGTGATACCCCTGGAGATACATCCCAGCATTTTATTTGCCTTGGCTGCCACCTTGTTGCACTGCACAGAGTGTTTCATGTTAACCCTGGCTATCATCCCTAGATCCTTTTCCTCCACTAAGCTGGACACCTGTACGCCCCCAGCTAGTAGCTGGCCCCAGGATTCCTAGCTCCCATGTGTATGACCTTGCACTTCTTAGTATTGAACCCCAACTGCCAGATGCCAGACCAGTTATCCAGCCTAACTAGATCCACCCTGAGCCCTGTCTCCCCTCCTCTGTGTCCACTCTCCCACAGAGCTTAGTATCATCAGCCAACAGGCAGATTTAACTTTTTATTCCATATGCTATGTCATCAATAAAGATGTTGAATAACACTAGTCCAATTACTGAGCCCTGTGGGACACCACTGGTTACAGGTCAAGGTATGGATAGCTCCCCACTACCATCACCCTCTGGTTCCTGTTCTGCAGCCAGCTCTTGACCCACCCCAGCAGTCTGTCCCTGACTCCCAGGTTACTAATTTTGCTGAGCAACCTTCCATGTGCCATGGAGTCGAAGGCCTTTCTAAAGTCCAGGTACATGACATCTACCACCTGGCCTTTGTCTAACGACCTTGTAACCCAGTCGAAGAAGTCTATCATGTTGGTCTGGCAGGATCTCCCCATGACAAACCCATGCTGCCAGTCATCCTGGAGACCATTTACCTCCAGAAAGTTCACCAGTCTTTCTTTAAGAATGGTCTCCATTAACTTGCCTAAAATGGAGGTTAGGCTGACCAGCCTGTCATTATCATGTTTATCTCTGGGGCCACTCTTGTGGAGTGGTACCACAAGTGTCATTCTCCAGTCCAAGGCACACATCCCATCTCCAGCGAGGTGCTAAACAGATCCACCAGAGGGGCAGCCAGGGCACCCACCAGCTCTACCAGAACTCTTAGGTGCACGCCATCTGGGCCACGTGCCTTGTCCACCCGAAGGACCCCAAGACCATTAAAAACCCTGTCCTCCTTGAGCTCCCCCTCTGTTTCATCCTCCCTCCCCAATCAAACCCTTGTTTTTCCCTGCAGCGTAGGTCCATCCTTTTCCTTAGAGAAGACAGAGCTGAAGTATGCATTCAGTGCCTCCGCCTGTTCCTTACTATTGCCCACCCACCAACCTGCCTCTTAATCTGGACAATCCCATCCTTACTACTTCTTTCCTCTTTTATATGTCTGAAAAAATCCTTCTCCCCTTCCATGATCCCCTGTGCTAGCCTTAGTTCTCTTGCTGCTTTAGTTGCTCAGACCACATGCCCTGCCTCACCGGATCTGCAAGTGCAAATCTCCCTATCCTCTTCCTTCCTAGTATGTTCATACTTCTGAATGGCTGCCCTCTTCTTTCTCACTTTCACTGCCACATCCTTGTTGAACCAGTTTGGTCTCTTGGTTCTGGAACTATTTCTCCAAGCCTTTGTACATATGTTTGTGGCCTCAATCGGTCCTGACTTAATGATGGATCATTTCCGATCTGCAGCCATCTCCAGCCTGATTTTCTCAAAGTGCCCCACTAGGATTTCACCCATCCCACTAACATCTGCACTACTGAAGTCCACCACCCTTGCCTTGGTTTTGGCTGCTTCCTTTCCCATATTGAGGCAGAACCACGCTGAGTGGTGGTCACTGCCCATGAGGGGTCCTCCACTGTTTTTTTCCTGGACATGCTCTCCATATAACACAACTGATAATAATCATTCATGACACATCATTATTAAATCATCATCTTTTCACTGGAGGTGCCTAGACTGATATATAGCTGCTGGCTCAAACTTCAATGTAGAATGCATAATTCTGAGCATAGCCTGGAAGGAGACAGCCTCCTGAGTTACAATGACAAGAATCTGTTCCAGGTTCTCTGGACCATAATAACAGTCACTGTCCTCACCACTGGAGATAATGAGGTCTGGATCAGACTCATCTCCCTCTAGTCCCTCCTCACTCAGAGTAGTAAAGAGGAGGGAATCAAAGAGCAGGCAGTGCAGGCTGTGGCCTTGCAACACCAGTGAACGTGGACCTGGTCCCTAATGGGGCCTCAGGAATGATGCCAGCAGTGACACCAAGGATAGCCCTGGGACTGTTCCCAAAAGGAACAATCCCAACACCGCAAGCCCATGCGATACCACAGGCAGTGTTGATGCTGCTACCTCAGTAGGCCAAAAAGAGCCTAACTTCACCACCGGACACAGCATCGCCAGTGGTGTTGGCAACCCCACTGACCCTGAAGGAACGGGCAGTGGCACCATGCTGCCCCATCCCCAGAGTGGATTGAGGTGACACCACAAGTGGAGCAGGCATTGGCAACACCAGCAGTGGCCCCAGCAAACAGGTTGGAGTCAGAATCAGCTGTGTCCCTACATCAAGTATCACCAAAGATTATGTCAGCTCAACTGACCCTGACAGATCAGAAGCCAGCACCAACAATGGCAATGCCTGACTTATACGCTAATCTCACTGTTCCATAAGAACTATCAATGGCCAAACTGCCCACTGGAGTCCCCTCTGTTGGACAGAGAGGGGCTCCAGGATTGAGACCTTGACCTTGCAGTTCCAGACATCCCTGGTGTCATAAATGATGATGGTTGGTAACCTGGGCCTACAGAATTAGAGTGTCACAAAGCAGAATAACCAGAGGACAACCTCCACCAGTGTTGTTTCTTCCCCTTATGTTTGTGGGAGGAGGTGGAGGCCAAATACCCAATGCAGAATGTGTGTGGGATCTGGACCTCTTTTTTTTTTTTGCAACTCCAACAGGACTGTCCATCTCCTGGGTACTGGACTGCCTGTTGCTGGAGCACCCCCCAAGAGAGAGGTGATGGCCAGAGACAGACCCATTGCCGGAGCAAGTTGCCTTTTCAGACTCCATACCTTCTTCCATGGTTGACCACTAGCATGAGGTAGGACTGACAGACATTGTAAATTTTTGTACGAAACTAACTAAACTGGCACAAAGATAGCAAACTGTAGCATATTTTAAACTAAAATCAAAGAACTAACTAAACTGACACAAAGATAACAAACTGTAGCATATTTTAAACCAAAATCAAAGCACTAAATGCTGTCATCGTATAGACAGTGAAGTTCTGGCCCCAGCATGGACAGCAGCAACGCTGCAGCTGTGTACTCAACTTCAGTGGAAAAAAGGAACTGAGGTGATTGGGGGATGGTGCCACTGTATACCAGCAGGTGCATGTCAGCCTTCCAGATGGCACAGGCCCATTAGGGGAATCTATGGAGATGATTGATTCTTGGAAGAGCCTATAGTTTTGAAACTTGGTAGGCTGTTAACTTCTATGACTGAGAAAGTACATGCCAGTTTTTAAAACCCTAGGTCCTAGGACATCTGAATTATAAGGCATCAATAAGGGGATTTTGATACAAATATGTAACCCTAACTACTGTGGTGCTCACCTCGCCACGATAATATTTACTATATCCTTTTCTAACCAAGTAAATGAACAGAAAAACAGGGGACACCCCCTAGACTTCATCTTCTATGGCTGTTTATGTACATCTGATTTCGCAAACTTCTGCTAGTAGCATCACGGTTGCTGTAGAAATGCTTATGATGTGGCAAACTGAGGATTGTGTTGACAGGTGTAGAGAAGCAGCCAGAGCAGATAAAGTCTAGGAACAGTGATCCTGTTTTCATATGAATATGCCTGGTTAGTACAGGATGAATTTACGTTTACCAGCCACTAGTCCGCAAGGCTAGTGCCTGGAAAAATCCACCAACCCCACAGACATTTGACTAGCAAACACATAAGTAAGTAAAAATGTTGTTTTCTAAATAATTGTTTTATTTTTGCTGACAGGCAAACAAGAAAGTATTCAGTGCTGGAGCATTCATTAAGACAAGTATGTTTTTACCGTGACAGATGCTGAACTTATTTTTGTAAATAAATGTTACCACATTAGCTAGGCTTGATATCTTTCAATGTTTTTGAAGGTTTCAAAAATTATTTTTTGTTTAAGCCATCATGCAACTTTATGCATCCAAATAAAAATAATTTTGTTACAGTTTTAAATAGTATTGATGCATTTAGAATAGCATCTGTACATAAAAACTGAACTAACAGGAAAGATTCTTGAAGGGAATGCAAACATTGCAGGGGTTGCCCACATTGTGGAAGCCCATGAAAAGATCTTTCAAATGAGGTATTAATGTTATCTATAGTTGTCAGAAGTCCTGAGATACAAGTATGTAAATCATCTGTACATTCAATCAGGGCAGAAGGTATTTCATGGGCTATAGAGACAGTGATATCACTGGAGGCAAGCTGTAATTCACAACATAGAGATCGTGCCCATTGACATCACTTTCTGTTTCAAGAGTTTTGTGGATTCGTTTCTTTATGTATCGCTTATCAAGGAAAGAGGCATTTATGTTCTTAGACATTTTTTGGTTTTTATTGATGTTTCATCAGATTCAAAATTCACAATTGCAAAGGTTTCTTCAGAACATCTGGATTATATACACAGTTTCTAAACCAGTTTCCATTTCTTACATGCATGAAAGCAGGAGTGGTGCATATTGCCTATACCGAAATAGGTTCTATTAAGTCTTTTTTGGGACTACAAAAGTCAAACCCTCCTGCTTCCATATGCTTCGATTAGAATGGTAATGTACCAGAATAAAATAATGAAATAGATAAAAATAGATGGTTGTTCATATACCTACAAGAAGAAATAGAAATCAGTGCAACAAAGTTTAAGGCTGGTTGCATTTCATAGGTCAAAATTATACTAAAAAAAAATACTTGATTAGGCTATCATTAAATAATCAATTCCTTACAAAATTTAAATAAACATTTAAACAGAATATAAAACAAAGATTTTACAGTGTTGCTAGATGAATGAACAGCTGATATAGAAAAACTACCCCCCCCCCCACACTGAGAATGAGAGGATTCTCAACACCAAGTAAGTTTGGTAACTTCAGGGGCACGATAGCAAAGCTCAAGTGCCTTCCTGATGTTACAAAATTACAAGGTGTTGAGAATCTGGTGAGTTCTCAATGGGGGGGGGGGGTTAATTTTTATAAAGCAGTGTGAATCTGTTTTTCAACCCCTGGCATTTAAACAATTTACAATTTAGTGTTTAAACTGCTACCATGGTGGTGGTACCTAGAGTGGTTTACTAAGGTTAATTTCAAACTGCCGATTCTTCTTTTTTTTTTTTGGCAATTAAAGTTATTGAAAATATTTCTAATAATAAAACACAAGCACCAGTCAAACCAATTAACAATAAAAGACTACCCCCCCAAAAAAAATTACAGCAATAAACAAACACTAGCACAGTTCATTGACAGCACCATGACGCTTAATCATGACAATTTTAAGCAGGCACTGTTTCAAATAAAGCAGTTCGTTCCTACCTACAATTAATCCTATACCTCACCTCCAGGTCTCCAGGCCACCAAGTCTCTCTATAATGCTTCCAATGCCCTGAGCCAAAACTCCCTCTACGGCCACCATTTGGTCCAGGATCCCCACCCCCTCCTTTGCCTCTATATACTTGAAGGTAAGTCAGTAAGCCTTTGCTCTATCAACCGCATGATGAAGTTTTGCTGTCATCCACTCAGGCTGTAACAGCATTTTACAATTAGTTAACTGCTGTTACACTGTAGGTGGGTCTGGCTGGAGATACAGAACCTAACCCTAGCCCTAGTATGTTTCAGCCTCCTACTTACCTCTCTCCGTAGGGGTGTTGACAAAATTGCTGATTTAAATGTAAGAAGCCTTATCCCTAACTTGGATGAGCTCACAGCTTAGGCAAACCATTTCAAACCAGATATTCTTGGTATCACTGACACCTAGTTAAAGCCTAATATATCCAGTAACCTCTGTTACCTAAAGGGCTACAATTTAAGATACGACAGGACCTCTTCAGTGGAACCATGATTTATTAAAAAGCCCATTTAAATGTCTCTGTCCCTAGCCCCCCAATTATAAGCTTGCATTTTGAGCTGTGTCATGCTACTTCTATTTTAGATCATTTAAAGAAACTCTGTGGGAAGTCTTTAAAGCCTTCCTTTGGGGTAAAATTATTTCTTAAACTGTTGCTCGCAAAAAAGCCATGGATGCGAAGTTTGTTTTTCTTGGAACAGCAGTTGTCAGCCTTAGAGCATCAGCATAAAGTGACTCCAAAGGATCCCTCACTTATCTGTTGTATATGGGATCTAAGATTCCAGATTAATACTCTAAATATGCAGCAGGTGGAATTTGGCTTGTATAGGACTAGGCAGGCTTACTGGGAGGAGGGTGAACAAGCAGGCCACTTGCTAGACTATTGGCTTAAGCAAATGGAGGCTTCTCATAAAATTCCATGGGGTTTGATGTGGGGATTCTTTGATTACGGATCTGGTGGGAATTAATTCTGCCTTTCAAGAGCATTATTTGCAGCTTTACGCTTCAAGAAGGGTTCAGGGAGCACCAGCCTTGGATATTCAGGAGTTTTTAGATTCCTTAGCTCCCCACAGTCTTACCCCTGAGCAGTGTCAGCAATTAGATGCCCCTGTGATAGAGTTTAAGATTCAAAGGGCAATTAGTCAGTTGAGTGGATGTAAAACCCCGGGACCTGATGGGTTTCTGATCTAGCTTTATAAGGTAGTGGGGGTTTAGTATACCCTCAGCTTGAAGCTATCTTTATGGAGGCCTGGTGGACAGGAGAGCTCCACCAGAATATGAATGATGCTGTTATTACTGTTTTGGTTAAGAAGAACAATGACCCCTTTCAGTATTCTAGTTACTGCCTTATCTCGCTCCTCAATGTTGATTATAAAGTTCTGGCAAAAATTCTAGCTAACCATTTGGTTTCAGTACTGCCACATTTGTTTCATCCTGCCCAGGTGGGGTTCATGGTGGGGACAAGATGGGATGGATCATATTCGCTGTTTGGTTGATTTAATCTGGGCTTCACCTTCGTTGTCCAAACCAACCATGGTGGTGGCCTCAGACATGGAGAAGGCCTTTGATTCTGTTGAGTAACCTTGTTTGCTGTTTTGCATAAATTTGATTTTAAGTCTGCTTTCTTCATTAGATACAGGTTATTTATTCATTGACACATGCAAGGGTTCTTACTAATGGGAAATTGTCTTCCCTGATTTTGCTGGGTAGAGGAACGTGTCAGGGATGCCCCCTGTCTCCAGCCCTTTTTCTACTTGCTAGTGAGCCTCTTGCTCAGAAATTAGGGGATTCTTCAGGGGATTGAGGTGGGCTTGGCCCTTTATAAAAGCATGTTATTTGTAGATGATATTCTATTGACTTTGAGGTTCCTCTTTACCTTGTCTTATTCGGCTGTTGGATAATTTGTCTTCTTTATCTGGATTGAGAAATAATTGGTCTAAGACAGAAGTTTTCCCCCCTGAACTCTTCTTGTGCTGTTTATTCAGTGGCACCCACAGGGCCGCATTGGGCAATAGATCCTATTAAATACCTGTATTTTTATTTCTACTGATTTGCATGAATGGCTTTCTTTGAACTTTACACCTCTCCTTAAGCGGCTTCGGGAGGATGTGTCTAGGTAGAAGCACCTTCAGTTGTTCCTTTGGGGTAAAGTTTAGGCTTTACAAATTATGGTTCTCCCGAAGTTTTTATATGTTATTTGATATTTACCCCTTATGGTCCCTGAAAATGTGTGGAAGCAACTTTCGGCTTTGGTCTCCAAGTTCCTTCGAGAAGGTGGTAAACCTCATTTTATTACTCCATATGCTAAGGGGGGGGGTTTGTTTACCTTGGTTTAAAGGCTATTATCTTGCATCTGGTCTTTGTTCACTTTGGTTATGGCTTCATGCAGAAAGGTTACCATCCCCACCCTGATGGGTAGAACTGGAGCGGGCATTGACTAACAACTTCCCCCGATGCCATTATCTGGGATTCTAAGTCTTTTCCCAAGCCCTTTCCTACTCAGGAGTATTTCTGCCTCATGCAGAAGTCCACTAGGGTTGTTTTGGGTCTTCAGTGGGACATCCCTCCACATCTTTGCCCCCTTTGGTTTAATTCTAGACTTAGTATGGGGGGGGTGTCTCTGTTTTGGCTGGCATGAAACCAAGGGGTTTGAGGTGCCCTGGGGATCTTTTCTCCCATTTCTAGGCATTTGAAATCCTTTAGTGACCTCCAACAAGAGGCTTCACTGCCCTCGTCGCATTCTTGGTGTTGTCTTTAGTTGGGGCATCTCCTACAGTCTAGGATGGGGTCTTAGCTTTGACTCCCTGGGCCTGGGAGATGGGAAGAAATTTTCTGGACGAGGTCTAAGGATGAACAGTTTCCGTCTTTACCTAAACTGGGACATATATACAAAGCCTTACTGGATGAGTACACCCCGGGTATGAGTTGGTTGCATTTGCAGTGGGAAAAGATGCTAGGTTATCCTCTTACAAATGAGGAGTGGACTCATATTTGGACAAATGCCTATGGGGCTTGTAGGAACACTGCAAGTAGGTTAATGCAGCTGAAGACTTTGTTATTTTGGTATTGTACCCCTTCATCTTTGTATACTATGCATCTGACTTTGAACTTTATGTGTTGGCACTGTGGTCAGCAAAAGGATACCCTGCTTATCCTCCTGCTGGACTGTCCTAAGATAAAGCATTGATGGGGTCAAATTCTTTCTTCTTTGCAATTAATTTTGGGGCTCAAGGTCCCGTTGGATGCTTCTCTGTTAGTTTTAGGGAATACTTTGTAGTTCCCTTTGACTAACAAGTTCCAGTGGGAATGGTTTATGTCTGCCATTACTGAAGCTAAGCACCCTCTTTTACATAGGTAGTGCACAGCTGTTCCCCCTTCCTTTGAAGGCATGTTTAAATTGGTGGGATTGAAACAGCTGTCATTTTTAGCTGCTGACAAACTTTGGTACTTCTTTCGAATCTGGCAGCCCATCTTCTCCCATTATGGGACTAGTCTGTCCCCAAGTAGACTTTTCATTCTCACACATAAATTCTGTGCCTTTTGTGGTATTGGATTTCATTCATTAGCTGCGACTGATAAACGATGTCTCCCTTCCTGCTTCCTATTTGTTCTGCTACATTTATTGTTTGCTCTAGTAACAGCAGCATCTTTGTTCTATGATATTTGTTTGTTTATACTGTTGTTTGCAGTCTTTATATTGTATTAGTATGTTAGCTGGTTGTGATTTGAATGGACCTTGATATTTCGCCCTTCATTGGCCTTTCCTTGTATCTGTATTCTGTTTGTGGTAATGGACTGTTAAGGGGGTTGGGTATTGACATTCTTTATATTTAGACTATTATGTATTCTTACTAGATGTTTTCAGACTATGCGTATTGTGTTCTTATTCTGGGTGATCGATCACTGCATTTGTATGTTATCACTTAAATGTTCTTTACTTTTAAAATGCTAATAAAGTATTAATTAAAAAAAGAGCAACTCCACCTCTTTTGTGTATTTATAGCACCTGCTTGCAGTCAACAAGTGTTTCTATCCCTTATCAGCAGCGTTGGCTCCCTTGCTCAAAATAAAGAATTCATCCTCTTTGGCGACTTTAATATTGACTGGCTAAAATGTAAGAACACTATTACTAAAGCTATCTCTTAACAAACTGCAGCTCACCCATATCATTCTAACCCCATCAGGCTCTCTAACAATGGCCAGTGTGTCACTCTTTTCTGACTGGGTGCTAGTGTCAAGAACAGACAGAGTGGTCTGTTTGGGTGTGCTCCCAGATGCTATCAGTGATCACTCCTCAGTGTTTTATATATGGCAGACAACACCTCCTAAGGTCCATCCTTGTCTGATTCACTTTCATGACTTCTTTTGGTTTGATCCCATTCAATTTAAACACGAAGCTGCTAGCCAAGAGTGGTCTAATCTGTGAGCTGCTACTGAAATTAGTCCGGCTCCTTCATATTTCTGTATATCATTTGTTGGTCTGCAGGATAAGCATGCTCCCCTAGCTACTAGGAGGGTCCCAGGCCCAATAATAAAATGGTTATAGCATGCCTTACTGTCCTTGTTCAAAAAGGCAAATGCTGGGCAACCTTTAAGGCCACCACCTTTGCCTGTTAGTGGATATGCTACAGAGAGCTTAGAAAAGAATACAGACAGGACACATGGCAGAATAAAAGCAGCTACTGTAAACCCGTTTGAATCCTCCACTGGTAATCCGTGTCACTTTTGGAAATATATTAAGAAAACCTTGGGTCAGGATGGTACCCTCACCCCTACCAATATGAATGTTGGAGGAGTAAATTGCAATAATCCAACCACAATTTTGAATGCTTTCAAATACCATTTTTATTTACCGACCTCTCAGCATATATTGGGACAAGTCCCCGTCCTTCATCTAGCTTGGCATCCTCTTCCACTCCTGAATGGTACCCTGTCAAGTGAGCTGTACCAGAATAGCACCACACTATTTGGCATTAGTTGGATAAGCACTCACATGGAAAGTGACTGGGGATTTACAGTGCTTGCTGTAAGCGCTCCCCTGGTCGCTGTCCATGGTGCTGGTGCATCACAAGGGCACCAGCATCCAGAGAGCTAGCTGAGCTGCTCCTGTGGTGTGGAGGGCTGGAGTATCCAGCAGTTCAGCCAGTACCAGTGGAGACCAGGGTTCTAATTCTGGTCTCCAAGCTTTTAGCAATTCCTTGGGACTTAGTTTTATTTTTTTACATGGGGCCGTAATGGCCCTGCGAATTTAACTTTCCCCAGGATCAATTCCCCCTTGGAGTGAGAATCCTAATGACGGGGAGGAGTGCTGGGGCAGCACCCCCTCATGTCGGGGGTGGAGCCCCCCGCAAAAGAAAAATCGATGCCATTTTTTCCTGACGCAACTTGCTGACGCTATTCTGGTCAACACTCTTTAGACCCTGTGCTCTCCTGAATTGGTACAACATCCTCCTTTTTCTTTTGAAAGCATCAGGGTCTCCGATGTGTGCAGACTCCTGAGGCAGATCCTGGAAGCTAAGTCTGCTGGATCATATGAGATCAAGTCCAGACTCCTTAAAGTTGAGGCTAACAAACTGGCTCCCTCGATAACTAGAATTTTTAATTTGTCCCTCTCCTCTCAAATTCTACCTGATCCATAAAGATGCCTCACATTATACCTGTGCTTAAAAAATAGGTAACTATACAACTCTCTGCAATTATAGACCCATTGTTACCCTACCTATACTTAACAAGGTCATGGACAAAATTATTGCCACTCAGATCTGGAGCATCTCTCAGCCCATGATCTCCTCTCCTCAGCTCAGTATGGATTCCACTGGAACAATAGCAATTGCTTAGTTTAAAAACTTCCACACTCCACACTGGAGTTCACCAGGGTTCCATACCTGGCCCACTACTTTTTTCCATGTTCATTAATGCACTCCCTGCTGAAACCCTCAATTGTAAAGCAGTCCTCTATGAAGATGACTTAGTCCTCTACCATAGTAATAAGTCTCTGGAAACCATCTCAGCCACCCTCACACTAAACTATGGTGCTGCACATAAATCACATAAATGATTCCTCTCCAGCAAGCTCCTCATAGATGAAAAGAAGAAAAAAGCCATGCTCATTGGCTTCAAACCTTTCCTTGCCAAGGTCACCAAATCAAACTCCTCCCTCCTTGTACTCACCCCAGCTGCCCCCCCCCCAAAAACTGTTCCCTCCTTCAAATATCTAGGTGTGACCGTTGATCCCTCCATAACTTTCAAGGAACATATAACCAACACTGTGAGGAAAATTCACCAAAAGTTAGGTGCTGCCTACCGACTCAGTTAACTTCTGTCTCCTGAGGCTCACCTAGCTATTGCACAAGGAAACCTACTGCCCCCTTCTTGACTGCTGCTCCCTTGTATACTCATTCATGACCTCTTCTCTATACTCTCACCTAAACACAACATATAATTCCATCTGTTTTTTGTTTTAATTGGGTTCACCACAACATAACCCAGATCGACCATCTTAGGGTAGCTGGTTCATTCCACTGGGGTGTCAAACAGACGAGGCATACTGATGAGTCCTGGTAGGACGAAACACATGTCTATGTCTTCTGTTGGCACCCTTTGTAAACTGTGTGAGAGGCCTTTCGGCACCATGCATTTCTGCTTAAAGTTGAACCAACATAATATTCTGTGGTGATTTGCATATGCAGCCCATGATGCTTTGCATTGGGAGGGCATGTGTGATTTTGGATTTCTTTGAAACTTGGTTTCCCAGCCAAATGCCCTTTGTGGTAACCATTGCCTCAGTGCTTGCACACAGAGGTTCTTTGTCTTTTAAACTGTTTTTTGTTTTAATTGGGTTCACCACAACATAACGCAGATTGACCATTTTAGGGTAGCTGGTTCATTCCACTGGGGTGTCAAACAGGCAGAGCATACTGATGAGTCCTGGTAGAGATGAAAAAATGCTATGTCTTCTGTTGGTACCCTTTGAAACTGTGTGAGAGGCCTTTTGGCACCATGCATTTCTGCTTAAGTTGAACCAGCATAATATTCTGTGGTGATTCGCATATGCAGCCCATGATGCTTTGCATTGTGGGGGCATGTGTGATTTTGCATTTCTTTGAAACTTGGCTTCCTAGCCAAATGCCCTTTGGGGTAACCATTGCCTCAGTGCTTGCACACAGAGTTTCTCTGTCATATAATTCCATCATTGCTTTGTCCACCAAGCCCCCTACTCCACCCATCACTGCACACTGTACCAGTCCATAGGGTGGCTCCCAGTACAGGGTTGTTTTGACTATGCCATGGGCTGCTTAGCAGATAATTCTCTAAGGAACAATCAGCTGTCCCCCTGCTCTTCACTACTTACTGACAGGGTGGTTTCTAGGGACCTCAAGGTTTCCTCCATTCCTCCTCTGGAAGTTCCATGCATCTCTTCTGTTATGGGTAGTAAAGTCTACTCTGTCTCTGCCTCCTCCCTTTGGAACAGACTCCCATCATCCATCCACTCATCCCCCTTCCACCTGTTCTTCAAAACAAACATTAGAGCCTGGCTTCTGACTGAGTCCACTAGGGCCCATAATCCATCCATGCTCTAGGATGTACCGTGTGCTGCCTACCCTAACTCACAATCCTGCACTCAACCCTGATCTTCCTATGTTCTTTACTCCCTAGCATCATATGCCCTCCTACACATCTCCTCTCCTGTCCTGTCCTGATCTCCTAGTAATCCATGAAGCTTGTCTGTTGGAAATTGACTTGTTTTTCTATTTTTTGTCAGATACCCTATGTTAGCTTAAACTGCAGCATGCTACAGCATGCAGCCACTGATGCTAGTGTACCATCACCACTTCTGTATTATATTTGGATTTTTGTGTCTATATGTACAAATTGTATTGCTCATATCATGTTTTGACCTCTTAAATCCTGTATCCCTGTATTGTACTTCTGATGTATTTACTGACTGAACTGTTTTTACTGTGTCATGACTTCATGTTGAGGTATTTTTTCATCCTGTATCCCTGTATTGTATTTCTGTTGATGCTTGTTGTCTGCCACTTTGTGGCCTGGATCATGACTGAAAATGGTTGTTTGGATTAGCTTGCTTACCCAGTTACCAAAGACATAGATAAATAAATAAAATCAATGTGACTAAGTGTAAGGTTCTTTATTTAGACCCCAAAAAATTCAGTTCAGGGGAACTATTTAAACAGCAAACAACTAGCAGCAAAATAACATGAAAAAAGTGGACATTATCACTGATGTGATGTTAAAGCTGTTACAGCAATGTGCAGCAACTGTAGGTATGGCAAATCAACTGCTAGGCTGTGCCATAAAGGGTGTAACATGCCATGAGAGTGATGTGATTTTTCAAATTATGGTCACTGGTAATTCTTCACTTGATAGCTACAGTATACGTAACTCTGGTCACCACAGTACAAAACGGATAGTGCAGCAATCAAGAGAGTGCAGCAGACAGCAACTAAAATGATTAAGAAGAATTTGCACTTATATAGTGGTTTTCACACACATTGTATCCCAAAGCACTTAACAAGCAATGAGAGACTGTCAGTGAAGTGAGTGTTACGTGCACTGGCAGCTGTTTTGAACAGCAGCACTGAAAGACAGCCTTGGACAACTGCATGATTAATTTTATAGGATGGGAAATGTTGGCCAGGACACTGGGAAAAGACTCTGGTTGAGGCATGGCTTCTGCCCTGCCTCCCCCCATGGGAAGAGAAAAAATGCAGACTTCTGAAAAGGCATGTCACACTCCCACAGTATGGGCTACATAGTATAAAAATGGCTATGAGATGAGAGCTCACTCCCACTCGTCTCCAGACACTAGACAGAAAACCTATATACAAACTGATCCTACAGACTGAATGCCAATCTGAAACAGATCTCCCTTGTTGTCCAGCAACACAGATTCACAAGGTTCTTGTCTAACCTGAGAATGTCCCCTTTTGCATGGGATTGCACATGGTTATGTAATTATGGAAGAATACATGTTAAAGGCAGTAACAAGCACAAGCAGATCACAGACAGATACTGCCCCGGAGATGCCTGTGGACAGATCATAGAAATGCAGCAACATCTGTTTCTGGATATATATATATATATAAAACCCTTTTGGAGCTTCCTTGCAGAAGCATGGAAAGAACCTTTTTTTCTGAATCTGGATTACCAGACATTGAGTTATGGCCCCATAGACAGCTCCTTTGGTAAATATCATACTGACACTATACATGTTATTTTTGTCATTATTAGGTATTTTATTTGGCAGGCTTAGTGTATGTGGGTTCTATGGCAAAGATCTGTTACTTATTCAGAACTCAATAATATTCGTAAGACTTTAAGTAGAACAATGCAGTTAGATATGTTATGTTTCTCTAAGGAAAAAGTTAAAAGGTATGGACTAACAGTGACTCCTGGTGTGCATAACAAAGTAATAAGGATCTATTGTTAACAGACTTGATATTGCCTTACCTTTGTCTTGTTATGATTTCTTGATTTTCTTTTTGTTTACTCTGTATGATGGAATTTTCTTTTTGTTTTTTATTTTTGTTGAAAATATTGTACCTGACTGTAATGAAATCCAACTTTCAATAAAACCCCCCCTCCTCTTGTGAAAAGTGCCATGGGTTCTTTTACTTCCACATGGACACCCACCAGGACAGCACTGGAGATGGGCAGAAGAGACCTCAGTTTAAGGACAGCACACCCTGACAGTACAGCACCCCCACTGTACTGTACTCAGGTGCCAGCATTTATGGTGTGAGCCCAATCCCAGTGTGGAACCAAAACCCACAATCTTCTTGCCCAGGGGCAGATGTGATACCAACTGAGCCATGTTACCACCACAAGAGGACGGAGAGGTTAAGCTATGAGGAACATCTGGATGAGCTAGGTATGTTTTCACTGGAAAAATGCTAAGAAGGATGTGAATTCAGTTTTTAAAACATTAAAACGATTGGAATAGCTGGAAAAGGGAAATCCTTTTTAGCTTGTTCAGGGCAGTAGAGCTTGAGGGCATACCTTATGCATGTGGGAAGAGAGTTAGAAATAACATGAAGAAGATTTTTAGTCACTCAAAGACTGCTAAACTAGGGAACCAGCTCTCAAAGAAGGTGGCACAAGTGGACAGTGTTAAACCTTTGAATCTTAAGTTACACAGTTCTTCATGAACAACAATATTGCTGGAAACAACATTGAACTAACTGGGAAGGGAGGGCAACACAGAGAATGCCTAACAGCAGAATTAGTATGTCTGGGAGGAAAGGGAAGGACACTTGTCCTAGAATTGTCAAATATTTCAGCCACTAGCAGTTTTCCATTCCTTGCACTGAAGTCCATAAAGTTTACTAGTACCATTTTCTATTTAACAATGCTTATGTGTATTTTGCATGATACTGAATGCTGCAGTTAACTAGATGGTAGAAGACGAACACAATGGACCCCTGGTCTTTTTTTGTCAAGCATATCCTAGGTCACTATGTTTATGGAAGTCAAAATCCAATTTTGAATGCACTGTAACACTAGGTTACACTTGTTCTGGCATTTGTGTCTAGACACAGCAATAGTTAAACCTTAAAAAGTCAGAGTCTTGAAAACTGGACATGCTGTAACTATACCCTTGTTTTAAAAATGGACACAGATACACTTAGAAACAAAGAATTTGATGGCAGATAAGGCCCACCTGGCCCACCTAGTCTGTCCATTTTCCTACCTACTATATAAACTCCAGATCCTATTGATCTGCAGCCTACCTACTCCCACCTACCACTAGTGTTACCTTTTGCCTGCCCCATGCATTCTTGAATTTGCCAACCATTTTTGACCCCACAACCTCCTCTGGGAGGTTGTTCCATGCATCCGCCACCCTTTCTGTGAAAAAAATATTTCCTCATGTTGCCCCTGAGCCTTCCCTTCTCCAGCCTCATACTGGGGCCCATTATTCTTGCACATCTCCATTTCTGAAAAATATTGCCATCTTGAACTCTGTTGATCCCCTTGAGATACTTGAATGCCTCTATCATACTACCCCTCTCCCACCTGTCCTCCAGTTGTTCTCTTATATCCAGATTTGTACACAACAGAAAATAGCATCTAGAAATAGACTCTGACAATTTCCCCACCCCCACATCCTTTGTGAATTTCCCTTGAATCATTTTTATAATTAAGTTTACAAAGGAGATATTCCTGTATGTTTACTGTTGATGTTTAACATACTTTCTCTTACAGTACCTGGATGTGTCAATGTCTGTCTCCCAATAATACTGTAAATTTTAAAGGGGTTTCCAGTTGTCTAGTTAATCTTACCTTCAGCGACAAGGCAACCACTACAGAAGTTCCTGACCGTTCCTCTTTCGGAAACATCTGTCTATTATGTTGGGCCTAACATTTTAAACCCACTCTATACTGTATGTTAGAGCCATAGGATCAGATTTTTAAAGTATGAACTGCAGTGCAGCAGCAAATCCAGTGTGCCAGAGAAAATCCCAGTAGCACTTAGCCCTGAACATACAGGTAGCAAGCAGGAGTCCCCATTCCATGCTTAAGCATGGAAACTGGGACACTGCACCCATATTTGCTCCTGCAAAGGCACCTACAGTATTTTACGAAAGTTTGAGGTATGAGACATAATTAATGCCTCTGCCAGTTTTATTCCTGTAACTGAGAGAATTCAAAAGATCATTGCCAGGGCCTTACAAGGCTATACACTGCTTGTACTTGCCCCAGTCTATGTCCATATATCCAGACCAGCACAGACATCTTCTGGTTCACAAGGTCCCAGAACATGGACATCTTGAATTCATCCACTGCAATTATTGGGGGTGGAATCACCAGCCCTCAAAGTTCACCAACACTTTTCTTACTGCTAGGTACTGTAACTACATGTTTAGGGTACAGAGCTAATAAACACATAATTATTTTTTGTAAATATGGAAGGACAAGTCCTTTCTCTTTCTTTGTCTACCCTAAAAATGTCTTACATCACCTTTGGCCTTTGCCTGCTATAGACAGCTTGTCATTACAATTTCCCCAAGTTCTAATCAACTTCTTAGGAATAGATGGCCTTAGTGCCAGGAAGAGATGCAGGAAAAAGGGAAAAACATTTATTTTAATGGATTCCACTCTGTTAGCCATTCCCACTGGCTAGAAACACCACCTGGTGTGCTTTTTTCTTTATTTTTATTTACAGTCGTGGCCAAAAATATTGGCGCCCTTGCAGTTTTTTCTAATAATGCACCATTCCTTCCAGAAAATTGTTGAAATTAAAAAATATTTTGGTATCCACATATATATTTCTTTGGTTTGCAGTGGAATAAAACACAAAAAGCAGAAACATTTACTAAGTCTTAGCTTATTCCACACAGAAATCCTTAAATGGCCCGGACAAAATTATTGGCACCTTTTAGAAGTAGTTAGAAATAATTAGATTTCAAGCAGGTGATTCTCCTTCACTTTGGAACTGAACTCACCTGTGGTGAGTTGCAGGTGCCTACAATATAAAAATCACTCATTCAACCAGCATGACTAGAGAAAAGGACTCATTCTCCTGTTTTGTGTCACTGTGTGTACCGTAATGAGCATGGAGAAAAGAAAGACAACCAGAGAATTGTCTGAGGAGGTCAGACAGAAGATTGTAGCCAAGCATGGACAATCTCAAGGCTACAAATCAATCTCCAGAGACCTTGATGTTCCTGTTTCCACCATATGTAATGTTATCAGGATGTTTAAGGCCCATGGCACTGTAGCCAACCTCCCTGGACGAGGCCACAAGAGAAAACTTGATCAAAGATTGCAGCGCAGGATTGTTCGAATGGTGGAGAAAGCACCTCGATCAACTGCCAAACAGATTCAAGCTGACCTTCAAACACAAGATACGACAGTTTCAACTCGCACCATCTGTTGCCAACTCAATGAAAGGGGGTTATATGGTCGGAGGCCCAGGAGGACCCCACTGCTGAGAGAGAGACATAAGAAAGCCCTACTGGGGTTTGCCAAAACACACCTGAACAAGCCAAAATCCTTCTGGGAGAATGTCCTGTGGACAGATGAGACCAAATTAGAGCTTTTTGGTAAAGTACATCATCTCTATGTTTACAGAAAACACAATGAAGCCTTCAAAGAAAAGAACACCTTCCCTACAGTCAAACATGGAGGAGGTTCAGTGATGTTTTGGGGTTGCTGTGCTGCCTCTGGCACTGGGTGCCTTGAACATGTACATGGCATCATGAAATCTGGAGATTACCAGGCCATTTTGGAGCGCAATGTTGATCCTAGTGTCAGAAAGGTGGGTCTCCGTCGAAGGTCATGGATCTTCCAGCAGGACAATGACCCCAAACACACTTCAAAAAGCACCCAGGAATGGTTCAAGACAAGATGCTGGACTGTTCTGAAGTGGCCAGCAATGAGTCCAGATCTAAATTCCATTAAAAACCTGTGGATAGATCTAAAATAGCAGTTGGGAGAAGGCACCCTTCAAATCTGGGAGAAATGGAGCAGTTTGCACAAGAAGAGTGGACCAAACTGCCAGTAGAGAGGTGCAGGAAGCTCATCCATGGCTATAGAAAGTGGTCGATTGCAGTTATTTTGACCAAAGGCTGTGTTACCAAATATTAAGTCTAGGGTGTCAATTATTTTGTCAATGCCATTTCTTTTCATTTTCTGATTTAAAAGGCTATATTAAATTCTGAATCAAAAACAAAGGTTCTGTAATATTAAAAGAGAAATAAAGAATCGTGGAGATGAAATATTGTACTGTTGTTAATTTCAACTTATGTTTAGAGGAATTGTGAGTTATTTGAAAAAGTGCAAGGGCGACAATATTTTTGGCCACAACTGTACAGACTGTTCTGTTCCATTTATATTTCCTTTACTTTGTAAAGATGTGCTTAAAACATAGCACTGTATTAACCCCTAGTGAGTAAAACTGTAGCTTGATATACTTGCTTTAGAATTTTGTTTGCAAAGCTCCATGTGAAAATTGTGTGTTTATTTCTTGAGTTCAAGTGCATTTCCCAATTACAGACCATCTAAGCAGTCCAAAGAAGGCTCCCAAAATGAGCAAAAAACCAAAAAAAAAGACAAATACCAGGGTTTGGAGAACAATTTGCATTTTCACTTTTACAACACTGTTATTTTATGTATTCCCAATACACTTCTGCTTTCCGGGAAGAAACAACAAAAACTACAGTATGGTAATAATTCCTTTTTTTTTGCATTGCCCTAAATTGCCTGTAAAGTACAGAGAGTCTTATATTTCTTGACATAAAGTACAAAGAATTTAGTTGTGCAAACAACTTCAGACAGTGTAAATTGCTGAAACCAGCACTAATTAAGCAGGTGAAGCAACTCCAGGATAGAAATCAGCGACTGACACACATTCTGGCAGGCTCAGTTGTCCATACTGGCTAAGCTGGTTGGCTTATCATGATCAATACCTCTGCCTGAAACAGAAAAGGAATACAAAGTCAGGCCATTAAAAAAAGAACTGCAGAACCTAAGCTCAAAGGAAGATGACTGAGGGACAATATTCTGCAGTGGATAACCCATTCCAGCTATCCACAAATTCCTATGGAGACCTATTTTATCCATACATCAGCAGTCAGCCCTGCCTGTAAATGGTACAGCTGAGATTCCCTGCCCATTGAGAGTCTTGTAATTCTCAAAGCTACAATAATGTAAAGAGATGTTTCAGGGAAGAATGCATCCTTCAGCAGCCAAGGCAGCAGACATAACCTGTACTTAAATTGCACTTTACGAAACAGAGGCCATTACTACTAGCAAAACATCAAAATACCAATAGAAGTAAGTAGCCTTATAGGCTGACCCTAACTACACAAGGTGGTCCAGCAGCACAACAACTCATCCAGAGACTACCTAACTACATGACTGAGTTCTAATTGGCTGTCCTTAGCATCCTGGAAAGCACACGTTGTAATTTACAGCACCATGGCAGCCACTACAATGGAATTTAGTTTTATTCAAGATAAAACCACTAAGCAGAACTTCTCTACAATGATGTCCTGTTAAGGCAAAACTTCTGATGACAATCAAACATGTTACCCATTTGGGATAAAGGGAAGCCAAAGTTTACAACCCGCCAGTAGGAAACATCTATAAGATGACTAAAAATCTAAGTCGAGCATGATGTTCAGAACGGAGGCAGGCACAACTGAAAAAATGTTCTGATCCTCCCACATTAGGTAACACAGTATGCAATGCAAACAGATTAAACTACAAAGGAGATAGAAAATTCAAACCCATGACACAGTAGAATAACCAGTCAGCAAAAGCTCAGCACCATCCATCAAATACTCTTCCAGACTGCAGAGTGTGAGAAGATTAAGGACTTGGGCTGTCTGTTATGATTTTGTCTCACAAGACACCTAACAGCAGAGAGTTCCTCTACACAAAATAATGTGTTACGGGAACCATAGGGGACATATAGCCTCATACTTTTTCTTCAGTGCACATGAGAACGTTCTAACAGAGGATTAAATAACTGACAGTGTCCAACAGATTATCATATAAATCTGAATATAGCTCTAAAACAAGTGAGGCTAAAACAAAGATGACTAGAATGGAAGCAACAGCACTGTCCTGGGAAGGTCTGCCATGCACACACATTTCTCAACAAGAACCAGCCATTCTGGAACCACTGTTTCAAGTATGCTCTGAAGATTCTTTAAACTGCTGTACAGATGTTTCTTCACAGCACATATGCAACACGATTCTGACCATCTGAATCATAACCTAACAAAAAACAGCAACTTGAGCAGGGTGACTTGAGGAACCCACTGGCAGAGTGGCTGCTCTACACCCTATACCCCAAGAGATCAATAGGTAACAGATACCCTGTTGTTTGTCTAATCCTGCATATACATCCCCACCTCTAAAGAAAAATTCTGACAGGCAACAGTTCTAGAAAATACATGTGTGGATTCCAGACCCCAATTTAGACCTATGCCTCTCAAATGCTACTCCTGAAAGGCTGCTCTGCAATCTGAGCTACATTAGTTTCCAGTAGTGAGGAAGAGATAACGACTGGGGTGGAATACTGCATATGATCCCGTTCCACCGGAAGAACTCAGCCCAAG